>JAUMJM010000014.1:17500-677500 GCA_033558235.1 Neomorphus geoffroyi
GTGGTATAAAAAATTTTTTGCCTAATTTGCATAATTCATTGATTAATTGCTGTTAATTGATTAATGAGGTACTTCATGTGTTCAGGTGATAGTAGAGATTTGTGTGTTTATGTAGAATATTAAATTTTTTTTATAGTATCAGTAAAAGAATAAAAATAATAAAACTTTTAGGGGAAATCAGGAGGACAATTTTTATTTCCTTCCCATTTTCCCCTAATTGACAAGAGACTAAGGGAGACTAAAAGTATTAAGACCACACAACAACGGCGCAAAATAAAAGACCACACAACAACGGCGCAAAATAAAAGACCACACAACAACGGCGCAAAATAAAAGACCACACAACAACGGCGCAAAATAAAAGACCACACAACAACGGCGCAAAATAAAAGACCACACAACAACGGCGCAAAGTAAAAGACCACACAACAACGGCGCAAAGTAAAAGACCACACAACAACGGCGCAAAGTAAAAGACCACACAACAACGGCGCAAAGTAAAAGACCACACAACAACGGCGCAAAGTAAAAGACCACACAACAACGGCGCAAAATAAAAGACCACACAACAACGGCGCAAATTTAATAAAGAGCACCCCAGAGAGAAATAAACATCTTTATTCAAACCCTATGGAAATTCTATTTCATTGCCGAGATTTTATTACTTCTTTATTGAGTCACCTTTGCACAGGAACCCACATTGCTCTCATAATGCTTACATTGAACACAATGCAACCACAGGTACAGTTAGACAGTCTGACAGTGCTGATACCAACTTTGAGAGACAGTGCTAAACACCACTGGCCAATACTTTATTAACTCTGACTTGGGCAGGTGGACTCACAATCTGTGATTTGATCTGAAGCTCCGCAGCGCCCCCGCCGGCCGTCCCGAAGCACAGCTCCGCAGCGCCCCCGCCGGCCGTCCCGAAGCGCAACAAATCAAAACCTGTACTAAGTAAAGACACTGAACCAAAAACAATACTTTAGTATCAACCACTACCTACAGATGTGAATTAACAAACAGAGTCATAACATCAAAGTAATGATGGCATCCTCCTCTTTAACATGTTAAACTTCCCTGTGTCCAAAACAAATTATTTACAGCTAACACATTGTTCCAGGACCCTTTTTCTTATCTCCATTCCACACTGCAAGAGGAGTCCCCAGGAACACCCTTCCCATGACTCCCAAAAACTGACCCTGCCTGCAAAAACCCCAGTCCTTGCTTGGTCTGCACACAAACCTTGGCTATGAACATCACCTCACAGACTGGCCAGGCCCAGGGAAAGGAAAAAAAAAAAAAACCCCCCACACACACACACACCAGCCAGGGGGAGAAAAAAATGCCCAACTGGGTTTTTTTTTTTATTCTATTTTAATGTTTAAAAATGACCTGAAAAGCAAAACCATTATTACAACACCAAAGCTAAGCACACCCCCCACACCTCAACCCCCACACAGAGCCCCACCACACTTACAATCCTCACACCAAGCCCAACCATTACCATCCAAACCCCCCACCAGGCTCCACAGGAACAGTGTTCCCAGGACCCGCAAAATTGGCCCTGCCTGCAAAAAACCCCAGTCCCGGATCGGTCTGCACGCAAACCTTGGCGATGAACATCGCCTTGCAGACCGGCTGGGACCAGGGAAAAAAAAAACCCAGTCAGGGGGAAAAAAAAAAATCCCCCGACTGGGGTTTTTTTATTCTATTTTAATGCTTAAAAATGACCTGAAAAGCAAAACCATTAGTGCATCAACCCCCCCAACCTCAACACCCCCACTCACAGCGCCCCCCCACCCCCCTGCCAACCCTCATGCTCAGCCCAATCCATACTGTCCAAACCCCACACTGGGCTCACCAGGAACAGTGTTCCCGGAACCCACGATAATTAGCCCTGCCTGTGAAAACCCCAGTCCTGGATTGGTCTGCACCCAAACCTTGGCGATGAACATCGCCTCGCAGACCAGCCGGGACCAGGGAAAAAAAAACCCAGTCGGGGGAAAAAAAAAAAATTCCCCCGACTGGGGTTTTTTTATTCTATTTTAATGCTTAAAAATGACCTGAAAAGCAAAACCATTAGTACATCAAACCCCCAACCTCGACACCCACTCACAGCCCCCCTGCACACCCAACCCTCACTCTGAGCCAATCTACATACAACAAAGCTAATCACACCCCAAACCTCACCCCCCCAAGCAAATTCCCACCGCTGAAGAACAATCCTCACTCTAAGCCCACACATTCTGCCACACACCCCCCCCACAGGGCTCCTCAACAGTGACCCTGAGGCCTACAAAAATTGACCCTGCCTGCAAAATGCCCAGCCTGGCTCAGCCTGCATCAGACCCTTGGTGATGAACATCAACCTGCAGACCAGCCGGGGGGGGGGGGGGGGGAAGTCCAGCAGGGAAACCAGTAATCCCCTAACCTGTTTTTTTATTCTAATTTTTTTTAATGCTTGAAATACAGACAACTCCACTGCACCTACAACCTCAAAAGGAAACAAAGGGAAATGAAGACACCTCCCTGTCCCCCAAGACCCATAACATGATCACTAGCATGGTGTAACATAGCATCAATGTGACCCATAACATAAACATGGTCACTGGCATAGCATAACATAGAACATTATCCATAATATAACCCATAACATGCTTGCTGGCATGGTATAACAGAGCAGAACATGACCCATAACATAACATGCCCACGGGCATGGCATAACATAGAACATAACCCATAACATGACCCATAAAATGCCCACGGGCATGGCATAACATAGAACATAACCCATAACATGACCCATAACATGCCCACTGGCATGGCATAACATAGCATGAATGTGACCCATAACATGCTCGCTGGCATAGCATAACATAGCAGAACATGACCCATAACAGAACAACATTGTCACTGGCATGGTAACACACTCACTGCCATGATGTCACACAGCACAACACGCTCACTGGTTGGATGGCACTACATAACATGCTCTCTGGCATGCAGGCAGGACACACCTGCCCAGCTCTGCATCATCACCCTTCTGCACACAGCTGGTCCCTCTGCATCTGAAAAACACAACAGCAAACAAGTCACCCTGACACTCAGAGCTTAACAATTCCAGACACCTTATTTCCATTGAGGAACATTGTCGGTTTCACACTACAGCCAGACAGAACAAGAGGCAAACCCCACTAGAAATCAAACCCCGACACCCACACACATCAGATAGAACACCCTAAGAATATCAACTGCTCTACTATCCCTCAAGTGGCTTCTCCCAGGCAGCTGCGGTCACCCCCTCTGCGGCTGCGTGACCCCGAGGACGTGACACCTCTCTGCCTACTCCATGTACAGCTCCGTGTTCTGTAATGGACCCAACAGCCCTAACCTTCAAACTCTAAATCTACAGACATATAAACTGTAGGACCAACACCACCGCTCCTGTGCTACAGGCAGAGCAGCTCCAACCACGCAGACACACACAGACCGACACAGCACACAGACCGACAACACAAGAGACAAAAGGAAACTCTGTAAGAAGAATGACTCCCTCGCCAAAGATGCCGTCGGGCAACAAGACCTAGGGGGCTGCGAAGAAGAAGCTACGGCAGCCCTGGAAAAGCACGAGACCGTGGGCCATTACAAAGAGATGCGGCTGCAACAGGAAGATGCACGTGCAAGAAGCCTCACTTAAAGACCTAAAGACATCGAGGATGTGCGGAAGCGAGTCCAGAACAGGGATCCAAGACAACAAGATACTGATCATCAGGGATGCTGACGTGGGCTGCAATGCTACCCAAAAGATGACCGACCAGAAACTTCCAAGAGATGAAACCGATGCGTGCTTTAAGATCAACACGCAAGAGAAGCGGTGCTCGATTGGTGCTGTACTGAGGAGTACAGGCATTGGAGACCCTACAGATGATGCCTGAGGCACATCCTGCGTGCCTTTCAAGTAAAGAAGAGATCGAGACCCAAGGAAGGTTCAAGACACAGCAGACAGACTACATAAACCACGCAACGACACAGGCTGGAACTGCCCTGCCTGGCACTTGCTAGCATTAGGCTGAAAATCAATCCTCTCTCTACCTGCCCCAAGGGGACCCTTTCTGCACAGCCCTCTTCCCTACACTACCTTTAAAACACCTCCTTTCTTTTCACAACCTTCTTCCCTCTTCCCATCCCCATCCCAGCCCTGCTCCCTCAACTTAGCTTTCAGAGAGCCAGAGGTCTGAAGCCATCTCCAATGGAAAAAGCCCAACGCCATCAGCTGTCTGACAGGATCCTGCCCTCACCAGGGACCTCTTCGCCATCTGCAAGAAAACCAAACGGCAAACTAAGATGCTGCCAACCATCTGCATGGCACTGGCCGATGCCGCTGCCTGGCACGACACGCACCTGTGTGTGAAAACGCCACAACCTTCCGCTCACCTGCTCCAAGCTGAATCGAACAGCAAATACTGCAGCTGTCATCGCCTAGGGAACCTGAAGTGACAGGAGACAAAATTCAGTGTTGTGCAGGTGAGAAATGAACCCCATGCTCCCTTGCCCTACTGCTCAGCTCACCTCAAACGCTCTTCCCATTCCAAAGGCGGACTGGACAGAACTTGCAAAAATCAAAGGCAAACACTCAATTGAGTTGCCAGATTAGTCTTTGCCCTTACACCCCAAACCCACCAACAGTCTCCCCATCTTCTCAGCCTGCTCGTAGACACAAAGCTTCTCCTTTTCTGAGCCATGCAGCACCTGCAATTAAAGCCAAAGATACACGCTCAGGTAGCACTGGAAAGCACAGGCCGCCCGCAGGGATCCCCGAACTCCTCCTCCCTTACCTGTACCGCTCAGTCTCTCAGCCTCTGTCACCTCATGCTGCCGGGTGGAGGCTTGCGCATCACCTGTAATACACAAACAGCAACAGATGCTTGTGACTTGTGGACTATGAGACACCTACACAATAACTGCTGCTTCAGGTAACTCACCATTGCTCTTCTTGCTCGACTCAGCTGCAGTGTCCACATTCTGCTTTGCTCAGGGCTCTGTGCTTTCAAAATGGAGAAAAAGGAACCTGTTAGCTGGTCCTACAGACACCAGTCACATGTTCCCACCTGCACCGCAGCCAGCACACCTTGCTAGGAAGCTCTTCCCGCCCCTCCCATTGTCAGCCTCTGGCGTGCAGCTCCTCCCTCTCCATCTGAAGAAACAACATCAGACAAGTCACCACAAGGCCGTGTGATGGCTGAACAATTCCAGACACCTTATTTCCATTGAGCAACATAGTCTGTTTCACACTACAGCCAGACAGAACTAGAGGCAAACCCCACTGAAATCAAACCCTGACACCCACGCACATCAGATAGAGCAGTTGATATTCCTGGGGTGTTCTATTATCCCTCAAGTGGCTTCTCCCAGGCAGCTGCGGTCACCCCCTCTGTGGCTGTGTGACCCCAAGGATGCAACACCTCTCCGTCTACTCCATGTACAGCTCTGTGTTCTCTAATGGACCCAACAGCCCTGGCCTTCAAACTCTAAGTCTAGAGACATATAAACTGTAGGACAACACCATCGCTCCTGTGCTACAGGCAGAGCAGCTCCAACCACACAGACACAGACTGACACGGCACATGGACCAACAACACAAGAGACAAAAAGGAAACTCTGTAAGAAGAATGACTCCCTTGCCAAAGATACCATGGGGCAAAAAGACCTAGGGGGCTGCGAAGAAGCTATGGCAGCCCTGGAAAAGCACGAGACCGTGGGCCATTACAAAGTGATGTGGCCACAACAGGCAGATGCACGTGCAAGAAGCCTCGCTTAAAGACCCAAAGACATCGAGGATGCGCAGAAGTGAGTCCAGAACGGGGATCCAAGACAACAAGATACTGATCAGAGATGCTGACATGGGCTGCGATACTACCCCAAAAGATGACCAATCAGAAACTTCCAAGAGATGAGACCAATGCGCGCTTTAAGATCAACACGCAAGAGAAGCGGTGCCTGATTGGTGCTGTACTGAGGAGTACAGGCATTGGAGACCCTACAGATGATGCCTGAGGCACACCCTGCATGCCTTTCAAGTAAAGAAGAGATCGAGACCCAAGGAAGGTTCGAGACACAGCAGACAGACTACATAAACCACGCAACGACACAGACACAGGCTGGAACTGCCCTGCCTGGCACTAGATAGCGTTGGGCTGAAAATCAAGCCTCTCTCTATTTGTCCCAAGGGTACCCTTCCTGCACAGCCCTCTCCCCTATGCTACCTTTAAAACCCCTCCCTTCTATTCACAACCTTCTTCCCTCTTCCCATCCCCGTCCCAGCCCTGCTCCCTCAACTTAGCTTTCAGAGAGCTGGAAGTCTGAAGCCGTCCCCAACAGAAAAAACTTAACATCGGCGGCTGTCTGGCAGGATCCTGCCCTCACTGGAGACCTCTTGACCATCTGCAAGAAAACCAAAATGGGAAACTAAGATGCTGCCAACGGTCTGCATGGCACTGACTGATGCCACTGCCTGGCACGACACACACCCCTGCACAAAAATACCACAGCCTTCCGCTCAACTGCTCCAAGCTGAATCCAACAGCAGATACTGCAGCTGTCATCGCTCAGGGAACCTGAGGTAACAGGAGACACAAAATTCAATGTCGTGCAGGTGAGAAATGAACCCCACGCTCCCTCTCCCTACTGCCCAGCTCACCTCAAACACTCTTCCTGTTCCAAAGGCAGACTGGATGGCACCTGCAAAATCAAAAGGCAAATGCTCAGCAAATTTGCCAGGCAATGTTTTGCACTTAAACACCAACCCACCAACAACCCCCTCTCCTTCTCACACTGCTCGTAGGCACCAAGCTGCACCCCTCGGAGCCGTGCAGCACCTGCAATTCAAGCCAAAGATACACGCTCAGGTAGTGTCCAAAAGCACAGGCCACCCTCAGGGATTTCCCACCTCCTCCTCCCTTACCTTTACCACTCAGCTTCTCGGCCTTTGTCATCTCACACTGCCAGCTTGAGGCTTGCGCATCACCTGTAATACACAAACAGCAAGGGATGCTTGTAACTTGTGGACTATAAGACACCTACATGATAACCGCTGCTTCAGGTAACTCACCATCGCTCTTCTTGCCCGACTCAGCTGCGGTGTCCACATTCTGCTTTGCTCAGGGCTCTGCGCTTTCAAAATGGAGAAAAAGGAACACATTAGCTGGTCTTACAGACACCAGTCACAGCTTCCGACCCACACCGCAGCCAGCCCACCTTGCCAGGAAGCTCTTCCCACCTCTCCCATCAGCCTTTGGTATGCAGCTTCTCCCTCTCCATCTGAAGAAACTACATCAGACAAGTCACCACAATGCCATGTGATGACTGAACAATTCCAGACATCTTGTTTCCATTGAGGAACATCATCTGTTTCACACTACAGCCAGACAGCACAAACCCCACTGAAATCAAACGTTAACACCCACGCACACCAGATGTAACGCCCCAGGAATTTACACTATCTACTATTGCTCAAGTGGCTTCTCCCAAGCAGCTGAGCTCATCCCATCTGTGGCTCTGTAACCCCAAGGCAATGACTCTCTCCATCTGCTGAATAAATGGCTGGCTCCGTGTTCTGTAATGGACCAAAACAGACCTGTACTTCAAACTAAGTCTAAAAGACATGTAAACTGTAGGACAACACCGTTATTCTTCTGCTGACTACTGCTCCTGTGCTACAGGCAGAGCAGCTCCAACCACACAGACCAAGACTGCACACGAGATAAGTGAGAACAACCAGAGACAAAAGGAAACTCTGTAAGAACAACTCCCGTGCCAGAGACGCCATCGGACAACGAGACCTAGGGGGCTGCAAGGAAGAATCTACGGCAGCCCTAGAAAAGCAGAAGACCGTGGGCCGATACAGAGATGCAGCCGCAACTGGAAGGATGCACGTACACAAAGCCTCGCTTAAAGGCCTGAAGACATCAAGGATGCGTGGAAGCGAGTCCCAGAACGGGGATCCAAGGAAGCAGACGACTAATCAGAGATGCTGACATGGGGTACGAGGCCTCTGCAAAGGCAGACTGATCAGAATCGTCCAAGAAATGAGACCGATTCACACTTTAATACTGTCATGCAAGAACAGCGGTGCCAGAACAACACTAATGGCAATAAGAACAGGCATTCGAGACCCAAGAGATGGTGCATGAAACACAAGATGTGCCTTCTGCAGCACAAAGAGTACATCGAGATCTGCAAAAGATCTAAGATACAGACAGACTACATAAACCACAAAAACACAGACACCGGCTGGAACTGCCCTGCCAGCACGTGCTAGCCTTGGGCTGAGAAGTAATCCCCTCTGCCTTAACCTGCCCAAAGGGAACAGTTCCTGTACAGCCTTCTCCTCCGTACCCTTAAAACCCCTCCCTGCTCTTCCCCATCTACTTCCTTCTTCCAAATCCAAGCCCATCCCTGTCCCTCAACTTAGCTTTCAGAGGGCCAAGGGCCTGAAACCATCCCTGGCAGGAGAAGCTCAAATGGCATCAGCTGTCTGGGACCAATCTGCAGTCACCACTCTTCTCTTCACCACCTGCAAGAGGACCAAATACAAAACAGAAGTGGTGCTTACAGACAGCATTGCGCTGCTCAGTGCCAAGATCTCATACGAGGCACATCCCCACTACAAAACTGTCATGGGCTTCTGCTCACCTGGTCCATGCCGATTCAAACATCGGACACTGCAGCCATGGTCACCTGGAGCACCTAAAGTTACCAAGAGACAAAGTTACCATTGGGCTCATGAGAAATCAGTCCCATGCTCGTTCTCACCACTACCCGGCTCACCTCAAGCATTCTTCGAGGGGAGGGGGCTCGCTCAAGAGCAGAGGGGAGGGGGCTCGCTCAAGAGCAGAGGGGAGGGGGCTCGCTCAAGAGCAGAGGGGAGGGGGCTCGCTCAAGAGCAGAGGGGAGGGGGCTCGCTCAAGAGCAGAGGGGAGGGGGCTCGCTCAAGAGCAGATTGAGGCTTGCACATCACCTGTAATACACAAAACAGCAAGGGATGCTTGTAACTCATGGACTGTAAGAGACCTACACAATAACCGCTACTTCAGGTAACTCACCATCACTCTTCTTGCCCCACTCAGCTGCAGTGTCCACATTCTGCTTTGCTCAGGGCTCGACGCCTTCAAAATGGAGAAAAAGGAACATGTTAGCTGGTCCCACAGATGCCAGTCACAGGTTCCCACCTGCACCGCAGCCAGCACACCTTGCTAGGAAGCTCTTCCCACCCCTCCCATCATCAGCCTTTGATGTGCAGCTCCTCCCTGTCTTTCTAAAGAAAGAACAGACAAGTCACCATGATGCCATGTGATGGCTGAACAATTAGACATCTTGTTTCCATTGAGGAAACATTCTGTTTCACACTACAGCCAGACAGAACAAGAGGCAAACCCCACTGAAATCAAACCCTGACCCACACGCACACCAGATTGATAATCCTGGGGTGTTCTAATGCTCTACTATCACTCAGGTGGCTTCTCCTAGGCAGCTGCTGTCACCCCCTCTGTGGCTGCATGACCCCAAAGACGTGACACCTCTGTCTACTCCATGTACAGCTCTGTTCTGTAATGGACCCAACAGCCCTGGACTTCAAACTCTAAGTCTAGAGACATATAAACTGTAGGATAACACCATCAACTATTGCTCCTATGCTACAGGCAGAGCAGCTCCAACCACACATACACAGACTAACAACACAACAAGACACAAAAGGAAACTCTGTAAGGAGAATGACTCCCTTGCCAAAGATGTCATTGAGCAACAAGACCTAAGGGACTGCGAAGAAGCAGCTACGGTAGCCCTGGAAAAGCACGAGACCATGGGCCATTACAAAGTGATGCAGCCGCAACCGGGAAGATGCACGTACAAGAAGCCTCACTTAAAGGCCTAAAGACATCGAGGATGCACAGAAGCAAGTCCAGAATGGGGATCCAAGACAAGATACTGATCATCAGGGATGTTGACGTGGGCTGTGATGCTACCCCAAAAGATGACCAATCAGAAACTTCCAAGAGATGAGAACTCTTGCATGTCAATCTTAAAGCACACATCGAAGCGGTGCCCAATTGGTGCTGTACTGAGGAGTACAGGCATTGGAGACCCCACAGATGATGCCTGAGGCACATCCTGCATGCCTTTGAAGTAAAGAAGAGATCAAGACCCAAGGAAGGTCTGAGACACAGCAGACAGACTACATAAACCACGCAATGACAGACACAGGCTGGAACTGCCCTGCCTGGCACTCACTAGCATTGGGCTGAAAATCAATCCTCTCTCTATCTGCCCCAAGGGGACCCTTTCTGCACAGCCCTCTCCCCTATGCTACCTTTAAAACACCTCCCTTCTATTCACAACCTTCTTTCTTCCCATCCCCATCCCAGCCCTGCTCCCTCAACTTAGCTTTCAGAGAGCCAGAGGTCTGGCAGGATCCTGCCCTCGCCGGGGACGTCTTCACCATCTGCAAGAAAACCAAAACGGGAAACTAAGACACTGCCAACAGTCTGCATGGCACTGGGCAATGCCAGTGACTTGCACAACACCTTGCTCTGCAAAACTGCTGCGGCATTCTGCTCACCTGCTCCAAACCCATTCCAGTGTTCAATGCCACAGCCGTCATTGCCTGGGGCACTTTAGATAAGAGGAATAAAATTACTCTTGCACTTGTGAGAAGTCAATCCCATGCTTCTTCTCACTACCACTCAGCTCACCTCAAACACTCTTCTTGTTCCACAGGCAGCCCGAAGAGCACCCGCAAAACCAAAAGTAAACGCTCACCTGAGCTGCTGGGTAAGACCTTGATCTTAGACATCAATTTCACTGACAACCTCCTCACCTTCTCAGACCACTTGCAGGCACAAAGCTTTATCCCTCTGTGGCTGAGTGCAGCACCTGCAATTAAAAGACACCTCCTCAGGCAGTACCCGAAAGTACAAGCTGCCCACAGTGATTCCCCAGCTCCTGCTCTGTAACTTTGACTGCTCGTCTGCCCAGACTCCATCACCTGGTGCTGCCATGGCAAGGTTTGCATATCACCTGTAATACACAAATAGCAAGAAATACTTATAGCTTCACAGGCAATACAACTCCTGACAAAGCACTACTTCAGCCCACTCGCCATCGCTATTCTCGCTTCAGTCAGCTCTAGTGTCATTATTTCTCTTTGCACATTGCTTCGCTCCTTCAAAATGAAAAAACCTCAACCCACAAGCTCCCACGTGGCCACCGATCACATCTTCCCTCTGATACTGTGGGCCAAGTCACCTTCTTATTGCTCCGCTCCCCTCTGTCGCCCATTGGTGCCTGTCTCATCTCTTTGCATCTGAAAACAAAACCAGATACATCAACCAGATGCTGATCAATAACTCAACAATTCCTGCAATCTTGCTCCCATTTAGGAACACTGTCTAGATTCCAACTACATCCAGCCATTAAAAAAGAAAAGTTATACTTCAAGGCTTGTACATATGTGTCTTCACACCTTTGAGAGTCAGTCTGCTTCCTACCACTTAACAGCCCCTCCCAAGTAACTCCAGACACTCCCATAAAACACTGTTGAAATGGCTTCCCACGCAATCTGTGGATAGTACTCAATCCAAGACTGAGCAACTTCACCTAAACAGCCTAGGCATATCAACTTAACTATATACTCCTACCGCTCTTCCACCTAGCCCTGATTCTACGTTGTCACGCAGAGCAGCTCCATTCCACCCACAAACAGAATGATGCTAGACAGAACACTACAAACAGTGCAACTCAAATGATGAGAAAAGCTCTCAACAATAAGAACGACTCCAGACTGGAGGCACGGTCCAGCAAGAGGATCTACAGGACCGTAAGGGTAAGGTAAGCAGGCTGTGCGGCATGGCCAGACAAAGATAAGCGTCACAAAGATAAGCGTCACGGCTTGTAAACAAGAAACAGCCAAAACTGAGATGAGGTAGGCACAAGAAGCCTGTTTCCGAGACCTGAGGTAACACAGAGAAGACATCCCGGTCCACAAAGATGAATGACTGGAGACTAGGGATGCTGGCACAGACAGTAGTAGTGCCCCCAAGAGATGACTGAC
The DNA here is from genome assembly GCA_033558235.1 of Neomorphus geoffroyi. Lineage (NCBI taxonomy): Eukaryota > Metazoa > Chordata > Aves > Cuculiformes > Neomorphidae > Neomorphus > Neomorphus geoffroyi. Next base: position 29,610 of record JAUMJM010000014.1, read on the forward strand.
TATAAACTAAAATACTAGACTAAACCATGCTTTAAGCATGCAATGCAAGAAAAGAAACTGTGGCACTGTGCCAACAACTACAAGCATCTAAGACCCTGGGGATATTACCCAAGGAACACGCAGCATCCCTTGATCACAAAGACAATACAGACCCAAGAAAGCTCTAGGACACAGCAGGCAGACAAACAGCCAAACAACAGACACAGTCTGGAACTGCTCTGCCCAGCACATGATTGCATTCTGCTGAAGAGAACCCCCCTCCCTCTATCTGCCCAAATGGGACTCTTCATATATTGCCCTTCCCCCTACACTACCTTTAAAACTCCTCTCTGTCATTCCCAGTCTTCTCTCCTTTGCCAAGCCCAAATCCATCCCTGTCCCTTGACTCAGCTTTCAGAGACCAAAGCCATCCTCAACAGACTGATGAACCCACCTCCCCTTTCCTGACTTCATCCCAGCCCCACTGTAATTTCTACAGTGTTAGAAATTCCTTCTCTACTCACAAATTGTCAGATAGAGATCCCCACTCCCTCCTAATGGCTCCTATCCTGTACTTGTGCTTCCCGATCCTTCCCTGACTCTGCTCCTCAGGAGCTGCCCTTCTAAGCCCTTCCCTGCATCTTAACTGCCTTTCTTGCCTTCTGTCATCCCAAAGACTTCAGTGCCTGTTAAAGGCTGACAAAATAAGTTGACTTTCAATTCTTCTAATCTGAAGGGTACCTGTTACAAACTGTAAAGCCTCTGGGAACAATGTGTTGTTCCACAGCTATTGAGAAATAACAGCAGGTTACCTTGTAACCAAAAAACCCAAGCAGAGAAATGCAAACTAATATAATATCTAAAAAAAAAATATGAACTATTAAAATATCTTACCATGGCTGGATACCCAATACAAAATTACTTACCTGAAAACAAACATACGCCCCCTATGTAAAAGAAGTGTATTTTCTAATACAAGTACTGCTTAACCTTGACTCATCACAAAACTCTCATATTTAAGAGACACCTCTACTTCTCTAAACTGAAAAAAAAAAAACCAAAACAAACAAACAAAAAAAAACCTAAACCAAAAAACCCCCAAAACCCAACCAAGACAGCTTAGACTGCTCAAAAAGCTACAACAAACTGAAAGAAGAGCAGAACACTGATCCCAAGAGAGACCAGAAGCTGAATAAGCTCCATATGAAAGGCCTGGAGCTTTTAAACCCCTGGGCCTCCCCACCCACCACCTTGGAGTGGGGAGGGGAAAACCCCACAAAGGCATAAATAGGAGCAGCTGCGAGTTCTCTCACCTGCTTTGTGTTTACAGCAAAAACAATGTAGAGTAGAGAAGTGGACCCTTACCAGAAACAGAGATACGTGATCATTTATTATAGCTTTGTCTGTTGTCAAAGTTTATTTCTGACTTGGCTAATTGTGGTAACTAAAACCACGCAGCGATGATCCAAAGTTCACTGTGCCCCACTCTCAGGGGAAATGAAAATAAGACTAAAAAGGCTTGCAGAGTGGAAACTAAAGCTGCAACTTTAATGAAATCATGGTACTAATAGTATTAATGATTAAAATAATTACGTGGCCATGAAATACATACAAATATTGGAGATTACGCTCCTACCCCTGTTTTTGATGACTATAAGTCACTACAAATGCTGTAGGACAGACATGGGGTAACAGGTCCGTGAGAGCCGGAAGAGGTGAAACAAGAGATGGAGTAGTAGAAATTGAGGTTAATAGATATTAAGTCTTGAGAGACATGATGCTAGGAAAAACTACATTTGCTGTAAACCTAAACTCCTCTCGCAAAAAATGATACAAGAATTCAGAAATTAAGCTGGTGTTGTGATCCCAAGACGTGGGAGGATAAAAATATTTGGGATTCTAGTGGGGACAAAGGACCTTTAGGCCCAAACCGTCTCCTTGAGAATCAGGGAAAAGCTCAACAGCTGATCTCCAATTAAAATGGAAGAGACAGAAGGGCCCTGAAAATACCCATTCTGTAACCTGCATGCTGCTCTGCTGTGGATTTAACCAAGATCTGAGAGAAATATCCACAGCAGTTCTTGGAATTGGAAGTAGGATATTTAGGGCGAGTATCTTTGATGGGAGGGGACTGAGTCCCGCTAAACTCACTGAGGCAGAGGGGTACAATGGCCTTGGAGTCCTTTTAGTCCTAGTGCCAGATGACTGGAATTGCTCTGTAACAGTACGAGTAGCGTGTTGGTCTTCAGGATTAAACCCATAAGAAAAAGGGGAACCTTTGATAATTAAAACCGATGGGCTTTTGGATTTAACAGGCTCTGCACAAAAGGCTGCATGCACACAGACCATAGAGAATGCAGGGAGAGTAGCTGAATCTCCCACAATGGCTCCTGCCCACCTTGACAGATTCACCTCACTGATTTGAGGATTACAAGATAGTCTAAAGACATTGGTAGCCTCCATTAAAGACAGGTTAAGGACCAGGCGAGCTCAGATGGGTGAACCCTATACCTGGACACAGTCTGAGACAGGATCGGTTACGGGAGATGCTTGCGGTGGACCGCACAAGACTGAGCAACTTCCCAAACCAGGAGTCGGCATCACTTACATCATCATCATCACTCAGAGTTTCACAGTGTTCGTAAGGGCGTGGGACGTCAAAGGAATAGTGAGGCGCTGACTGAGACATATGCATGCTCTTAGCTGGAGTCCTCCAGTTGCACCGCTGCGCTCCTTTAGACAACAAACGTTGGCTACCTGATAGACCAAACCCCAGCGCCGGTGTCAGCTAAATCATTTTCCCGCTCTTTCTCTGCATGGTTTCTAGAGACAGACATAGGGACAGCCTTCGGTACCTTTTTCTGCCTTGTCAAGCCCAGCCTTTGGACAGAACACCTCATGAGCAAGAGAGTCTTTTATTCCACTGCTGATTGGCAGAGCTAAGGACGTTTTACAGCTGTTGATATTTACAGGCTGCAAACTACCAAAAAGATGATGTTTTGAAGGTTCTCTTTGTACTTGTAGGTGCTATAATACTATATTTTTTTAAAGGAAATAAAGTACAAAGCTTTTTCAGAGGGTGACTGATTTGCCCTCCCCTTCCCATGCACTGCAAAGAAGAGCTGTACACCCCTATGAAGCCCCCTTTGCCCCCCCCCATGGAGCTCCTATAAAGCCGTGTGTCCCCCCTATGGACAGTACCTGCTGTTCTACTGCAGCTCTCTCTGTTTTCATGGGTTTAGCCCTGACTTGGCTGGGTTTGGCAACTAAACGTGCACAGATGGGACCCAAATTCACTTCACTCCCAGGGGAAATAAAAAGGAAAACAAGAGCGGTGTTGGATCTAGAGATGGGTATTTAAGGAGGTACTCAGGGTGTGATGGAGTAGTTATAGGGGGCTCTATAGGAGGCTCCATAGGGAGGACTTAAGGGGCGTAGGAGGAGCTTTATAGTGAGGACACAGGGCACTAAACATGGCCAGAATAAGCAAACACAAGCCATCTAAAGCCAAAACAATTCTCCACTCTAGACTTAGAGATCTATTTTCACTTCTAACTATTGAGATTCTGTTCTCTCTTCACCCTGGTCTATGATCTCTATTTCGATTACATTTCTCTGCTCAGATTGTGTCACACTCTTGTTTTTCTGTTTTAGATTCCTTCCTATCATCTTCTCTGGTTTTTTTTGGCATTTCAAATTCCTTTATTTCTTAATTTATATATGTATGATTTATTGTTGTATCTTACAACCATCTATATCTTTTTTTAGGTTTTCTGTGTTCTAACATACATTATATTATATAGTAGATATTGGGGATTTATTTTGAAATCCTTTTATATAAATAGATTAATTATTTATGTGTGCATGTATATATGTATGTATATATATATATATATATATATATATAAAATGAGGGATACTTCTATCTTTCACTGCTTCACATCCATATTTGCAGTTTTTCCTTTTTTAAACCCTTCTCTCAGGAATTTCCAGGCAATTTTGGGGCGGTGACACCCTTCCCCGCTCGCGTTCCACTACATCATTCCACACGGAAGCTGCACTACTGGCCCGCGGCCACGGGGCGGCGGCAGCAGAGCGATACGGGCTGCAGTACCGCGTTTCGGCCTCCTGATGGCAGCAGAGAGCAGAGAGACCAAGGTGAGGACAGGGCTGTTGCGTGAGGTTTCCCTCCTCCCCTGCTACGTGACCTGCCACCCCGCCCACTGGCGTCCTGGCCCACATGGTGTCTACAGAATTCCTATAGAACCTAAACAACCCCTGTAGAGCCTATGGAGCTCATTTAGACCCTAAAAAAGCTCTGAAAGAACTCCCATAGACACTAAACAGCCCCAAAACAGCCCCTATAGACACTAAACAGCCTCTATACAGCCTCTATACAGCCTACAGAGCCCATTTAGAGCCTAAACAGCCCTGAAAGAGCCCCTATTACACTAAATAGCCCCTACAGACTCTAAACAGTCTCTAAAGAGAGCCTACAGAGCCTCTATAGCCCCAGAAAAGCCCCTATAGATGCTAAATAGCCCCTAAAGAATCCCTAAAGAGCATCTAGAGACCCTAAACCGCCCTTATAGGTGCTAAACAGCATCTAACCAGCCCCTAGAGACCCCCCAAAAGCCCCTAAAAAGGCCCTATACAACTTAGAGCCCCTATAAATCCTAAAACAGCCATTAAAGAGCCCCTATGGAGCCTACAGAGCCCCAAAAGAGCCCATTCAGACCCTAAACAGCCCTCAAAAAGACCCTCTAAATAGCGACTATAGATCCTAAATAGCTCCTACAGAGACCTTAAAAAATCCTAAACAGCTCCTATAGATCCTAAACAGCCCCTACAGAGCCTTGATTGAGCATAAAAAACCCCTATAGAGCCCCTATAAACACTAAACAACCCCTAAACAGCACTTACAGTCCCTAAACAGCCCTATAGAGCCTCTATAGAGCTAACAGCACATCTTCAGAACCTAAACAGCCTCTATAGAGCCTCTATAGTGCTAACACCACATCTTCAGAACCTAAACAGCCCATATAGAGCCTCTATGGAGCCTGCTGAGCCTCTATAGAACCTCTATAGACACTAAACAGCCCCTATATAGCCTCTATAGAGCCTAAAAAGCCCCGATAGAAACAAAACAGCCCCTGTAGAGCCTCTAGAGAGCCTAAAGAACCTCTATGGAACATCTACAGACCCTAAACAGCCCCTATAGAGACTCTGTAGAGCCTAAGGAACCTATATAAAACCTCTATAGACGCTAAACAGCCTCCATAGAGCCTAATAGGCCCTATAGTACCTAAACAGCATGTATAGAACCTCTATAGAGCCTAATAAGCCACTATAACCTAAAGAGCCACTATAGACCATCTATAGAGCCTATGAAGGCTTTATAGAGCCTAAACAGCCCCTATAAAGCCTTCATAGAGCCTAAACAGCCCCTGTAGAGCCTCTATAGATGCTAAAAAGCCTCTATAGAGCCTCGGAAGCCCCTATAGAACCTAAACAGCACCTATAGGGCATTTATACAGCCAAACAGTCCCTGTGGAGCCTTTATTAGAGCCTAAAGAGCCTGTATAGAACCTCTAAAGATGATAAGAAACTGTAAGTATAAAACATCTATAGAGCTTAATAACCACTTACAGTACCAAAACAGCCCCTCTAGAGCCTAACAAGCCCCTGCAAAGCCTCTTTAAACCCTATTAGGTCCCTATAGAGACTCCATAGAGCCTAATAGGCCCCTATAAAGCATCTATAGCCTGTATAGAGTCTCCACAGAGTAGAAGATGACTCTGTAGAGCCTGTATAGAGCCTAATAGGCCCCTAAAAAAACTTCTATAGCCTGTATAGAGCCTCTATAGAGCCTAGTAGGCCCCTATAAAGCTGCTATAGTCTCTATAGAGACTCTGTAGAGCCTAATAGGCCTCTGTAAAGCCTCTGTAGGGTCTCTATAGAGCCTAATAAACCCCTATATGTTGGAGATATTTTATATTAATGAGCAGCATGGTATTCTTGAAGGGCCTTGAACAGTGAGATATGAGGGATTAGGTGGTGAAGAAATAGAATTGTTTGCAAAGAAGTGTAAGATAAAGAGCAAGTTATCTAGCAAAAGAATGTTAAACTTGCTTCTTGCAGTAGTGCGTGATCATGTATAAGTAACCAAACACAAGTGTAACTTGGGCGCGTGGACAGCTGTGTGTATAAACTCTGAAGAATATAAAAATGCACCCTTCTGACAATAAAGGATCTTCGATTCTGCATCGGAGTCCGTGTGTCGATCTCCGCAATATGGTGACCCTGATGTGATCCGAAGAAGTCCGATATGATACGAAGAAGTCAGAAGAATCAGGATGGACAGATCCAGGGATCGGTTAGGCACACCTACAAGAAAGGTTCCATTTGGGGAGGCATCTCAGCTAAATGATTGTCCCAGCCATTGGACCTGAGCAGGACAAAAGACCCCGGGGCTTCAGTCATCTGCTACAAAGTAACCAGGTGAGCAGCTGAGAAACACAATGGGAATTAAGGTGTCAGTGTCAGAGAAAGAAGAAGTTAAGATGAGAAAGTGTATGCTAAAGAAAAGAGGAATTAAATACAATAAACGAGGTCTAGAGTTATTATTAGCCTGGCTTAAAAATAATGGAATGCCCGTGGAATCTCCGTACATTTTTGATATCTCAACTTGGAGAAAAGCAGATTTGCTTTTTGAAAGGGCTTTAAAAGGACATGTAAATGCTATGCGAATTTTAACAACGTGGCAATTGATTTATGAGACTTTAAAAGATTTACAGGCTGAAAAACAAGCAGCCCAACCCACACAGAGTAGTCTCTTGAATGGCTGTACCCCCCCGAAAACCATTTGTCAGGGGTAATTTATGAAAAGGCATTAGCGCCTACAAAAGAAGGTTTTATCTCAGAGGGTACTCAGACAGATGTTTGTGATGAGGAAAAAGATCGGTCCTTGTCTGAGCAGGTCATAAGTTGATTACCTTTCTAGAACAACAATATTTAGAACCTAGACCGAAATGTAGTAACATTCCCATAGACGGACCCACAGACTTCACAGATGGAAGCGGGAGAACTGGAAAAGCAGCTTTAACATGATTAGATAATAGACAGTGGAGATCCCAAATTGTAAATATACAGGCATCTCCACAAATAGTAGAATTACCAGCAGTAGTGGAGGTTTTTAAAATATGGTCTAATAAACTAGTGAATATTGTTACAGACTCAATTTATGTGGCTGGAGTGGTGCAACATCTAGAAAGATCATATTCAAAACAATTGAATCAGGAAATTTTATTTCAATTACTGAAAGAGCTCTGGATGTGATTAAATGCTCGAGAACACGAATATTATGTATGCCACCATCGCAGTCATACCAATTTGCCAGGATCTTGTGCTGAAGGAAATTGACAAACAGACTTACTCAGCCAGTTTTTGTCTCCCCTGTTCCAGATCTATGGCAACAGGCTCGCATTTCCCATGAATTTTTCTATCAATAGGCAAAAGTCTTGAAAAACCAGTTCAAATTGCCTATTTCTGAAGCTAAAGCAATAATTCAAGCATGCCCCAATTGTCAAAGGACCCGTCTTAGCTGTAAATCCAAGGGGTCTACAGTCATTACAATTATGGCAGTCGGATGTAACTCACATTCCAGAATTTGGAAAATTGAAATATGTGCACGTATCTATTGATACATTTTCAATGGCGGTTGGTATGACAGCACTCAGCGGTGAAACTTCCAGACACGTACAAAGCCAATTTAGGCATGCTTTTGCAACACTAGGAGTTCCCTGACAGATAAAGACCAAAAATAGTCCTGTGTATGTTTCACATTGAACAGAAACCTTCTTTAGAAAATGGGGTATAGAACATATTACAGGCATACTACAATCCCCAATAGGACAAGCTATTATTGAACAAACACATCTAGTGATAAAGCAATATTTACAAAGACAAAAACAGGGGTAGTCTGGGGAATGACCAGCAAATCGATTGATGAAAGTACAATATGTATTGAATTTCTTGCGCTTAGCAGGAGAAGATGTAGTACCACCAATTGTGAAGCATACACAAACCATATCAACAGGAGTGTAAGCATTTGATGAAAAGTGTTAATAAAAAACAAAGAGGGCAAATGGGATGGTCTATTTCAGTTAGTAACATGGGGGTGAGGGTGTGCTTGTGTCATTACAGGTTCTGGGCCTACACAGATACCTGCAAAATGTGTAAAGCCTGCAGTCACAAACGATTCAACTGATTTACTGCAGCCTGGGTCTTCAACCTAACTCAGACTGGATGGCCTGCCTACAGACAGTGGCCCATGCTGATGTCACTTCAGAAAGTGTTCTTCCAACATCATCGCTGTGTAATGTTTAATTATAGTGGGATAAATCAATCTTTTGTAAAAAATGTAAAATCATCTTTGGGGATATATAGAAATAGTAGTAAGTGATGTAATTGTACAATGACAAACATGTCAGAGAATATTCCATTCAATATAAGGGAAGAGCCCTGCAGTTCAGGCCCTACTAACCTTATTAACACTATTACTAAATATAACTATAATAAACTTCATCTGTCACCACGATCATACAACACATATGGTATAATAAATGGAATATTCTTGGGAGATAGTTTAATGGTTTAGAATATTAGGTGATACTCTTTTTTAATGGTTTAGAATATTAGGTGATATGCTTTTTAATGTTAGGTTTGTTGTGTTTAGCGGTTTTTATAAGTGTTTAGCTGTGTGTGCTGCGTGTGGAGCGATGTGTGCAGAGGATGATTGAGGCACCATGAGTGGAGTTGTTGATGTGGATTGAAAACAAAAAAGGGGGAATTGTTGGAGACATTTTATATTAACGAGCAGCATGGTATTCATTTTATATTAACGAGCAACCTTCTGACAATAAAGGATCTTCAATTCTGCATTGGAGTCCGTGTGTCAATCTCCGCACCTATACCACCCAAATAACCTCTTATAGAGCCTCTATAGAATCATAAGGTTGGAAGAGACCTTTCAGATCACTGAGTCCAACCATGCCTGTCTCCCTACTAAACCATGTCACTAAGGAATTCATCTACGTGTTTTTTAAACACCTCCAGGGATGGTGACTCCGCCACCTCCCTGGACAGCCTGTTCCAATCCATGACCACTCTTTCAGTAAAGAAATTCTTCCTGATGTCCAGTTTAAACCTCCCCTGGCACAACTTGCAGCCATTTCCTCTCGTCTTATCACTTGTCACTTGTGAGAAGAGCCCAGCACCCATCCCATCACAACCTCCTTTCAGGCAGTTGTAGACAGTGATGAGGTCTCCCCTCAGCCTCCTCTTCTCCAACCTAAACAACCCCAGTTCCCTCAGTTTATCCTCATAGGGCTTATTCTCCAGCCCCCTCATCAGCCTCATCGCCCTTCTCTGGACATGCTCCAGCCCCTCAATGTCTGTCTTGTAGTGAGGGGCCCAAAACTGAACACAGAACTTGAGGTGTGGTCTCACCAATGCTGAGTACAGGGGCACAGTGACCTTCCTGCTAGCTGCACTATAGACCCTAAACCACCTATATAGAGCCTAATAAGCCCCTATCCTACCTAAATAGCCTCTATAGAGCTTAATAAGCCCCTACAGAACCTCCACAAACCCTAACAAGCCTGTATAAATGCTCTATAGAGCATAATAAACACAATAGTACCTTAACAGCCTGCATAGAGCCCCTATAGAGCCTCTATAGACACTAAACAGGCCCTAACGCTAAACCTAACCCATAACCCTAACCCCAACCCTAAACCTGACCTAGGCCTAACTCCTAACCCAAAACCTAACCTGACCTAACCCTAATCTTAACCCCTAACCACTAACTACTAACCCCCAACCCCCCAACCTTAACCCGTAATCCTATCCCTAACCCTCATCCTAACCCTAACGCTAACTGCAGTACCGCAGTGCCCGCAAGGCGGCAGCAGAGAGCTACGGACAGGAGGTATCACCGCCCCCGCGCCATCCCCGGGATGCTGTACCGGGATGCGGCCACACGGCGACAGCACTGAATTCCCGCACCTTTCGGCTCGGCTCGTACCGCTTCGGCTCCTCTTGGCTACTCTCGAAACCTTGAGGCTCGATTCAGCTCCTTGCGACTCAATTTGGCTTCCCTCGGCTCAGTTCGCCTTGGCTCACCTCGACTCGGCTCTGCTCGGATTGCTTCTGCTCGGGTCGAATTGGTTCCGCTCGGCTGGGCTCCTCTCCGCTCCGTTCAGTTTCGCTCGGCTCGAATCCGAAGCGAGAGTAATCGAGAGGAGCCGAGCGGCGCCGAGAATTGCCGAGAGTAGCCTAGCGGCGCCGAGAATTGCCGAGATTAGCCGAGCGGCTCGAGAATTCCGAGAGTAGCCTAGCGGCGCCGAGAATTGTCGAGATTAGCCGAGCGGCTCGAGAATTCCGAGAGTAGCCGAGCGGCACCGAGAATTGTCGAGAGTAGCCGAGCGGCACCGAGAATTGTCGAGAGTAGCCGAGCGACGCCGAGAATTGCCGAGGGCGCCGAAAATTGCCGAGAGCAGCCGAGCGACGCCGAGAGTAGCCGAACGACGCCGAGAGTAGCCGAGCGACGCCGAGAGTAGCCGAGCGACGCCGAGAGTAGCCGAGCGACGCCGAGAATTGTCGAGAGTAGCCGAGCGGCACCGAGATTTGCCGAGGGCGCCGAGAGTAGCCGAGCGACGCCGAGAGTAGCCGAGCGGCGCCGAGCATTGAGGAGAGTAGCCGAGCGACGCCGAGAATTGCCGAGCGCGCCGAGAGTAGCGACGCCGAGAGTAGCGAAGAGAAGCCGAAACGAGCCGAGCGGTGCTGAGGCAAGCTGATAGGAGCTGAGCGAAGCCGAGTGGAGCCGAATGGAGCTGAGGCGGCGGGAGACGGAAATGAGCGTTAGCCCTCTCCAAGCTGTGCCAGCCCTCTCCAAACAGTGCGTGCTCCCCCGGCCCTCGACAACTGCGGCAGCGGGACGGTGCCAGATGCAGTTCCGCGTTGTGGCCACGCCAGCAGTGGCTCCCAGCCATCATCACCGCTCCTGCGTGACACCCGCCCTGCAGTACCGCAGTGCGGCCACACGGCGGCAGCACTAAGACCCAGCACTGTTCGGCTCGTATCGCTTCGGCTGCTCTTGACCCCTCTCAGCTCAATTCAGTTCCTCTCGGCTTAATTAGGCTCCTCTGGGCTAGGTCCAGCACGGCTCGGCACGGCACGGGACGGCTTGCTTCGGTTCGGCATTGCTCGATTCGGTTCGGTACGGCATGGCTTGGTTCGGCACGGCTCCGTTCGGATTCGTTTGGCTACCGTCGCTTCCGAGTCGAGAGTCACCGAAAGAGTCGCTAGGAGGAGCCGAGAATAGCTGAGCCTTGCCGAGTCGAGCCGAGCCGTGCTGCGCTGGACCTAGCCCAGAGGAGCCCAATTAAGCTGCAAGGAACTGAATTAAGCCGTTTTTTAAACACCTCCAGGGATGGTGACTCCACCACTTCCCTGGGCAGCCTGTTCCAAACCTTGACCACTCTTTCAGTAAAGAAATTCTTCCTAATGTCCGGTCTAAACCTCCCCCGGCACAACTTGCGGCCATTTCCTCTCATTCTACCACCTGTCACTTGTGAGAAGAGCCCAGCACCCACCCCGTCACAACCTCCTTTCAGGTAGTTGTAGGCAGTGATGAGGTCTCCCCTCAGTCTCCTCCAACCTAAACAACCCCAGTTCCCTCAGTCTCTCCTCATAGGGCTTATTCTCCAGCCCCCTCATCAGCCTCGTTGCCCTTCTCTGGACATGCTCCAGCCCCTCAATGTCCTTCTTGTAGTGAGGGGCCCAAAACTGAACCCGGCACTCAAGGTGTGGCCTCACCAGGGCTGAGCACAGGGGCACAATCACCTCCCTGCTCCTGCTGGCCACACTGTTTCTGATACAGGCCAAGGTACCATTGGCCCTCTTGGCCACCGGGGCCACTGCTGGCTCATGTTCAGCAGGCTGTCAACCAAAACCCCCAGGTTCTTCTCCGCCAGGCAGCTCTCCAGCCAAGACTGCTGGTAGATGAGGGAAAGGGGTTTGGCGAGAACATCTGCCAGTTCCCTTAAAACCCTCAGATAGATCCCGTCTGGCCCCATGGATTTGTGTATGTCTAATTGGCCAAACAGGTCCCTAACCAAGTCCTCCCGAACAGCTGGAGCTTCATTCCCACAATCGCCCGGCTGAGGGGCTGAGTATCCCTAGGACATTACTCCTTGGAGTTAAAGACTGAGGCAAAGAAGGCACTGAGCACCTCAGCCTTTGTCCTCATCCCTCATCACTATTGTCCCTTCTGCACCCAGCAAGGGAGGAAGAGTCTCCTTTGTCCTCCTGTTGCCACTGATATATTTAAAGAAGTTTTTTTTATTGACTTTGACCGAAGTGGCCAGTTGAAGTTCTAGTTGGGCTTTAGCCCTTCTGACTTTTCCCCTACACGATCTCACCTCACCCTTGTAGTCCTCCTGGGACGCCTGCCCCCTCTTCCAAAGCTCATAAACTTTCTTTTTTCTGAGATCACTACAAAGCTCCCTACTGAGCCAACCTAGTTTTCTTCCCCACTGACGGGGACACACGGGGATGGCCTGCTCTTGTGCCACCAGGATTTCCTTCTTGAGGAGCATCCAGCCCTCTTGCACCCCTTTGTCCTTTAGAGCCACCTCCCAATGGACTTTATCAAGCAGCTTCTGAAGAGTTCAAAGTCTGCCCTTCGGAAATCCAGGGTGACAGTTCTGCTGACTCCTCTCCTCACTGCCCCAAGAAGTGAGAATTATATCATCTCGTGATCACTGTGCCCCAGGCATCTTCCAGCCATCACCTCTCCCACGAGGCCCGCTCTGTTCACAAACAGCAGGTCCAGCTGGGCAACCTCTCTAGTCGGTTCACTTACCAGCTGTGCTAGGAAGTTATCATCCATACACTCTATGAACCTCCTAGACTGCTTCCTTTCTGCTGTGTTGTACTTCCAGCAGACATCAAGGTTAAAATCCCCTATGAGAACGACAGGATACGATCGTGAGACTTCTCCTAGGTTTTTATAGAAGAGCTCATCCATGTCTTCATCCTGGTTGAGTGGCCGATAGCATACTCCCACCACAATATCTGGTTTACCACGCACACCACTGAGTTTAATCCATAAACACTCTACCTTATCATCGCTAATACTGAGTTCTATACAGTCAAAACACTTTGACATATGGAGGAACCCCACCACCTCTCTTTCCTGGTCTGTCCCGCCTAAATAACTTATAGCCATCCATGGTAGCGCACCAGTCATGTGAGTCATCCCACCATGTTTCCATGATGGCAATTATATCATAATCACCCTGCCTAACCACTGCTTCCAGCGCATCCTGTTTGTTTCCCATGCTGCATGCATTACTGTAAATGCACTTCAGATGAGCTGTTGTCACTCCCTCTTTTACTATCCTAACCAAATCTATGCCCCAGCCTGTATCAGTACCGAGGACTCCCCTGACTCAAATGTAAGATCTTGCACTTTGCCTTGTTGTACCTCACAAGGTTTTCACAAGCCCACTTCTCCAGCTTGTCAGGGTCCCTTCTAGGTGGCATCATGTCCCTCAGGGATGTCAACCTCACCACTCAGATCGGTGTCATATCCCATTGTCTGTTTCATTAATGAAGATATTAAACAGCACCATCTTAATTAGATCTAATTAGATCACACCTTTCTTAACTTCAGTGCTGCGGGCGATTCCAATGCAATGAGAGCTGACATTTTTAGTTGATTCTGGCTTTTCATGGTGGCAATGCTCACAGTTCAGCATTTCATGAAGTTAAAACATAAACCTAGTGCAAATTGCACAGAATTTCATACAACATACTAAGGTTGATTTGAAGAGATCTATAAATATAAATTTAAGGCCACTTACAGCTCTTGTCCATCACAGGCAGCAGGAGCCACTAACCCTGAGGAATTCAGGGCCACACAAGCATATCTCATAGGGTTTGGAGCTGACTGGCTTGTGACAACTTTTCTTTTGAATTGCTTGAGGATATTTTTCTCACCATCATTAATTGTAAAGACTGAAAAAAACATTTAAAATTATTTTAAAATTGATAAGGGGCAATGGGAACAAACTGAAGCACAGGATATTCCACTCGAACATGAGGAAAAACTTTACACCGTGAGGGTGACGGAGCACTGGAAAAGACCACCAAAAGATGTTGTGGAGTCTCTTTCTCTGGAGAAATTTAAAAAACCACCTGGACGCATTCCTGTTTAACTTGCAGCAGGCAAACCTTCTTTAACAAGGAAGGTGGACCAGGTGATTTTCAGAGTTCCCTTCCAACCCCTACCATTCTGTGATTCTGTGATTAAGAGACTCAGCTAACACACACACACAAACAGTAACAATATGAAACTCAAATCATAGGTTAGTGTTGGCTTGTTCAGGAAATGAAAATACATTTCTGCCGTGAGAATGCCAGGACAACAAAACCAAATAACATTAGTTTTTAAACTGGCATCCAGCTTTCCAAGAAATGTATCCCCTTACATTAGCAAAGTTTAACAGGAAGCCATATACATAGGCCCACACATTAGATTCAGATTAACGAAATACCCTTAAAAGGTGACTTTATAAAATAGAGTACCACTTTATGGATGATGGGTTTTAGTCTGGAGAAATCTAAGTAGATCATTCCTCTACAATGCAACCAAAAACTGTTAAGTGCATCGCTGACCAAGTTTAGTGTTTATTTGAAGCTAGTCCTAATTTATTTCATAAGTAAAGAAAAACTGCAGCCACAGTTAACTAAATTAAACAAGTATATGAAGCAATGGATGATTAAGAGTATGTCTTTTAACTTCTTTCCTGGAAAATAAGTTAGAAAATAAAAACACTGAGGCAACTTTAAGAAGTCAATTATATGCCACTGGAGTTGAAGATGACATGAAACGTGGTTTTGTCCCAAAATGAGATATAATGTCTGAAGAACAGAGCACAGAAATGACGCATCAAATGAAAAGAAACTTCCACTTGGAAGATCTGATACGATTTAAAATAAATAAATACCATAATCCATAAAGTAAAATGAACATTTTATGGTTTTTTTAAACTTCTTGTATAGGGTTCACAGACCTGAGAATACTGTCAAAATAACTTGTCCAAAGTATTCCTTTGAATAATTATAAATTATTGGTAACAGTTTCTTTAATGGAGATTGCAGGAGTAGGTCCCACATGAGTCCAAATATAGCCCTTCTTTGATCGTGTAGGAACAGTAGGGAAGGGAGAGGATCGAGATTTGAAATATTCTGAGGTTGCATGGCAAACAAATTCTAAATATTCCATTTTCCTTGGGAGACCTTCTTCTGGTCCTAGGAAAAAAAAAGAAATAATGTTCAAAGGCAAAACCTAAAGGCATAAAATTGGAGCATGCAGGACTTAAAAATATGCAGCATTGGCCCTTAGAGAATGTGCTTTTTCAGTCAATAACTTTGCTGGTAAAGTAGCCTCAAACACCAAGCAAGAAACTGCTGTCTTTATTTTTGCTGGGTTGATCTTTTTTTCTTTCCTTCTATTTGAAGCATTCAGTTACCTAAGTTAGGTACTTCAGGTAATATATTTTAAATAGATACTCTCTGTGGCCTGCCCGTCAAATAGACTTTTCTGAATCATTAATGAAAGCTGAATTATGCTCTTCCTCATCAACATGTCTGATTTCATAGCATACACCCTAGAAGTCACACAAATGATAATTAAATCAGACAACCTGATTTTAGGAGCTTCACTCTGTGATTCTGATTCATATCTAAGGTATTAGTATCTTAAAATTATCCCAAATTACCCCAATCTTGTAAGACAGCCTTAATTCAGCCACATGCAAAGAACCGTGGCGTATAATAAAGAGCTGTCTCACCTAAGCCAGTCAGCAGCACTGAGTGTGCACAATCACCCGATGTTGGAGAGCCTGAGTTCAGTCCCAGAAGCACTTTTGTGATGAGACAGGCAATTCCACATGGTCTGTGTCTGCCAAATGTCTCAGAAGCAACTTGGCCTCATCTGTCTTCAAGACACAGCTCTCTCAGCTTCTCAACATCTCTCTCTCCAAGGACTTCCATACCTCCTGTCTGCAAAGTGGCAATGATCTCATTCTGTCAGAAGCAGGAGAGTGCGACACCACCTTCTAGAAAAAGTAACTGTAGTAATTTCCCTGTGTATGCAGGGAAAGCAGCTTTCTGTGTATGAAGAAGCTCACCCATTTGAATGCAAAGAGTCCCAAATCACAGATCCACCTCCTGCCACCCTCCACTGAGCTCTGTAATGTGTGAGACTGCGCAGCAAAAGCAACTTCTTCGTTTGTCTTTCCTGGTGATCACACTAGGCTTTTCCCCTTTCCTCTCTGTTCTGCTCCCTGTCTCTTATTTTTTTCCTTTGTCCTGCCTCTTTGTCCCACCTCTTTGTCCCTTTTTTCTGTGTATCAGCTTACCTTGCTGTCTGTCCCGGTCTTTCCTGGCAATCCGTGACCTGTTCCTTGTCATCCCTCCACTGCCTCCCCCAGCATTCTAACTAAGATCCAGCTGTCTGTTCACTATGCTATTTCGACATCTCTCAGAAATGAGAGTAACCTGGGGCTTGCTAAAAAGAGCAGAGTTCTCCAGTTTGTGTCACAGGAAGGGAACCTCAAAGTGAAATAGAAAGCTGAAAAGAAGAAAGCATCTTTTCATAAAAATTTCATGAAAATTCCATGGGCCAGGAAAAAAGTAGGATTTTTTTCTGCGCACAAGCTTCACACAGCAAAGTCCTATTTCTCCATATTGTTAGAAACACATGTGATCTCCTCATGAGAGGAGGTAGGATCCAAATTCTGGCTTTCTGGGGAAAGATTGTTCATATTGCACATAAGTGTATAAACTTCTGAGCTTTGCTCAAAAGGCAGGACTCAGTGATTTTGTATGGAAAGTTGGATTTCTGAAAGAATCCCAGTAAGCAACAGTTGCTCAGGTGATCGTATGTGGAACTATGCTTTCCTGTTGCTCTGTGTGATGATGATGTTCAGGTTTTCCAGGGGCCGTGAGCCTCTCCTTGTTAATAAGGAACTGACATCCTTCTAAGGCAGCGATCATAACACAGGGAAAGACTGGAGCAGCTCCTGAGCTGCCGGAGTGGAGAGCACATGGTAGAAAGCTCAGGCACAAGTCGTGACCCTCGAGATGCAGAGCAGCTCTTTCTGGGCTCACTGTGTTGGTTCTGACTCTAACAGAGTTCCTGTTCTCCCCAGCAGGCCAGGCTGCAGTCTGGATTTGGGACGCACCATTTTCAGTAACACAGCCGTGCCTTGGCCGCTCCTGAACAGTCTCGCATGGTGCTGAAGTTTCTTCTGTCAGTTTTTCTCACAGCGAGGAGGCTGCGGGTGCACAAGAACTTGGGAAGGGACACAGCTAGGACAGCCGATCTGTCTGTCGAGAGGGATGTTCCATGCTGTGGGATATCCTGCTCAGCAATAAAAGCTATGGAAAATAGGGGGAACGTTTGCAGCTGTGGTTTGTGTGTCTGCCAAGGAACCCATACAAGTGCTGAGGCCTTGGAATGCATTAGGCAGCCACAGGGCTCTTGGAATCCTAACACATAGCAATCAGGTTGAGTAGATGTGTTAATTCATGTTGCTTATTTTGAACAAATATCCACGTATTTGATGGGACTCTAGGAATCTGCCAGGGTTCACGGTTGGAGCAGGGAAAGGAAGGGCTGCAAGCTGGGACTGAGCAGTTGCTCCTCTTTCAGCCACACTCCCCTCAGTGTCTGCAGACTTTGTGCAGGTGAGAAGCGATTGCAGGAAGGATCCCTGGGCTGTCTGTTCCCCCTCCGCACTTCTCACCTCTCACATGCACATTTCTCAGGCTGGGAGAGGTGACAATATCAGGGACCAAACCCAACAACCAACGCCCGAGTTTTTAACGAGGCTCCAAAAAGGCATAGACACGTGAAAAGCTGTTGTCACCTTCCACGTCTGAGGAATCGCTGGCTCCATAGCAGGCACATTAACTCTCCTGATAATGGGGAATTAATTGCTTGTGAATATTTGCCCTTAAATGCGGCGTTTTAGACTCAGTAATTCCAGTCACTTTGGAAAAGGCTTTTGATTTGCCCTTTGCACGAACTCCAACATTGCTATCACCAGTCAGAAGTACTGTAAAAGCCTCCTCCTCCCTGGATGGCATTGCTGGAAACGGGACCGGGGCTCTGGAAAAAGGGGTCTGGATTGTAGTTTCTGGAACAAAATAGACTTCGGCAACTGTGCCCAAGATTCATCCAATATTTTCTTTCCGGCTTGGAGCTTCTCAAGTGAATTTTTGGTGGATAAAGTCATTAAAAGAACACTTTCATTGTGCAGAACCTGCTGGTAAGGAATCTGAAATGGACAGTGTGGGTAAAAAAATGCTGATTTTCAGAGTGGAAGGGGACCAAGATGAGAAAATCTGCTCTGTGATGAATGTAACTGCCCAGACACACAGACCGAAGGCCATTTGGATCAAATAATCAAGGGGAGGAGGGAGGCGGGACACTGCGGGGCAGGAGGAATCTCACACAGAGCATGGTTTGGCTGTCTGACCAACACTAGGTGACCCCCAGCACTGTCCCTCAACCGTCAGCACTACACCCCAAATTGAGGAGGGGATTGTTTTCTTTTCCATTATATAAAAACTGGGGCTTTTTTGTGCTTTTCCATAACAAAACCCAGAGATTTTTGCTTTTGTGCATGAAAATGGGGTTGGTGGGGTTTTTTTGCTTTCTGATTGCACAAATCCATGTGGATTTGGCTTTCCAAAATTGACATTTTCCCCCTAAAAAATTATTTTGGTCACATGTCCCCACATTGCCCACCCAGAACTGGATGTTTTGGGCTATTTTTGAGCTGCGGTGGCAACTCCTACACTGCAGAGCAAAGTCCCTGTTTGGGGGACTCGGCCCTAAATTGAGATGGAAAAACAGGAAAATAAGGGGGAAAGGGCAGCTGTGGAAAGCGCTTTTGTGTCTTCAAGAGAGATTTTGGGGCAAGAGTGGGAGTTTTTAAATCCTTTCTATAAATGGGCTTTTTTTCCATTTTAAACCTTACACAGCAGAGATGTTGACACTTGGGGATCAATTCATGGAGTTAGGGAATAGATGTTTTATATCATCTAGTTTCACTTATATCTGTTTAGACTGATATATTTACATTTATCTAGTTACACTTTTACATTACAACTATTTATACTTGCTAGATAGAATATTTAAACTTCTGTAGGTCATCTTTTTTAGTATTTAAAATTCCTTTATTTTTTAATTTGTAATGAGTTATTTCTGTATTTTAGAATCCTGCGTTTCTCTATTTAGAATGTTTTGTTCTGAAGTCTTTTATATAATATAGTAGATATTGGGGGGTTTTATTTTTAAATACTTCTATACATACAGATTTATATTATTTTATTTATTATTTATATATTCTTATATTACTCGCATATTTATTATTTTTATATTATTTCATATTTAAATTATTTTTATATGTTTATTTGTCTTTATTATTTACTATATTATTATTTATTATATTATTTGTATTGTTATTATATATTTTGTATATAAATTTTTTTAATATTGCATATCGAGAGTTTTCAAGGACAAGGTCGATTTTTTTAAATCCCTCCTATAAACAAGGTTTCTTTGCATTTTAAAAAACTTTAAATAGCATAGACATTTACACTTTTCTTTTTACATTTATATATATATTTAGGTAATATATTTGTTTTATATGTTTTAGGTATTTCCACTTACATCTATTTAGACATATGCACATTTTTATATATATATCTATATGCACCTATATATTGTTGCTCATAAAGGTTATCCATTTACACTCAAATATGTGTTTAGACTTGTATTTTGATACTTAAATATCTTTTTAGGCTTATGTATTTTGACACACAGTACGTGTAGATAGCTCTGTTCAGACTTCTTTCTCTTTTAAATCACTTCATGTATAAAATATCTCACATTTTAAAGCCCTTGATTTTTTAATTGGTATATGCACGGGTTAATTTTGTAATTTGAAACCTTATATTTCTCTAATCAGAATTTTTTTATATTCTCAAATCCTTCACATATTTTTTCTTTTGAAATACTATTTTATATATAAAATAAGTAAATAAATTAAATATTTAAATAAAAAAGTGAAATTTTCTTCTCTATTTCGATGCCTCACAGCCACATTTATAAGTTTTAATACTTTTAAATCCACCTCCATGAGTTCTTAGGCATTTTGGCATCGTGTCCCCCCTTTTTGGGGGGAACTCTCACTCACTCCTCATCATTTGCCCATATCCCCCACCCCTGTATTATCCACCCCCCAAAAAAGGCACAAAAAAAGGGAAACATTTGTAGATACAGCCGCCCAAATGGGCGCCCTGCTAGAAAAATTAAAGGGGTGGGCAGCCCTCCAGCCCCTGTCCCGCAGGCTGGCGGCTGCCCCACGGAAGGGGCTCTGCCGAGGGACTCTGCCACCCCTCCTGCCAGGCTCTGCTCCGTGATGTTCTCCTTCCGTTCCCATGCTGCGACGGGGTCCCCAGGGCTACACTCGCCCACGGTCTTTGCTGCCCGGAGCCTCCCCAGCAGCCCTCGCTGCGGCACCCACGAGCCGCAGAGCTCGCAGAGCCCGCAGCCTCCTCACACAGGGCTGGCCTGTGCCCGTCGGTAAGCTTAATCTGGACTCTGGGCGTCGGCTGAGCATTACGGGACGTTTTCGGGACACCAGAGAAAACAGATGTGGGAACGGAGCTAGCGGCAAACAGGCCCCGGCCAGGACGGACCGGGCTAACGGCAAGCGGGCCCTGGATGAGGACACTGTGCTAACGGGAAACGTGCCCCGAGCAGCACGAGGACCGCTGGGCTCCGCTTCCCACCCTCGCACCGCTCCGCAGACACTGCCGCACGCTCCCCGCCCGGCTCTAGGACCCTGCGCCGCGTGCCCCAGGCCGCTGGCGAGGGGCGAGGGGCGGGCAGCGGGCGAGGCGCCGCGCGTCTCAGCCCGGCGCGCGCTCGGCCGCATCAGCGGGAGCGCCAGCACCGGCGGGAGCGCACGGGCGTCCCGATGCCCTTCTCAGGTGCGCCGGGCAGCTTCCCCGCCGGCTGCTGCTGGTGCCCGGCGCCTCTGAGAGCCCTCTGGTAACTACACGGCTCGGGGGCGTCCGCGAGCAGCGGGCGCTCGGCCGGCGGCCGGCGGGCGGCGGGCGGGCCGCGGCGGGGCCGGCGGCGCCTCGGCCGAGCGCCCCGAGGGGCAGGAGGGGACACCTGCCCGTCCTGC
This sequence comes from Neomorphus geoffroyi, assembly GCA_033558235.1. NCBI lineage: Eukaryota > Metazoa > Chordata > Aves > Cuculiformes > Neomorphidae > Neomorphus > Neomorphus geoffroyi. The sequence goes on from JAUMJM010000014.1 coordinate 50,930, forward strand.
CCTGGCCGGAGGTGCCACTGGCGTGGGGGGGGGGGGGGGCGGGAGGAGGCCCGCCGGACCGCGAAGAGCTGGGGCTGGAGGGCGGAACCGGCCCCAGGGAAGGCCCCGTTTTTGCGGTTGGATCCGTGCTCCGCGTTCCGCGCCGCCCGCGCCCCTGCGCGCAGGGAGGCGCCCGCACGTGTGCTCGGAGACATAAGGAGGTACTGTACTAGGAACTGTACAGATGAATCGCGCCATTTAGGACATTGAAATTTTTTAAAAGCAAGGCATTATATTGTTTTCTTTAAAGGATTTTTTTTTCTTGATCTACTGCTTCACTGAGGTATTTTAATGACTGAAAATAGTTGCTTTTATGGAAATGGCTGGCGCAACCAGTTACCTGCAAAACCAGCTCGAATTTAGGAAATCTTGTGAAGTTTCCAGTGCATTTTAGAATATTCAGTATTTAGTTCTAGCTATGTAACACACCTTTTTCCCCCAGAAGCAGTACCGTTTAATGGTCATATATTTTTTTCTCTGTAAGTTACATGTTTCATGGAGTCACCTTCTTAGAAATAGTCATTGAATTTTATCCCCACGGTGGAGTTGCCCGTGGTTGTAGGAATTTTGGTTGATGAGTTATTTGCTTTACTGGATTTTATTTTGATTTTCATCCTTCTTTGCATCAGCGGTATCATTGCCAGAACTCTCCTTCATTTCTAGTAATTGTCATTCCTATACCAGCTGCACACTTGAGATTCTGGCTGTCACCTTTGTGTCATAAGGGATGCTGAGTACGCTTCAGAGGATGCTATTGTGATGCTTCCAGTTTCTTCTAAGAAAAATTTTTATTTCAGTACTTCATCTGTGCACAAACTGATGGTTGGCTTTTCCCTGGTATTTAGTACAACGTTGTCCAGATGCGTCTTGAATTCCATCACGTTTTATTTGGCAGACAAGTTGCTGTGCGAGCCCACCATTTCAGTCCCATACTGTGAATGAAGTCATTCCAGTGTGGCGTCTTGACTTGAGAGCAGCATTTGACAGCAAGTCTGAGCTATCTGCTTGGCTGTCTTGAAACTGACTTGTTTCCCTTACTTGCAGCTGTGCTGAATAGGCATACTTTCCACAAAAATCTCTGCAGATGGCTGAAATTATCTTATACCTTTACAATCTATTAAACAATCTGCGCACAGCAAGATAGTGAGAAGCAGATAAGGGCCTGCTCCTTCTGGGTCCCTTGCCTTGCCACTACTGTAGGGTTTCCTGGAAATCTCTTGTAGTAACTGGTTACTGTTTACGTCATGGATGGCTAAACTATTTAATAATACATAGTAATGCAGTGCAGTTCATTACAAAGCATTGGAAGAGGCTGCCCAGGGCAGTGGTGGAGTCCCCATCCCTGGAGGTGTTAAAAAAATGTGTACATGTGGCACTTTGGGATATGGTTTAGTAGGCACGGTGGTGTTGGGTTGATGGTTGGACTTGATCATCTTGGAGGTCTTTTCCAACATTAATGATTCTATGATTCTATACAAGCAATTGAAATTACTGAAGAAATTTGACTAAACAGAATCCAGTCATCCAAGTTATGATTGCCCAAGATACAAGTTATTACTTGAGCAAAACATCAGTTAGTCTTTAGTCATAATAGTCGATTGCAATATTGGTTTCAACTGCTACTGAAAAGTTTTACAGTGAGTCCTCACACGGTCAAAATACCTTGGTTGTTGTGCCATGCTTGGATTTGCAGTGCAGAGGTTCCAACCTCACTCCAGGGCTTAAGTCACACGCAAGCATGAACGATGTTTACCTCCCAAAAAGTTGGAGAACAGTAGTGTTTATCTGTGTTAAAGGAGAAAACAGAGGGAAGAGCTTCACTTGCTTGAAAGTGCTGTTCTTTTGTGGTGTGCCATACTTCTGCAGTGAAGGTGGCTTAGGACTTGATTGGCGATGCCACGGGCTGGGCTGCTGGGGAGCCAGATGATTGCCCACGTGCTGGTGGTCTTTCCCACTTCGTTGAAGAAGAAATACTGCAGGGAGCTGTCATTCTTTCCCTGGTGAGGTCTCACCCTGCCGGCTGATTCCGATTGAACGTGGCAGACACTATGGGTCTGTGGGACCGCCGCGCTTCTGACGGTCCGGAACTGTAGGTAAGCAAGTTGAAAAAACGCGTCATGTGTGACAGTGGTTAACGCCAAGCCCAGCTTCCAGGATGCGGCCGACACCACAAGCGGATGGAGCGCTGGTAAAGGGGTTTATTTGCTCCGGTGAAGCAGCAGCCAGCTTCGCGGTAAGGGCTCCTGGGCGGGAGCTGCCTTGGCCCCGGGCCGCCCCGGCTCGCGTGCTGCAGCCCGGGACTACAGCTCCCGGCGGGCCCGGCGCGCGCGCCAGTTTGTGCGCGCGGAACGGAGTCGCGGCTGCGACGCGGGAAGGCGAGGCCCGCGACTGCCCGCATGGAGCTGAGCGGCGCGGAGACGGCTTCCACCCGGTTCCTCGGCTTCACTCAGCGGTACCAGCGCTGGGGAGGCGCGGGGCGCGATGCGGTGCGAGCCCACGCGGTGGATGGCGGAGCGGCGGTGCCATGGTTCCCCTGGCCGCGGCTGGAGGGGCCGGCGGGGCCCCGGTGCTGGGGCTGCGGCGGAGCGAGCCCGGAGGCGCGCCCGCCGGGTTGGTGGCGCCGCTCGTTCCGCCCAAGCAGCTCCCGCGGGGGAAGCGTTGGCCGTGACCCGAACGCTGGGCGCAGCACCCGTGGCCGCCGCTGCGATGCAAACGCGAACCGGCACCGCGAGTGGGGGCCGGGGCGGTGAGGGGAGGCAGAGCAATGCGGGCTGCGCCGTTGCGGACACGGGCGGTTGCGAGCTCCCCCCGGCGAAGGGCTTCCAGCGCCAGGCTTTTGAGGGTCGGGAGTGGGAATGCGACCCTAGGATCCTAACAACGCCTGCCTGAGTTTAGTTTAGCAAATATGCTTAAACGTGCTTTGTTGTTAGTCTTTCAGGACTGTTAAAATTTGTACGGGCTGTTATTGAAATGGGAGAATGCTGGTCGTCTCTCCTCTTCCTCATCGCTGTACATTTATACCGCACTCGTCTTCCCAAAGGAATGGGAGAGGGAGGTCGAGTACTGCCTAGGTGCTTAACAAATGTGTATAAGCTGGGGATTTTTCATGTGAATAAAGGCTCATCTATATTAGAACACTTTACAGTATTAGTAAATTCTAAATTATTAAGCCAACAAACTGTTCTGAGCCACTGGTAAGTTAACCTAAGTTTTTTGGTGCTGGTAGTTCGCCTTAATAGGATGAAAACTATTTTAAAGTTGGCATAATTAGAGCAACAGTGGTTTTCTGGTGTAGGTCAGGTCAGGACAGAGCAAAGATGTAATTTATTGAAGAGAATTCATAAGAAAAGCCAGTATTAGTCAAGCATATTTTTCATATTAGATGATGTGATGTGTCAGAGAGCTGTTGAGTAAAAATCTCGGTCGTAATTAAGAATGGAGAGCCAAAGAGGTAGGCAGGCTGGAATTCACTGGGGAATATGTGCACTTAGGGAAATAGTGTGATAATGTAAAACTTATCCGTGCATAACTTGAGGCTGAGATGCTTAGCTTTCATGAGGTTGTCTGTGTAGCATTTATCTTGGAATGAGATTCTACTTTAAGAGGGTGATATAAAGCAGATTACAAGTATGATATGAAGTAGAAGTGTGATATGAAGTGGTCTGAGAAGAAGAGGAGACTAGCAGTGGTGAGCTATTTGGTATAAGTCTGATTTTTAAAAGGACTGCTAGTGTGTTTGAAATTAGTTAAGTTTTAGGTGCTTTGAATTGGGATGCAAATGGATAAAAATATTACTATTAAGACACTATTGTTTTAGTCAGCATTGTCCTCAGATATACTTGTATTTTTTAAATACCAAGAGTGGTGCAGGAAAAATGCTTTTGCTACTGTAGGATGTCATGGTGATACGTATTTTCTTAAATTATTGGAATGTAGTTTGTGGAGAGGATAGGAACATGAATCTTTACAGTGCACAGACTTCAGCTTGCCTGGCTTTTCCATCTGTGTCACGTGGTCTAAGAAAATAGATTATTTCTCCCATTAAACTTGCTTGCTGTTGGTGTTGTCCTCTGCATCATTGGATGAATATATCCTGTTTAGCTGCATCCGTGAACTGCTGTACCTTAGTGAGGATAGATCTTGAGTATTTGGGCTGGAATGAAGTCCTGTGGCTTACCAACCATGCATGGATATCACATCTCTCTTTTTCGCCTGTGTTACAGTAGGTGTCTATGGTCATGGGATTGCACTGGAGGATGGCTGTCGTATTGCCGTATCTCTGCTTCTCAAGACAGGATGAAAAGTGGTGTGGAGCCTCTGGCAGTTTTCTTTCAGAATGTTACACTGCCTTCTCATTGTTATTTTATGTATACCGCTGTTGGCTACCGTTTGCATGCTTATCGTAGTGTCTATCATGTAATGACAGAACTGTCTGTCTTTGGCCAGCAAAGCCAAAATGAAATGTGAAATGTTGGACTGTGTTGGAGTGCCTCCTAAAGGCAGCTGTTTTATGACTTGTCATTATGGAAATAAAAAAAAAACCAAAACTCATATGGGGATTGTTTAGATCAAAAGTGTTTTTTCGAGAATCTGTAATAAAGGATGTGTTCACATGATGAGAAATATAGTTTTGAACACACCACACCCGTTGTCAAGAGCTTTGTGTTTGTAAGTGCAAGTAAACCGTGTATTTGTGGATCAGATGGTCTCCTTGAACATGCTCTCTCTCATGGATATTAAGGAGTCTTTATGGTGGATCTTTCTTTGGGCTAGCTGGTCTCCAGAACTTGGCTAGAGGCAATGATGAGTACACCTGATAAAGTATGGAGAACAGTCTTTTCTGTGTTGAGGAAAAAGCCCTATTTGAATGGTAGCACCTAAACTTAACTCTGCACCTTTGTCTTTTGTTGTGTTGTGACTCTGGTTGAGAAATGTTCCTGCAGTAGTCATTGTAGGAATGTATCTTAATGATCTTAATTAAGATCAGACCTGCTCTTAATTCTGCCACCGTATTTTGGACATTATTTCCTGGTTCTTCTCCTAAGCTGCCAGGCATATACCTTAATATACATTTTTACTTTTTGTATTTCTAAATGCTTTTCATGTCATGTCCTCCTTTAACTTGATAACCTATATTTTGTTACATTAGTACATTCATGTGTCGTATACCTCTCTCTATATATGTTAGTTATACAATGTTTGGTATTGAATACTCATTTATTTTTTTTTTTTTAAAACTTATTGTTAGCTACTGACTTGATTTCCTGGTAGGGTTTGAGTTTTCACTCAGCTGAAATATCAACAAATTGAGGTATAGTACTTAGTTTGTGTGTACACACGTAGTTGTAAAATGCTTTCATAGCTCCTCAGGTTTATCATGTGGGTGATTCATGTGATCGCATTTTCCTCTAGTTTTATGCATTTTGAGGTTAGCTTTGCCACAAGGCAGAAGGTAGTTCAGTTTTCTAAACCTCAGCTTGCATTTTCTCCTGTTTTGTGGAGCTATTGCACGACAGATGAAGCTGTCTGAAAATTATCCAGGCGAAAATGGTTCTGTTCAAAGCACAGAAAGCCAGATACTCCTTCTAGTAACTTTCTGATTTTATTATATTTGTGTTTGGTGGTGTCCAGATGTCAGACACACAAAACAGTGACCTGACTTTCCAAAGACTCAAAAAGACTTTTTTGTGCTAGTGACTGTTTTGGGATTTATTTATATTTTTCCCACTCCTTGAATTGTCATCTTACATATATTTATTGGTTTGATCAAAGACAGAATCTCATAGCTCAGCAACAGCAAAATCTCTCTTGACTGCTATTTCCGTAACATTCAGGCACCAGTACTGATGGTGGGAAGTGTTCATTGATGAGAATTGCTTTTACGGTGGTTTCTAAGGCAACTAGCACACCTAGCCATAAGAATTAATTTAGTAGAACAAAAGTAGCACACAAAGAAAATGCTAATCAGGTAACTAATCGGTTACCCGATTTTTCTGTAAAAGTAAAAAATAATGGAAAAGCCACAATGCCTTAAAATGTATTGCAGATGAGGCATTTCACTTGTTCTGTGAAGCTTCTGCTAAATTTCATGTGTGTCTCAAATGCAGGAACTCTAAAAATTGCATTTGATGCATTATAACTTTTTAGGTTTTATCTGAATGTTCCAAATGCTATCCGAGATGGGTGAAGAGGTAGAGGATCACTTTCAGCCCGTACAAACCTAAACTTGGGAAGTCTTTCTTTTATCTGGAAGGGAAAGAAAATCTGAGATCTTTATTTTTATCTGTATAGATGCTAATCTTGAAGTACTTTTATGTTACTCAGTCTGATTAACTGCAGAGAAAATTTGTTAGCCGTATTTATGTGTGTTTCTTTCTGAAAGAAAAGATGAGAATTCACGAGTAATAGCTTCAAAATTTTTCTTTACCACAAACCTCACTGACGTGTGGAGTTTTTTCTATATTTCCCTTCAGATGATGGAAAGATGGAAGAGGATGAGACATTGGCAATAAAATGTAAAACATATATGATTTCCTTGTAGGAGGAGGGTGAAAAGACACTGTCCAAATATGCTTTGAATGAGCATGTCAATTATTGCTATAAAACCACGTAAGTAGAAGGTAACTATAACAGAAGTGATTTGAGATGTGCGACTCACAGGTGCGTTCGGTCTTTTCACTTTTCACTCTGGACCATCTTTTCTGTGATGCAGGCTTGAAGGAGCTGCAAGTGTTGTGGAGTGCTAGAACTTCTGTGCAGCAGCGTGGCAGTGTTGTATGGCAAGGTTCAATCGAAGGTCCATCTGCAGTAGTGGTAGATGTATAGAGGTGTTGGACATGAAGTCCTCATGCATGTGATCGCTTAAGATTTGAACCTACTTCTGGATCCTCAGACTTTCTGACTTTCTTCTGTTTCCTGAGTTTCTTCTGTTGTTCTCCATTAAGACTGTTTCATCTCTGTCCAGTTGATAAGGCTCTGAGATTCTCAGAGTCACAAATGTGAAAAGATAGATGGAGATGTGGAGATGTACTATGGCAAACTTTGAAAATTCCATCTTCTGAGTGTGCTTTTTCCAGTTGGCAAGCCCGGCTCACTGGAACTGACTCTTGTTGTGGCTCATGTGTAATGTATGTATCTCCAGGTTTTTAACACTGTGTTTCTTCTCACTTTGTCTCTACTTCCTGTCCTGCTGTGGAGAAGAAGGAGTATTTACTGTTGCTACTCTCAATTAAAGCAGAAACTGTTTGAACTGCAGGTTTTAGCGTTTATATTTTTTAATCTCAAGTATGGTAAGGCTCTGAAATCTTTATGTTGACGAACAACACGTCATAAGTAGGATCAAATTGTAGCTGCTTTGATGACAAGGGCTCTTAGATCAGAACCCAAGCCAAATTTCTTCTTGTATCACAGACTTTTTCTATCTCTGCGGTGCAGATTCCTGATCTGGGAGATTACTGTTTTCCTGAAAGGTATTTCACACCTGTTCTCAGGAGAGTTAAGATTAATAACTGCCCCTAGTCAAACATAAGTTCATTGTGCAAGCAACCACAAGTGGAAAGTTTAAATCATTGTATTTGTGTTTAGGCCATAGTACTTCCAGCTGTGTGATTGTTTTGGAGCTTGTTAAAATTGCATCTAATGAGCATTAATTTCAGTACTCGTAGGCAGTTTTCCTCAAGTCACTTGTATTGCTGCTGTGGCATGTATGTGTGTGCTTCCGTAAGGGTCGGAACGTAGACTACGGCTTCACTGCCTTCACAGGTCAAATTGGCTGTATATGGTCATTTTTGCTTGGGAAGCAGTGCAGATCTGTTAGTGCGACAGGGGCCTGGCTGAAAGGCAGCTGTCCGAGGAAGTGCTGGCTGTGTTACTGGAAGCAATATTGTCATCTGAAGGTTTTGTTCATGTGAAGTTAGAAAGGCAGCTCTGTTGTTGCAGAAGCTAACGTTCCTGTTTCAGAGTCTGGGTCATTTCAGATTACTGTTATTGTCATGTTTGTATCCTTCCTGCATTATTTACATACTGGAAGCAAGTGCTAGAATTATTTTGTTGATTCTTAAAGTTTTGTTAGATACATCTTATTTGTATTACTTCTCCTTGGATAAAGACAGGGAATCCAAGTGGAGACAACTCATAAATATGAATCACATTTAATAAATTTTAACTACTTATAAATACAATTCCAAATAGGAAAGCAATCTAAAATCTAAAATTTAAAATGTTTTAAAATCTAAAATGTTTAAAAAGTCCAGTAGTCAGGGCCCGCTCCCGCTGCCGGGTCACTCCCAACAGGCCTGCTCAGGCAGGAAGGGAGAGGTCCTTTGATGTCTCTGTGGCGAATTGGAGACGACAAATCTCCCAGGGTAAATCTGAACAGTGTTTATTTTGGGCACAGCTAAAACAACAAATCAGTATTTATTTTGCACACAGCCAAAACAGCAAATCAATATTCGGGGCACGGCCAGAATGTCACAGATGACACCAAGCTGGGAGGAAGTGTTGGTCTGCTGGAGGGTAAGAGGGCCCTACAGAGGGACCTTGATAGGCTGGAGAGATGGACTGAGTCCAATAGCATGAGGTTTAACAAGTCCAAGTGCCGGGTTCTACACTTTGGACACAACAACCCCATGCAGAGCTACAGGCTGGGGACAGAGTGGCTAGAGAGCAGCCAGGCGGAAAGAGACTCGGGAGTGCTGGTAGACAGGAAACTCAATATGAGCCAGCAGTGTGCTCAAGTGGCCAAGAGGGCCAGTGGTGTTTTGGCCTGCATCAGGAATAGTGTGGCCAGCAGGACTAGGGAGGTCATCATTCCCTTACACTCGGCACTGGTCAGGCTGCACCTCGAGTACTGTGTCTAGTTCTGGGCCCCTTAGTTTAAGAAAGATGTTGAGATGCTGGAGTGCGTCCAGAGGAGAGCAACGAAGATGATGAAGGAGCTGGAGCACAAGCCCTGTGAAGAGCGACTGAGGGAGCTGGGGTTGTTTAGCCTGAAGAAGAGGAGGCTCAGAGGAGACCTTATAGCTCTCTACAACTACCTAAAAGGAGGTTGTAGTCAGGCAGGGGTTGGTCTCTTCTCTCAGGCGACCGGCGACAGAACAAGAGGACACGGTCTCAAGCTTCGCCAGGGGAGGTTTAGGCTTGACATTAGGAAGAAGTTCTTTACTGAAAGGGTGATTGGCCATTGGAATGCACTGCCTGGGGAGGTGGTGGAGTCACCGTCCCTGGAGGTGTTTAAGGAAAGATTGGATGAGACACTTAGTGCCATTGTGTAGTTGACAAGTAGGAGTAGGTGTAGGTGTTGGGTCATTGGTTGGACTTGATGATCTCAGAGGTCTTTTCCAACCTTATGATACTGTGATACTGTAATGTCAACTCAGTATTCATTTTGAACAAGGACAAAATATGGAATCGCAGTACTGGTTTTGGACACGGCCAAAAGAGCAAACCGGTATTTTGGACAGGGCCAAAATGTGGAATCAAATACTTGGGTGCACTCTGAGTTACAGCTTCCCAAAAGTTGCTAAATACAGTTCACAATCTGTTCAGCTAGACAAAACATCACAACTCGGATCCTATGTGATGCACAGTAGTGCAATGGAAAAGAGAAGAAAGGAAAAAAAAAAGAGAGGAATAAGAGGGGGGTGGAAAGAGGAAAACAGTCACCACTCCATAGGCCTCTGGAAAACGTGGTCTTCAGGAGCACGTGGTCCTGCAGCATCTTCTCAGGTGGTTGCCAGGGGTGGCGGGCACGCGGCGCCTGCCTTCTTGATGGGCTTCTGTTTATAGGATAATTCCATGTCCCCTCTCCTAGCATGAGGGGTGGTCTTTCTGTGAAAGTTATTGAATTGGCGCATGCGCAGAGACATCTTTGTGAAGGTTCTGGAATTTTGTCTGGGGGCTCCAGGGTCACTAGCAATTCAACAGACCCTGGCCAGAAAGAATCACCTCTGCCTGTACCCTTTGGGTCTGCATGCGCAGTCAGGTATTGGGGGCCAACACCCGCTGCTGCACCTCCTTTCCCTCCTCTGCAGTGGCAGAGGCAGCCCATCAGGAGCCACAGCACTCAAGAAGATATTAAGGACAACAATACTAGCAGAGTGAGATGATGTTTGAGACAATTCAAGTAGAATCAGTCGATGTTTAAGACAACAGTAGAAGTAGAGTCTGGTCTCTACACCAGTGTTGCAGTGTCTCCTACAGTCAAGAAGCAGGTGTTAGGATATTGCATTAAAATGTAGATATTTCTTCTGTTTATTGATGTAACGTTGTGATTGACCATACAGATAATTCTTCAGAAAATATAGCCTCTTCTTGCTGGATGAGGAGTTTCTTGTTATTTTGTTTGTCTGTTTCCCATTAAAATTAAATGATTGTTTTCATTAATGTTGACTGAAAGATGAACTATAATTAACTTAATTTAATCTTAGCTTTTGCTTCCAGTCAGGACACAGACGTTTTCTTTCCTTTTGGGGGTAATACGAAAGCCAGACTGCAATGGCTGCCACAGATTGTGCACATTGTAAGGAGTGTTCCCTGCAATAATGAGTTTATGCACTGCTAACCTTGTTCAGCAGGAGCGCTGCTTGTTAATGGCAGCGGATAGCAAGGCAGGAGATTTAAGGCTAGTTGGCTTGTGTACACTGATGAAACATTTCTGTTCCAGCTCTGTCTCTGAAGATCTGGGTTGCAGACGTGGAGAGTTTAGCAGAAAGCATTACGGATCTGTGGAACTTGTAAGTTTACATAGCCTGTCCTTTGATTTTAACAGCTTATAATGCAGAGCTCAAATCCTTTTCATTTACAGATAAAAAATAAATTTGATCTAATTTGGAAAATGTACTTTCCAAATATTACTTGAAAGTTACAGGGAAGTTGCAGAATATACATATTAGACCTATATTTTTATTACCTTATTTATGAATATTTCATTGTAGCAGAACAGAAAGTGTTGTATAAATATCATGTTTAGCTCCAGGTGGAAATTGAGCCTTCCCCCCCCCCGCCCCTTATAAGCTGAAGATTGCAAAATATTAGGGTAATATTTGATGAAGTATTTGCATTTATGTAAGTTAAAAACTGTGTGTGTGCTCGTGTCCGTACATGTATATGTATGTATGCAATTTTATGTGTACGTGCCTCAGAGTAGTGGCAGAAGGTTTAAAAATAAAAGAACTAGTCAGAATAAACATATTGAAAACTGTTCCATAAAATCTATTGGTTATTTGCATTTTATTTTTCACATATATATATTTCTTCTCTGCTGTGAAAAGAGCAGTATGTCAGCAGTTAAAGTAATGTCACTCTATATACAAGGCCATAATTAAATTACATACATTTACTATAGGAAAACAGAAATGAGGAGAGAGAAAGAAACCAAACTCCAGTGCTTTTACTGAGGGAAGAAATCACTAATTTTCTACTAGCTGTAGTTGTAATTTAAAGTTCTTGGATAGAATATTTATTAATATGTAGGTAAATTGAGTGTAAATGAGTGGCTTAGTTGCTGGAAGTTGCTTTGCAAGAATAGCAGTCTCTCTTTTATTTCCATACATTCCCCATATTAGAAGTGGTGTTTTAATCAAAAAACTTGCAGCCAAAACCTGAGGCAGGAGAATCTCATTAGTACTGGGATCTACTAAAAGAGTGAACAGCTCTCCCACTCATGCCTCCTTAGAGTTGTAATTGGGTCATTCCCAATCTGTAGCCAAATTTGTAACAGCCGTGCTGTTCCCTTCTCTGTGGGTAGCCATATGATGCCTGGGAGAAGAAGAAATCTTAGTATGCCTTGACTGCTGATCATATGACTATTTTTAGAACTGGAACTGCTGTCTTAAACTCTCTTATAGCTTATATCTAGTGATGCTGATGGAGCCATTCAAAGAGCTGGACGGTTCCGTGTGGAAAATGGCTCCTCTGGTGAGGTAAGTGTCTAAAGGTACTCATGGAAAGCTGAAAAACAGCTGAAAGATGTATTAACACGTAGTTAATAAGGAAAAGGACTTGAAAAAATACTAAATATGAGAGTGTAAGAATCTAAGAGGAAGGAGATGGCGGTTTATTTCCCCCCAGAATCTGGCTTGGCTCTTCTTTCATGAGTATGCAATCTTGACAGTTTAATTTTTAAAGAAAAAGATAGTATTTCATTTAGTTTTGATGACTTGCTAGCCTGTTTGTGTTAGTAGACAAATACCTCTTTTATCCTTTCAATAACACTTAGCAGTCTCTGGTTCATCAGTCTGTATTGGTGACCTGGTGATACTACTATCTTCAAGCTGACCTTAGTGCTTTTAAGTTTATTCCTTGGTGTGATGAGGTTATAGCTTCATTTCCCTCTCCCCTCCCCTTAGTAGTCTTTTGGCAGCTATGCTTGTCTTTGAATAACAGATTAAGAAGCTGAGTGGAGCATGAGAGTCACTTCCTTCAGATTTCTGTGCTGTTAAGCTCATGATGTGTTCCTGCAACCACACAGTGATGCTTAGGTTTCTACTTATCTTGATTTTTGATATTCCTTTGGAAAATGTTTTCAGCTGTACATATCATCTTGATATTGAAAGAAATAAAACCTTTTATTCTTGAAATATATGTAAGGTCTTGGGAAGCTTGTATTGAACTAATATTAACAGTAAAATATTACCGATCATCTGATTGCATCAGCACTGGATGTAGAGTTTAAAGCAATCTAACTGTTTCACGTTGATTCTTTGTGTCAGAATTTACCTGGACTGGCCAATCCAGAAACAACACTGAAGAACTTGCAGAGCATCCTCTGGTCTAGCGAGGAATCCTTGAGGATTTCTTTGGGAAGAACTGATAAAATGAAACTTGGAGGCAGAATTCTGTTTATGAATTTATTTATTTTTAACTTTTAAAAACACTGGGCTTCAAAATTCACATTGAATTCACATTCCACATTAATCTTTTCAGTGGAGTACTAAGCTGTGACCTTCAACGGTGATATAACAGGAAAAGACTATAGTTACTTAGAAAGAAAAGAGGAGGGGAAAAAAAAAAAAGAGGAGGATAGGGAGAAACTTTAGTTTCAGCTTCACAACAATTGACTTCAGAGTATTTCTTAGCTTTTTTAAAAACAGTATACAGCTAAAACTCTTCTGGTGAATCAGCTGCTCCTCATTGGCTTTTGCCTGTGTAATACTCTCTTTTTTTTTTTTTTTTTTTTTTTTTTTCTTCTCAGCATTTCATCCAACAGTCTCCTAATTCTATTTCAGAATACAGACTACACTCCAGGTACATGGCACAGAACAGACGTGCATTTGGAAAACCCAGAGTATCACACAAGATGGTATTTCAAATATTTTTTAGGGAAAGGTAATTATCTTTTTGCAAGTGAATTGAAGTTTTGATCAATGAAAATGCAACGTAGCTTTAAATTGCTACTATTTAAATATGGGAAAAGGTATGGTATTAATTTAGTAGTAACATGTTTTCTGTCCTGTACAGTAAAAAAGTTCTTGTTTTGTGTTATTTTTAACGTGAAAAATTGAGGATGGGTTTTTGTGAGTAGCAGAACCCTTGCTACCAAAAAGGGATGCTTTGAAACCCTTTTTGGCATGAAGGCTGGGCCTGTCGCTTGGATTTCGTACACAGCTGTATATAAATACTTATTTATATAGATGAGTGTATATTTTTACATATTTACACATTTATACGCGTGTGTGTGCGCGCATGAGCAGATGTGTGTCTTCTTTACAATTGACTATGCTTCTTGTTTTTCCCTAACAGTTCATCAAAATTATGTAGGTACAGATGCAGAGAAGAACCCTTTCTTTCTGTCTGTTGTATTGTCTGACCAAAATAGCCAGTGCATTCCTCAATACCATTCAATACTTTGGAGAAAAACAGTAAGAAACAAATATTTAACTGCTGCTCTGACTTTTTTGTTTGTTTACTTGTTTGTTTTGGGTATGTTTATCATATGCTTTTTTGCTTTCTTCAGAACCAATATTTAATACGTATTTTTTGTTTTATACAATAAGAACATATAATTCTAGGATACTAGGTAAAACTAAACTGTATTTGTAGGTAACATTATACTGAAGTTTCTGACAGAAATCTGTGATGCCAGATATTTTTTGATTGTTTGTGTCTAAAGCTCAGTGTTGTTTTTAGAAATGTCACCTAATTGTTATTTATTATCTCCTAGATCAATTTAGGTAATGCCTTCCTACTGTTTTTAGGATTTTCTTATACAATGTTAAGAAAACAGAGAGGTGGGATACTGGTTTCACTAATATTGTGGATTTTTTTCACGTAATGTTCTATAAGAACATTTTGTCAAAGCATTTCATTTAAAACTCTCCTGTATGCATGTGGTTCACTTTATTTAAAAAAAGATGTCAAAAAAAGAAATAGTTTATAATGTGAGCTAATTTCAGCAGCACTCATACCATGTGCCCAGGTTGTCAAAACTAAGAATAAATATTTTGCACCATCCATGACTTTTCACATTCAGTTTTTCTTCTTTTCCATTTTTGTCCGAAACCAATAGTAAGTACGGCTAAGTAAAGATAGCACTGTTATATTCTTCGTTTGTTTTGTTTGTTTGTGTGGTTTTTTACTTAGGCATTTTTATTAATATTCCTATCTGAATATACCAAAAAGCCAGTATGTCTTGTAATATCTCCTAGCTTTTTTTCTTTATAGGGTACTCAGAAAATATGTCTCCCTTACAGCCCCACAAAAACATTATCAGTGAAATCTATATTAAGGTATGTATTTACAAATAAATTATCATTTAAGATATTTGTATGCCTTTTCCTATAATTCAGATCTTGTGTTGCATGGTTTTAATGGTAGATTTATAAAAACAGTAAAAACAGGTTTATAAATCTTAATCATTGAAGGCAGCAAAAGGTATTTTTAAAGCCTGTTCTGGAACAGACAAAGCGACAACTTACAATGGAGAGAATTTCTTAGCACTTTTTCATAAGCAGAGGTACTATTTTCAGGTTATTTGGATAACAGGTGCTAAGTGGAACTGCAGTGGTTGAGAGGAAATACCTTTTAAAATTAGGTAGACAATAAACAGACTTAAGCAAAAGCAGATTTTGACTAGAGAGGTGATTATTATGTGGCCTTATCAGGAGGAAGCAAATGGGAAGAAACGAAGAATTATTTCTGCTGGTGGCGATTTTGATGTAAGTCTCACTGTGGGTTATACACGCTGTCAGTGAAGCCAAGAAATTCCTTCCCTCAGCCAGAATCTGTATGGGCTTGCTCATACTCTGTTCTGCTTCTTTTGTGGCAGAAAGGAATGTGCAGTGTGCAAGCCCACCACCATTTCTGTTATATTTTTTCCAGTGTTACAGTCAGCTGAAATGTCAGAGCACCTGTTTGCAAATGTTCATTCAAATTTAATCTGCAGTTTTTACAATCTAATCAAGTGGTGCGTTTTTTCAAATCCATCACTGACAATGTTTGTAAAAGCATTTTCTGTAAAGATTTCCTCCTCTAGAAGCCCATTAGTAGTGCCTTCCTTTACTGAACAGGTGGTGTGTCCCAGATAAATGGGCAGTCTACAGATCTTCAAAACCTTTCATCTGTATAGAGTACGAGTAAATATCTCTTGCTTGGCCGAAGCCAGTCCACTGGATGGTACTGCCAGTGCTGCTGTGAGAGGGGAATTCTGGGAACAGGGCATGTGTTGTGCTGTGAGTCAGTACCACCAGATCTGGATTTTTCTACAACTGCATATGGTTTCTGAGAGGTCCCAGACCACTGAGTTCCAGTTGTCATTACTGCATGCTGTGCCTGCATAAGCAGCTGATCTTCCACGTCTGCCCACTGATCACTGAAATAGCTCTTCCTAACATCCCTTTCTAACCCAACTGCTCTCTCCACTCTCATGTACATATACATTTTTGATCAGGCATCCCAGAGTGGAGAAACTTTGTCTTCTGTTAGCGAGAGTCCTAACTCTTTTGCTCAAACACCCTTGTCTTCCATACTGAGGTGCTGCAGTATTGTACAGAGGAAAATCCAGGCTTGTTTCAGACCTTTTCCCCACTTCTTCAGGGTCTGCACCACCTGCAATCAGCTGGATAAATGTCACCTCCTTTTGTCTACTTGGACTTGGACTAAAGACTCTTACCTGACTATTCCTTCTCTTTCTCCTTGAGCCTTCCCTCAGGCCTGATTGATATTCCTTTGACATTTCAACCTGTTCAGAGCCAGTGTGAATCTAAGTACAGACTGTCTCAAAGAATTTTGGTTACATTAATCAACCTGTTTTTTCTATATTAACTGAAACATTTAAATCACTTTCAAAAGGAACTAAAGAAAATTCTGTCTGCGTTGTGATCTAGCATAAGCAATGATGGAAAGATGCATCAGATTTGACTTCCCTGTTATTTCACTGTGCCCCAGACAAGACTGCTTTCAGCACTCTGTGACTTGCTGTTCAGTTGTATAAATTGATGCTGGGAAAACAGATGGTCAAAAATAACAGTAAATGCAGAAACGCAAGTTAGAAAAAATGCTATAAATTAGATATTTCTGTTTATTGAGGCAGTTGATCTTGCTTCTTATTTGCATACTTTTTTCTGGTCTGTTTGTGGGTCTTTGGCCTATGACTTTGATGCTGAGCTGCTGATTTTACATTTTACCTGCCTTGAATTACTTTAGAAGAGAGAAGAAAGGCTTACAAAGCAGAACATATTATTGTGTCTTCCTCCTAAAATGCTCGCAATGATTATTTATAAAGCCAAAGTGAAGAGTGATGAAATAAAGGTCTGTGCTTAAGAAGTAAATTCAGTAAATTATCTCCATGCAGGATCTTACTGATTTCTGGTTTTAAAATCACAAATAAGTTCAAGAGGTCTTGGAGGTTTGTATTGTGGCAAAGAAATGGCTATTCCACAGAACATTCCATATAAGAGACTTCTTGAATAATACCTTTTGTAGACATTTTTAAATGCAACCAGTTAGTGGTTTACTGTAGGAATATAGACATTCTATATAGCAGTATTTCATTTGCATTTCAGTGCTATGAGTCTTGACAAATTTGAGAAGAGCCCAAGGGAAATTTTTCATCCCGAGATACAAAAGGTAGGAGGTGACTTTTCTGTGTTTGGTTGGTTTTGTTTATTATTTTCTGGAAAAATAAATCATTAAATATAAATGCTACTAGTTTCTTTCAGTATCAGGATAATAATGATGAGTAGGATTACGTGGTACTACAAAGTAAACTGTATTTATCAGTTGAGCTGGCCACTTCCAAACAAAACTTAAATGTACAAGGATGTTACAGTTTTATTTGTGTTATCTTTAATATTGGTATACTAAAGATATTGGTTTTTTTACAGGACTTACTGGTTCTTGAAGAGCAAGAGGTAAATGTAAACTTAGCACTACTAACTCACAGATCTGTTCAATGAATACAGCTTTGTATTTGAAATGTTTGCACTGATGTGCTTCTGACAACTTAGAAATCGATTGCTTATTGCAATAAAAAAATGTACTATTTCTTCGCAACACATGAGAATGAACAAAATTTTAATCACCAACTATATGTGTGGTATTAATAGATCACCAGCTTAATATGCCATAAAATTCATTATCTGTGATCAAATGTACATTACTAAGTATCCTCTACATAAGCATGTAATGCGGTTCCTATGAAATGTACATTCCTGAGCATAGGATATATACAAAGGGACGTATAAAAAAGTTTTCAGAGAAAACATTCTAAGTATTTTGTTTGATTGCCTTTTTATCATATGATATTTGGTTTTATTTCTCAGGGATCTGTAAATTTTAAATTTGGAGTCCTTTATGCTAAGGATGGACAGCTTACAGATGATGAAATGTTCAGCAATGGTGAGATTTTTCACCTTTTCCTTAATTATCTTATTAAGCCAATTTAAAAAATGTAGGGTAGTGCCTGCATGTCGAAGCTGGAGAGATGATGGTTATATGAACGGTGGTTTTGTTAGGTTTTCATGTTTGTATTGGGTGAAAAAATGTAGCATAGAATCTTCTGTTTCTATAATAGGTTGCTGTAGGAAACCTACTATTACAACTTGGAAGATATTGAAATATCTTTTCTAGAAATGAACTATACAACATAAGATTTAGAAAAAGGAAGCAGTTGAAGAAGGCAACTCACATTACCTGTAAAAAATCACTGTTGTTTCTAGTTCTTTCAGTCTTATGATTTTGCAGCACGATCATGTTCTTCTATGTGCTTGAACAGTGTCTTGGAGTTAGCGAGAGGTCACTGTTTAATGTCACATGGTGATGCCTGTGCTGCAAGGCTGGGATGCTGTTTCTGTAAAGGTAGAAGGGTTGGATGACCCGAGAAGAAACTAATTCAGCTACAACTTCTGTCCTTGTGCCCCAGGAGCAGAACCTGTTCCTGTGTTTTGATTATTTTTCACAGGTGTTCTGTTACTACATGTGCTTTTCTGTTATAACGTTTCTCCCTTCTGCATGTAGAAACTGGAAGTGAAAGCTTTCAAAGATTTTTGCATCTCTTGGGTGACACAATTATTTTGAAAGGCTGGACAGGCTACAGAGGAGGACTGGACACTAAAAGTAAGAACTCGTCTGAAGAAAAAAAGTGAGGGGGCTGCAATATAAATGTGTTTGCTTATTGCATGCACGTTTTATATGTAGAGTAGAAATAACACAATCCCCAAATGAACTTCCTTATGTGCATGCTAAATGCTCTGCTTTGCGAGGAAAAAGTCAGGTAAGCTTAAATCACTGGTGTGGAATGCAGTTGAAGAGAAGTATTTATGTGACCTGTAATTTCAAGGTAAACGTTTTTATTTTGTATTGGAATTGGAGAAAAATAACCTGCCCTGTTACTTGCTTCATGATAGGAGGGTATCATGGCTTGAAGAGCTCTGTGTGATTTCAGGGAGCCAGGTGAAGGATGCAATAGATTTTCAGTGTGTGGATGTGCAGATTAGGTTGCAAACTTGTGTTTAAACTTATGTAAAACATGCAGCATGAATGTTTTTTAAAATGGATTAGAAAAAAGGATGTCTAAAGAAGATTTCATAGGAGGACCTGAAATATCTTTTCATCTTTGGAAAACGTAAAGGACATATTCCTACTGAGAATATTGTCTTCTCTTGCAGATGATACAACAGGGACCTCTTCTGTCTATACAGTTTTTCAAGGGCATGAGATTATGTTCCATGTATCAACCATGCTACCATATTCTAGAGAGAACAAGCAGCAGGTACATGGTTCTCTTTCTTTTTTTTTTTTAATTATTATTCTTTTTAATTTATTAAATCACAAACTCAAGAACTTCGAAAGAAAATAAGGAATTTCTTGCCTGTTAATACTTCAGAAATGTAAGTCTGAAGAGGTTTTCTATATTTTTTTTTCCTCAATATTATACCTAATGCCAAAAACTTCATGATGTGGAAGATAATGCGTCATATCATCTCTATTAAGGTACAAAAGACGGTTGCCAGGAGGCTCAGAATTGATTCATTGAGAAGTGAATGAGTATTCTGTTACTCAGATGACATGTAAAGTTTCACTGCTGCAGTTATTACCTCAAAGAATTTAGGAAGGCTGGCAATTAGATTTGTGTGTGAATTGTCAGAATACTCACAGGTGACCCAACTTATACTCAGGTACCAATTCATGTTAGCTTGAAAGAAATTCCACTTGTGAGCATTTTAATGACAAGCTTTATGCATTTGCTCTACGGCACTGCTGTTGTCTCCTTTTAGATTGACTAGGTGGGTTCTTCTTTGGATACTTGTTCAAATGTGGTGTCATCCGTTGCTTGAGCCTCCCTGTGTACTGTCTGATTAAAATAATACTTTATAAGCACATGCATTTACCTATACATCACACGGTTATAATGATTTACCTAGAATTAGTCACAAATTACTTGTTTGAATGTTATGTATTATTATATTAATATAATTCTGTTACAGAAGTATATTGTCCTCTTTTTGATTTCCACGTCAGTTTTCTCGTGCTTTTCCCTTGGATTGATGACAAGATCACAGCAGAAACCAATGGCCAGTTAGGATATTCATTGTTTTTCAAAGAGTAACTCAATGTCAGTGTGTTTTTCCTTTTATTTCAAGCGCTGGATTTGCATTTTTGGAATGCTGGATGTTCCATGCTCAGCATATGAATATTAATGGTGCAAATTATGGAAATTGACTGGTTTGCTATTTTAAAAATATCCAATAGCTGCTGTTTTAGCAGCTGCCTTGCGTATGCACCACGACATTACTAGGATTACTTGCTTATACTCGAGTAATAATTTTATGTTGGCTTCAGTCATATTGACCATAGTTTTTCTATTTGCTATTTAGGAATATTATTTTACCGTTCTCTCACAGAATTGTTAAGGTACTTAACAAGGTGTTATGGTGTTATGTCATCTTTCAAGTCATTGTGTCTTTTTTTTTTTTTTTTTTTCCTTCCCCCCTCCCCTCCTTTTTTTTTTCCAGGTAGAAAGGAAGCGACATATTGGAAATGACATTGTCACTGTCGTATTTCAGGAAGGTGAAGAGTCTTCTCCAGCATTCAAGCCATCTATGATTCGCTCTCATTTTACACGTATCCTTTTTTCATATTGTTAGTGCTTTATTTTTGTTTGTTTGTAGGGTTTTTTTTTAAAAAAATATGACTGTTACTTTTAATTTTACCCCAACACCATCATGCGTGCTGTTTATGGAAGTGAAAACTAGTATAGAAAGACAGTTGCATTCTTATGCTCTTTACCTTCAACTGCTTGATAAGAAGTCTCTAAGTCTGTCTCATAAAACGATTTTTGTGTTGAACCACTAAGAAGATAAGATCAATGCAAGATTGTGATTTTTAAATTGTATTTTTATTGAAGGCATTTATTTGGATCCCTTAAAAAAATAAATTTAATACATTTTCATAAAATACAAATTCATAAAATTATTTGTGTTAGTGATGTGAATTGATTTGGCATTGACTACTAAGTATTGCCTTTTAATGTTTAGATGCTGTTTAGTTTATGTATTTTGTTTTGATATTTCTCAGATCTTTCAGACCATAAATCACACGTTCTTCAGATTTCTTGCAACCTGTGTTTTTCAAACCTTTGATTGAAAACTTGTTGAAGACAGTTTTATTCCAAAATCCAGGTGCTGGTTAGTTGGGATTAGCATGGACTCTAGTGGTCCAGAGATCCTAATCTGGCATCTCTTAGGCTACATGGAATGGAATGAAGAAAATGGATGGAAAGAAGAAAGCTATTATTTCCATCTGTGCTCTGTTGCCAGTTTTTTAAAAATGATGGCAAAGCTTAATGACTTCTAACCCAAACTCACAAACTGACTAGCTGTTGTTAGAACTTTCATGCTAGTTTTATCCATGACTGGTCTTTTTAGACTGAAGCTCCTCATATTAACCTCTCTTACTCTTAACTAGAAGTGACTAGAACCAAAAGAATTCCGAAATTTAAAAACAAAAAAACCCAAACCCAGACCACTTTAGATATCAGAGGAATCTCAATATTGTCAATAAGGAATATTTACCTAGTCTATGTACCTCTTCATCAGTGTCAGCATTAGTAGAAAAGGAATAATTCTCCCCTTGTTGCTGTTAGGCGAATTTGTTATGATGCAATTGATACACCTCAGTCTTTCTGATTTTTCTCAAACATTTGAGGTTAAATTGTACTTAGTGTCGCAGGAGAGGCAGATGTGCCCTAAATGCATAAGGGCATGTTATCATTTAGATCATTTTAAGTAAGCCACGGCTGTTCAATGGAGTTATATCACCTTCCTGATATTTTCAGTTGACAGTAGCCTTTTGCAGGAAAAAAATTGCATTAAAATATATGTGAGCTTCATTAGTACTGGATTAACTTCCTTAACTGCATGGCAGATATTTTTGCCTTGGTGAGATATAATAAGCAGAATGATAGTTACAGGTAGGTGCTGATTGCAACAAATAATTTCACACTGAATTTCTGATGGTTTAGAGATAATGGGAAAACATTTTGTCGACCTGTCTGTGTGCCAGAGACAAATGAACTTACGAAATTGAAGAGCAGTATGGACCTGGATGCAGATAACTGTAAACTATCTATGAATAAGTGGCATGTTTCTAACCATCAGAAAAAATAAATTCTGGAACAAGCATAAGCTAAGGGGGCAAAACAGAACTATGAAATGTAACAAAATGATGGAAGATCATTTGCACTTGGAACACAACAACCCAATGTAACGCTACAGGCTTGGGGAAGAGTGGTCATTGTTATTCAGAAAGAATTAAATATTTCATATGTGTGGTGAATGCCTAGGTATGGTGGGAATCTACCAGAACATATTTTGTAGGTGTAGAACCGTTCTTCTGTAGCTTTTTTGAAATGGACTAGATTTTGCTAGTGCCACTAAAAAAAAAGCATTGCTCTTTGAGCAGAACTGCAAAGTTCTGTTGTAATTGTTAGTGTCCCAGTATTGGTTTGTGTAAAGGAACAGAATTTTGCTTTAGTGAATGACTCCAAGTAAATGTTTTTCGTTAGACCCATGGGATTTCTTACCTAAGACATACCCAGATAATAGTTTCCATTTCTTTCTTCTGTTTTGAATAGTGGCTATAAAACCAGTGGGTTTTGAATGCAACTTTCAATGCAGATAAAGATTTGTTCTTTCAATAGGCTGAAAATATTTTCAGAAGAAAGTGTTCCTCTCTTTGGGCCTCCCCTTCCATCTCCACCTGTGTTTACAAATCACCAGGAATTCAGGGACTTTGTGTTAGTGAAATGTAAGTCAGTTTTTCTTTTGCTAGAAGCACATTTTTAAGGGCTTTAATAAATTTAAATTTGTGATGCTTAAAATATATACGCATTTTCTTGTGTATGCTGCTGTTCTGCATAGTTTGGGTTTTTTTCAGATCTGTAGTGTAGGTGAGCATCTGTACAATTATGCTTTTAGGCTACTAGATGCAAAGTGACTTTTACATTTGCAGAATGTGCAGCCATATGTAGCTTTACACCTTCTTAAAGGACTTGGAGATCTGAAGGAATTTATAATGCTGTTTGATATTTGGTAATGGAAGGAGTTAGGTTAGCAGCTCTGAAAATACGAGCTTTTCTAAATACATGCTGCATAGATGACTTTCAGCACCTTTAAGAACTTTTTAATTATGTAAAGATTCAATTCCGGTTTTCATTGACCCTTATATGCCCTTCTAAATCAGCAAGAAAGAAATTTTTGAGAACTGATGGTGATGATTACAATTAGATGCTTATCTGACAGGAACTTAACTATTATTTCACGTATTTAAACTACTTCAGTAATTGATTGGCAGTTTGTCTTTAACTTCTTTTATTAGTTAGGAGGTTATTGGGAAGCCTTGTAGAATTCTCCTATTACTAATTTTATTATTTTAAGATCGGGGGATCATTAGTCATGAAAAAGAGATAAAAAAAAAAAAAACAGGCAACTCTCAATTATTAAGGGGAAAACAGATATTTTTGTATAGAGGGAAACCAGAGTCAGTGGAAGCTCTTAAAGTTAAGAGCGACTGAGGGAGCTGGGGTTGTTTAGCCTGGAGAGGAGGAGGCTCAGGGGAGACCTTATTGCTCTCTACAGCTACCTGAAAGGAGGTTGTAGTCAGGCAGGAGTTGGTCTCTTCTCTCAGAGGACCAGTGACAGAACAAGAGGACATGGTCTCAAGCTTAATCGGGGGAGGTTTAGACTTGATAATGGGAAAAAATTCTTCACTGAAAGGGTGATTGGTCACTGGAATGCACTGCCTGGAGAGGTGTTGGAGTCGCCGTCCCTGGAGGTGTTTAAAGGGAGATGGGATGAGGCGCTTGGTGCCATGGTTTAGATGATGAGTAGGTGTTTGTGTTGGGTCATAGGCTGGACTCGATGATCTCGAAAGTCTTTTCCAGCCTTATGATACTGTAACGTATCTTCTTTTCCATAATATTTTAGTAATAAATGGGGAAAAAGCCACCTTGGAAACCCCAACTTTTTCTCAGAAACGCCAGCGCACTCTAGACATGCTGATCCGCTCTTTATACCAAGATCTGATGCCTGATCTGCACAAGGTAAATGTAAGTCAGAAATCTCTGTATCCTTCACACTTCGCTGTCCTGTTCTCACTAGTAAATTGAATGTTGTGTTACTTTCAAAGATTGTGATCCTCACGAGCACTGAATTGCATAAGTAAACTAAATGCCAGTTGTCATGTAAATTGTTTTAAAAGTTAGATGAAAGTCAACAGACAGTCCTTTCAGGGTAGGACTCTTCGCGCATTTGTTTAAACCAGGTGTGAGGAGAAGCATAACAATGTCATACCTTGATAGTCTTGCCTGCATTAATGGAATGGGAAATTTAGGCTTTGCAAATACAGATATTGGTCTGTCACCATAAACACTGCACTTACATGTTCCATTATGTGTAAATCTGGATAATTTTAGCCTTGAGTATCAATGCGATAACTTCATTTTAGGTGATGAAGACTTATTCTTGAGGTGCTTCTTAATTAACTAAAAAGTTCAATACTTGTAAGTTTAGCTAGGTGTTATTTTTTCCTGCTGTTTATTTCTCTTAGCTAAATAGATCGCTTAAACTTTTTTGTCCTTATATTCATGCCTGTGGTCTTGGTTGTGATTGTATAGAACAGTAACACTGATAAACTATGACAGGTTGCAAAGTAAAACATTCAGGGATTGGAAGAGTTGTAATTTCTGTCCCATGAGAAGCTGTACAGTTAGATTCATCGCTACGGAAAAATACCCCCCCAAAAAAAAAGAAAATTTAAATGATATCACATTAACTGAGATTAAAAGATTATGACAACTTTTGGTTCAGTTTAAACAAGGAACATTTCTATTTTAGAATATGCTTAATAGAAGGTCCTTCAGTGATGTGTTACCAGAGTCACCAAAATCAACGCGGAAAAAAGAGGAAGCTCGTCAAGCGGAGTTTGTCCGACTTGGTCAGGTAGGATCAATCTGGGAGGTATGCACCTATGTTTACAAAGACTGCATCACTCCTTATGTTGGAATTTGATTAGCTTGCAGACTTATGTCAGGCCTTAATGTACCTCTCTGTGGTCAGAAATAGTTTTGTAGTATTGCATTAGTTTAAGCTACGTTAAGGCAAGATATGAATAGAAATATTTAACACCTGAGGGACATGAGACAATTACAAATATTTATAAAATACATAAGCTAAAGAAAGGCTGGAAAACCCAAACCTTAGGATCACACTTAAAAGATATTTCCTTCCTTCGTGCAGCAGATGTTTTCTGCCTCCAAGCAGAAGAGTACTCTATCTTCTGTGCTTTGGCGAAACATAATGATTCTATTTAGACTAGACATTAGGAAGAATCTCTTCACTGAAAGAGTGGTCAGGGATGGGAACAGGCTGCCTAGGGAGGTGGTGGAGTCGCCCTCCCTGGAGATGTTTAAAAAACGGATAGATGAGTTCCTCAGGGACATGGTTTAGTGAGGAGACAGGTACAGTTGGACTCAGTGATCTCGGAGGTCTTTTCAAAACTTATGATTCTATGATTCTATAATCTTTCATGGATTTACTCGATGAGTTTTAATAAGACTGAATTTCTTAGTAATTATTTACCATACTTTAGCTAGGAAGAAGTTTCAACAGTCCTTCTGCTAAATCAGAGATTGCTGTGCGTCTTTGAACGTACCAGATGCTGACTCCACTCTTCTATGGGCTTATTGACATTTTGGTGTGGTGAGGAGTAAAACCTCCTGATTTAGATAATATGATTTGATCTGACAGTTCATTGCAGCAGGAAAAAAGACAGTGTCTATGGTCATCAGTTCCCCTGTTCTTTCCTGCTTGTCTCTTCTTGATCTGGACTGGTGACTGATTTAACTCGGGCAGAAGTTAACAGAGCAGGAAACCAAAACAGAAAAAAAAAAAGGTTACAAAGCAAACAAAACCCCCACACCACCACAAAACCCACGCCTCCTCCCATCCCTCCCATTTTTTCATCTTGAGTTCTTAAGCTGAAGAGTGGAAGAGTCTGAGAAGTTCCAGTTTAGGTTGAGAATGGAGAGCCAAGTGGTTGAGAGCTCATGCAAAAGAATCTCAGGGCTTGTTAAAGCTAGCATTAGCAGGGCTGCAAAGTCTGTGCTTTGCCCACAGTTTCCCCAGCCACCCTGGGAGGGGTGGGGGGGGAAGAAGTGAATGTGTTTGCAATATTCAGACAGAAGTAACCAATGATTTATTCCCCAAGTTTACGAATTATTTTACAGAAGTTAAAGATAAGCATGGTTACAGAAAGTATACAACCTTTTAGCTTGCCCAGGTTTAAATGCTGATAAGATATTCATTTAACAAATCTAGTTGGAACCTATTTCTTAAACAATACTTTTATCCCTGGCATAGTCTTTGTCGAAGGAAAACCTACTGTGTGGGTTAAAAATTGATAGATGCCTGTTTGTATTTTTCTTGGAGGTTCTTTTCATATTTAAATCTTCTCCTTCTCTAAAAGAACTTTCCCCAAAATTACAAACTGTAGGTGTGAACACTTTTCAACTTGCCTTCCAATTAGCTTTTAATCATATTTGCTAAATTCCATGAATCTGTCTGTCCCTTAGTTTTAGGCAGTTAAGTATTTAGACTGTAAACAAAACTCAATGATGGCTGGTGCAGAATATATATAAATAATTTATTTATTGTCAAGGTGATCTCTACAGACCAGTGGGATGAAATTAAAATGTCAGTGCGAATGTGCAAATGGTGCATGCAGCTGATTAACGCCACTTCACAGCGACTCTGTGGGTTGGTAGGCAAACTTTAGGACAGTAAAATTGATTTAGGTAATTTCTAAACTTTACATTAAAGAATGCTATGACAGTTCCCTAAGTCACTACTTTATAGGAATGCTGCTGCAAAGGTTGACAGTGAAGGTGTATAGTTGAAGAATTTGCAATACTATGACCATGTGTCCTTTGCATCCCTGGCAATGTATGTGTGTAGTTTGGCTTAGTGGTTTATTGTAAAGTCTTGTAAGTGAAAGGCCAACTTGTATAATTGATAAAAGGATCCTCTGTCCAGCTAGCTTATAGAATGAATTGGGCTGGATGATCACCAGAGGTTCCTTCCAACCCCTACCATTCTGTGATTCTGTGTGTAGATGACTAGCTTGTAGGATTTGGGGTGGAGGCTTTTCTGTGTTACTATGTTTGATGCTTCTTTTCTGAGTTAGAGTTTCCATTTAAAAAACAAACAAATAAACAAAAAAGTCAACTCCCAATCAAGATATGTTTTGGCTGAAAAGATATCTAGAAACTCTCTAGTTGTGCAGACTTTGTTCAGGGTGTACAGAACTCCACTTCTTTCATAATTACTTAATATGTGATAGGAATTCCAAACTGGAGTTACTTTGTTGTCCTGAATTGTCCTTTTTTGATAGCTTTTAACTTGGGTATTGTTGACAAAAATTCAATTTAAATAAAATGTCTGTTTGCATTAGGCATTGAAATTGAAAACCACTGTGAAAGGGGATTCCACAGCTAACTTGGCAACTACAAGCTTTTGTAAAAAGGAGGTGAGTGAATCTGTCTGTCTAGGAGAATTATGGAAAAATGGAATGCTGTTGAGTATGACAGTGCATGTAATTCTGCATACTGTTTGTTCACTAATAAAGGATGAGACTGGAGGCAGAAGCACTTCCAAGTTAAAGCAAGTGTGGGTATTTTATATCTGAGAATATTTGATGAAAATACCATTTTCTATATGCAGTCATCATTAAGTTCTGAATCAAGCTTAAACCAAAGTTCAGTTGTGTTTTTATTTTGTGTAGTACCATATTTTATTCAAGGGCATTAGGGGGTGAGAAGTGCAAACCACGTGCTTCACATGCATCTTATATACAGAAGCTTCAGAAGCGCTTCTAGAATCTCTGAGACTACAGCTAAGATTTAAATTGTGGGAGGAGGGGCAGACTCTGGGAGGTAAGTGCAGGGAGCACAGGACGAAAGAACAATTTGGCAGAAAGACAGTTTTAACTGGACTGTATGTTGATGACAAGATATCACAAACTGAGCCATAAAATGTAAGCAGATTGCCTATGCATGGAAATACATTTGTTTTAAGTATATAGGTTTTTTTACACTAAAATGCATATTTAGTATTTCCAGGTTTGTACTGACTATTGGCTGTGTGTGTTTTAATTCAAGTGTTTCAGAAATGTGCCTTACGCTTCTTAATCTCTGAATTCAGTTAATACAGAGGTTATTTCCTCTTCAAAAACATTAACTAAATTCTGGTATTTCACATTTAAAAAATATACCGTTTGGAAATGTAATCTACCGAAAATGTTTACATTTTATTACTTGCCATTGTCCATCACATTCTGTGTCGTTATGATCTGTGTTTCTTAGTGTACTTAATATTTATCCCTTATGTTACTTCATAGCCTTGGGAATCTCAGTCTTTCTGCAGTAATTTCCCTCATGAGGTTGTCTGTGCAGATTCTTGGGGCCAGTCCTTGCTGGTTTCTACAGATGCTGGCATCTTATTAATAGATGGTTAGTAAATGATCCAGTGTTTTTGTGTCAATTTCTATATATCTGACCCTTTTCTTGAAAATGTGTGTTCATAAGCTCTGTTCAGCTGTCGGTAGGTCTTCACTTATGGATTAGTTATCAATCGGAGTGAGTTTATTACATTTACGTAATGTAGTTGCAAAAATTCTCTCTGCACCAGAATCAAGCCATACTGGGGAGCCAATGTTAGTACAGATCTCTGAATGTTTTGTTATTTCAGATGTTGCTTTCTTGACTGTCTGAAAAGACTTAGGAGGTCACATCCAAGCTCAAGGAGTGTGACTTGTCTGGGTTTCTTGCCCCTTAGTTATAGTGAGAGTGAAGCCTAAGACTTATGTGACAATGAAAGCCTGCTACTTCCATGGCAATGCTATTGCTAGTTTGATCATTTATCTCCCGTGTGCCATGTAAGGCCACTGTGACTGAGGGAATGACATTAGTTCTTGGTGATAATTCTTTCCAAAGGAAGGTCCCTCTTAGGCTTCGTTTGCATATTCTGATCTGGGGTGATGATAAAACTCTCCTGTGAGGAAGTATTGGCTATGATGCTCTGGTATACAGAGCAGCTATGTGCAGGTTTTTGCATTTTAACAAGGAAAAAAGAGGCTTTTATTACAAGAAAGAAATAGGTCAAAACCAGGAACTAGCAGATATTAGTGGGATTTTGAATAAATATTTGTGTTTCTTTTTTTAGATGGTCAACCATCAGTGCAAGTATTTGATAAAACTCTCCAAATAAAGCAGATGCATGTGTTGGAAGGTCTGGATCTTTTGGTTGCCCGAACAGACAAAGGTAGGAGAAGTCCCTGTTCTTTGATTTTCATATCTTCATATCTTTCGTATCTTTGCTGTGTTTGTTAAATGCTGCTTCTCTTTGGAAGTATTAATTTCAAACTGCCACCATCTTTTTTTAACTTCTTGTTTCCTGGCTGTCTTCATCCTTCAGGGAAAGACTCTCGTCTCCTTGTCTTCAGACTCAGTGCTCTCCAAAAAACTATAGAAACAAAGCAAATAATAAGAAGCAAATATGACTGCAGAGAAAATAAATTGGAAAGAACAAAAGGTGATGTTGTTATCCTGTGTTAAAAACACTTCCTGTGGTATGATGTCTGTAGTTCTAGGGGCTTATTAGCTCTCTTGAGACAGTTGTAAGTGTTCACCTTTAGTTTTTCCCTGGACAGTTAATTCAAACTTTGTTAAGCTCGTATGTGAAAATAAGTCTGGTATAGTCTACAATGACATTTTAGAACTTTGTAAAAATACTGTGTTATGGCAATCACTGCTGATGGAAAAGCTCTAGAGAAAAATGGATATGTTACTTTCAGAGTTAAGGGGTATGAGATGAATTGTGCAGGGATGTGAGACTGAAGTAAAGAGCATTTTAAGGTGAAGGAACACTGGCAAACCTCTGTTAAAGAGTAGTGCTTAGATTAGTTTGAGGGTTGCTGATTATTTTAGTTGTAAACATTTTCTGGTCTTCAGAAGGAAGCTGTTTTGGAAGGCTGGAATTTGCAGAATAGTGAAAAATCCATGTATTTAGTCTTTACTTGCAGAAGGAGTAAGGGAAAAAAATTAAATTTCAAAAGATTCGTAGTCTTGTCTGTTTCTAAAAATTAATGGTGGTCTACTGGGAGGTTTGTAATTCTGTATTGTTAAGTCATGTATCAGAAGCCCCGTTGTACTAATCATCATACAGAACAAAAAAGCAGACTCTACTCCAAACACTTACAATCTAGAGCATTATTTCCTCAGGCTGCCATTTGTATGCCATTAATACTCACCATGGCAGTGAACTGAGGATTGTTGTGGCTATTCGGAACAAACTACTTCTCATCACAAAGAAATACTATCCATGCAACAGTTTAACCAGCAGCTCTTTGCCACCGTCATCTGAATCGCCAGTAGAGGAGTTCCAGTACATCCGGGTATGTGTAATCTAATCACTAATTACCTTAGACTGGGCAGCACTCAGCCAGTGGGGGGAAAAGGCAGAGAGCATGCATGTTTATATTCCTGAACCTCCAGACAAATAAAAGCGAGAAGACATATGATGGAGTTCCATCATATATATGCCAGAGAAATCTTTGAGATTTTTTAATTTAAGTTTCTGTTTGCTCTATCGTGGTTCTATGCTTAGAGCACATCCCTTTAAATTCATGGGGTATGTGCAGCACCCACAGATGTAGCCTGAAAAAAGAGAATAATTCTGTTATTTACTTTATAGGAAATATGCCTTTCTGACCCTCCAGTAGTTATGACGCTGGTGGATGGACCTACTGGAGACAGTGACAATATGATCTGTGTAGCGTATCGGCATCAGTTTGATTTAGTTAATGAGAGTACTGGGGAGTCCTATAGATTGCATCATGTTGAAACAAACAAGGTAGGTTTTCATCATTGAAATGGTTTTCCTGCAGAACCATGCTGAACATAATTTCTTGCAGACTCAGTGTGTCATGTGCTGACCTCCTGGGATGATAACTTAAGGAGATCTTTGTGTGTCTTGCTTTTCACTTCTGTAACCTGTAAAGTCACTATGAGATCTTTGTACCTTTTAGGATAAGCAATAAAAATGCCTCCCAAGAGAGGAGGTTATAAAGTATGACACATTAGGAAAGAGCCTGTATTTCAGGCTCGGGAATATCGCTGGGAGCATAAACTCACTTTTTCTCCTTTCTTAGTCCATTGTTTGTTTTTTGCTTTTCCTTTGTACTGTGTTTTATTGTTTTAGAAATTGCAGCAAAGTCATTTCAGTTGTTAGCCACCAGTATCTCATTCACGTTTGCCTGTTTGCGTCTACCAAGGCTAAAATATTTACGTGTAGGTTTTAGTTATAGTTAAGAAACTGCTGCCCAATTAACTAATAAATTAACTGAATCTTTCTAACTAGAACATAGGATTGGGATTTAAGCAAATGCCCTGATTTTCAGAAAAGAGCCCCAGTGTGTCCTGCTTCTGGGAAAATAATGATTTTCAGCATCTCTGAAAATCAAATAATTTAAATTGTTTCTAGATATGGATGTGGACTTACAGTTTTAGACAAAAAAAAAAAAAGGACAATTTTGCACAGTTAATTTTTTGTTGTTGTTTTAACTGACTCCTCTTAATGAGATAAGGGACTGTTCTTCATGTGATAGATCTCATTGCTATTCTTCATTTGATAGATCTCATTGATAGGCCATGCTTTTTTTTATCATTGGTTTTTTATTCATATCCGAGGATGAAGAGGTTTGATTCTGCTAACGCAGACGACACAGTGTAAGCTTCTCCACAGCACTGGAAATCTGCCTTAATCCAAATAAAGAGGACCTACAAGTAAAGAGTAGGGAGGGAGAAGTACACCCCCTACCCACTTGCTCTGCTCCTCTTCTCCCTGGGAATCCTTATTTCCTTTTAGAACACAAACAAACCAGTCAATTAATATAAGCTGAGCCACTGGTTTTTGATGATGATGAAGTGGAACACCAAATCATTTCCATGGATAGCAGAGTAGAAGTGGCTTTCAGTCACTACAAAGGATGAGTCAAAATGTGTTTGATACAGATATAAAACTTCCAGGTCTGTTTAACAGTAATCTTAAACTCAGATGAGAATATCTAGCTTATTGTACAAAGGAATGTCAAAGCACTGCTGTTCATGGAATTGGCCTCCATCCCCTCTCTCTGCCCAAATAGTAAGTGTACTGGCCTGGAAAGCGTTTGACTATTGTAATCTTATGTATTTGACTAATAAGGTCTTATTTCCTGAACAGATACCCTACATGTGTTTTGAGTTTTTTAATCTAATTGTAAAAGACAAATACAGAGTATTTCAATTTATGTAGCCTGTGCTATTTAAAAAATACTGTGGTTAATCCAGCATTGGTTCTCAGATTCTATATTTAGCCTATCCAGTAATCCTTAAGTGAATCTCTGTAAGGGTTAGTGGTTCTGAACCAGTAATTGGTGCATCTGATCTTTCTGCTAGTCATGATATGCAGTGGAGCTTTTTGGATTTCACCTTTTGAAAAGAATTGTTATTTTTAGCATATCATTTGATTCACAGCTGTCCTGACATCACCTCATTTCAAAAAAATTTGTATTGCTAAATAAATTATGTATATTTTTATTGCTTTAGACTGTGGGGTTGGTATTGAATATTCAGTACTGTACAGAACTGAATACAAAAGAAATTGATTTCCATCCTGAGAGCGTCCTGAAAATTAATGATAAAAGAGGCTGCATTTAAAAAATTACTACTTTTTTCCCCTCTTTTTTCTTTTATCTGTAGCTATGCAGTGCCCCAACTGATTTTTATTTAAAACGTGGTTGCAACATCCTCAGTGTGCTCTGCTGGTTCATTTACCCTTTCCTGTTATCATTGCAGGTTAATTTTGTTGCAGCTATTGATGTATATGAAGATGGTGAAGCTGGTCTACTGTTGTGTTATAACTGTAAGTATTTAGGGAAGACAGAAAATGATAGTACGTCACTCTTTATATGTAATTCTGTTTTCTTTGAAATCTAGGTTTGTTTTTTAAAATAAATGTCAGTGTTTCATGCAAAAATTTTCAACAAAAGTTCATTTGAATTTAAACATGTGTTAGACTAGAAACTGAAGTATTATTTTATTGCAAGGTATGTTGAATTTAGACATACTAGCTGTTAGGTTTTAATTTCAGGTATATAGATGTGTGTGTATATATATTTATAGATGTTACCACCTTACCAAAGACCCATTTCTTCAGATCCAGCTCATTCTTTAGGTAGTTACACACGTACTAGATGTGTTTAAGACATGTACAATTTAGCATTCCATTCCTTTTTCGTTTGCATGCTGTCCCATTCTGTCTTTTTGCTTTTTCTTCCAACTGCTTCTTGGCACTGTTGCATTATTTCATTGTAATTCTCTCAATCTCCTGTTTGCCTTTCCAGAGTGAACAGTGGTAGAGACAGGATAAAAACAGCTATGTTTCAGCACTGGCTTTTGGAGCAAGTTTTGTGTCTCTAAACTAAAACTTTCCACGCCTTGTAAAACCTTATTGGTTCTGGAGCTTAACAGATCCTGCCTGGTTCTGTTTTATTTAGCACTGCTTCAAAATTAAAAAGCACAGTGAATTCCCACACATATTTGTGCACAGAATCAGTTCCCCTCTAATAGGCCCATTGCTGAGCCAAAGCTGATAAACTTAGTTGATCTAAAAGTTACAATAAAGGTGCTGCACAGGCTTGGAGTAACTTGAATTCCTGTTTCTAGGACTGTATCACAGGGAAACCTACATTTGTTCTTAAGAGAGTTTTATAATTCTGAAAGTATCATCACAAAACAAATACGAAAACAAATGATTTGGAATTGTCCCGAGTTTGTATTTAGAAAAAGACCTGTAATACATTTTTACTTATAAATTTTGATTTGGTCTAAGGATATCAGTTACAGGGAAAAAAAACAGAGTTTTGGTTAAAAAAAGTAGAAAAGAGCTAGTAGCAGCACATATTTGAGAGGATCTTATGTTTACTCAGTCATATGATCTTGTCAAGAAAAAGAAATTATTTCAATTGCATCTCATCTTTAAACTTTCTTATTGTTTGCTGATACGACCTTTCGAGTCCTGAACTTTAATAGATGTTTTGTCAGCACTAGTCCATGTGTTAAAGACAAATCTATTGGTAGTGGAAGGCTAGGGTCCCCATCTTGATCTAGTAAATTTAAAAATTCAAATTGCATTGCCAGTAAGAAGCCTTATAAGCCAGCATACGTGTCTGACTCATAAAAATACTGTTAAATTCAGAATCTGTGGACTTACAGCAGCTAAGAAGTAGCTTCACAAGTTACATGAGTAATGGTATCTTAGTGACTGTAATATTCCCGGTGCATAACATTCTCCAAAGAATGTAAATGATGCTAGTGTATGGCTGCTTGAAGGGCAAAGAGGTACAGTTCTACTAGCATTGCTTTCTGAATGTTTCTTGCCTATTCCTTTATCCACAGACAAGGTGAGGAACTGATAACTGTTGGAACGGTAATACTTAATTTTTGAAATAGGACAATTTATTAAAATGTAGGTATTTTATTTTTATCTTTCAAATGTTCCCTGAGGAAACACATTTCCCATATTTGTTTAGATATAGAGGGACTTCTACATAAATGTTTGATTATGTATATAATGCCCGCACTGCTGCAAAATCTGCCTGTAAAGTTGGTGTTTGTCATTTGTAGTGTAAGTTGATGGATGCTTGTTTTTTCTTTTTGTTACAGATGTTTGCCAGTACAGAAAAGTATATCCTTTCAATGGAGGTTCTCCACTGATCCAGCCATCAGCTTATGACTTCCACTTCAGCTGGAATCAAGTTCCTTATGCTGTTGGTAAGAAAATACCTCTTTTCACTTTTTCCATTAGGATTTAGGTTTGCACTTGTCTATTAGTGGAATTACTTTATGTGTGCTAGGAATAAGCATATTACGTTTATAATGCCACTTTAGCAAAGTTTCTGCTTATGGTAATTCAAAAAAAAAAAAAGGGGGGAGCCTTGGTGCTAGGTTCTTCCTTTGCTCTGGTTTTTTCCTTCTGTCTGTTTTTTGTTTGTTTTTCATTTTCATTCAGCCTATGCTCTGCCAGACATGGAGAGTAAAGTTTTCTCCAGGTTTGTTGTAGCTCAATTTATATCGGTAAGTTGGACAACCCTTTTCATAGGAACGGAGATGCTGGAAGAGGTCAGATACTCAAGAACAGCTTTTATGAAGCGTCCAAAACACATTTACATTAACCATTTTTATTTGCCAAATAATTTTTGTTTCATTGCAGTCTGTGCTTTCCCTTATATCCTTGCCTTCACTACTGATTCCATTGAGATCCGATTAGTGGTGAATGGGAACTTAGTCCACACAGCAGTTGTGCCTGAGCTTCAACTTGTAGCATCAAGGGTAAGACACAGGAAAATCATGTTTGACCATTTTTGTGATATGCTTGGATCTAATTCACAAAAAAAGTAAAAAAGTTGCTGCAGCCAAAAACCAGACAAACCAAAGCCAAAACATTTGCTGCTTGATCTGTTGTAACTTGTTCATCTGTGTGGTCTTAGTTTATATTGATACTAAGAGAATAAGAATTAATCTCACTCTCCTGTATTGCTTACAGTAATGCAGATTTTGGATATTTGACTGGTTTTGGGGCAAATGATTTCCTCAACATTATCATAGAATCGTAGAATCACTAGGTTGGAAGAGACCTCTGAGATCACCGAGTCCAACCATGCCTGTCTCCCTACTAAACCATGTCCTTGAGAAACTCATCTACCTGTTTTTTAAACACTTCCGGGGATGGTGACTCTACCACCTCCCTGGGCAGCCTGTTCCAATGCCTGACCACTCTTTCAGTAAAGAAATTCCTTCTAATGTCCAGTCTAAACCTCCCCTGGCCCAACTTGTGGCCATAACTGACCCCAGCTGACTCAGCAGCAATAGTGGCAATAGAACATATTGGACAAACATTTGAGCTCTTACTCAAATGTTAAGAAGATCTTGCTGTACTAATGAGTTATTTTTCATTTCAGTCAGATATTTACTTTAAAGCTACTGCTGCTGCAGTAAGTGTATCATCTGACAGCAGCTCTAAGGAAATGAGTTCAAGGAATTCTCCTCAAACACCGGCAGCTTATGAAATACCAGAATGCTCTCTTTCTTCTCTAGAAGGTAATGTGGTTTCCAGACAGCTAGAATAATGATCTCTGATCATTCTATCAGTGCTCACATCTCAGTGCAGCTGATTTTTAGTAAGGTGAAACTGGCCAGGTAAAAGATTTTCAGTTCCTAGCTGGAGCCTGAAAGATAGATATTTTCTATTTATCTGCAGATATGAAGCACCTGGCTGAACTTTTGCCCCATAGTATCTCTTCTGAATGCATGGTAGCACTGTTTTGAAGAAATCATTTCTGTAGGAGTAGAGAAATTAAACTTCAGTAGCTTGATTAATCTTTTATGTCTGAAACTAGTAATGCAAAAATATGTATAAAATTGTGGGAAAACTTGAGATTCCACATACACTATTCCTTTAATTTAAGAAATGGCAAACTACCACTGGATTGTTAAAGCTCTTTTGTGAACCAAAAGTAAAAAGTGCTAGCCTCAAAAGAATTTGCACAATTTACTGTATCATGATATGTGAACAGTCATTCTGTAGGGGAACAATAATGGAGAAACAAGGTAACATCAGCTAGATAATGCAAGATGTATGTGTATCTTCCTCACTTAATTCTACTGTTGCACTGTTGGCAGAAGGGGAAAGGAGAAAGAAATCACAATTCAAGTTTTTAAAAGTTAGTATTATTTGATGGCAAGTTGTTTGTGTGTGTTGGTTTGTTGGTTTTTTTTGCTCCCCCTAGAAATTAGGAAAACATGTTATTTTATGTGACCTAGGAAGAGGAGCCATAATTTAAACCACTTGGGATTCAGGCTCCACTGTACTTGCAGCATAATAAAATACATTAGGATTATTGCACAGAGTGCAGAGTCATGATATAATAGCCAGCATACTAGCCTCAGGACATGTAAATTACTTCCTATTTCCACTGCTGATTTATCACATTGCTAAGAGTCAGTCTTTTTCTGTCTAAGTCAAATTGCAAGTCTGCACAATGTGATTGTATTTCTTCATCCTTCTAGCCTACTTATATTGAAAGATCTCTGGGGCAAGAAAAATCTTGCTATTTGAGTTAAAAGCACTCTGCATGATGAGTATAACTTTCCTATATAACTCTTCTTCTGAAAGTATTAAGAACTGATTCTATTGTGAAAGCATAACATTATTTTTCCTTCTGTGTTTGAGGTGAAGTTCCATGCAAAAATCTATACAAAATTCCTCTTAGTAATCTGGTTGGGCGAAGCATTGAACGACCTCTGAAGTCACCTTTGGCTCCCAAGGTCATCACTACTACGACATCCAGTGGCACTGCCTCTCCTCCAGTTACTCACTCATTGTCCTTATCTCGTATGGAAATCAAAGAAATTGCAAGCAGAACACGTAAAGAATTGCTGGGTAAGCTCTCCTCCTTCTTCTGTGTGCGTGTCAGTTGCCAAGTATATAGTTTCTGATCTTTGGACCATCACAGTCAGATTTGTAATGTGCAACCTGTATTCACAAATAAGTGGTATAAACAAACAAGTGAAACTGTGACCAAACATTATTTGCAAATAGTTTAGCCAGTGTCTGATCACATATAAGTAGACCATATTGTAAGCCAGCAAATGGAAACCAGCAACAGATGCCTTAGGTTTTCATGAGTGCTTTGTTTTCTGTTGAGAGTGTTGTCTGTTTTTCCTTTTTCAAGGCCTCTTGGATGAGTCTTTACCCAAGACAGAAAGTGCACAGAAGCAAAAAAAGGTTCCTCGAAGACAGTCGGACCCGAAGCAGGGAGCAGTAAGATCTTCTAGTAGTGACAGGTAAACCTACTGACTTTAGAAAAGAACTGAAGTTAGACTGTGTATGTTTTCAGAACTGCTTATCGCAGTTGGTATAAGGCTGACTGAGACCTTGGTATACCCATGTGAATTTCATGCTAATGTGTTTGTTAGAGTATCTGAACGCTGGTAGTACTGAAACAGTTATACTCTTTGCTAAAGATGTTAATGCACAAAGCAAGACTAAACGGGATTTTGTGGGAACCTGCTGCAGTTGAGCCTGACGTTACGATTTGGACTACTAGATCTGCACTGTGCAGACTTGCTTGCTGTTTCCTTTGTGTATTCTTGTGTTACTATTTCCAGAATAAATTTTGCAAAGCAAAATGCATAGCATTTGTCTGTTTGGCTCTGCTTACACGACCCTGCTGCCATTAGCTTGTTTTCACTGTTTTCATAACCTATGTTTGTGTGGAATAGTGGCAGAATTTAGCCCAGATGATACAGTAGACTGAGATTAACAAAGCAAACAAAAAAATCTGCTGCAATGTAAAACCGTATTTGATTTATTTCACTATTAGGAAATTATTTGGGCAGAGGGCTTTATTAACATTGCCTTTTGATGATCTTCAGTAGACTAAAACAGAGAGAAACTCCGTTTTGATGGGCTGTCTTTGTCTTTAGGATAACTTTGAACCTAGAAATAGCCATTGACCCTACTGGCCCTGATCTGTGTATTTTTTTAGTAACTTTTGTCTTCCTCTTTGCAGGATAATCTCAAGCTCTTTTGAAAGCTATTCTGAAGGACGTCATCTTTCCACTAGTTCAGATCCTGATAATTTAGCAAACAGGGAGGAGAGCTTACCATCTAGCTATCCATTTCAACTGATTTCTTCATATGATGAAGACATCATTGACCTGAAGTGAAGGCAGTCTTATGTTTCTTCCTTATTTCACGCTTTCTTACAACTGTTTGAGCTCTATGGGAACGTCACAAACACTGCTTCTGGTGGTAAAATGTAGCTGGAAGTATCAGTGATTAATCTTCATAGAACCCATGTTGTTCTGGCTAGCTCGGCCTGATTTGGTGATGCTTATATCTTTGACATAGGAATGTTTTCTTTTCTCAGTTAGTGAACCGTTCCTTTTTGTGTCATTCGAACAGTAGGTAATCATTGAGAGATTTAGGCTGAAACTGAAGTAAATAAAAAATATTACTTGTTCTGAGCTTCTTATAATTTGAAGAAGCTCAATGACATTCAGCTAAGTTAAACAGCTGTTACTACTATAATGAGTTGTTTTACAGCCGTGTATGTCATATGGAAGAGGAATTTTAGAACATAAATCACTCCTTTTAGTTTTTCAGTCTTTAAAAAACCAACCAAAACAAAACAACAACAACAAAAAAGAAAAGGCTTGCAGGCGAGGTCTTTCCAAACAGTGCAGTCTATCCTTGAAAATGATGCATCTGCAGTATGTTCACTGAAGAATCAAGGATGTTCTATAAAGATCAGATAGGATATGAAGATGCTGGTTTCTTTGCTCTGGCCTGTCCATGCACATTTTTTAGAGAAATTCCAAAACTGTTTTGGCATTAAGAATGTTTGAGCAGGGAGACTTTTTATAGAAAACACAAACTTTCACAATATTCCTTAAGAATTGGAAGTAAAAAAAAAAAAAAAAAAAAATCAAACCTAACTGTATTCCCCCATCTGCTTGAAAACTCTTATTATAGTGCACCTACGGATTTTGCTCATTACAGGCAGAAGAGCCAATCCTACATTTTTCCGACTATACCGAGATTCCTATGCAGGCATCAGCATTAGCTGTTGTCTGCTCTTGCACCAACAGTGTAAGGTATTATTCCAGATAATATTTTTCTAACTGGAACCAGACTGAAGTTTTGCTGCTAAGAAGCTAGTTTTCTATGATGAAATAGTCATCTCGGATCTTTTGTTACGTTAAAGGGCAGGGTTTCATGTTTAAAGTTTGATTATTCTTTAACTTTTTCTTCTATGCCAAAAAAATCAATTGTAAACAGTATTTTGAAAGGGTTTTGTTTGGTTGGTCTGGGTTTTGTTTTCATGAGAGTGCTGCTTCTAGGCTTTTTATATATGAAGATTTTAGCTTATTAGCAAGTATTTCTTGTTCTGTGTGTAATCCTTATGTATCCTTGATTTTATTTCGTAATACCATTAATGTGTCATGATTTCACTTACTGTCCAAGCATGACTGTGTGGAGATACATGCCTTTTGCTTCAGTCTGTTTGAGTGTAAAACTGTTTTTTGCAAAGTATTTTTTTGCCCAGTTTATTGTATATAATGGCTTAATTGCTCCACTTAAGAAAATATGCAAGGCCTTATCTGAAAAGATAATTTCTTACTCTCAGCTGGTGTGACTGATCAAGGAAAGAAGCAATATTTTCAACAGTAATTAAGCTAGGGGCATAAGCAATATTAACCGAAGGGACGTATTGTTACTGCTTAAATGTTTGGGGTAAACCCACTTAGATGCTTAATAAGTATCTAACAGGAAGCGCCAGCTCGAAGTCTTTGCAAGATCTTGTAAATCTTTTGGAGTGTTATTTCTAGAGATTGTGTTAATTTACCCTGTCCTATTTCTCTGGGCAGGTAAGGTTTAAAAAAAAAAAAAATCTGAAAGTATCTTGTGGTGCTTAGCTTCATGGAAGTCGAAAACACTTCTGTGGACTTGCCTAATTGACTTTAGGGAGCACTGCTTGCACTTGGAGAAAGCGAAAGCACCACCTTTTTCCTTAAATGGATTTCTCGATGTATTTGATTTCTGTTATGTGGGTGTATTTGAAGACTACCAGTGTGTTGCAAAACTGAGACTTCAGTTAAAATACAATTTTAACTGGAAATTTTGCTTTGCACTGTTAGGATATCATATTTTAAATATATTGCAGATAAATTGCCTTTGCCATTCTAGCATGATTTAACATAAATAAACTAATAGCAGCTGAAGCAATATATGGAGATTTTAAAACTCGTTTTGAAGAACCTGAACAAAACACATATTTAAGTATCCTTAAGACAAGCCTTAGAGA
Organism: Neomorphus geoffroyi; assembly: GCA_033558235.1. Taxonomy (NCBI): domain Eukaryota; kingdom Metazoa; phylum Chordata; class Aves; order Cuculiformes; family Neomorphidae; genus Neomorphus; species Neomorphus geoffroyi. The sequence continues at coordinate 91,928 of JAUMJM010000014.1, forward strand.
TGGAGCACTCGGGAGATCAAGAAGAATGATAAAGGCTTGACAGAAAGCTTGACCACTGGCTATGATGGTAGTCAAGAAGCATATAGATGTGGCAGATGCGTCATAACTGAGACATGACTATAGAAGGAGGTGCTGTGATGCAAGAGTTACTGTCTTTAATGAGACCTACAGCAATGGCTATAGAGTATTGCCATAAAGTAAGAGAGTGTGTGTGTGTGAACCTTTGAAGGTCTGCCTGTAATCACAGTGTTGATGACATCTAGAAAATACTACAAGCAGCAAAAGGACTGTAAGGAGTACAGGTTGATTGCTTATGCTAGACAAAACCAGATCAGACTAGCTTCACGGCACTTACCTGGAACAGGATGTTGGTGTAGTTTGAAAAGGGAAACCCAGCAACTGCCTTCCCTCCCATCTTCCATCTACCTGGAACAGGATGTTGGTGAAGTTTGAAAAGGGAAGCCCAGCAACTGCCTTCCCTCCCATCTTCCATCTAAATTTTGTGCTATAGCTTGGTTTAATGGATCAGGTGCAAGCTGTTAGGCAGGTCACAATGGGATCCACCAGACCTAACAGACTATTACTCATATAGGACAGGAAGGATCGAACCCCTGGAAAAAAAATTACCTGTCTTCATTCTTAATGTATGCAGTAAGTGCCTTAACAAGGCTTCTGCTTCTTGAGTTTTTGCTTCTGTAATTAATCATTGTGTCTTGCAGATATGTAGAAATAATATTGGATCTAGCAGAAGAAGCTGACAGGGATCAGGTAGCATCAGTTTGGTTTATATGACACCTAGAGATGGCAGCTGAGGCTTTAGTATGATGTATATGTAGTTTTCTCCCTACTTGCTGTACGAGGAGCAGCCTAGAGTATAAGTAGAAGGCAGAGAGAACACAGTAATAATGTTCCAGTTCCTGATGTGAGCCACAGGAACCAAATTCCGTGACGGTCTTTATTACAGTTGTTTTATCAAGACCAAATATCACACAATAATGTGAATGTTGCTCGCACAACTGGACAAATATATCCATTGTTCAAGGTGCCATGAGTTATATGCCTCTTAGGATGACGAGTAGGCATCCTCTGAACTAGCTTCTAGCTGTTGTCTCAAAATACTCTTAGGCCTGTACCACTCAGACTGCTAAGTAAAATCAAAACAAAAGCCAACTTATGTTGTTGATACATAAGGTCCTGTGACTCCCTTACAAAGGGCAAGATTTTTACATGTCTATGCACCCTCTCCTGCTTCAGGCTGGTGTCAGATGGCAAGGCTCATTGGAAGGCTACTGGGGGTAACAGCTATATTGGTGTTCACTCTGAGCTTAAAGCCATGTTAGTTTCCCTCCTGCTTTTCTAGCATAGGCATGCACGTACTCAGTGAAGAAAGTCTTGGACACAACTTGTAGCCATGTCCACCTTAAGCACAATCCTTCCTACTTTCATATTTTATGTTAAAGCTTCTTTTAGCCTGCATTCTTGGTATTGGCTGACCATTTCACAGATGAAAGAAAAGATAACCTTCAAATCTACAGCTACGGGTGAGAGAGGAACACAAAAAAGAAAAATCTTGCTACAAGATGGATGGAAGAAATTCTTTTTGTGAAGAATTGTTACTGAGTTGGACATTTGTTATCAAGCTAAGCTCAACTGAAGGTCTGTTCTGGACTCTTATAAGTTTCTGCAAGAAATATTTTCTATCCCAGCATGCTGGATTTGATGGAGGAGGTGGGGCTCTTAACCCCTTTGGCTAATGGCATTTTCACCACTCCAGCACTGTGCCTTAGTCTGACTAAATTACAAGAATGTCATTTACTTTGGTGCCAGCATTAGACTATAGTGATAGTTTATTTACAGTGTACTTATGCCTCCTCACCAGTATGGGTAATGATGCATGGTACCACAGAATAGTTGAGACTGGAAGAGACCACTGCATATCAAGTAGTCTGGAGCCCACACCCATGCACATCAGCATCAGGTTGTGCAGTGCCATGTTGTTGCGATTTTAATCTGTTAAAATGGGGATTTAGCACACTGAGCTACTCATCATTTTTATCTTGCATTTGCATTACAGTGTGCATATAAACAAGACCACACAGCTCTGAAGTGTGACTGGGACTCAGAAACCCTGACACACATGCTTGCACACACACACAAGACATGTAGCTCAACGCCGAGACTTTGATGAGCCCTTCCCAAGGTCTATATGGTTTGGGCTTTAGGAACTCTTATGGTCTAACAGTGTGAAAGTAACAAAATGCTTTCAAGGTGAGATGATGACCCACGTGCAATTTGCAAGATGCTATTCAGGGTAGAGAGATAGATCTGGATGCTAGGTTGGACAGATGTACGTATACCTTCAGTTTCCTGAACAAACAGGGTCTGTTCTTATTACAATGCTTTACCTATTTGTTTTGGTTGATTTGGTTTCTTGGGGTGGGGATGGGGGTGTGGGTTGTTTTGTGTTTGGGGGGGTTTTGTTTGGTTTAGGATCTTCTTGCATAACATACAGGATGCAAGTGGCACCCAGAATGAATAGCAGGTTTGCTGCCTGCCTTCAGGTGACTATTTCTATACATGTGCGTTTGTAACTGATTGGTAGACAGAATTTTAAGTAAATACATATATATATATATATGGCCAGTAAACTGAATATTTAAACAGCTCTTAGTAGGGCAGGGGACAGGTAGCACCCACATGAAGAGTAACACTACAACATAACCAATTACAGAGGGTCAAGGTTGCTGCTCCTGACACACACTTCCTGCTGTTCTACCGATATAAGACCAAGCCACAGATTCAAGTTCATGCATGTTTTCCTAAAGGTGTGGCTCTATAACTTGGGCTGGGAGATGCAGCAGCTTTCTCAGTGCTGTTGGCTTAATCTGCATTTGAGAGATATATATTCCTTTGGATTTGGTTTTTAATATATATACATAAGTATGTATAAACATATATATGTGTATATATTTGTAATTTCTACCACAAACTTCTAATCCCTTCAAGTCCTAAGCATATATAATAAGGAGGGGGTGGGGGGGGAAATCCCATGTGCAAGTGAAAAGACGTTTCAGAATCATATTTGTTGCTTTCTGTGTATGAAAAGGCGTACCATACTATTGTCATTATTAACACTTTGATGTTATGTCTTATATGAACAATGCTTGCTAATTCTGTTGAAGCAGTATTTTCTCAGATAGGCTTAGCCTGATTTTGTGGAGGAATGAATTATACCCTGAGAACTTAATTGTAACAGTATGGGAAAGCTCTTATGACAGTATGCAGCAAACATCTGTACTTGCATGCAGGCTGGAAAGCATTTTTACTCCTCCTTGTTGACTTCACCAGCCTGTACACTGCCTAGCTGCTTCATTCTGTCGTTGACCTGCAACTGACTGACTCCTGTTTATTACTGGGAATCATGACATTAGCACGATTTGAAGAGCAAATTTAAGATATTATTTTCTGCACATTTATTTATGGCTCTAGTAGGCATTTAGGTGGTTGAATGGAAAATGTTATATCTCCAAAGGTTTATGCAAAAAGTGTTATCAACCTGGAATGTCAGTTTTAACTAAGTCTTTGAATGTTAGCAGACTACTTTGTAATTTAATAACTGCATAGTGTTAAGACCGTTGCTATGTTTGTGATCAAAACCTCTTTATCTACCATTTGTCTTAAATGCCGATGTATTATCATTGTTTTCAGTGTCACGCAATAGCGTGTATGGCTCATGTTTTAGATGTGACATCCAATTAGAAACAGTCCTATCGCAACTGTAACAGTTTTAAGTGCCATTTATCACCTTTGTGGAGGAGTAACAGATGATTCCTTCATATGTAATAAACCGTAAATTTGATCTCACTTATTTCTTTCATACATGTAGAACTAACAGCTTGTGCAAATTTGGTTCATCAGACAAGAAATTATAAAGAGAGGAGGCAGTACACTGTTGCAGGCAGCTCTGGCTTACTGCTTCCATTTCAGTTCTCTAGAAATTTGGTTTAAGAGATGTTTTTAAGATGACAAGTAGGTGTCAGTGTTGGGTCATAGGATGGACTCGATGATCTCTCAAAGGTCTTTTCCAGCCTTGTGACAGTGTGAGATGTCACTAAGTGCTGTATCTTACCTGTGAGATTGATAATTCATCTTAAGTATTACCTACCTTTGACAAGAACTATAATCCTGCACTGGTTTACATTCCCAGGCACCTTTTAGACTTTCAGAGACCTGCTCCTGGTAGAGATCTTTAGCCCTTAATCAAAACTCCAAAAATCAGTTTTTCCCCTTTTCTGGCTAAGATTATATTCCTGGTGTATCCAAGACCTTGTAATTAATTTTGAACACGCAGTGTTCTTTCCTGTATTCTAGAATACATTCTCCTAAGAGCTATCACCCCTTCTTGTGATTTAAAGGGATTCCTAGCCAGCCTGGCAGCAATAGGAAAAATAATGCCAGCTTAACACTAACACCCATGAAAAGCCAACTATTAATCTCCCGTTGGGACCAAAACTTATTTCCTGGTCAGGCATCCCAGAAACAGTAGCAGCAACACAATGGTAAAATACTGCAGTCTGAAATTAGCCAGAGTACATTATTCATTTATGTACTGTAACGTGGCATAAGGGAAAGGTATAGAATTACAGAGTCAGAAGGTTGGACGAGACCTCTGACCTCATCAAGTCCAGCTGTGCCTGTCACCCTACTAAACCATATCCCTAAGAAACTCATCTACCCATCTTTTAAACATCTCCAGGGATGGTGACTCCACCACTTCCCTGGGCAGCCTGTTCCAATGCATGACCACCCTTTCAGTGAAGAAATTCTTCCTGATGTCCAGTCTAAACCTCCCCGGTGCAACTTGTGGCCATTTCCTTTCATCCTATCACTTGTGAGAAGAGCCCAGCACCCACCCTGTCACAACCTCCTTTCAGGTAGCTGTAAACAGTGATGAGGTGTCCCCTCAGCATCCTCTAAGCTAAACAACCTCAGTTCCCTCAGTCTCTCCTCGTAGCACTTGTTCTCCAGCCCCTTCACCAGCCTTGTTGCCCTTTTCTGGATGCGCTCCAGCCCCTCAATGTCCTTGTAGTGAGGGGCCCAAAACTGAACCCAGCACTCGAGGTGCAGCCTCACCAGTGCTGAGCACAGAGACACAATCACCTCCCTGCTCCTGCTGGCCACGCTGTTTCTGATACAGGCCAATGTGCCATTGGCCCTCTTGGCCACCGGGGCACACTGCTAGCTCATGCTCAGTGGGCTGTCAAGCGACACCCCCAGGTCCTTCTCTGCCAGGCAGCTCTCCAGCCACTCTTTCCCAAGCCTGTAACGCTGCAAGGGGTTGTTTTGACCCAAGTGGAGGACTGCACTTGGGTCTAGGTCTAGGTAGCCTAGAGCAAGGAAACTGTATGTATTTATTTACAAAACTGGATCATAATTTACATCTTAGGAAAAAGATACTAGCCTATACATTTAACATTCTTACTTGGCCATTACACCTAGTCTACAGCAAGTGAAAAGACCACTAGAATCAAAAAAGAGTATGTCCAGGACCCACAGAAGGGAGATTTATTATGGGAAGTATGCAAAGGTATATGCAGAGCCCGCAGAGATACCAGAAGTCAGATTTTACAAAATTCATTAAAACAATTTGATAGCAAGTTTAGAGACACTTGCCATGTGATGCAGGTTCAATCATAGCATCATAATTCATCACATGAAGGTTTCATATCAATATAAAAAGCTTTAGGCTTAAGATCTTCTAAAGTAGGCCTCAATTTGTTCCAGGGTCTGTCCTTTTGTTTCAGGAACGTAAAAGGCTGTAAAAATCACATTGAGGCAGCAGAAGGCAGAGAAGAGCCAGAACGTGCCATATGACGTTAAGAAACCCTGAGGGAAGGGAAACAACAAAAAAAAAAAAACCCGCATTACTACAGCTCGCTAGTGTACAATGACAGTTCTGTATTGCCAGAGAAGACTGTAACTCAAGCTACCTCATGAGCATCTTTAATAAATTTCCCTATGAAAATAAACTTCAGATTGTAATTTACGATGCTTACTATAAAATCATTAAATTCCTTCGTCACCAAGAAGGCCATAACCCAGTTTGTTAACACACAAGCAGCACTCGATATGCCTCTAGCTTTAAGGGGGAAGATTTCAGATATCACCAGCCATGGAACAGGACCCCAGCCAAGGGAAAAACCTGCAATTACAAACAGAAGAGAATAAATGCAAGTTAAGTACGTTATTAAAGAGAAAGCTGTCCAAGTTAGTGGTGTAAGAGGGATGCAGTTTTCACTCTAGATTCTTGGATAATTCCAGTAAAACAAAACCTCTTACCAGAAAGAAATACATTAAGTTATTTTACAGCAGCCTGGTAACCCCTACTGCATTTTACATCAAATTACTTACAAGAATATTACAAACAAGCAGAACTTCTTGCCACAGTCTCTCAAATGCTAAGCTTAAAACTGACCTTGTTTCTAACTGCCGGTGCCTTGTACCATCACAGAAATGAGTGTGGCCCAGACACTATCAGACCGGATTTTAAGAAGTTTTTTAGCAGAATTGGCAGTTTAACCTGAGCAATCACTACTTACTATTAGCACAAGGAGGTAAAAATTCATTTTCCAAGGAACTGGCTTAACTAAGCTGCTAGCTCTATCACCAGGGTTGTGACCGCTCAGCCCAGTTTTGCATTATACACCAAACAGTTCTGTCAAACACAAAAGTCATTTCCATTCATCAATAACATGACAAAATGGAGCAAAAGTGTCACATTCATCAGACAGATTGAGTGTTATGTAATGGCAACTTAGAAGTCTGTTCCACTTACCAGCAACAAAGAGCCCGAGGCTCACCACTGCAAGCCAGGACATGCTGCTTTCTGTTCCTGAGGTTGCTGAATTTAGAGGGAACCATACATCAGGATTTGATGAGTTGTTTTGATTTGGAAGGACCATTTTAAAGTACAGCCCAAAGAATGCAGTACTGAGAGCCATGATTATCCCTGAAAAGAAAGCAATAACCAACTTGTCACTGGTTGCCACTTGGGTAATCTTTTGAGGCAGAACACAGCTGGTCAGCCAAATATGAGATGCATTGGCCCTCACAGAAGTGTTTCTTAAAAGATATTGTTCTTGGAAATAAATGCTGGCCTTGCAGGAGTAAAAGATGCTAGACAAGCATTCTAAACTTTAGCCAAACAATATAATGTTGACAGCAGTCCTTACCAGCGAGTGTGCAGCACAACAACTATGTCATGTCAAACAGAATTAGTTTTCTTCAGCACATTACTTCTAAAGACAACATCTTTTAACTATAGTCTTGTATAACTAAACACCACAACATGTCATGAAAGTTGCATCAGCCATGGAGAAATTATTTGAAAGAGCCATTTGTTGACAGCTTGGGTATGAGAACATACAATGACATTTGATCTTATGAAGTGGAAAAATGACCACAGTAGTAAGAATCGTCTCAGTGATCTAGCTTATTTCAAAATAAAAACTGGCCTGGTAGGAAGACAAAAAGATAGCCATAAGCAGTTTCAAGAGTTCCAACTACAATGTATATGTGACACAGTAGCTGTAAGTTTGAGTTTATAGGTATACCAAATTATAAATATATAGCAAACCACTTAAAAGTACATTAATTGCAATACTTAATTCCCCCAACAGTTAAGACACTTTGTGCTACTATACATAGTAATTTCCCTTACTGAACAAAATTCAGTAACATGTTTTACCAGATATGTAAAGCAGCACTTTTCGTCCAGTTTTATCTATGATAAGTGCAGCCACAGCAGTGAAACATACTTGTATGGAACCCACAACAACAGAAGCCATTCTGCTGTCCTGAAATAAAGTAAAAGGTAAGGAGAATTTGCTCTTTGGGGCTGAGAAGAGGATAGCTTATCAAGCATTACAAATGCATTTGTTTCTTGAATCTGAAAGAAGACAAACTGTGCCACAGAAATTAGTGGTGGGGGGAGACAATAGGGGCAGGTTAAAAAAAAAAAAAGAGACATCACTAATTAGCACAATATACGGGTCTCTTAATAAACTTTAAAATAAGCCACAACTTCTCCTTACTGTTTAACTTTCTCTGAAACATTGCATTTGCAACTTTAATTAAAAAAATATATAGGAAGGTGACTATAACAGGAATTTCTATCAGTATAAAAGTTTCAGACCAGCAAAACACAACATATTCCCCCTCAAAAAACCCAGAACATTCAGGTATGCCACAGTAACACAGTCAAGACAGCAGGTATATAGAAATCCAAACTAAAAAAGCCCACTAAAACACAAACCCTATTTCTTATGACAGAGGCAGGATCATAATCCAATCAGTTTGTTATGTGTTTTAGACTTACTATAGCACTGACTAAGCTGAAACTATCACAGCCAATTGTCAGTTTGGAAACACACCCTGATTACCTTGAAGTTTGCATCTTCAAAGATAGTTTCTGCATAAAACATAACTGCATTAATGCCTGTTACTTGCTGGAAGAACATTAGAATCACACCAATAAGAAGCGGTCTGTAGATTGAGGGGTTCTTAAATTCACAGAGATTCAGTCCCTGTTAAAAAGATTAAACAATGATTTGGTGAAAAAAAATATATATCTTAAATCAAAGAACAAAACCAACGAAGATGAAGACAAACCTCTTCAACTTGACAATTTGACAAATCTCAAATTTCAACCTGTTTACACTCAGTAACTTTTCCCACTCTGGCTTTAGCAAAGCTAAGTGACTTCCCAGTAAAAATGTTTACATTTCAAGCACCCCAGAACTCCAGAAAACCATTTCTCTCCTTTTCTTGGGTGTTAAGACACAGAAATTGACAGCATTTTGTGAAGAAAGTTAACATGAATGAATCCATGGTTGCAGAAACCAAACTTCAAAAATCGGATCTGCCTATTTAAGCACATATCACACAAGAGGCTAAATGAGGCTTTTAGAGACGCAGAAGAAAATACCTTCATACAATACAAACATTAGGAAATCAGTATTACAGGTGCTGAGCAATCCTACAAAATCGCTAAATAAAGTAAAAAAAAAGATAGCTCTCATTTCATTACCAAGATCATGAGCCCAATTGCTACTCCTATATCATGACCACAGCCAATGGCGACAGCAGTTGCAGCTGAAATGTTGAGATGCAAAGAATCTCACTTGCTTCTGGAGTATCATTTGTATGAGGGAATAGGTTCGGACCACTGTTTATAGAAAAGTTTATTAATGAAGCTTTGGTAAAACCCTTTTCATTACACTATATACTTTCAGATGTTATCTCCATACAAAGAGTTTTTCAAGACTAAATCAGATTCTCATCACCTCCTCCTGAACACCAACTTCAATTTGCCTACATTCCCCTTCGTGGTCTGCATGTGGTCCCCGCAGAAAGCGCAAAGCAGCTATGGCTTCAGAGCGTTTGTTCTGATTCAGCAGGAATCTTGGCGTTTCAGGCATGAAGGACATGAACAGCAGCATTATGCAGGATGGGAAAGAACACAACACTGCTAGCCAGCGCCATTTCAGTGTTATTCCTGGGTAGCAGAAAGGAGAGAAAGAAAGAAGGAGGACTATGAACATCAATTAGTTGTACAAACAAATTAACATTTACTTTCAGTTCTTCACTGTAGTTCTTTCATTACATGTGTTGATTCCTTTTTGTATCGTAAAGACCTAACCCCAGTACCTGCAACATAAGCTCCCAGAATGCCAGTCACCACCATCAACTGAACACAAGAGCCAAGCATACCACGGACTGCAGGATGAGATACTTCAGATATATACACCTAAAACAGAGGGAGACAACATCTAATAATTACTCCTATCCAATTTCAGATTGAGGATTTGGTAAGTAATAAACTTCTAAAACCACACAGATGTGTTTCCTCGTAACTCCCCTCCTTACAAAAAGCCTCCATAGAACAGATTGAGCAGAAAAGCACCATGTCAGAAATGCTTATTGGCATTACGGAAAACCCTGGAAAAAAAGGGAGGACCTAAGCTAGAAAAATGCTGATGCAGTATCAGTATCAAAAAGATGAAGAAACTTTTGTCAGCCAAATTTGACAAGAAACGCATCATTGCAAAGCAGTCGGGAGCTTGGAACAGTCTTTGCATAAACAGTCAAGTTTATTCACTTATTCAAAAGTGCAAATTATTTCATTCTCCATGAAGTTCAAAACTGACAACTTGTCTTAACACAAACGATACAAAGAGCATTACACTTCATTCAATATTTGGGATCTTTTTTTCAGCTATTTTTTAATATATTGACCCCAAGTCAACAGCTACAGTTGAGCTGTATACATACAAAAGAAATCCCTCATACTTATACATGCATTTCTTTATAAAGTCAGTTCTTATTTTTCTGTAAAAAAATAAGTAATCCTTATTTCAGGAATAATTCAGAGCTACAAAAACTTGGTACTACACACAACACTATCCTCCCTCAACACTGCAGTCACACAGATCTTTTACTGTTGGCTGCAGATTTGGGCCTTTCCATATGGGCACTCAAGAGCTCAGCGCCAATCATTTGTAAAGCAGGCGGAATTCCTCCAAAGACATTAACACAACAAAGCAACCAAACTTCCAACAACCGATGAAGTTGCGCAAGATTATAATTTAGACATTGCCATCCGAATCTTTTTCAGATTTTGTTTTTATAACCATCTAGATTCATAAACAACAAGCATTTATTCCATACTTCATTGCAAGTACTTCTTATCCTTTGATTTTCAGTTTGGATCTTGCTTCAAAAGCCAAAAATGCTGGAGCCACCCAAAAAGAAAAAAAGCTTGAATTCTAGATGGTTTATTTTGCACTACTGCCTATTCAGCTAGATTCAAAAGGTCAAATAATACCAGAGAAGACAGACAACACTCCATTTCCCCACTGTGCATATATTCCTGAATGCATGGGAAATATTCATATTCAGAAGATAACAGTTAAAGGGAATCAGAAGGCATTATTAGGCACTACTCCAGGAGGAGTGAGCAATATCATTTATTTGCAAAACCAGGAAGTCTGGTGCAATGTAAGACTATTAGAAGCAGCTGGTAATAGGAGTGAGCCCCCCCCCCCATATCATATATGAGGAATTTAAAGAGATAAATATGATTAGACTGTAGTAAAACATAAAAGCAACCAAGTAAAAGACTAATAATCTGAAAGATCACTTTGCTGCATCAGGAATGTGTAGTACCAAAGTGCCACTAGAAGTCAAAATTGATTTTATTTCTATTTTCTTCATGATTAAAACCAAGCAAAATGATTTCTATCAAAATCAGTTTCTTCTAAATTGACAAACTGTCTTGACTGCAGTTACTCGGTTACTTCACCCAAGCCACATACAATACTGCTATGCAAAAAGAAAACAAAACCCCCAAATCAACAAATGCAACAACATGTGCACACATACCCAGAAAAACATCTTACTTACTGGAACAACAAGTGAAGTAATTCCACTGGCTAAGCCTGTCAGCACTCGTCCAACATAAAGCATCCAAATATTCTGAGCAGATATAATAACTATATATCCAAAACCATACGGTATTGAGCACAGCATTAGACTCAGCTTTCTCCCAACTTTATCCACAAGATAGCCTCCTAATATTCCTCCGGCACCAGCTCCTAATGTTACTACTGACTTCAAAAAACAAGTAAAAGCAAAATATTATACAGATATACACAAATAAATAAACAGAAAATAAACAATAGAGAGCAATTTCTTTTAAAATCTTCAAAAGCAAATAGATCGTTAAGGTTGGAAAAGACCTCTAAGCTCATCCAGTCCAACCATCAGCCCAACCCCAGTTAGTGCTTGCTAAACCGTGTCCTGAAGTGCCACGTCTACACATCTTTTGAGCCCCTCTATCACGGGTTCAAAAGGGATGGGGACTCCATCACTGTGCTGGTCAGCCTCTTCCAATGCTTCACCACTCTTCTGGCAAAGGAATATTTCCTAATATTCCTAACTATCCAGTCTAAACCTCCCTTGATGCAACCTGAGGCTATTAATAGCAGCTTCCTCAAAAAAAGGTGCAAGAGTATGCAGGTGTTTTGAAAATCAAAATAAACACCAACTTCTTAATCAAAACACAGTCAAGAAGCACTACATAGCGCAACTGAACAGTAAGTAATTTTCGTACCACATATAAAGCTCTTTCAATGAAAAAAAAAAGTGCAGCAACTGTTTCTTAATCTCTCTACAAAGCTATCTTTTCACAAACATGCCTTTGAAACTGTTTTAAAGCCCTGAATAATTTGTTATCTTTCCCGCATCTAAAAATATTATCCATTTTGATGAACTGCACTATTTTATTAGAAAGTTTATTTTAACAGGTTAAACTGAGAAACATGAGAATGGTTAGAAGACATTCCAGCTCCAAAACAAGGTTCAAATAATAGAGACATTTATACATGCTGAGAGTTAGCAGAGCATAACAGCAGTGTTACTCAGGAAAAAACAGAACCCACCTTCGTGTTTAGAAAAAAAGACGGATTTCATTATTAAGACCTGCATTTACCCTCATTCTCGAGAGAAGTAAGGCCCCATCACATAGGCAGCACCTTCCTGACTTATGCTTTCAAGCAAAACCCCCACAACGGCAATGCACCACACAGAGACGCACCCCGAACCACGAGGCTTGATCGCTGTCCAGTCTTAATTTTGGATCGTCGATTTTCCTCAGCTCTGGAATCGCAGGCGAGCTGTAGCCTAGCACGAAGCCAAAGCTGAGCGGTCCAAGGACAGCAGCGAAGGCGGCCAGGTACAGCCTCTCGTTCTGCGCCCTGAGGAAGAGAGGCCGACAGCTGTCGCCTCGCAGCGACCGCCCGGCACCCGCAGCGACCGCCCCGCACCCCGTGCGCACCTCGGGCGCGGTTCTGTAGCGCGGGGCTCCAGCAGGCCTCGGGTCTCCTCTGCGGCCGCGGCCGCGGCCATGGCCAAGCCAGACGGGCCCAGCCGCGCCTCTCTGGTCGCAGCGCAGGCGGAAGCGGCGGCGCGGACCAGTGACGCCACGGGACGCGCCGGAAGCCGCCTGGCTCGGGAGCCGCGGGCGCGGGCAGCGCCTTCCCCTGCGGAGCTGCGGGCGCGCCCGGTGCAGGAGCCGCCCCGCCGCTCGTGGCTGAGGGCCCGGTCCACGCCGCGGGGCCGCGGAGGCGATGGCCGCAGGGGAGCCCCGGTCCGGGGCGGGCTCCGGAGCGCAGGGGCAGGCGAGGGACGCGCCGCGCCGCCACCTGAGGTGAGGGCCGCGGGGCTCGGGTGCGCGGCTGCGAGCCCGCAGGGCGGCGGGCGGGGGAGCCGGGAAGGAGCCTCCTGCGCGCGGCCTCAGTCCCGCAGCAGCCCTCGGCGTCGACGCCCGCCCCGCGCACCGAACTCGCCCGCTCCGCGCTCTGGGGGCCCGAAAGAGGTTTCCGTTTGCGCTGCAGAGAACGCTTGCCTGGTAGAACTGCAAGTGAGTTCTCGCCGTTTTTGCCGAGGGCAGCCGGTAAGTGCGACCAGCAGGCGATCCCGCGGGGGGCGGTGCCGGGAGAGCAGCGCTGTGCGTTTGACACCGGCACGTCTGCTGGCTCTGTCAGCCACGCGCAGCCTTTTCGTAGTGAAGACTGCACCGCTCCGTACGGCCCTGCCGCCTTAAGAGGTGCACTCTAACATCTTCCTCTATGAAGGTAACGTGTCTATGTAGAAATAACCATGTAAGCGACTCCCACTCAGATTCCTCAGTTCTTAGGGTGTGGGAGCTTCTATGCATTAAGTTCTCCCAGTTTCCTAATGAATGGAATTAGATCTTACAGTGAAAAGGAATAGTTATGGCTTTTTAGCTGTTTGCCCAGTATTTATCTTGTTAATCCCTTGTCTGAGTTTATTGTAGGAACTTCATACGTCGCAGGACAGCATAAATGCTTATAAATTGTGTAGCTCAGGAGGCAGTATTTCAAACCTTCAATTTCATAAGTAATTCTTTTCATGGGAAATAAACTGGAAAAAAATAGGAAACAAAACCAGGAATTAAAAAAAAAATAAAAGAGTGTTTAGGTCAACGCAGCACAAACATGGCCAAACTGATACCAGATCAGTATAATCTGCAGTCTTTAAGTGACTCCAATAAAAGCATGGCTAACATGCCTTTCAGAACAGCTTTTCAGCCACCTCTCTGTCTTTAAAAAAAGCTACAGTTACCTGCTTTGTGTTTAAAATAGTTCAGGACAAAGGTGTGAATAAGTTCGGTATGTAATTAGCTTATCACTCTGCTTAAATGCTTTGGTTTCTCCTATTTTTCAGAATAATCCATGAGTACACTGTAAGACAGTGCTTATTTGCTATAATAGTCTTAAACTAACCCTTACTTTATTGAATTCAGAATTTGAAAGTGTTAACCTGGAACAAGCAAGATGTTAACATTCATCATGAATGCTAACATTCACTGGCTCCATACAGTTCGCTTCTAAGTCTGATGCAGAAAAAAATGACAGTTCAAAGTGCATGCAAATGCTTAGTCCTAACCTAATGAATATTTAAAATGCATTTGGTCACTTCAGTCTATGTGTTAACATGCCATTTGGAATACTGATGTACCAGTAATAAAGATGTGATGCTTACCTTGTTTTCCGAACAGAACTAATACAGTATTTTGATGTATCACAGGTAAATTTTTCCATAACCTTATGGAGAAAAAGGACTTTGAAGCATGGCTTGATAACATTTCTATTACATTTCTTTCTCTGACGGACTTGCAGAAAAATGAAACTCTGGATCACCTGATTAGCTTGAGTGGAGCAGTCCAGCTCAGGCACCTCTCCAATAATCTAGAGATTCTCCTCAAGAGGGACTTCCTCAAACTTCTTCCATTGGAACTTAGTTTTTATTTGTTAAAATGGCTTGATCCTCAGACCTTACTCACATGTTGCCTCGTCTCTAAGCAGTGGAATAAGGTTATAAGTGCCTGTACAGAGGTTTGGCAGACTGCATGTAAGAATTTGGGTTGGCAAATAGATGACTCTGTTCAGGATCCTCGACATTGGAAGAAGGTTTACCTAAAGGCTATTTTAAGGATGAAGCAACTGAAGGACCACGAAGCCTTTGAGACATCCTCTTTAATTGGACACAGTGCCAGAGTATATGCACTTTACTATAAAGATGGACTTCTGTGTACAGGTAGGAAGGACAGAAAACTCGGGAGTCTTGCAATTCTTTGTTTTCTCCCCCTGCCCTCCCATATGATTAATGACAATTTGCTTTTTCTTTACCAGACAGATTATTTTCATAGAGATAATGCCATTTAAGGTGATGCAAAATTACTTTTATTTTCGATTTCCGAAACTCCTGGCACACTAATAAACTTGTTAGTCCCTTCAAAAGGAAAACAAGGAGACAAAGTTCTTTATTGGTTAAAAAAAACAGTAACAGTAGGTATCACACTTCAGATTAGTAAGCCCATTTGAGAAGTACAGATGTGTTAGCTGTCCTCTTATTGTGTAACTTCTAGTTAAAGGGACCTCCTTGGGGATATGTTATCAATGCAGTCTTCTAGGGTGTGGCAGGAAAAGTCTGTCATCTTCCTCGAAACAAGACCATTTCTCTCATACAGCCTGTAAGCACTTTCAGGTCTTAACATAAGTGCTTGTCTGAAGACCTAGTTCAAAACTAGATATAATGTTGCTATTAGTCTAACTTGCACATTGTAATGATAATTTCAACTTCCTCCCGGAAGACTGCAGACTTCAAGATTTCAGTTTGAACTTAAAAATGCAGCCAGAACAAAGATGAAACCTTAAGTTTCACATGAACCAAACTCTCATATGAACGAATAGTAACAAAGTTGCAACTATCTGCTGCCAGAGCGTATTCCAAGGATTTCCCAGTCACTTGAGGTGACAATGCTATAGAATAAGCTGGGAATACTGGCAAAGTACTCCTGCATTTGTTGGATACTTTAAGATGGTTACTAGAAACCAACAACTAGTCTCTAGCCAGTCTTTCACTTCCCTACTTAGCAGGGAATGTAAATACACGGCAGACACATTGCTGAAACTTTCTGAAAAGTGGCACACTTTTGTGCTGAATTCACCAGAAGAACTAGCGGAGCTGGGGTTTTATTCTCCTCTCCAAAGCCAGAAGACTGGACTTACTGTCAGGAGTTTTATTCTCCTCTCCAAAGCCAGAAGACTGGACTTACTGTCAGGATTTTCAAAAAAAAAAAAAAAATCTGGGGAGGGAAGGGAAACCAACAAGTGATGGGGCCAGGTATTCATCTGCTGTCTCTCCTTTCCCACCTGATACAAACCAAAGCTGACAGTGTAGTCAGTGGCTCTGCAAATGGGAGGGTCATGTATCATGTAAAACTTCCACGCATCTGTATCAGTAGAAACTGTCAGTCAGAGGCGGTACTGGAATCAGTAAGTTGCTGAAAGGGTATGAGGAAACTGAAAGACCAGACATCTAGTAGCTTAACTAACAGGAAAACAAGAGGCTTTGCTGTAGTGCTAAGACTCAAAACTAGGGTTTATTCCCAATTGAAGCACTTAATCAGGGAAAAGTTCAACAAGCAGAGATGCAAAGCCCTGCACCTAAGGAGGAACAACTCCATGGAAACAGTATATGCTGGGGGCCACCCAGCTTGAAAGCTGCTTGGCAGAAAAAGACCTGGGGGGTCCTGGTGGATCCCTGGTTGCACATGAGCCAGCAACCTGCCCTTGCTGCAAAGAAGGCTAAAGTCATTTTGGGCTGCTTTAGGAGTAATGTTGCTGGTAGGTCGAGGGAGGTGCTCCTTCCCCTCTACTCAGCACTGGCAAGGCCTCACTTGAAGTGCTGTGTCCAGTTCTGGGCTCTTCAGTCCAAGCAAGATACGGAGCTACTGGAGAGTCCAACAAAGGGCCATGAAGATGATGAAGGGACCGGGGCATCTTTAATATGAAGAAAGGCTGAGAGCTGGAACTCCTCAGGGAGGATCTTAACAATGTATGTGAATACCTCATGTGAGGGTGCAAAGAAGATGGGAGATAGTCTCTTTTCAGTGAGATAAGAGGCAATGGACACAAACTGAAACATAGGAGGTTCCCTCTAAAACCCTTTTTTACTGTGAGAGCACAGGTTGCCTGGGGAGATTGTGGAGTGTCCATCCTTGGTCATATTCAGAAGACACCTGGTCATGGTCCTGGGCAACCAGCTTAGGTGGCTCTGCTTGAGTAGCAGAGTTGGAAGAGTTGACCTCCAGAAGTCCCTTCCAACCATAACCATTCTGCAATTCCATGAAAATATTATATTTAAGCCAAACATGGAAGATGAACATAGGATTGAAAATATTATTTACTCTGCTTCCATTACCTTGTTCTTTTATATTCTAGGATCAGATGACTTGTCTGCAAAACTGTGGGATGTAAGCACAGGTCAGTGCATATATGGTATCCAGACACACACTTGTGCTGCAGTGAAGTTTGATGAACAAAAGCTTGTAACAGGATCTTTTGATAACACAGTAGCCTGTTGGGAATGGAGTTCTGGGGCAAAGACACAGCATTTTAGAGGACATACTGGTGCAGGTACGTTGAACTTTGCAATCTGTAATTTCAACAGTTAAATAACTTACATCATCATCAAGCAAATTATAATTTAAGTTAGCTCTTTCCATGATACCTTTTTTTTTTTTAGCCTCTGAACCAAGTCAGCTTTTACTGGGGGTGAGGGGAAGCAGCCAGAACAGATGTAGATCTGTCTACCCTTAAATAATGCCAAAGCTTAGCCATAGTGTTGCGCAGTTGCATGGAAATAATTCTAAATGCCAGGGTCATTCAGTACTTCAAGGTTTACCAAAAAGACGCAAACCCTAGGTAGCAGAGAGCACATGGAAACAGCATTTCTTTATATGCCAGACTGGAGATGGGCTTATGGCAAAGAGCACATTATGACCTGGGAATCTGTATGTGCGTTTTCCTCATAATTTAACTTCTCTGTCCTCTACTACAAAGTGTCCTCAACTCAGCTGTGGGTCTGTTTCTCTGTGAATAATGAGATGTATCAAATGTACTAATCCTGCTGGAAATTACTTACTAGAACTCCCAAAATAGCAACTAGTGTTTTGCCATAATCCAACCATAAAGAAACCACTGATGCACATGCTCTTAATTTGGACAAAAGTCAGTAATTTTGCAGTAATAAGCTTAGGAATCCAGAGGAACAATTCACATGTGCAGTTCAACAGTTAAAGCTATAGCAGCATATGACCCAGATAGTGACTCACAATAAAACGCATGCACATGGACCGGTATTCCTTATTCAGTACCCTCTTTGCTTATAGTTTTTAGTGTGGATTACAGTGATGAACTCGATATTCTGGTCAGTGGTTCTGCAGACTTCACTGTGAAAGTATGGGCCTTATCAACAGGAACGTGCCTGAATACCCTTACGGGACACACAGAATGGGTCACTAAGGTGGGAATATTAATTTTAATTCACCTTCCAAAACACTTTCTTGCAATACATTTGTAATGAGTTCTGAATTTCTATTTCCTAATCTTGACACTGCACCTAGGTGGAAAGGCTGAACAACATTAGGAAATACTCCAAAATAACATTTCAGCAGAAAAATACTTAAACTATAATTAAACCTTTGAGACCATTGAAGATACTTCTATTCCAAAGCAGCCAGAATAATATTAGGAATCGGGGTTTGATTCAAAGACTGGATAAAAACAATGGTTCTGAAAGAAAGCTACTTTAAAAAATATGCAGAAAAGCTACTGATCTTGATAACCAAAA
Organism: Neomorphus geoffroyi; assembly: GCA_033558235.1. Classification (NCBI taxonomy): domain Eukaryota; kingdom Metazoa; phylum Chordata; class Aves; order Cuculiformes; family Neomorphidae; genus Neomorphus; species Neomorphus geoffroyi. The sequence goes on from JAUMJM010000014.1 coordinate 110,708, forward strand.
TCTGAGCATGAAAAGTGTTCTGAAGTCAAACAACAGTATTTTTCTTCAAAGTATTTCAGAACTTGGAAAGTGGGGGGCTAAAATACAGGTGAAGTACATGTGTTCACTTATTAGTACAGTAAGTTGTCACTAGTAAGAATAAGAAAAATGTAAACTGTAGTTTCCCTTCAATTGCTCAAAGTATTTGTAATGCTTTTATACAAGAGTACAGTACGTAGGTTGTCAATGCAGCTAAAAATGCAAATGAAAGTTTGGTTATTTAATAGCATCAACATAAATCATTACATCCTTCAATTACAGGTAGTTTTGCAGAAGTGCAAAGTTAAATCTCTAATGCATAGTCCTGGGGATCATATTCTTCTCAGTGCAGATAAGTATGAAATCAAGGTGTGTACCATATATCATACGTGTATTGTTTTAGTACCTAGGGAAACATAATGCTTGAGTGCTTCACTGAAGTTTACAAATAATGTAAGGCTTTATTTTCTGTTATATTCCCTGCTTGTAAAGTTGTGTCCAAGACATGCAACTCTTTGGCAGCTAACTTTTTAATGCTTTCCTTCATGTTTAGCTTTAAATTATATTAATGGTAAAGCAAAAAAGTGTGCGCTGCTTCCAGTGCATGCCTAATGTGCTAACATGATAGTGAAGCACCTAACTGCAAGTACTGCTACTCTTGGGTACTTTTGGTTTGGAGAATGCTGTAAATAATTTGTGGCTATGGAAATGCTTCATAACTGAAACATCACTACATTTCTGTCCAATTGGATAGTTAAATTTTTTGCTGTTCTTTAAAGCAGCCATTTTCACTGGGATTTTTTTAGGCTAGAAAAAACACATACTGCAACAGTACTGTAAGACAAGTCACTTACAGAATTGATGTTCCTACCTAAAGGAGATAAATACTTCTGAAAAAAACCCACATTTACCCAGTGCATAAAGAGAGACTGTGAGGCTTGCTCTGTTTGTGTAATGGTTTATAATGTGAATGTTTTATGGTCTTAAACTGTGTTTTAATTGTAGATTTGGCCTATTGGAAGGGAAATAAACTGCAAGTGCTTAAAAACACTGTCTGTTTCTGAAGATCGCAGCATCTCCCTACAGCCCAGGCTGCACTTTGATGGTAAATACATAGTGTGCAGTTCAGCACTAGGATTATACCAGTGGGACTTTGCCAGCTACAATATTCTCAGGTAAACCTTTCAGTTTAAGACTTATTGTTCTTTACAGAAATAAGAAGTAGAACGTACTGCTTTTAATAACTTACTTTAGATGTAGACCAAAAGAATCTTGATTAAAATTCTGTAAACATCTTACTTTACACATATTACCAGTTTAATTCTAATTTATCATCTTTTAATGCAAATCATTTGATTGATGTTTTGGATTCTTGCCACAGATTAGTCCTCTTTCATATTTTCCTTCCATAAGCTGAAGAGTTTCAATACAGACTTAATTCAGTCTGCAGTGCTGTAGTTGTGAATGTGAAACCGTGGTGACTAGAAATTAATGTTGACATGGAGGCTGCTCTACAGAGAACCAGGCGGCCATTTCCGGGGGTCCTTTGATGGGACAAGAAATTAAAAGGACTTTTTCCTTATAGCACTACTGATCTGTCATTCTCAATAAGGCTATGGAACAAGAGTGAAATCTATCACACCACAGTAAGGGATCAGACAGGATGGCATTCTGTTGCCATCAAAAGAACAAGGCTGCATCTGTTAGAAATGGTAGCATCAAAGAGTGTAACTTACTAAAGAAAAAAACTGCATTTTAGAACTATTAGCAGACTCACAATTGAAATGGCCCAAGTATTTGTAGAATATCTATCATCAGAAGATCTACTCCAAAAGAAGTCTTTCTTATCAGTAAGAATAACTGAGTCATTTCACCTCTTAGTTTACTTCCCCATCTTTTAAAAGAGAAAGATGTTCTCTTTCTGCTGAGAACAGATTTCATCTCCATACGTTCTTGTGCCTCAGTTCTGTGCTGTATATAATGCTATGACCAAATGCTCAGTCAGTTGTGGAAAACTTACTCTTTTCAATTTCTGTTCCAAATTTTAGTTATTAAGGCAAAAACATCCTAAAGGTGTAGGGGAACTAACAAATACTTTTATTTCTCCCAAAGATGAATATGCTTAACTTGCACCAAGTGTCAGTAAAAAAGCATTCTGTTGGGGGCCATTCATGAATGATTTATCTTCTTATCACTAGAAGGCATTTATGTGTTTTATTTCCAGCTTTTAAAAGAGAAGTCAAAAGAACAATAGAGGATTTACCTCGTAAAGATATCAAGGCATGAAATTCCTATGGATCTTTACTGTAAAACACAAGAACATTTGCCCTTTTGCATCTGGAAACAGGGCTTTTTTTTCACTTGTGCTGTGTAGAATCCCCCTCAGACCCTAACATTTACTTATGTTCAGAAGGATCTATACTGAATGCAGAAAGCCAGAAGTGAAACCACAGGCCTGACTGCAGCTAAGTGTTTAGTTGCTTAATTTGAAACATTTGCATCCAGTTCTTTCTAAATCTTTTCAGAATGCTGAGTTTAGAGACTTATTTTCTATAAACACATAAAGATTTGTTTTAATAATACAGCTTCATGACTACATCATGACAGAATTCCTAACAATGTTGTCTTGTCTCCTAGGGTTATCAAACCTCCTGACTTCTCAAATGTGTCCTTGCTGGGCTTTGGAGAAATATTTGCTCTACTGTTTGATAACAGATACCTGTATATAATGGACTTGAGGACAGAAAAACTGATAAGCCGCTGGCCTCTACCCGAGTATAGGAAGTCGAAGAGGGGTTCAAGCTTTTTGGCTGGTGAAATGTCTTGGTTAAATGGACTAAATGGCCAAAACGATATGGGCTTGGTTTTTGCCACCAGTATGCCAGACCATAGTATCCATTTGGTGTTATGGAAAGAACATGGCTGAAAAGCGTATGCAGAATCTTCAGGAACATATGGACTGTCAGCAGTGTCCATAAAATGAGATTTTGCATGAACCAAAGTTGCACACCTAATGGTATCATCATGCAATGCACAATCATTTACTTTTATTTGGGCATTTGGGAATGGGTTGTTTTGGACATAATGCAATACAGCATGCTAACAGTATTCACAAAATTTTGTCTGTACTCAAATGTTTAAACATACCTGTTTGGTCGCTGAAGCGTAACTTGTAACTTTTAAACCATTCAAATCCACCATCAAGCCTGAAATGAAGTAGTGCTTGACCTGACTTCAGACCTGGTTTTGTTGTTGAAACAGAAAGTGTAGCTACTATTTTAGAATCACAGGCTTTTGTACACATAATAGCAAATACTGGTTACAGTGCATGGCTGCTTAACTCAATGAGAAGAGAGCAAACCCTTCCTCTTCAAAATGTTTTTTTTCTTTATGGTAGCTTTAAATACTTAGCCTCTGAAACAGAAGAATCAAATGAATCCTTTAACGAGGATCATTATGCTAACAATAATAATTTGTTCAAGTTTGGGAACATGTCTTTATGACCTCTCCTCCTCAGCGGGAATGAGCTAAATTTTTGTCTGTCTGGTAGAGTTTATTATTGTAATGGTAGCTCAGAATAGCCTGATCAGTATTTTATAATCCATAATTCCTGTGGTTTGTGAGAGAATATAATTTAGGTCACAAAAGTATAATGAATGGGAAGATGATCAGTCCCTACAGGAAGAGTCAGTCTCTTAGATTTAATGTCTAGCAGCCATTCACTTTTTCCAAAAGTTGCAGTTGATATAATCATGCACTTAAAGTACTTGCTACATCTAGATTTGGAAAGCACAGGCAAATAACAGTGAGAATGTCACATCCCTGGGAAAAAAATACCAAAAGTCTGAAGAAAAACAGGAGTAGAAAAAGGTCTTTGGCTTTGATCAACACAGGAGATCTGATGTACACGAGTTAACTATTGAGTAGCAAACACCTAGCCACATACTTCTGTGGTATTTGACATATACTTAAAAGCTGTATCTATGACACCACATGCTTTACAAACGCTTTAGGTTGGTTTCCCCTCCTCCCTTAAAACAACATCTCCCCTTATTGTCTAGGGGTTTTTTTCCTGCACAACTTGAAAATATGAGTTTTCATGAAGAATTGGCTCATGTCCTTGGAAAGATAAAACTACCTGGCATTGCTACTGTTAGTATTACTGATTTTTTTTTTCACCCCACTATCCAAGGAGACTTAATTTTCACCCCACTATCCAAGGAGACTTAATTTTCTACTCAGTCCTGAACAAAGGCCAAGGTTCGCAAATGTATGCAGTATGAATTACACCAATGGAAGGGGAGTTTTTGTATGCAAGAGTCAGTATTTGAATGATTTGGTAGGAATTGCATGAGGTCGCAGTGGAGCAGTGTCTCTTGAATACAAGGTTCAAGTCTTAGAAGTGCTTGGGTTTCCACCTTTATTTGCACAGTTTTACTTTGAAAATGTGTTTGTAGTCAAGGATTTTTAACAATTAGAAGACATATTCACAGCTCTTAACTCAAACCACAGTGACTGGGGCATAATGATGATCTCTCAGCTTTTGTTGTCTCACACAAAAATGAAGAACACTTAGATGAAACAGGAAGGTTACAATAACTTGTCATGAAACTCAGTTCTCATCATTCCTAATGTGGGAATAATTATACTGTGTACGATGTGCAGAGTAACTCAGCTTACTCTACAGGAGCCATGTGATGATGTGGTGCCTATAAAGCATTGCATTAGCTTTGAAAGATTACTTCACAGCAGATTAGACAGGATCATGTGAGAAATGTCCTTGTACTCAAATCAGTGAAATACAGAGGCAGTATTTTGCCTGTAAGATGCGTGGAAAATGGACTGGCCTGCCAAGCTCAAAGAGCAGTCATCGGCGATAGAAAAATCTAACGGGCAACCAGTTAATAGAAGTGATCTTCAGGGGCCAGAATTGGTTAACTACTTTATTAGTGACCTTTGTGATGCAGAGTCTCCTCTCTGCAAGCCCAACAGTACTGATTTGGAGGAGAGGGGAGGGGGAAACCATGGGAAGGGGAAGCAGTCAACATGTAAGAGAACACAAATGCTGTTCTGAGGGTCCTCATCAAACCAAACAAATGGGCTGATGGAAATTTCATTAAGTTTAACCAAAACAAATGCACCATCCTGCACCTGAGACACAAATCACCTCACACAACAGGCAGGTGGGAGCCAACTAGATGTAAAATGGCTTTACAGGAAAGGACTTGGGAATGCTGTTGCACAGCAAATGGACCAGGACTCAGCAATATGCCCTTGTGACAAAGACGGCCGACTGTATACTGAGCTCTACTAATAAGTACATAGCTAGGAGGTCAAGGGAAGGGATTCTTCACATCTGTTCTGCACTTAAGGCCACATCTGAGTTCAATGTTGAGTTGGGCCCTGAAAGGCCCCAGACAGGGACAGGGTGGTAGAGCACAAGATGCCTGAGAAACTCAGAGCGAAGTTCAGCCTTCCAGAGAGAAATGTGGAGGAAGGGAAGATAGTGTTGCACATGGGTGGGGAGGCACCGCTGCTGCCTCCAGCTACATAAAAAAGACAAAGTCAGACTCATCTCAGCATCATGCAGCAAGACAAGGGCCAATGGTCATAAACTCCTATGACCACAATATGGCCACAAGGTGCGCCAGGGGAGGTTCACATATTAAGGAAAATTTCTTCACATAAAGGGTTCTCAGGCACTGGCAGAGGCTGCCCAGGGAGGTGGTTGAGTCTTCAGCCCTGGAGGTGTTTAAAAGACAGGTCGATGAATTTCTCAGGTATATGATTAAGTAGTAGACAGGTATGGTTGGACTTGATCTCAAAAAAGGTCTTTTCCAACCAAATGATTCTATGATTCCTACAAGAGAAATTCCAGCTAGCTTTTCTTCACTGTAAGGGTAATTTAAGACTAGAACAGGCTGCCCTGTTTAAGACTGGAACATGCCTATGTGCCCACCTTACCTAGACAAAGTCCTGAGCAAACCGTGCTACCTTAACCCTGCTTTGAGCAGGGAGCTGGACTTTGAGATGCCCCTTGTAAACTACATAGATCTAAAATTCTAAATGGACCTCAAGCAAGACAGCACTACTGCAGCAGGCACCTTTGATGTTAATACAGCTGCCAGAGTTTGTCAATACAGACTTTGGGAGATGCTGCTCCTGCTTTCAAGCAAATACTACGGTTTGTTAAAAGCTGTGAAGTGGGAGTTGAAAAGGGAGTCTGCTACAAGTATTTCACGTGTTGCAGAAAATTTTCAACAAATTAAGCTAAATTCTCCTTTTTTGCATTGTCCCAGAGTATGTAAGCACAAAAGCACGATAAGAAGCTACATTGCTCTTCTACCATTCTTGTTTTATAATTGAAGTTACAGACATACACAGCAGCCAATGATTACTATAAACACAGTTAGCAAAAAGCTTTTACAGACTGTCTCTTCAAGACTTTCTAGCCAAAGTTCCACCTGGACGTTTGCTAGGTAATGATATTAATCCACTAATGACACAGCTCCTTAAGGGCACAGGTATGTGCCACCACAAAACAGACAGAGGAATAAAAACTTGACACTGGTGTAGAAATTAGAAAAAACACACCTGCTCTTATGTGCACACTTCCCTCTGTCACACACAAGATTATCACTTCCCCTCAGATGTCTACACAAGAAGGTTCTAGAACATTGCCACATTAGTAAAATGCACCTAGCTTTGGAGGGCTTAGCAAACCGAAAAAATATGACTGACTGCAATTGTAAAACTACGGTGAGCAAATGTTTTCTTTGGGTTTGCTTTGCAAATTTCACTTAACAGTTAATATTAAAATAGTTAATAACTACTCAGCACTATTTTTAGATAGAGGTTGGAAAAGATGCAGTTTCTGTACCCTTTCATCTACATAAGGAAGCAATATAATTCAACTTACCAATCACATAAGGGGCTAAAATCCACCTATTGTCTAATTTTCATGAATGAAGAAACTGTTGTGAGGCTTCGAAGTCCCAGGGAAAAAAAAAAAAAAAGACAAAACAACGCAAACCCTATTCTGTATCACAAGTAGTCGTCTGCCCATTCATCTTTCCACATGGAAAGAGCCTTCTTTTCAGTTCATAATAGTCTCTTCAACATCAGTTTGTGTCCTCTGCCTTTGTTTTAAAGCTTTCCAACACAACTCAGCACTTACTGTTCAAGTAATTCAGAACAGCTGTAACGTAATACCCTTCTAAAGACTACATGTCTCAAAACCCAGGTGAAGAGTTACTTGGACCAGCAAAACTCCAATAGCTATGTTCAGTGTCACAGTACTACTTTAACATAAAATATTTTCAAGAATATAGGGGGATACATTGAAACTAGTAGTTTTTTCTCAATTATTTTCATAATGTATTTGTTTACTTTTTACTCAACTTGGTATACATGAATTTTGTACCCAGTGACATGCAAACTGCAAGAGTTAAGCCATATTACTTTTAATACTAATGCCTATAGTTGTATTTTTGTACATGAAGTGAAAACTGTTTGCAGCCTTTTGCATTATTTGAATCAGTGGAGAAATGCTTTTTTTTTTTTTAATTGAAACCAAACTCATTTTACATTTTCTAGAAGTAATACCATCTGCATTGATTCTTGGTATCATTAAATGACCCATGGCTCTCTTAAAAATTCCCATTTCCCTTAAGAAGAAATACCTTCACAAGTGACAGTTCCAGTGCTACAGCTGGTGTGTTTTCTTACCCTGCATCTGTAATTATAATGCATTATCATCATGTGTTAATGGCATTGCAGCTATTCACCTAGAAGATGCTGTCCCAAGCCATCTTTTAATAGACACCACTAAGCAAAGCTGAATTTTTTTATCCACCAAGTTAATTCAGAGACAAATAAACAAAAATCAGTTCATTCCTTCAGGCAGCTTACAGGTTCATTGCACTAGCTAAAAGAAGAGGGCAAAAGAAAAACCGGAAAGCTGGATATCAGTACATTAACATTCTAATTTCTGCAAGATCACTTCCTAGGCATCGAATAATACCCTCTCATAGTTATAGGCATGTAAAAGACCTATCTTCTCACTATGCTTCAGCTCTCATCTTACAAAGTTGAAGTAGAGCCTTTACCTGAGGAACCCGATGCTTAACCAGCACTGTGGACACTCACAAGGTACCATCTCTCAGTTCACAAATCAAATGAATTTACCTTCACACAGTACATGAGGGCTGTTTTCCTACATCTCTGTAAGCTGCAAATCATGTGGAAGTGATTTTAATGTGATCTTTAAATGACATCCTCTGCCTCCACATGATCCGGGTGGCTCTCCACTTTCCCTCTGTCCAAACAAGGTTACAGTATGGTTTGATGTAGCACCTTGTTAACATTCATGATTAATGATGAGTTATATCTCCACAGGGTTGTGTCCCTGATGAGGGATTCTCTGGGAAGCTTTCCTTGAAGAGGGACCCGACAGTGATAAATAAGGGCAACATCCATGGGAACATACACACTGTTCCCATAAGCATGGAGGACAGAGTGAACTGAAGTCTGAATCACCTTTCGTGGATCAATTATCATTTTCCTGGGATTGATTACATCTTTCCTGTCAGGCTCTCTGTGAACATGCTGCAATATGTTAGCACCCGGCACATTATCCCAGGATAAAATATTGAATACAGGAGTAGATACATTTTTGGGGAAAATATGGTTCTCAAAAAGGAAAACACCAGAGCCTGGGTGTTGCTCCTGCAGACTGCTCACCATTGTGTTCCAGTCTGGGTGCTTAATGGGAAGAATTATTTCATCAGCATCAATAAGAACCACAAACTTGCTCCTCCGCATGTTACGGTATACACAGTCGTTTAGAGCTGTGATTTGTCCATAGTAGCCAATGTCTTTTGCATCTTGCATGAAGTGCCATTCAGAAGAAACCTTGAGGTATGAGTCTATTGGCCAGGGAATTACCTCTGCAGTTCCTTCTTCCACGTAAAACTTCAAGACTTTCTCCATCAGATGGCTGCAGTTGTTCTTATAGATCACCACTTTCTTTGCCCCAAGAATCTTGTACATTTCCATGCTCTGTATAAACTGTAGTACATTGTTGTAATTTCCAAACATGGTGGAGATGCAAACAGTGAAGTTAACAGAAAAGGGCTCAGCCTTGCGGTTTTTAATTTCGAACTGTGGCAGCTGGTCAATATTTCCGTGTGACGACGCATGAATTGCTACATGTGTTGGATTGCAGCTTTCAGGTTCCAAACAAACCACATCTGCTGCACCGTAAGGGAAACCAAACCTATCTGAGTGAACATCAATTTTTGCTTTTGCTACATATATCTTTCCATCGGGCTGACAGCAGAACCAGCAGTAGAGTTGTTTTACATCTCGATGGTGAACAATCCCAATCACACGAGTGACTTTGCTTTCTCTGTCATCGAAGTATGGGGATATAATAAAAGTTCTGTTATCTTGTAATGGTGTTATTGTGTTACTGTTAATTTTCCCTCTACATCTGCTACCTTCTTCAACTATTCTTGGCAGATGAGAAAGTCTCTGTAACCTAAGATAAGAAAGTGTTACCATTGAAGTTAGAGTAATAATACACACAGCGGCAGTGAAGTAGGATTTTTTCCCAACACACAACATTTTGAATGTATATAAATGTGGATGCAAATTTCTTTGTCCTTGTACTTTATGCTGCTGGCATCTGCAGAAAAGAAAATACGCAGTATGAGATAACATTGACCCATGATCTTTATTCAAGAATTTCACAAACAAGATAGTGGACGAATCTCTATCACTGTACACTGATCAGGGATTCAGCTACTGTGCTTTTAGGAAGATCAGTCACTGAACACACTGATGGGTTCGATGATACTGTAGGTGACACTGTATGTCAGATGTGTGGCACAGTTTCTGTAGATGGAGGGTTCTGTGAGAATATTACAGAGGTCTATATACAGGAGAACTAGGAGCCATTCACTGTTTTCTGTAATCTAAATTTTGGAACATCCAATTAAATAATTAGGCAGTAATTTTTAAAGCCAAATAGTAGCTTTTTTTCCCTTACACAGTGCATACATAAATTATACACACGCACACAGAAAAATCTTAACCAGACTTCTCACAGACAAGTTAGGGGCAGATATACAAATCACAAAATTAATCGAGTTCATAAAAAACATGGCAATTGGAAGATTGCGGATAACGGCCCAGATACAGTCACTAATGTATAAAGTCCCTAACCTGCAGTTCGCCACAGATGACACAATAAATACAGAGGAATTTCAATTCATACAGTTCAGCAGAAGACAGGTGAAATCTATGAGGGTGCCAAATATCTCAGTTATTGGCTCTACTCTACTCAGCACTGTACAAGGCAGGGTTTGCAGGGAAGGTCATCTCACGTTATGCTTGCTAGAGACCCGGGCTGCCTCACACTGCATTAGTGCTGCCTCAGCTCCTGGCACAGTTTGGGGTCAGGTCTTAAACTGCTGCCGCTCCAGGAAGAGCAAGGCATGCCCGAATACCTGGACAGCCAAAGTCCACTTGGGCTAGTGAGTGTTAACACCCGACAAGGAGCTCATGGTGCTCTCTGCTAGTGGAGCTCCAGAGATTCAGCTTTCAGCATACAGATATGATCCATAAACAGTAATGTGACAGCAAGTCTCTTCAATGGCCTGCTTGTACCACAGAGATTCTTGAAAGAAATGGGTCCCAGATTAATCAAAATCATGTTAGGTCAGAAAACTGGACTGGCTGAAGAGAATGTCCCTGACTGCCAGCAAGAAGTGTGGGGTAAAATGCCAAGATAGAATAAACAGATTCTATTGCACAAGATGAAGGAAGTGTTTTTAGTAGGCACGTCATTGCTGCATAAAGCCAGCTGCTGAGAAAAAGAACATCACGCTGTCAAAAGACCCAGATTTTTAGGTATATATTTGATACCTAAAACAGGAGCAAAGTCACAGGTGTAGCAGATATTGGAAGATTCTCTTATTTCTTGTCCTTTTATTTACTTCTCTAGACTCAATAAAATCACTTGCTTAAATACTTAGATCTTCACAGAGTATGCACATGCTAAATATCTAACTATTTTTTCCGAAGTATATTATTCAGTCTATTCTAAAATAATAATTAAACCTAATATTTCATACTTTTTTCACATTTTGCACATTGAGTAAAGCTATTTTGTGAGCCTCCATCTGGATACTGCTTTGTGATGGAAAAGAAAGGAAAGTACTAAAGATAAAATCTTGAAAGAATTTCAATCCATAGTTTTGATCCAGGTATCGTACTCAGGCGCTTCATAACTTTGGGAGTGCCAAAATTCTCTGGCAACTTCACTGCTTGGTTTAAAAAACTCCCACAGGGCCTGGTTTTCTGCTTAAACACAAGTATTTTCCAACCACTAAAATCTAGCTTCTGAATCTCAACTGAGTTTAGGCAAAAGAAATAACATCTGAAAGGAAAAAGTACCTCTTAAAGCAGATAGCTAGGTGAGGTTCTGTTCAGTTCATTTATTTTTTGCTAAGGTATAATCTAAAAAATTGTTTATTCTAACCCAATGAAAACTTAAATATTTTAATACAAATTGCAAGAATTGTTCAATACAGAGAATATTGAGGAACAAAATGCTGATACAATACCTAAGACACTTGCTGACACATTTTATTTCAGATGCTTCATGTTCTATAATGTCAATTAGCAGCAGCCACACCTACCAGAAAAACAAGTTTTCCTTCTCTTGAGCAAAGCATACAACTGCCTCCCACAAACCTAGTTTAAACAACAAAACTTGAATGTGGAATTGTTGAAGCAAATCAAACCTAGGCATTTGGGTAAATTTTTTTTAAGGCTACATTAGTTTCCATCTGGAAATTAATCCTGCATGTCAATATACCTGCAGTTCACACAAACACTTAAAGGGAACTATAAAAATATACTGTATATCTGTATTTTTGGGGCAATCATTTGTTTAGTATCATACTATAGACCCAATTAAAATACATAAATACAGATTCTGATGAGAAGCTTTGAGAGATCTGAAACAACAGCAGGTTCTAGAAGCAGAAAAAAAAGAGCAAAATACAGAACTTAACACACATCAGGACACAGAATCTGAAAGAAAAGAAATATGTAATTATTTGAGAAGTGAAAGTCATGGTTTTCTCAACATGTGACTAATGAATTTTGATTCCCTGAAAATACCAGCACAGATATTAGCCAGAAAATATATAAAGTCACATTAATTATGAACATTATGTTTGTATTTCCTCACTACAGAGAGTACTTGCCAATTTTTAACTTCAAAATAGCTTCCAGCATATTTAAGAGAGTTTATTTTATAATAACAACAATAATAATAATTCTGGTTTTGTGTCTTTTAATTCCTATTACTATTCAAGAAGAACATGGTACAAATCATGCAGATTTAACACTATAAATTTAGCTAATGGTACCAATACACTTGTCTGTTCTCTATCAATATTTCCCTTAACAGTAAAGAGCCTTTCTTCCTCCTTGCTGCACTTACGGACTGCAGTCTTATCACCTCCTAGTCTTCATATTTGCCACTTTTTATTAAATAAGACAGCTGTTCTAATACCATCTCATAAGAAACACTCTTCCTTGACCAGCTGTTTCTGTGCAGTGGCACAGTTCCAATTAATTTCAAGAACAGGCGGCCAGAAATCTCTGTTCCCTGTCCATTTGTGCGTAACAGTGATAAGTGCTCATCATTGTTGGAAATTTTCTTTTTTAACATATGCTAGTACTGTAATTTTTGCAGATGCATCCTAGTGCACACACACATCTGAGCTTGTTGTCAGCCGAAGATTAACACATCCACTCAGTCTTTCAGCCAAGTGCAGTTACACAATGTGTTTTCTTCTGCAGCAAGATCATAATAAAGAGCTCTTGTCTCAGAATCACAGAATCATTGAATGGTTTGGGTTGGAAGGGACCTTTGAAAACCGCCTAGTTCCACTCCCCCTTGCTGTGGGTTAAGGACATCTTTCACTAACCAGGTTGCTCAAATTAATCACATTTCTCCTTATTTATTTTGTCATAGTCCTAAAATCTACCCTAAGAGCTTGTATGTGACCAAGATCGCACTTACAAACTTGCATATACTTAAATGGTCTTTTTCGTTCCCTTCCTAAACCAAGAAACCGCTTGTGCTTTCTTTTGCCACACTGTACCGCTACGCTTGTGACACATTTATTGAACATCCATTACAGGTTCTTCAATAGCTTGTCTGTTTTCTCAGAATTTCAGAATGGAAACTCTTCAGTATTACCTTGTAAAAAACTTGGTTTTACCTTTGCTGTTCAACTTCTATCTTCAGAACTTCTTTTCTGTTATCTTTCTCTAACTCTCCACAATAGCATTGGCCTTACTAAAAGGTAGAACAAAGTGCCAACTTAGTTTGAGCCATTCCTATGCCAGTATTTAATACTCTCCCTCACGTGTTCTCTGCCTTTTTGCGTCTCTTAGTTTTCTTAGCACTGAGACAGCTGAAGACCTTTTATACTGCTCATTTCAGTATCTTTGCAATGTATACGTTCAGTCTAATTTTTGCTAACTCTCAGCATATTACTTTACCTCCCCATCTTAGATGAGGACAGAGGACAACTGAGAAGAGGTGACTGCAAAGTTTCAGCTGCTAATATGCAATATTAGCTTCAGTAGTAGAGGAACAATAAAGATCCTAATCCTTGGTTTATCCAGGGTCTAACTAAATAGCTGCCACTATTAAATAGCCTTATTAATGTATTATTATTGGAAAAAGTTAATTTTCTATCCTCTGCTTTATGGTGTTCACCAAAAGTAACAAAACAAACCACTTGTACTTACATAAAAATTCCAAAGACTAACAGTTACCATCTTTATCTAGATTGTTAGTCTTTTGATACCTTATCTTTTTCAGAAAGTCTTTGGAACACCAGTGTCCCCCTTCTCGTACATGAGCCAAAGTCGGAAGCATATTGTTTGAAGGATTAATCTGAAGCAGTACTATTCCACTATTTGTAAAATATTGCTTTATAAAAAATAAGTTGGTCATTTCAATTTTAAATAACAAGGAGGTAAGAGAGACCAATATACAGTGGTGCCATAGACCTAATCTTTACCATTAGAACTGGCAAACCACACTTTTTGCTGCACACTCATAATCTTCTCTCCATTATAATGTGCTGTGCATCCCTAAGCACATCCTATTTGTGTCTATTTGTGCCTTTTCAAAAAGAAACCGATCAAGCAAAATAAAAATTGCACAACTTTCGAAAGATTGTTATTTCAACGTTTTGTCTCTCAGACTGTCCTCGTTTTGCTGGGGTGGAATTAATTTTCTTCTCGGTAGCTCAGTTTGTAATCATACACAGTGTTCACGTCAAGGCCTTCTCTCATCCTCACGCTCCCCCCCGGCTCAGGGTACGAGAAGCGCGCAGGGGGGCACGAGAAGCATGCGTGGGGGGCACAAGAAGCGCGCAGGGGGGCACGAGAAGCATGCGAGGGGGGCACAAGAAGCGCGCAGGGGGGCAGGCGAAGGGCACAGGAGGCACGGCCAGGACAGCCGCCCCAGCACCCAGTGGCCAATCCGCCTCGCTGGGCACGAGGCCGGAGCAGGCGGCACGGTTTGCCCGCACGGGCGCCCTGGCGCGGCCCGAAGCGCTACTTTCCCGTGAACGGCCAGAAGCTGCCTGCTGGCGGGAGGCAGGGAGCGGAGTTCTCGTTCCGCTTTAGCTCTTCAGCCGCTCTTGTCTCAGCCCGAGTCGTTTCGCGCTGCCCTCCCGCCCGTGGGGCCGGGGTCACCCGCGCCAAGCCCGAGCCTTTGCCGGGCGCGCGCTCAGACGGAGCCCCGAGACCCGGCCCGCGGGCCCGCCCCGCCCCGCGCCGCGACTCACCGTGCGCGTCCGCACCGCCGTTCCCGGCGCCAGCCGAGTTCCCGGCCGCGGCACCTGGCGGGTGCGGGGGGCTCCCCTCCTCGCCCCACGTTCCCGCGAAACACAGAGAGGCTCAGCCGCTCCCCGCTGCCCGCGGC
The DNA here is from genome assembly GCA_033558235.1 of Neomorphus geoffroyi. Taxonomy (NCBI): domain Eukaryota; kingdom Metazoa; phylum Chordata; class Aves; order Cuculiformes; family Neomorphidae; genus Neomorphus; species Neomorphus geoffroyi. Next base: position 125,751 of record JAUMJM010000014.1, read on the forward strand.
GGCACCGACACCGGTAGCCGGACGCGAGGGCGGCCCCGCCACCTGCGCGCGGAGCGGCCCGGGCGGGGCTGCGGGGCCAGCGCACCGGGACGGAGCCGCCCCGGGCGGTGCCCTCGCTCGGCGCCGGGACTGGCCGCGGGGCGAGCCGCGCCGGGACTGCGGGGAAACCGCGCCGGGACCCTCATTTCAGACCCGGGAGCGCCGCTGGCTGCCCGTGCTGCTGCGGCAGCGGAGAGAGCGGGAGGGGGAGGAGCAGGGCTCAGGGCTAGACCCCAGCGTGTCAGTGCCTGCTCCTCTCGTTACCTTGGGTAAAATAGAGAAACACAGGCAAGCCGTTGTATTTCCAAAATGCAATTCAATTTAAAAAAAAAGTGTAAAAGGAAATTTGATCGTCACATAATGATAAAATCCAGTCGTTTACACCAGTACTGTTAGAGACAGCAACTCCTGGTTGAATCACTCCTACAAAAACATAAAACGTTAGCTTTCAGAGGAGTTCTGTGGTGGTGGTGGGGGTTTTGGGTGGTGAATACCAGAAATTACAGACCTTTATTCCTGTGACTAACAGATGATCTAAAATATACAGTGCATTTATTGTTAGGGACAATATAGCATTAAATACCTATTACAACTTCTTTAAATTTCATTACTGCACTTGAAATTGTAGCATAGCCAACACAGTAAAATCTCAGAGCCAAAGACGTACAATCATTTTCAAAGGGACATAACCCTGATAAGAGGTATGTCACACCAATTTTCTGCAAAGACCTATAACAAAATGTCATCAGACTCTTCCCAACCTTGAGCAAACAGCTCTAGAAAACAGCAGGCTGAGGCCTCAGTCACCCTTCTTGGATCAAGTATTTTTTCAGTTTAGAAAATCTATTCTCTGGTTACCTTTATTCACTTCACAAATCAAATGAATTTACCTTCACACAGTACATGAGGGCTGTTTTCCTACATCTCTGTAAGCTGCAAATCATGTGGAAGTGATTTTAATGTGATCTTTAAATGACATCCTCTGCCTCCCCATGATCCGGGTGGCTCTCCACTTTCCCTCTGTCCAAACAAGGTTACAGTATGGTTTGATGTAGCACCTTGTTAACATTCATGATTAATGATGAGTTATATCTCCACAGGGTTGTGTCCCTGATGAGGGATTCTCTGGGAAGCTTTCCTTGAAGAGGGACCCGACAGTGATAAATAAGGGCAACATCCATGGGAACATACACACTGTTCCCATAAGCATGGAGGACAGAGTGAACTGAAGTCTGAATCACCTTTCGTGGATCAATTATCATTTTCCTGGGATTGAAAACCTTTTTTCTGAAAGGCTCTCTGTGAACATGCTGCAATATGTTAGCACCCGGCACATTATCCCAGGATAAAATATTGAATACAGGAGTAGATACATTTTTGGGGAAAATATGGTTCTCAAAAAGGAAAACACCAGAGCCTGGGTGTTGCTCCTGCAGACTGCTCATCATTGTGTTCCAGTCTGGGTGCTTAATGGGAAGAATTATTTCATCAGCATCAATAAGAACCACAAACTTGCTCCTCCGCATGTTACGGTATACACAGTCGTTTAGAGCTGTGATTTGTCCATAGTAGCCAATGTCTTTTGCATCCATAGAAAAGTGCCATTTAGAAGAAACCTTGAGGTATGAGTCTATTGGCCAGGGAATTACCTCTGCAGTTCCTTCTTCCACGTAAAACTTCAAGACTTTCTCCATCAGATGACTGCAGTTGTTCTTATAGATCACCACTTTCTTTGCCCCAAGAATCTTGTACATTTCCATGCTCTGTATAAACTGCAGTACATTGTTGTAATTTCCAAACATGGTGGAGATGCAAACAGTGAAGTTAACAGAAAAGGGCTCAGCCTTGCGGTTTTTAATTTCGAACTGTGGCAGCTGGTCAATATTTCCGTGTGACGACGCATGAATTGCTACATGTGTTGGATTGCAGCTTTCAGGTTCCAAACAAACCACATCTGCTGCACCGTAAGGGAAACCAAACCTATCTGAGTGAACATCAATTTTTGCTTTTGCTACATATATCTTTCCATCGGGCTGACAGCAGAACCAGCAGTAGAGTTGTTTTACATCTCGATGGTGAACAATCCCAATCACACGAGTGACTTTGCTTTCTCTGTCATCGAAGTATGGGGATATAATAAAAGTTCTGTTATCTTGTAATGGTGTTATTGAATTTTGAGCAGGTTTTCCCCTACAAAGATGTCCTGCAGGACTGGCAGTTGTTGCCTGGAGGAAGATTTTTCTAGTTATGCTATTCTGTAGCCAAAGGTCATTTGAGGAGCAGATTAAAAAGCTTGCAAGAATAAGTATACATGCAACCACAGCATGTTTTTTGCCACAGTGTATCATTGCTGAATTTCACACTTTGGAACTTAACAGAACTTTACACTCAGTCTTCTATTCACTTTCTCTAAAACAACAAAAAAAAAAAACACACAAAGAAGGATGCTTTCAGTGATTTGACAAAAAGACCTAATGTTTTTTATCAAACTGTATTCTCTTAAGCACAATAGTTACTGTTTGATAGCTCAAAGTTTAGTAGGAAGACCCGATTTTTATACAGATTTGTAAAAAATCGAGAGATTCTTTTACACTTCTTCATTCTGAACTTTATTACATTTTACTCTACAATTTGGCCTCGTGTCACAGTTTCAGCTGTTTTGGTATACAGCAGTAGTAATATCGTGTGATTTGAGACACTTTGAGGCCTGGAAGATAGTCTGTGTTGGTGAAGCCCCACATTCTTTATTTTTTGTTATTCTGAGAAGCCTGTTAAACTATAGAATTATCCTTTCCCCTCTTTTCTAAAAAAGGTGCTGTGAACACAAGTTCAAATTGTATTCTTTTGCACGGCGGAGGAGTTATCCTGTCCCAATGTCTCAATGTCTTGATTCCCAAGTCACAAAGAAAATTTTTCAGAGCCTAGTAGGATCCTGTGGTATTCAACATTATGTATGAAAGACATTTGAAAAGAATGACCTTTTCACTTGTTCAGGTGGCTGAGATTACTTTAAATGTAAATTGCTTTTGCCACTAAAGACGCCAAGTCTCAGACCACAGTTTTAAATTGGCAGTTGATTTCCGTAGGACATTGTGTGAATATTGTGACCCTTCATTGGCACTACTGAACTTTCTAACCTTGCTGTGGAAACTTGCTATACAAGCTCTCCAAAATGTTACCAAACCAGAATACAGAGTGAAGATTTTCAGTCACAGTTTGATATTTACACAGGCTTAAACCATCAAGCAGATTGAAGGCTAAAAAAAATAAAACCAAACTAAACCAAACCTTGCTTTATTCTATCAGTGATCATGATGGCGTGATATAAAAGCATTAACTGGGAAGTGGGATTGAAAAATGCTTGCAGAAAACTTCAGGGGGAAAAAAACCAAACCTCACAAATGAAGCCAACAATATAGAAAAATATTCCATTTAAGTTCTAGTCCTTGTTTTTTTATAAAAAATTGCTTTGCTTTTCCTTTTTTTTTAATTTTTTTTTTCTCTCTCTCTCGACTTTGGAGGTGGGATTTATCTGTCAGTGTTCTCTTCAAAGAAAACAGAATTCTTCGCAGAGGTGGCAGAAGGTCTGAAAATGGAGAGGCATGTAACAAGGACAGAGGACAGGAGCTTCAATGAAATTAGAGTAGTTTAACGGTCCAGTCTTCCCATCCAGGGGAACAACAAAGTGACTGAGGAAGGTAGAGAAAATCAGAGAATCCCAATGTACCAATATACACTTTTCTGGGGAGGATGACTTACTGCATAAGAGATGGGACAAATTTGCTAAAGGGTGAGATGAAACAAAGCACTAATAAAGTTCCTCATCATTAATGGCAGTCACATTTATTTACAGAAACACAGGGTCCTTTTTTTTTTTTATACGGGTGCTAAATGCACAAATCATTACACTGTTCTAGTGAAATATATTTTCAACTCTCAGTCTTAGACTAGGCAGCAATATGCCTTAAAAATTTCCTGCTAAATTACTCTTGGGAAGTTTACAGGAAAATTGGATTTCTAAGATTTAAGAAACATTAGAAAACTAATAGTTTTTTCCTGCAATAAAGACCTAATGTTAAAACCCACTCATGGCAAGTTCTCCCATTGATCTCCTCTTCCTTTTGGAACATGACTACTTTCTAGCCAATGTGAAGATAGCAATTTGTGTACATTCCTCTGAACAGAGGTCTCCATCTTAGTGTTACGTGCAAGTTACACAAAGCAGGAAGTTCAACTCAAATGTTTCCTTGTATCTCATGCCTTCTTGGTGAAACATTCTGGGTTTTTTCACTACACACAAACAGACTTTTGTTATTGTTTCTCATCACAAATTTTGTATGCACATGTTGCCCAACTTGGGCAGTGCAAATTCATCCTAATAGCTTATTTTCAATTTAACAGTGAGTAGTTTTAGCATGCTAAAAGCATTATTAACCACTTGATCAGGAAAAAAGTAAACTAGTATTCTTACTAGAAACCAGAGGCCTCCTAAGGCATGAAAGGTGACTGTAAATAAAACTTGACAGAGACAATAAAGAAACAGGTAAGTCCCTTTTACGTAAAGAAGTTTATAAAAAAACTATAGAGACACATAGAGACTGGTATAGTCTGTTTAAATAACCTACTCTTCTCTACTCAAAGAATTGCTTAGTTTCTGGAAACCTCCAGTGGCTGCTAACCTTCATCCCATTTCTGTCTTTCAGCTTGAGCTGCTCAACAGGATATTAACTGATACACAAAATTTCCAAGAAGAGAATGGCATCAGTTCCTAAAAATGCAATATGATTTTGGGTTCAAGCTTGTGCCACCTCTTTTGGAATCCACAGGCTGCAACATTAGCTGATGTCAACTGAACTAGGTCACTAAAAATGCAAAGTTTCTCTTTTTCTAGCTGGGAAAAAAAGCAGGATCTCAACTATTGTCAGAGAAATAATTTCTGACCAGAAATAACCACTGTCATTCTGAAAAAAGATTATACTCGTGGAGTTATTAAGAGATACTTATTGTATGGCTTTGTACTGTTCTTTGTTCAGATGAAGATGTTGGCAAAGCCTCACTTTGTGTCAGAAGACATTCCAATGTTGTGCAAATGACCACTGTTTCACTGTGTCTTGATATCGCTATGGTCTCTGTTACTGAAAAAAATGTTTTATATGGTCTGAAGCTGAAAAATATCCCTCCTCTTTAAAAGACGGGTTTAAAATACGTTAGAAACTCTGAACTTTCTCTGCCTGTTTAGGTTAATACCCCTGGCCGTACATAGGAGAAACAGGAAGACATTTTACTGCAAGGTATGTTATGCTTTGTTATATACTTTGTTAAGTTCAAGAAACTTAATTCACACAAAAAAATAAGAGTCTTGCTTTTAAAAACTGTTTTAGTGAAGCTTTACAAAACAGTGTCACTCATTTCATCTGGAATAGTTAGACAATATCTCAGCATTTTTCAGTTGTTACGTAAAGACAAAATAATGGAGTCCATGTTATGTGCAGTCTTTGTATTTTGCCAGAACACACAAAATCATGCGCTCCTGAACATAAAAGGTATCAAACGACAGTGTATTTACTCACAGTTTCAAAGCTTCTTTGTCTAGCACTTCACGCTTCCCAGTACTCCAATTCTGCCAGTTATGCTCCCACTGAAATGAGAGACCTTGCCACCTTCCTTGTTCCCCAACATCTGCTTCCTCTGCAATTATACTAGTACTTTTGAGCGTCTGTGGGAAATCCCGTGACTTGGTTAGCTTCCTGCATGGCACATCAGTTTGCTTTCTGTTCAATAATGTTCTCAAACAACTTTGACTTAATTGAATGATATATTCTCCACTTGATGTTCATACCATCTCTTCCTCTCAACAGTCATATTTGTTAACTTGGAGAGTGACAGACGATAATTTTCCTCTATTTATGGTATCTGTATGTACGTTCATGGAGATGTATCTAGATCACAATTTAAATACTTTCCATTAGATCAGCTGTAACCTAATGTGTTTCAACAGTCTAATCTTAAATAGTCCAGTGTGTTTTTCAGAGGAGCTTTCCAGTAAGCTCAGTCCTCTGTTAAGATAATCTCTTTCACTTTTTAATGACGAAAAATCAACACAGCCATTGTGTGTACAGTTGTGAGACCAGAAAATAAAACTCAGTATTTAGTCATGCTGACTTTTAGTCTCCTACAGCAGGTGTCTGCAACAGTAGGTGGATAACTTGAGTCAATGCTTGCTTGGCTGCTGGAGCTGTAGTCCCGTCTAACAGAAACATTACTTGAAATGGGAGAAGAGGACTGCGTGGAGAGGCATGCAAAAGAACAGAAACATTTCTTTTTTGGGGGAAAACAGGATTTGCCTGCTTTAATTGCTATTTAAAGAGAAAAAAAAATCTCCCTTTCTTTTAATAGGAGTGTGATGCTTGCAGTTTTTATTTTAAATAACTTCTGTTTCTATGGAAAGACACATATCACTAGTTGTCTTAGAGGGAAAAAGGGAAATTGCAGAGGTGGCTTGATTACAGCTGAAACATTTTGAAGGGGAAATTCAAATTGTAACTACTTAGCACTGGTAATTCGTGACTAAGGAACAATCGATCATGGAGGGCAAGAAGGCTTAACTGCCAAATGTGTTAAGTTGTGTGAGATCAGGAACACCAGAAACAGAATGATCCCCATATAAGGGAGAAAACTCTCTCTTGCTGATAAGAAAGAAATACTGCAGTAACTGTCTTGTAATGATCAACCGAGTGTGTAAGAGTGCTTAGGAGCCACCTTTGGCTGGCAGAGCTGGCACCGGGGAATAAACTCAGTGCTGGGCTGAGGAGCCCACACTGACGCTCACAGGACCAGTGCTCATGCAAATTGTCACAGTTTAGCTGCAGCCCGGCCAATATACACACGTAGATAGGGAGTTGGCTTGTGGCAGTTTTTACCTACCTCAGAATTTTTTCAGTATTGTCTAGGAGTAAAACAACCAGAAAGAACTGTCCATCACTGCTGCTGCCTGAGGTGAGGCTGCTTGTGTTATGTGGTTATACTCTTCAGGTGATGAGTCTTCATGCAACAGTAACGTTAACAAAACTTTATACACTTTTTTTCCCAAGTAAAACAAGATGACAACAACTCAGGTAGCCTCAAGAATCCATCAGTAACTTTGATACTAAGCAAAGAAGTTTATAACACAAGTAATATTTCTATTTCTCTCTACCACATGTTGACTTAGCTCAGTTGCATATTAAAAATTTTGATCCTCTTTAACTGCACACTTTGTCAGATGAACCACTGGGTTAAGATTTTCAAAATGTATGTTGTTAAATTCCCTCGTATTATAAAATATTATTTATCAAGTCTTTACTGGAGTAATTTCCCAAAGGATTCTGAATTTATGACTGCCTTCTACTTCAGAAGAAGTCAGCTGGAGGGGCAAGGGCAAGGAGGAAGTAACATGCACAGAGGCTTTTCTGCCTTGCTTACCTCCACCCATTAACATGCCCTGTATTGATGTGAACTGTAACATGGAAAAGTGCCTGCCAGCTAACTCTTGTCAGAAAGCAGTTTTAAAGTTCTGACCTGGATCATAGCTTTCATTATAAAAGCTTTTCAAAGGCTGAAGAAAGTTGCCAGCAACTTATTTATTGTATTTGAATGCTATTATACCTGCAGGTATAATATGAAAGCAGCATGTCATGACTTGCCCATTTGGTGCTCCGGTACAGCTGCGGCAGAGCGTACTGCTCGGTACTCAGCAGGGCTGAGCCCAGCATTCTGGTCCCAGGGGCTGTTAGGTGCTAGGTACCCAGGCTGGAATAGGACAGTTCTAAGAGGTTAGCCTGTGTAAGCCTGTGCATGTGAGTTGATGGAACCAAATTGCTAATATCTGGAAAAAGTGGTGGACTTAAATTGTTCAGTTAGCGACGCAGTAAAATCTTCCCTGTATTCAACTTGTTACTTCTTAGCAGCATAAGCAATAAATGCTAAGAAACTATCACCATCTGTGAATTTCTCATTTATGGAAACCAAAGTTTTCAAAACCACACCAATAAATAACATTTTTTTCCCCAGTTATCATTAAATGTATAGGTTGTAAGAGCTTTGAGTAAGTTTTTTTTTTTAAAAAAAAAACAAGAGTGAATAATACTACAGCTATCTAACACAAATTCTAACCTTCAGTAGACTCAGGTTGAGAGGGGCGCCACCCTAAAAGCACTACAATCCACTTCTTTTTTTTTCTTTCTAAACAGACTCACGTTGTTAAGCTCTCCATCAGCCAGGGCTGTAGTGTAAATACAGTCACTTCCAGAGAACTTTCAGGCAAACACTGTAGTCACCTGGCTGGAAATCTTAAAATCAACAAGTATGTTGGTTTTAGTATAAGAACTAGAAAAGTCTGCACTAAGACAATTTTAACCAGCTCTTTGTGGCTTTTCTGTGCACAAGAAAGACTCATATGAAACCGAATTTTGTCAGTTAAATTTGGCCACCAAGTATGTTTTCCTAATAATCAAATTTTAGTAGTTTCCCTATGCTTATAATTAGCATTTCCATAATTCAAAAGGAAATTAAATACTGGGCACTGTTTTATACACTCTGTTATGTTTTATGCCACCTTGCACTTCTTGTGTGTTTTATTTAATTGTACTAAAATTTTTTTAGGCAATAATGACAATGGAATTTATAACACCAGTGGGACATTATCCTTTGTTGACTGCAACCATTACATATGAACTGGAGAGGAAACATTGGCAGAAACAAAAGCTTATACTTGTATTGTACAAAAGTATCAAGATGAATTAAGTAGCACAGCTGGGAAGCAGCTTCCTATCACAGAATTCCAGGATGGTGGGGGTTGGAAGCACCCTCTGTAGCTCACCTAGTCCAAACCCCCTGCTAAAGCAGGTTCACCCTAAGCAGGTTGCACAGGAGTGTGTCCATCCAGGCCTGTTCTGAATATCTCCAGAGAAGGAGATTTCACAAAATGAATTCTCATCTTTTTTTTTTTTTTTTTTTTTTTTTTTAATCTGATATTCTCTTTGCCTTTTATTTAAGAAAAAAAAGTGTGATTTCTTTTTCTTGCTAAACAACCTGCTGTTTCAGATAGTTAAGCAACCGCTTATCACCATTCTGTCATTGTTTTGTTTTCCTGTATATGGCAACAGCCCACTCTTTCCTCATCCTATCTTCTTACAATCTGTTCTTGCAAAATCCTCCTATGCCACTATGCAGTTTTAGAAATGTTTAATATTTTTCCTAGGGAGAAACACACATTTCTGCTTCCTTCCTCCTCACCTTTTTTTTTTCTCTTCAGAAAAGGTATAAACTGGGCCTAGAGCTCAGAGCACCTGTGGACACCTTCATGTCTCAGCTGAGAGACAATCCCACCTAAAGCGTCCGGGAGCAGTGAAGGCCAGCGGCTCTGGAAGCCATGAGCAGCTGGGACTGGACAGGGAGAAGGCGGGGCAGGGGCAGCCGGGGCCTCAGCCTGGCCCTTGTACTGGGGCGAGGCGAGCAGGGCTAGATGCAGCCAGGGTCAGGGTCAGGTCAGTGACCATCCAGAGCACCCGGAACACCCATCAGATGGGGCCACTCTGAGGCCAAGCTGGGAAGTAGGCCCACAGGCCAGGCCCAGTGGCTGCCGGGCAGGTCCATGGGGCAAGGCTGGGAGCCAAGGCTGCCCGGCAGGGCCTGGATCCACAGAGGCCCTGGGCCTGGGCCTCTCACAGCAGAGCTCAGGCAAAGCTAAAGCTGAGTTTAAATGGGCTCCTGGGGCCATGGACAGGGGCGTGGGGCCCCCGGTGGGACTGGGCAGGGCCATCAAGGCAATACGTGCAAACAGGGCCCTGACAGAATGGTTTGAAAAGGTACTTCCTTTTTAACTGACGTAACTCAACATATATGCTCATCATATAGGGCAGTTACTTTAAAAAAACCCTCCAACACCACAACCAACCAAAAAATTATTAGAAATCTTTCACCTTAAAGACTTCACATTTACTTTCATACAACTGTACCACACCACCAGTGCAGCATAATTTTGCCCTGGACACTATGGATTTTCCAAAGGGCTTGTGATCATGCCTGGAGACGTCTTCTCCTTTTCTAAAAGAAACTGTGTCACCTCATAGATGGAGGTGACTCCAAACCTCTATACTTACCTTTGACTTCCAGTTTCTTCAGTGAAATCTCCACTCTAGGAGGTCTCTTCTCCTGGCCCCTATCGTGATGTCAGGAGACTACTAAATTGAAGGAAGCGTTGGCAGTCAGCAACATGCGTGCCTCATTCCGAGCCGTTGTGACTTTGTGTAAATAAGTGGCAGAAGGAGCCTGGCCATTGTCAACTGGACTTTGTACAGATATGTTCCTTTTTCCTGGCACAGCTTTCCTTGATGGCTACGTTAATTGTTAATCAACTAGAGAGAGAAATGTTTGAACATGTGAAAAAAATCCTGAAATACACCGCCAAGTTTCCAGACTTTCTGTGGAAATGGGAAGTTCACTGAACATTTCTGTTTATTCTGCCTAGTAAAAAATAAGAGAGAAACAATGACGTTCAGAAACAGGTAAGAAGGGAAACTGAAGGGTTTGTTTAAAAAAAAGGGGAATCACTTGGCCCACTTACCTTAAAACACAGGCAAAAAATTAGATCATGAAAAAGATTTACAAAATATTAATTGAGAAAATGAGAAAAATAAAAAACCCAAAACATAAACTCACTTAAGGCCCTTTCTTCTCTCATTTCCTCTTTTCTCAGTTAAAAAATTCAGGAAATTTGGAAAATTTTTAAATTCAGACATAATCATCACTTGGTGATCTCTTCAGGGCTGGTGAAGCACTATGCATGCCAAGGTCGGCAGCTTGGCGTAAGCCTGAGTGTTAATTTTGTTTACTGTCTGTGTGTGCACCCATCACCTCTCCCTTTCCATAAATACATGCAGGGAGAAAAAATACCCTATTGCTTTAGCAGGCCATCATGCTAGAGACTTAAAATAATCGCAACCAACAGATTAAAGTCCTGTTATAAACTGCAAAATGTGTATGACACTGCAAAGTAACCTTAACCTATGGTGTGTTAAATCTCAGTGTGGATGTGTAACCAGAGAATACATATGGATATCAGAACTGTAATCTGCACAGTATAAGCTTGCTACTGACCACATTCTTGTCTTGCAATATACCTAAGTTCCTTACACTTTTAAATATGAGCGGATATATGGATGCTGAAGAGTAGAAAGGTCAAGTAAAGAAACCTGACTAAAATCCATGCACATACCCACAAATTCCTTGCTGCATAGTACATTCTCATTTCTCATTTTGCCTTGCTGTTTCTGGTCTGGTTTTGTCCAATAGTTTTTTTCTGTAACATCTAAACCACCTTGGAATGTTGCCCTGCATTATCTAAAACTCCTGCTACCGTTACAAAAATTTACAGAACACTTGACTGCAGTTTACCTTTGAGATTAAGATACACTTTCATTAATAATTTATGCAACAAAGATAAATTATGAAAAATACTCTTCAGTCTCCTGCAAAGTATCTGTTGGGCACCAGAAAACAGCACAGCAGAGAATTATCTTGCAGTTTGCATAGTGTCTAACGGCAGGTACAGGATTTCTTGCTGCTTCTTAGAAGGCAGTTGAGCTCAGTCACTAATGAAGATGGGCTATCAGACAACATCAACCTTGCTTTTCACACAGACACTGCTATTGATCTCGTACAGGACTTGCTGAACTTTTTAAGAACCAGAACAGGATTTCCGTGATCTTCCACATGTAGTTACTATCAGCTGAAAACTTGTCAGGTTCCCAAGATTTAGTAAGTCAAGGCCTGTGCTACCACTTTGCTATACTTTTGCACCAGAATTTTGGAATCCTCGTCCAGTAATAAAGCTCAATCTATGCAGCGTAACACTTACTGAATGGTAAGGAAAAGTAACAGAGAAAAAGCATATTATTTTTTTGATCTTCAGCTCTAGAAGAAAACAAAATGAGCCAGGAAAAGAAAAATAATGAAAAAAGGAAGTACAAATATCAGCCTCTCTATGTTGCAAAGATTAAACAGAAACAAAACCATCTAGGGAACCAGCCACCATCAGAAATATAAGTAACAACTACTGAAAAAACATTTCAGACACAGAAAAACTAGGAAAAAAAAAAGAAGTTGGCAAGCACCTTTGTCTAGACCTCCTGTATATCATAGTGCTAAGGGGTTACAATGAAGGTACAGCTGTCCTCTAACAGTCAGTGAGACAATCTCAGTAAGTTTACTTAGCTGCAGGGAAAAGAGCATCCTCTATCAAGATGCTGGTCTCAACCACCAGTTTTATCTGATCTGAAGTATTAACTGACAGCCTTGGCGTAATCAGCCATCATCTGAGTTCTCCCTGGGTCATCATCCCCTGCCTTAGCCTCAACAATTTTTTTGTTCCCTACCTTTTATGAGGTTGCTGCGTGCTATATTGTCCTCACTCCAAAATGAAGCATTTGACTGGAACAAATGTGCTTCTGCCATACAGCAGCCGTGAGTCAGGGGCTGGTACAGAAGTTCGTAGCTCTAACATTAAAGTTCTCCCCCATTCTTTGCCTCCTCAGAGTACACAGAGGGCAGCGAGACAGAGGCAGCTTGAGCTTGGCAAGATGTCTAAGGAACTGGATAGCCACGTGGGCTCCTTTAACGGTTAATTAGCACATTCACTTCACAGGAATTGCTGGATCTCTCTTAACATTTCCCTTTTTACTGCTAATTGAGTACAATTATCCCATTGGATTCACAGTCTTCTGCATCCCTGGAGATGGAGGAGGCCCACAAGAGATTACATTACCATGGAATCAGGCTAGGCATTAAGAGCAGTGCCAAGGGCAGCCTCAGGTCAGGCTATGCTGAGAACAATGTCTCTGCTACCTGTAGGCCCTTTGATCATTGCTAGCAATCTCCTGCCTCTAATCTTGGGGGAAGACTATGGCATTGGTCCCTGTGATACGAATTCAGAACAACTGTATGAATCTGCTCAACCTACTTTGTTAGAGGTCAGTAACCATTATCCTGGAGAGTGTTACAGAAAGTTAATTACTGAAAGAAGATTTTAATTGTGTGTTACCTTAATGTCTTTGTCATCTCATGTTAGTTCTTTAAAAATTAATTACAAATCTGAACTATAATGTGAATGTCCTTGCTCTAGGACCTAGGAACCTCTCTCTGGTTGTGGAGGGTTTCAGTACATGTGATACTTCTATAGAAAACAAACAATTTATGCAAAACAGTAGACTATATTAACTCTTGGATACAATATATAAGGTGCTGAGCTTCACACAGAGATCCAAAAAATGGCCACAAAAATGGTATTTTTAATGACTAACTTTCATAACTTAGTAGTTGTGTTAAAACATGCTTTTTCTCTGCCATCTGCACTCACTCTTAGGATCAAGTCTCCTCAGCAGTTACAAACATACCCTCTTTGAGGCTGGTAGGTGAAATAAAACCTCCCCCTCTCCCAGCTGCTGAAAGAATTTAAACAAACAGTTGCATTACTAAACAATGCAGACAGGATGAGTTGGACTTCAAAGCAAAGCAGCAAAGAACTACTTGTAATCTAAAAGGAAGTGGTGGTTTTTTGACTCTTTATCTACTCATTTCTGTATCAGCTATTGCCCCTTCTCTTGCTTTCTATTTTTTTGTCTCTTTGCCCTAGCTTGCTGTTTGGTTTTTTTATAATTCTGCATAATGGGCAGACTTTTCTCTATATATACACCAGGTTTCTAACCTTGCTCGTTTGCCTTATATTCAGTCGCATCATGCTTACAAACCCAAAGCATGGATCATCTGCAGCAACTAACCACTTGGAGCACAATCTCCTCTTCCTTAAATCTGAAAAGCTGACTTCTGGCAGTAAGAGCATGGCTACGAAGTCCAGAAATGTAAAGGGTACTTCCTCCAATTCATCATTATCTGCACTTTCTTATGCACAGCTGTGTTTTAGTTAACACGAAATGGGTGTTTTCATCCTTCCTAATATGCTTATCAAACTTTCTCTCACAACTGAGGCCTATGAGACATACAAACTTTGACTTATTTTCTTTCTTCTTTACACTCCCTCTAAGGAAAGGTCTGGAATATTTTCAGAATTTGATAAACCAATGTTCGTAGTAACAGATCACAGCCATGGAAATACCACCACAACGATTACTGGTTTCAGTAGAAAAAAGAATGTGACCTGTGCTGTCACTTCGGTACCTAGCACAGCCTGACATCTAAAGTATAGACATGCCACTAAAGATTGCATTTTGGTTTTGTTTCTCCCGTTACAGAACAAGAGGCTCAGACATAACGAGCACTTAATGACCTCTTCAGTACTCATCTTTGGGTGTTGTATCACAAAAATATGTCACTTTCTAGTGAAATATTGCAGTGGAGAAAGTAGTCCTCTTTCTGCCCTGCAATTTGCCTCTTCAATAATGGCAATCTGGAACATAGTGATTGTTGCTTTTCCTTCCTAATGTTCCCACTTTGTTTTCTATCCTGTTGCCTACTGGGAGGAGAGGAATTTCAATCAATTCTACCATTTAAAGTGATGGTATCAGTGAAAAAAAACCATTTGGTAGACGTGAAGACACTTACTGATGCTTCTTTCATAAAATATTTACAATGAAACACTGCACATGACCCTGGAGGAAAACTGTATAGATCCAAGTGATTTCCAAGACTACAAAGTAAAAAAAAGCCTGGAAACTGTCTTCCTGTTTCTGGGGATAACAGGAAAAAAAGGTCCATTTCAGGAAAGGGATGTGTGCTTTTTTTTTCAGCTCTAAAATTAGCCATATTGTGTGAGCATGTTTTGCTTTTACCTTCACATTAGGTAACATTTTAATCTCTCAGGAACAGCTCGGGGGAAACAGGGTTTCGTTTCTGCTGAAACTGAAGCACCTTATCTGCCAGTCATAACATGGAGCTTATTTTATCTGGTATGGGGAATCACAGAACGGTTTGCGTTGCGTTGTGTTTAAAGCCCGTCCAGTGCAATCCCCCTGTTTAAGCAATCTGTTTTTCATATTAAATTTCAACATTTCTTACTAGAATTTTGTCCACTGCTCCTATCCAAAGAGTTTTACTTCATGGTATAAGATCCGCATTGCTTCACCTAAACGATACATTTTAAATACAGTTTAAACCATCTGCATCATTAAGCCATAATTATCATTATGAATATAAATTGTCTGTCTCACACGTTATTATGTATGTTTACTTTTTATACTACTAATGCTTTATCTGAAAGAGCATGACCACATACAGTTAGCATACACTGTATATTAATATTGCATTAACTTTAGCATTAGTTTGCGGGTTATTATTGAACTATTTAACTTTGCTTTTTATAATGCAGTCAAAATGTTTACATGCAAGTTTTATCTGGTGGAGTGTAATAAACTGGTCATGTGCCTGTTTTTCTAGGAACAATGTCTCCTGTAGCATTTGCACAAGAAAATATACATTTCATAATTGGTATAACTGGCTACTAAATGTTTTGATCCAAGAAAAAGATTAGTTGACTTATGGGGTAAGGATAATGAATCAAAGTCATTCAGGTTTCAAGCTCAGCTTTCATTTCTCTTGAGTCTAGTCATTGTGCAATGGTGCACTAGCAAATTTAAACACAGCAGAATTATTTTGACAAGATATTCCTGTAAGTCTCTTTTATACAGAAAACATAGCAGTGCTTCACATAACTGTTTGTCCTCGTGTGTAGAATTCTACACTCCAGAAAGTTGTTTCACATCTACTCAAATTATTGATCCTGTGGGCTACACTTTCTGATGTTATAAACTAACCCCTACTGTAGATAAACCACATCTGCTTTTTCGCACTGGCATATTAAAGCTTGTAGTTGTTAAGCATTAATGCATGCAAATTGTCAGGGTTTGGTGTGTCCATAGCCCTTCATCCCACCCTGGACCTCTGGGTAATAACTCCAAGAAAGGAGTAGTTGTTGGTGTCACAGCTGAACCATTTCATCCTGAATTCTTCTAGGCTTTTAGACTATTTTGTGTTAGATCATAGTAACAATTCTGTTCTGTTCCGAATTACCTTCCTCTGAGTGTGGGTGAAGGGTATTCTAGTACTGCATAAAGCCATCACTGCCATGGAGACTGTACATTTTAAGTTATGAACTAGGTTGTTCCATATTTTTCATGTAGAAAAAAGATCAGCACTTTATTTTATGATAAGTGATGTGTACAGAGCTCCCTGTAAGCTGGTTAAATTCATTTCGGTGGCAGTTCTTATGCTCTCCATTTCAGGTTCCTGGTTTCTGACTGGAGTAAATGCGACTGTACCAGTTGTATTGCTGGTGGGCCAGCAGTAACAGATATTGCCCTTTTTTTGGAAAAAAGAAAAAAAAAAAAAAAGATAATTGGGCACTAATTGTGTATACTTCCTCTCTAAGCATGCGTGCTGCTATTAGGAGGAAAGGACAGTTCTTTCACTAGATCCATCTGGTAATTAGGGTTTTTATAATAATAATAATATTTAAATCTTCTTTCTGAAGTATCAGTGTGCTTTACAGAGATGGGTCATCTTATCTTCCCTTGAAAAACTGACAGCATCCTGGCTTTCAGATAGCTAGTTTTGATAAAATCACCTCTAGGGAGACAGGCAGACTCGCGAGGAGCAGCACCTTCGTGATCAGTGTCTCTTCACAGGCACAAACACATCTAACTACAATGACAGTGTTGTAGTGTCGGATGGAAAGGATGGAGACACAGCTGTACAATGGAGAGGCCACACGTGTGTTGCACAGCAACCAGAACAGGTTTTGATACCTGATTGGGGGGTGGGCGGTAGTGTATTGCTTTGGGTTTGCACCCATCTGTGCTAAACTGAAGAATGTGAAGTGTTTAAAATTATGTCTGCAACTTTACTAACTACATGATTGCTCTTGCCAGCCCTGTCTTTCTGTCTTCCATATTCTTAATTTCTGTGTTCCACAGTCAATAATTCTGTTTGGATTCTTAAAAAAATTTCTCAAGTTCTATTTTATTTCTTGACCTTAACTTGAACAATTAAGTTGCATTAAACAAAATATTTTCTCCATTTTATTTAACATGTTATTTTAAAAGGGGGGGTGGGGAGGTGAGGAGGGCCTAGGGTTTTCATAGAATCACAGAATGGTTTGCATTGGAAGAGACTTTAAAGCCCATCCAGTCCAATCCCCCTGCAGTGAGCAGGGACACCTTCAACCAGATCAGGTTGCTCAGAGCCCCATCCAGCCTGGCCTTGAATGTTTCCTGGGATGAGGCTTCTACCACCTCTCTGGGCAACCTGGGCCAGTGCCTCACCACCCTCTGTGTAAAACATTTCTTTGTTATATTTGGTCTGAATCTCCCTTCTTTTAGTTCAAACCCATCACCTCTCGTCCTATTGCTACAGGCCCTGCTAGAAATTTTGTCCCCGTTTTTCTTATCAGACCCTTTCAGTACTGAAAGGCTGCTCTAAGGTCTCCCCAGAGCCTTCTCTCTTCCAAGCTGAACAACCCCAACTCTCTTAGCTTTTCTTCATAGGAGAGGCTTTCCATCCCTCTGATCAACTGGACCTACTCCAACAGGTCCATGTCTTTCCTATATTGAGGACTCCAGTACTGGATCCAGGGCTCCAGGCCGGGTCTCACACCAGAGCAGAGTAGAGGAGCAGAATCCGCTCCCTCGCCCTGCTGGCCGTGCTGGCTCCAGTCCAGTTTTTCATCCACCACCACCTCAAGTCCTTCTCCGCAGGGCTCCTCTCAATCCCTTCATCCCCCAATCTATATTCATCACAGACTCATAGTATCGTGATCATAGAGTCTAACCCTTAACCCAGCATTGCCAACTCCACCACTAAACCGTGTCCCTAAGTGCCACATCCACAAGTCTGAAATACCCCCAGGGATGGAGACTCAACCACTTCCCTGGGCAACCTATTCTGATGCTTGACAACCTTTTTGGCAAAGAATTTATTCCTAATATCCAATCTAAACCTCCCCTGGTGCATCTTGAGACCGCTTCCTCTCATCCTATCATTTGTTACTTAGAAGAGAGGGAGGAGACCGACAGCCACATTGCTACAACCTCCTTTCAGAGAACAACAGGGTCTCCCCTCAGCCTTTTTTTTCCAGACTGAAAAGCCCCAGGTCCCTTAGCCACTGCTCATAACCCCTGGGCTCCAGACCCCCAGATCCCCAGCTGCTCCCCTTACTCTGGATGTGCTTCAGCCCATCAATGTCTTTCTTGTACTGAAGGGCCCAAAACTGAATGCAGGATTCAAGGTGCACTCAAGTTTGCTGAGGGTGCACTCAATCCCACTGTGTCACTGATGAAGATATTAAACAGTACTGGTCCCAGTACAGATCCCTGAGGGACACCACTTGTCACTGATATCCATCCAGATATTGAGTTGTTGACCAGTAGTCTCTAACCACTAGCCAGTTCCTTATCCACTGAACAGTCCATCCATCGAATCCATGTCTCTCCAATTCAGTGAGAAGGATGGGGGGAAGGGGAGGGAAGGGCAGAACTGGTTAGAGGCCTTACAGAGGTCCACATAGATGACATCCATAGCTCTTCCCTTGTCCACTGATGGAGTGACTCCATCACTGAAGGCCACTAGGTTGGTCAGGCAGGACTTGCTCTTGGTGGAGCCATGCTGGCTGTCCTGAATTGCCTCCCTGTCCTATACGTGCTTTAGCATAGCTTCTAGGAGGATCTTCCCTGGCACAGTGGTGAGGCCAACAGTTCCCAAGACCCTCTTTTCTACCCTTTTTAAAAATGGGTGCAATGTTTCCCTTTTTCCAGTCACCAGGGAGTTCCCCTGACTGCCAGGCCTTTTCAAATATCTTGACGACCACATCAGCCAATTCCCTCAGGACTCTGGGATGCATCTCATCAGGTCCCCAGACTTGGGTATGTTCAGGTTCCTCAGGCTGTCACAAACTTGATCTCCCCTTACAGTGGAAGGGACTTTGCTCCCCCAGTCCCTGACTTGCAGTCCCTCCACTGCAGAGGTGCGGGAAGAGGTGTTGCCAGTGAATACTGGGGCAAAAAAAATTGTTGAGTACCTCAGCCTTCTCCTTGTCCATTGCTACCAGTTTGCCAGTCATGTTCATTGAGGGGGTACACTTTCTTTGACCTTCCTTCTTTGGTTGA
This sequence comes from Neomorphus geoffroyi, assembly GCA_033558235.1. NCBI lineage: Eukaryota > Metazoa > Chordata > Aves > Cuculiformes > Neomorphidae > Neomorphus > Neomorphus geoffroyi. Next base: position 144,938 of record JAUMJM010000014.1, read on the forward strand.
CAGACCTGTAGAAGTAGAAGCCTTTCTTATTATTCTTTGCATCCCTTGACAGGTTCAGCCTCAGCTGCATCTTGGCCTTCCTGACCCTATCCTGACACAGCCAGGCAGCATCCCTATGTTCTTCCCAGGTTACCTGACCCTGCTTCCACTGTGCATTTCCTTGCCCTTCAGTTTGACTAGCAGGTCTCCATTCAGCCATGCCAGTCTCTTGCCTTCCCTTCCTGATTTCTTACACCTGGGAATTGAGAAAAAAATGATACATATAAGAAGAGAGGTTGTCAAAGAAGAGGGACACTGGTCAACACTTACATGTTGATCTTTTCCAAGAGAAAGTTCTACCGACCATCTGATTGCTACTCTTTCCTTGTCAGCTGTGCTTAAGTGTTTCAAGGTTCTGACTGAACCTTGATTTCTTCACTGAAATCAGAAAAGAAATTTCAGACTTTAATATCAGAAGGTATTATCACACGTCTACATTGCTATACTGGGTAACAGAGGGCAGATCATTTCATTAATGTATGAAATTATCTTTTCCTGTTGATTTCAGTGGGTGAAGCTGAGATTCCAAGTATGTAAATAAAGTTTAAGTGCAAAGAAATTTACCTTGCTATTCTACCCAAGTCATCATGCAAGTCTGGCACTTATAAAATTCATTTCTTAGGAAAACAATAGGATAGGTTAATCTCTACTTCTTTGGACATTTCAAATCCCACTTGAAAGAACTGCAAATTTGGAGCAGTTTTCAATTTTCCATAGGAAATTTGGATTCAGTTGTATTTATACTATTAAATAGCAATACACTGTACGCTAAGGTCTGTTCAATTTTATTACCATCCTTTCACAAATAAACATGCTTGCTGCCTTTGAGCTAAAACGTTCCTCTATACTTCTACTACACTTTTTCAGAGTATTTTATTGTCCACAGCCCATTTTTAAACTTACAACCAAACGCAATTTCTATTGAAGTAAACAAACTTTTTTTTTTTTACATTAAAGTATTTAATTAGTGAAACAATCATTATCAATGTAACAAACTGAAAAATACAGCAACTTGATACAAGACTGAGGTAACAAAATACTTTGCCAAAAACCTAGATTCCAATGCCAGGGTTATTATGGGTGAGACAGTTCACAAGAATTATAGAAAGAATCCTTACATAAACAGCATGCAGTGGACTGCTGGAAAATACAGCCAAAAACAGTGCAACAGTTTTCACACAAAACAAACCAAAATGTTGAAATTGGTTTACGTTATAATGTGACACTCTTGTCAATTTGATGACTACCTTCTTTGCCTCGTTTTAGTGCTATTTGGAAAAACATGCATTTTGGCACCGAATTACATCAAAATTGCACATTAATAAATTAATTATATTGCCTATGTACATTTCATATCGTCACAATTCTGAAAATAGTAATTCTGAGATGTTTATTTTTACACAACTATTGCAGTTTTCTCTTTGATGGATGAAAACTTGTATGGTTTGTGCTATTTTTGTGAAAATGCTGTATTAATCAGTACTGATAAGCAATATATTGTATTTCAATAGCAGCTTTCAATTTGCATTAAAAGTACCAAATGACAGCATAAAAACTCAAATCAACAACTACAAACTGTTTAATATTTAAAAACTCATTTAAAATTAATTGAAGGTATTTTAATAATATTCTTACACTGCCATCATTCTGGATTTTTTTATATTGTGCAGCAATTTCACAAATGTGCTATATTGAAATGATGTTTACCTGACTATTGTGTAAAACTATTATTTGTTATGTTCATCTTCCTTCTACGTAATGCTTTTTAAATTCAAAGGATAGCAGTGTGAGCGAATTCAAGTTAATTTTGACATATTTGCAAATTCCAAGGTTTTGAGTAGGATTTGAGTTTGAGGATTGGGTAGGATTGAAGGACTTAATTTCTCCACAGATTCATCTTCTCTCATTGCCAAATGACTAGGTGTAAGAACCATTCAGAAATACTGCCTTTCATTCATGCCATGCTATTTTGGGCCCTACTGTGGTTTCTGGCCAAGATGCTCCCTTTCTAGTTGGGTATCTATTTTACAAGCAAGTGAAAATGGACCCTTGTAACTTCACCAACAGGCTCTATAGCTCATAATTTTGAGTGAAAGTTTATTTTTGAAGGCGAGAACACTCTACCTCTTGTACATAGAATGATATCTGTAACGCTTTAGAGACCCTTAAATTCTAAAAGCCTGAGTGTGTCCAGGCTCATTCTGTTGGTACTGCCTCAGTCACAGTTACTGTTCTTTCCAAGGGAAGCTTGTTAAACGTAACTGAAAGTTGCTACAACATCCTTAGTTTATCTCAACTGCAACATGCTGGAAAAAATGTCACAAGTCCTCGTTTGTGTTCACTTCCACTACATCACATCAGAAATGAGAAGGTATTTACATGCTTCTAAGGTCTGTACTTCATGCCAGTAAGTGTTCTTTTAAATTTAGCTTAAATTTAAGACAGATCAGGTTATTCTCTTTTAAGAGGAAAGGTCTACTAATAAAGTAACTGTAAGAAAAACTCTCAGTTTGAACAGTCCTCTTTCAGTTAGCGTGTCATCATGTCAGTCACTGTTCCGCATGTGGTTCAAACACCGTGAGTGCCAATAGCAAACAATGCACATGGGCATCCACATAACATTTGTATCTTCATGAATAATCTCACTGATAACCAATCACAGAAGTCACAGGTGCAGAATTGTTCAGATTGTATCACATTCTAACTGTCTGAAGTCATTTACTGGTGGCACAATTTTACATTCAAAAGCTTCTACGCTGTCTCTAACGGCACTGCATGCTCTGCCCTCTGAGGTACCGATGTTTTTCATAGATTAAATTTGAACTAATTTAGAAAAAAAAAGAGAAAAAAAGATATATTTTGCATTTTCAGTCTTTTCATGCAACTCCTGAGCTATCAAAGAAACTCTGTCAACTTTACATACGGTTTCATATGTCCCAGGATCTAAATGCAGTTGTTGTCAGGAACTGGTTTCCTTAAAAATCTGGTATTGTATTAGGCTTCATTCTCAGAACTGTAATGTGAACACTTAAAATAACGCAAAAGTTACAGCTGACTTGAATTTAAAAATACAGGTATTTATTTGTTTGTTGTTGTTATTGTTGTTAGAGAAGTTTTGAAATAAAAATATAGAAAATCATGCAAGTTCAGTGAAAAATCACTCCTTCTGCCAGGGAGATTGTTCTAATATAGGATTTGTTCAATTAAACTGACTGCCATTTTTTCCACAGTTTGTAAGCTAGAGGTTGACTTGCGAATTTCTCCTCTATGCAGTCCTAGGAAACGCAGAAGAGTTTTTCCAGTGACTGATGAAATCTGAATACGGATGGCTTATGGCAAGAGAGTTTCAAACAGAAAAAGTGCCGAACTTAGCATGGAAACAGAAAAAGACTGACCACAGGAGTGCCAGGGCACAGCAGGCTTACAGCTGTGGCTGCAGAGAGAGTTCTTTCAGAGGAGAAAGCCCAGTTACATTCATTTTTTTGTTGTTCTCTGGACACTGGTGTGGAAGCTTCTTTTTACTTGCTCCATGGTCAGACAGTCTTGCCTAAGTTTCGTTGCCATCGTGATTTCATAATGGCAGTACCATGTGCCAGAACGCTGTGTCAAAAAGGTGTGTCTGCACTGGAACCGAGTGACACCGAGCCATCCACAAAAAGACAGAATAGAAAAAATGACATGGAATCATTCTGAGGAGCCAGGGCCTAACATCTGACTAACTGCTTCCCTGCACCAAGAGATTTAAGATGAACAACATTCAGACTGAAGGAAAAAACCAAACTTGTAAGTAACTATGCCACTAGTAAGAGAATTAAAGATGAAGTTTAGCACAAAATAAATTTTAACAGCCTTAAATCCTTTGTCAGGGCATTCCTGAGTAACATAACTCAGCGAAAAGAACACCAGCTGTCCTGTGCCAAAATGCAATTTTCCCCAAATAGCTCAAATGTGAACAGAAGAATTGTCCAAAGATTTGATATAAAATCTGAGGCAGCCACATTGCCACGTAACTCAGTGCACTTAAGATTATAAAAATGTTGTTCCACAGTTTTCTATTCTAATTGACACTTTGCAGCCAGTTAACACTGTCAATCATTCTGTGCATTAGAAAGAACTGAAACCCAACATGGGCCAAATATTCTTCAGTCACACAAAACAGCTTAACAATAAAAAGATCCATTTAAAAAAGAATAGGCAGAAGATACGATGCTCGGTTTGTGGTCAAACATCAGTTCATGGCAGTCTCTGACCACAAAAATTTGAGGGCTCCAGAATCCTGCAGGAGTCAGGATTAATCTTCCGTCCATCTAACTTTTCTGCTTTCACTCAGTGCATGAGACTGTATCTGGTCCTAGGGACAACATTCACTTTCTGCTTTTAAAAGCTGTGTCAAAATCACTTTCAAGTTACATAGGAAAGTGCTGAAATATTTGTGGCTGGCTCATGTCAGGAAAACCATTCTCCTTTTCCTCCTTAGTGATCAATAGCCTGTTTCTTCAGTTTGGCACTTGAAGTCACACCAGGTAGGAGAGTAAATTATTCGAATGACATCAGATTAGCAGGTACCTGGAAGAGAATGTAAATTATTCAGCAGTATAATGCTCCTGAGCCTATTATAGCATTGGGAAAATGCAAGGTTACAAAACAGAGTGCTAATGCAGCGTGAAAAGCATAATCAGTCCCGAACAGGCTCAAAAGAGGGCTAATCCCATAACTGAAAGGAAAGATAGTAAAGACTCCAGTGACATTTTTTATTCATGGAGCAAATCCAGTCAAAGCATTCTAAGAAATCATCAGTATGCATGGGGCGAGGTGAGATGCGTGTGTATATTCTCGAATTCCATCCTATTTTAGGTCCTATATGGATCAGCATCCTATTAATATAACCTTTGGAAATCATTTTAAGTATGAATATTTTCCTCAAGAGAAGGATGAGGCTGCCATAGGAAGGACAAACAGCATTTTATAGGACACTCTTCAATGGCACTCACAGACCCAGTCACTGGAGTAAACGTGAGCACAGTCGCTTTCTTTTTCCATGAAAAAGCCCCTTCCGAAGTTGAGATCGGGTTACCTTACTTGAAGCAGTGAGTGTAGAAGTTTTAGACTGTTAGGGTAAACAAACCTATAGCTAGACCTGCACAAATCCTGATTTGCTGGGAATTCTGTAGTTTTAAATATTTTTTATTCCTCCTGTTGAAAAACTGGATCAATGTACAAAATAAGGAATTCTGTCTGTCCCCACAAGACTCTGTAAACTCACAGATTTAAAAGAGGTATCTTTTCTATTAAGGATTTTCTGGAAAATACAAAAAAGTGGATAAAAACAAGTTTCACGACCTTACCTGAGGCTTGTTGCTTTTGCATGCATCATCCAAATGCTTATGCCATAATATTGCATGAAACCTTGAACCTGTCTGGAACTTGTAAACATTGCCTACAAAAACAGGAAAACCAAAGGCTTGAAATTTGCAGACAGACGTGTAGTGCCAAGGGATTCTAACTTCTGGGCAGAAGCCAAAGTCCTGAAGCAAACTGTTAAATTAATTAATGCTCAAATAGGATGTCGCTCATGTAACAGAGGCTACGTGAGGCGTGTTCTCCAACAGCCCTTGGACTGAGAACATGTGTGGCCTGCAAAGCGAAGAGGAGCGTATCAGGAGAGAGGCCAGTTTACAGCCATAGAAAAGACCACTTAGGTCACATCTAATTCACTCCTGGCTTTCTTTTTATTAAGACTGTTGTGGTTACTGCCCAAACTCTTACAAATGCTTTTGATATTTGTGAACTTAGTTTTCTTCAATGCCCTACTGCAAGTTATTTCGTAAATTGTTTCTTGCAATCAAATACTTAGTGCATTTTAGACAACACCCAAGAGCTGCACTTTGCATAGTAGATGCAAATCCATGTCCAGCACCAAAGCCGAAAACGTGAAAAGTGGAGGAAGCATCCAATATCTTTATGTAACCAGTGAAAGCGCAAAGCAACTCTGGGGGCTTTCTGATCTTTTGAAGTTTATGGAGTTTAATCCAGAACAGCAGAACAGTTATGGCACTTCAAGTTAATTAGTAAAAAAAGTAATAATAATTACTTAAAAGGCTTTTTTTTGGTAAATGGTTTGATGTTAGAAGAATTTTCATAATATTTTAATTAGCCACAGTGAATGACAAGATTTGATATTGACTGATTTTAAGCAAGCTGTTCAGAAACTTGGAAATTAGGGCATGCAGGCATATAGGCAGGCAGCAATCTCATGTTGGATGGGCAATTTCTGCAAAACTTACAGGAACTACCAAGATAAAGCAATGCCTCTGTAGGTACCAGAGAAGCACCACAGCATACTGTAAATATATCATAGAATCATATGTTCAATTCCATTTGTACCCTCTCCTGAAAATTCTATCATCTTGAAAATCTCCCTCCTTTTGTCTTTCAAATGAGCGCCACTGCAAGTTCTGTAATCTACAAACTCATTATTAGAGATTAATCTACCTCCTGTCATGGGAATATAATGCAGCAGACAAGGTCCATCCTGCAATATCTACCTTTGTCAGGGTTATTTAGCTGGAAAATATCAGGATGCTCAGGGTCTTCAGGTAGTGCCACCATCCAGCCCACAACAGAGACTTTTTTACTGGGGGTAGATTTGTACTGGAAGAGAAGACAAGTCAGTCACAGCTGGGACCGCACTAGGGGTTAGTTCTGACTGTAAAAGTTGTGCAGACATATGGCTTAGCATGGAACAGCAAGTATACTTCAAACACTCTTCCAGATCTGCTTATGAATAAGCAATTTTCAGTTCTAGAACAAATTTCAAGCTTACATGTTTTCTTTCAGTGCCTCTTAAAGATTTTGCTCCAAAGTACAGAAGAGTTGGTCCTGAAAGCATAACCCAGTATCTAGTCCATGAGGAGAGCTGAATCAGAAAGGGAAAAAAATTAGGACAAAACTCAGCATATCTCTAACATTTCAAAAATGTTTCAAAGAGTTAGGTAGAGAGCATCTCCTGCTGTAAATCAGGGCAGCTACCTAAATTTGGCTGGCTGCCTGTGAATTCAATCCATCTTACTCGGGGATCTCGTAAAAATATCAGAACTGACTGCTTCACAGAAAAATACTGTGCTGCCATCTACTGAACAGAACTTAGACTTCTGCATCTGATCAATACAATTTATGGAGATAATGTCTCTGCGATTCTTCCAATATTTTAGCACTAAACAGTAGGGTTACACATAAAAAATATCCATGAACATTAGAGAAAACAAAAAATTACCAAATACATAGGACCAGAATGATGTCAAACCTCTGAATTTAGGTTAAATGTGAATTACTGTGACTTGCGTGCTACGGGTAGATGCCCTGCAGCCTTCCCACTTCACCATGGTACTAAATTTCTGGCCTCACATAAATGCATGCTGATTTATAGAGCTGCTTTAAACTTGCTCTGTTGTCATAACCTAGAGACACTACTTGCAAACTCAGGGGAGAGCAAAACTGCTGTAGATCAAAGGGCATACAAAGGTTATAACCTTGTTATAACTCAGTTAAAACTCTGAACAGAAAATGATTTTACAATTGATAATAACAAGGAACATTGTTTTGTGTCCTATCAAGCTGCAGGTTTAATCTAATCCTGAAAATTACAACAGCCACTGCTGAATTAGAGTTACAGGAGAATTACAATTAGCATCACTTACTGTAGGCTTCTTGCCTTCTTTGAGCAATGTTTTTCTCCTTAATGGCCCTTCCATGGTAATGATTCCTGTGGAACAACCTAAAGTGTAGCTGCAGGCCCCCGTGGGGCTGGAGAGACAAAACGTTGCTGTTACGTATTTAAGCAGACAAATATGGACAAGAAGCAAGCAATGTAATTTAGGTCAAATATATTTTTCCTGCATTACCTTACATATATTGTATTGTATCATTTAACACTTGACTCTATAAATAAGGTATTTTCCAGACCTAGCTACCAAGCAGGAACCAGAATCTTTGAGAAACAGCAAATCAGCAAAAAGTTCTATTGTGGGGCTTAGACATGAAAAAAATAAAACAAACCAGAATAAATACTAAGGCTCAAAGTCAAAGGGAAAACTGGCAATTTTCTATTTTCTTCTGGTGAATTACAGAAATTATCTGGATTTCTGCGAACGTACAGCTTAAAATTTTGGCCAATAAGTGCTCCCACAAATGTAATTTTATCTAAAAATACACTTCAGCTATCAAAAAATAATGCTGGAAATCACATTGGCTAACTGGAAACAAGTTGGGAAAACTATATAAAAAATACCAATTATACAGTGATTAAAATATTTTTTTTTCCTTTCCCAGTGAAAAAGTGCTACAACAGGAAGAGCCCAAGAACAGACTAAGTTAGAAATGTAAGGAGCCATTACCAAAGAGAGACCGGTAGGTCTGTAGGTAGCGATCTTTTGGAGTTACCTGCTGCTAACCTCTCTTTATTTCATGTGATCTCAGCGCGGGTATTCTTACCAATGCAAGGGGCAATGAAGTTTACCAGAGCCAACTAAATCACATCTAACAATGAATGTCAGGAAAAGGACACGTATGATGTCCCATTCAGCTGTGCAAGGAATATCACTCTCTCTCCGACCAAGGTTTCAAACACACGCTGGTGAAGGTGACACACACTGCAGCACCACCAGCGCCAGAACAGCATGACACATGGCAGGGGCATCTTCTTTGATTAAAGGGAATTGCCTTGTCTGGGCTAATCTGTATTCCTGCCGATTGTAGTTTTCTGATAAAAGCAGTAGAAGATTCCAGAGAAGGAGGAATGAATCCAAGCATTGGAATTACTTGCTGATGGATAAACACTGGAAATGTATTGTAAGGAATACTTCTTCTTTGTGAATTTAATAGACTTCTCACATTTTTATCTTCTTTTATTTTATATTTCTAGCTTGTATACATTTTTGAAAGAAATCTATCACAGACATTTTAAGAGAGTATTTCCAGAAGTAGGCATAATAACTGAAATATTGTTCTAAAATTTGATCCTTTACTTATTTATAATGTATACCTTTTTATGCCTGTCTGCCTTCCTCTAATTTGTGCTGCTATCAGATGTTACTAGCTTAAGCTAAACAGCTGTACTTATATTTACACATTATATCAACATTTCTACAATGGCTGAAGCAAACTACTTCATACAAAATAAAAACCGACTGGATTTAAACTAAATCTCAGTATTTGCAGAATACTGTTTCAGGGCTCTGCTTTCTTTACTGTTCACATATGCTTTTTCACTTCCCACTGCCACAGAATTTATCAAGTCCAGGTCAGGTATGGATGCAATGAATAATTTTTATCCTTCTAACTACACACGATTTTCCACATCACTTCTCTTTGGGTATTACCTGTTTCTGATAAGTCCCTGTTTTAGTGACAAGCAACACTGGAGTGCCTGCTACTTATGGCACTGCAGATGTTCCCTCCCTTACACCTTTTAACACCTCTTTACTGTACAAAATCAACACACCATACTATTGTTCTCTGACACAAACAGATGTTACGGGTAGCTGTTCTGCAATTCAGTAAATAAATGGCAAGAAAGGGTCAAGAAGGTATCTTTCTAGTGCCACTGTTTGTCACAGAAGGCAGAGATGGCCTTTGTGGCAAACCTGCTTCTGTAATGTCATACAATCCAAAGCAGACACTAGTTTTCTGCAATATGGAAGCCAGATATAATTAGTTAAATCAACAGCTAAGATGGGTTTCATCTGAATGCGCCATACCCTGCTTTAGGATTAACAGGAATTTTGACAAGCAGGAGGAGGAGACTCCCATGAGTTGATATGCTCATACAGGGTTAGTTTCAGACACAAAAATGATTATGCTAGGAAAGCGTGCAGACCCAAACGCAAGTCAAGCACCATACACTGAGCAAGGTAGACCCTGAACTGTACCTGTACACACAGCTTCGACTCCTAGGAGAATTCCGGATCGGTACCCTCCAGTTAGGCCCCAGTGTAGCATATAAACGACCCCTGTTTGTGAATGCAAATATCAGATGAGTGTAATCCTAGTCTGAGACTTCAACAGTTAGCATCCGGTAAACATGAGAAGAGTTCCCAATCCTTTCAGGTCCATGGGACAAAACCCACAATTTCAAAATGTTTGCCATTTTTTCCTAACTAATCAATGATTTGATAAAAATAACTACTGATTTAAGGCTTACCTATGTTACGGATCACTTGTGAATTTTTCAGCTAAGTCTATAGAGTGCTCAGTGAGCATATAGGAAGACTAACTCACCTTTCAAGCCCTGACGGCAGCTCCTCACTAAATTCTGAGCTTTCACTGCTATCTAGAAAAAAGAGTATTACAGAGAAGGAGTAAGAAAACCACCCAAGGGAAAATACAAAACCAATGTATGTGAATCACTAGAATAATCTTTATACAGTACCATAGAAATTGCTTACTCAAATCATGTTTCAAAGTTGAAGTCTAGAGTTCATGATAAAATCTAAAATTGGAAGAGGCTTACAAGAGCCTTCCCAATTTATAATATCTCACTGATGAATGAACTCACTGTTACTGCTGTGTTTAAATACCACACATCTACACGCTACTTTAATTTTCATTATGTTGTTTTCCTTCAAAAGCTGAGCACTTCAGGAATACAAAATCCAGTTACGTTGTAAGACAATATTTCTACCACAACATCTGTAAGTCAAAGTTATTAGATGTGGTATCATTGTTAGCTTTCAACAAGTAAGCACACTTGTAACAGAGGATATGCCAGCTGTACACTGCAGCTAGGAGCCATAACAAATCAACATGATAATATTCCCAATGATAGTTCCTGTTTCTCCTCCAAGCCCATGACCGATTTGTCCCTCCTTCCCCAGCACAGCTATTTAGGTCCAAGTTTTAATTTGCCTAGGACTAATCTTCCAATAAAACAGTGAGCTGTACCTGTATTTTCAGAAGTTCAAAAGTCATCTCAGTGTGAAACTCTTCTTGGTCAAGTAACCCACTGTCCTTCACAGTACATTTTCTATTCTGGAAATAGCCCATGTCACTCAAAAGGTGGCTTTCCCTTGCTTAGGAAGTGTATTCTTCATCACTTTGTTTTTATTATAATAATTATTTTATTAATTATAATACCATAATGTAATTGTTATCATTCTCTTTCACAAGTTCATTTAATTTCTTTTGAAGTTTCAAAGAGCACAGCGAAACTATTCTCCCATGTGCTAAAATATATAATTAAAATTAAAAGTTTTCACTGTGAAAAGATAGCTTTCAGAATATATATCCACTTTTCAGTAGCACTTGTTTTTTCCTGGTGAAAGCTGACAAACACTCTGTGTCAAGGCTAAACATCCTTCATGTCACTTCTACCAAAACCATCAGTAGGTAACCAAGGAAAGCAGAGACAAAGCTGACTAGGTAGCTGAGTCGCACTTCTGATCTACTTTCTTCCATGAAAGGGAACAATTTTTGTGCAGGAGCTGATGATGTTCCTAATTCCCTAATTTTGAGTATCTCCATGAGTTTCCCGAGCACTGGGAGAGAAAAGCAGGAATGTCAGTTCCCTACAGAGACTCTACCTATGGAAAGGCCATTGGTGAGGAGCGAGGGCAGTGGGTGGCTCCGGGCTGGGCTGTGGGACTCCAGGACGCTGTCATCCAGGAGGTGCCGCGGCTTCTCTGTCGGGAAGGTGGCGCTTTTGCTCTCCACCACGCTGAACTGACACATCATGCTGGAAAAGTGGAAAGAAAAAAATGCTAACCACCTCTTATGTCATCTAATAGCAACCCACTCAGACTTTGTCTTAACTATAGGTTATTAAACACAGGCAATGAAATGGTCCTGCTCACACTGTACATACACTCCTCGACTACCGAAACAGATTTTAGAGGACTTTGTGAGTAACAGCTATTCAACTTCTGCAGATGGAAAGTTTTAAGTTTTTTGACTTGTCTCCATACAAAACCTGAACACCCTGGGGGGAGGCAAAGTAGAAAAACAGCAAAAGCAGACCCCATCTAAGGCAGTGCTTTCTGCTCCTTCATTAAGATGAACCAACACAACATTCAGCGACCTTGGATAAGTCATGTGAACTTCCTTTTCACTAACCTGTTAATTGTGAAATTTGTTAGACGCTGAAACCTTAACCGGGGAGCAGATGCTCTCCCTTAGCTGGGTAAATGGTAGAGGAAAGCATTTCTCATCCATATTACCCAGGTAAAACAGTGCAAAAGCTCACAACTTTCCTTACGTGTGCCAAGCAGATAGGAAGTTTCCTTTGATGTATTAGCAAGATGTTTAAAAAACAAAAGAAAAAAAGTCAGTTATGCACACCAGGAATCCACAGACCAAAACGGATACACAGCTTTCAAATACTGCCAATGTCTGACACTGGCAAACAGTCAGCAAAAATACCGAAGTGTCAGGAGAAAACTTACAAAATACAGCGCAAAGCCTGAAGCTCTCTTGTAGTACAAGAAATTGAAGGGACAAATATGAGCTCTCAAATACCAGAGGGTTCTGCTGCTGTCTTAAACCTCTGTGATGCATGACACTGTCTGAGCATGAGTACCCACTTGTTTCCCAAGCTGTGACTCTTCCTGTGCCGCGGTACAGGAGGTGTAGGTAGACTTGCTGCTACTGAGGCATCAGGACATGTGGGTCTCCTGCTGAATTTCGTAATTGCTGACACATCTGATGGACCTAAAAGACAGAGACCCTTTACCACTGAACTGATGCAAACCCAGAAACGACACGGGCTGGTGTGTTTAGCCACTGACTGAAATGAACTGTTACAGATAGCCAAAAGGCACCACGTCTGAAGAACTGTTCCTTGCGCATTAAGTTTACACCATCCATTTCTGTTATGAATTCATGTCCATATTCTTGAGCTGTCTGGAAGTAATTTTAAAAACAGCTTTGCACATGTTTTTAACAATGAACTCCTAGAAAAAGTCTTGGCACCCTTGCAGCAGCTGGATGTACCAAAGTGCAACAAACTCAGTTTGTTCTTCGGGTGTGAGCAGGAATGCTCACACATGTTTTGAATTTTGTTCACAACTCCACGTTGTGAACAAACTGTAAACAATCTGCTCATGCTGACTCACTGCCGGAGCATGTAAGAGAAAGCAGGGGCTCTTCATGTATCTAATGGCCAGACAGACGCACTACTTCTCAATCACTATGAGCTCTAGAGATGTCTCACTGCAATTATTCTTCCCCTCATTTTACAGATTTTATGAGGCCTCACGGAAAACTTGGACAAGCTGTTCTTGTTCCAGTTCCTTGATGCTGTTCACAGAAGGCTGGCAGTTAACTCTGCAGTACAGAGAACAACATGGCCTATCATCATCCTCTGAGAACGTGAAGCTATTCTTGGCTTCACAACAAACAGCTGAGATTTCACTTTTAAACATTCAGTTGTGGCATTGATGCTTGTGACAGAAGTGGGAATAGTGGTCATGGATGTGGCTGCCTGCCCCATATCGATCTCCAGACTCACTACAATTCAGGTAGCAGCAAAGCAGACCTTCCCCTGTATTACAGGAACCACTTCTTAGAGGCTCCAGAGACCTTAGCTTCTGGCCTCTGACCTAAAACTACAGAGACAGAACCTTTGTGATGTGAAAAACCACACACAACTATCATCAGAAGCCTTACAAAAGTGTCTGGTCTTAAATCAGTGATAAATAGAAAAAAACCAACCAAACAAAGCCCCAACATTCCAGGACACAGTCTGACAACAAGATGTGCATCAAACCTACTTTATTTCTAGATAAAGAACAGCAAAGTAACAACTTTTGTGCTAACACAATCAAACCATTGCAAAATCAGCATCAGCTGGATTTGACTCGAGGTATTTTAAAGTCTTCATAGGTTTGAGTGTTATCGCAATCAAAATCTAAAATAAATAAGAGATGTTGTCTACCAACAAAAATACTTCTTTGGGGGTTTTCACTCTGTGCTCCCTTTATTGTGGGAACTAGACCCCCATTCAGGAAGCATGAAGTGAAATTTTAACTAATATGAATACAACACAAAAATATTTATAGATTCATCCTTGTAACCTAATTTTAGCATGAGATTTTATTACCTGGACAACTTCAAAACATAAAAAAGTTTAACTCCCCTGAAACAAATGATGCAATGCGTCTAAAAGGACTGCATGTCTCAGATGGAAAATAACATTGTAGAATCAGACTTCCGCTCAGGTCAAAATACTGCCTGGCTAAGGTTAGATGTGTTGAGGGTGACAGAATTTGTGGAAATAGTTATAGGAGACTTACAACTTAAGCCAACAGTTCCAGCCTGCCTTCCTTGCTATTATACACAGCAATCACAATTCTTTTCATCAGTCTTGTGAATGGAGGCAGGATTTATTCTAATTCCTACTTAAGTGTTGTTAGTGGATCCTGATGACAGAAAACAGAATGCTTTGTGGGATAAGATGAAGACAGAAACAACCACTCTGCTGGTATCACTCAGTCTGCAGAGGCCATTTTCTACGTACTTCTGCATCTTTCTCATTTCCAAGGCAAGAGAAGGAAACATATGCAGTTCAGCTCTGTTAACCCTGGGCTCAGGTAAAAAGAATATGAGCTTAAAAACCTTTACAAAGTCTTTGCACCTGCTCTGCTGTCAAATGTCTCAGAAGGATTGTGCAGGGTACCCTTGGCTCAGCAAGAAGCCTGGGGTGCAGAGGGTGTCAAGCATGAGTTGTGGGGCACTGGGGAGATGAGCTCAGTCCTGTAAGGGGCAAGAGACAATAGCACCTGTGCTAAGATGGATGCCAGAGGGCAAGTGGTGAGATACTGATGGAAACTGCATGGACGAAGGAATGTTTATGGACATACCAGACCTCTGAGCAATTAGCTGGGGAAGCTATGCCTGATACTGCTGATAAGAAAATTCCAATATTTAAATTTATTAGAGAGTGAGTTATTTTTCCCCCTTTTTTTTTCCAATAAGTGAAGTCATCTGCTACTGCTAACTCTCCTCTTTACTCTCCTGGCTCCACTCCTAGTGCATACTGTTACCATGATTGCTATTCTGTTATTTTGCCTTTCATGGAGACAAAGCACTCTTAGCAGGATTTTCCAGTCAGCTGGCATGAACAAGGGTTAGTTTGGTTTTCATTATTTCTCAGCATCATTTTCAAGACTATGCTGACATGCACAAAAATAATGTATAAAAATATTAAAACATTAAAAAAATTGTTTGTGTTAGGGAACGTGAGACAACTTCATCAGAGCAAGCAAAGTGCTGCTTAGAGATCTGTGGCAAGAACATTTGGAAAAGTTTACACATATCCCCAAGGACCTCACTGTTTTTTCCTTTGCATAATTTTTCCATGAATAATCCTTCAAATGTTATAAATGAATGTTACTTTTGCAATCCTTCAGTAGAACATGTGAACATTTACAGTCTCCAGAGCTTTTAAAAAAAGCAACAGGGTGAAGGAGTTTCAGTTCACAATTTTTCTCCACTAAAAATCTATCAATAAACCAATACGAGGCATCCAGTGAACTGAAAATGGGTTGCATATTATATGCTAAAAAATGGGAGTGATTTTTACCTTCTGAGAATATTCTCAACTGTTTTTTGGTGAGCAGCAAAGAAGTAAAAATGATACTCACCAGCTCTGTTTCTAAAACTTAATAAAGACATTCCAAAGCCACAGACTCTCTAGTTAAATCTTTGCTGTAAATCTTTACTGTTCTGTTGCCATTGTAACCAAAGTCAGTGGGTGATAATTAAAACTTCCAAATAGAAAGACCTACTTACAAAACATACAATAAAGAACTTAAGAAGTATTTTGTGTACAGAATCAAGAATGACACAAAAAAATTAGATCTAGAATGATGGCTATTGTAAAAGTAGAGTTTTAATTTTCAGGGTATTGCTTTATAATTCAACTAAAGCCTATTAATGCACTCAACATGCAAGAGACCTATATAATGGCTGTTTCTCAGACATGAGCTAACTAAGAAGGAGTATCAGAGTCTCTGGCTGCACCTCTCTGTGCTTCCTCAAGTCCCCCTCTCCTCACAGTAGGCCTGTACAAATATATTCATAATGTAGGGGAAGATGAAATCACAATTCTGGCAAGATCACAAACTGATTATAGTTAGCAAGAACAAGAGCAGCAGCAAACCAGACAAGTGCATCAGAAACCTGGGGCACTTTTGTCTGTGCCTCTTGATCAAGTACGACCAAACACAGTTCTAATGGACTTCTGACTGCACGCTTCCTTCAAATGTTTCCTGAACAAAGATAATACTTTCAATTTCAGGGTTTACTTCTACAGAATCACTAATTGTCAGCATTTGTGTTAATTATACTGCACCAGTGGAAACTTCAGGCAAAACGGTGCATTTCTTGCGGCTGGCTCCACAGGGCAGGGTAGTGTCTGAACTTGGATGGCATCCACATTGGCAGGGAAGACATAGCCATTGTGAGAGCATAGCTGCAAGGGAACTCTGAAGTGTGGGTTCAACAAAATACATTAACCAACCCTTCAGAAAAACAATTTTGCAGAAATTATTTCAGGTGACTGTTCTGAAGAAAGAGATTAAAAAAAGAGCAGAAGAATCCCTTTTCCTCTGGCTGTTTTATTTGTTCTTAACATTCCTAGGGAGCAACAACTTGGTAATTAGAATAAGCATCAGTAAACTAGGACATTAAAGAGGAAGTCACAGAAAGTAACAGACAGTGATTAAGTTAAAAACTGAGCACGATCATTCTCTCCCCGACAACTTTGTATGTGCTTTGGTAGAATATTCTTTTAAAGTTTTGTGAAGTTTTGGTCCATTAAGGAAAAAAACACAGTACACTGATTCTGGCTGGATTTAGTGGCTGATAACAACATGTGAATCCCACACATTTGTCTGGTATTCATTTCTTTCAAAAATACTTAAATGAGTTCTAAAAATTTGTAGGAAAAGTATCACTGAGGAAGAGACTGGAAATGAATTTAAGTCTGAAACTAAGGAGCAAAGTTTTCTGGATGGTCTGTAAACTTCCACCTCTGCCCTAAGTACAGCATAGAAAAGCAGACCCCAAGTACATGAAGCAATAACCAAGCACTTGCAGAGGATTAGACAATCCTCATTTCCACAGAACCACTGGCTGCTAAACCACTTAGCACAAACTATTTATCAGTTGCCAAAGCAACCAGTAAAACAAATGGCAAAACTAAATGTCAGACTCAGTGTTTACACAGAAAGTGATGGTGTGAGGTTTTTGTACTCTATGCTGCTGGGACTGCTGTACAGACACTACTGTGCATGCCTGCTTCCACAGGGTCACAAAGATGCAGACAGTCCCATCTTTCTTCCTTCTGTTTCTACTTTCTACATTTTTAACTCCTACATATCACATTCTTTACATCTGATAAGTCTCATGCTTCTAATTAATTAAAATAAATATTAATGGTTCTTTAGCAGCTCTCAAAGCTGAGTGGACTCACAGCACAATGGGCTGAATTTTACCCCAGCAACAAAAAACCAGAATACACGTGTTTCAAATTCATTACTCCAGACTAACATAAAGCCTCTGGTCTACCTATTCTCCTCTCAAGAATAAAAAAAAAAAAGGAGGAAGTGAGGGTCAATCCCTGACTACTGCACAATGAAAACCCCAAAATAACAGCCACCCACAGCTGAGGACCAGCTGTTGCTAAAAAAGGGCTTCTAAATGCTAACTTTAATTGGAGGGGTTCATTAAAAATCACAGAATCATGAAGACCACTCTTTGAGTTGCATAGTGTTAGATATGATTTTCTGTATATGGTAAAAATTACTTTATCCTTTAATACTGTTTTCAAAGACAGGATTAACCTGTTATGCTTCAGAGAACAAGTAACCGTTTTCTCTATGCTGATTAGCACTATGCACTGAACTTTCCAAATTAGCATTTGGAACATTAAGAACATGCATAAAGTTTTTATACTGAGCTGCACTCGGTGCGCAAGTTCTAAAGAACTCCAGTTGCTTAGAAGGCTAACTTATTTACCATATATTGCATTAAATCTTTTCTTTTGTTCTGGGAAAATGCATGGAGTTACACCTTCCAAAGCAATCTGTCTGGTAGCTGTACCATAAGTCTGGGCACCTCCCAGCCAATGCTCCAGGAACACGGCTGTCTCTTAAAGCTAATTCAACTGGAAACTGTGAACAGCGAGCATACTATAAGCTCTCCAGCTACGTTCTCTCTCTCTCTCAAGCCACAGCAAGGCAGAAGGAACAGACTTTGGTTGCTGCCAAGGGAGTTGTGTGAATCACGCAGTTCCTGAAAGCATACAATCAAACTGTTTAAAGCTCCTTTTTAACTGCTAGTTGTGAGAGACAAGAATCTCTGCAGTGTTATGGAAGGCATGAAATCTTCTTGTGAAAGCACTATTCACAATTATATATGCATTTGGTAATTAAATGAGACCATCTTAGCCACTAATATACAAAACATAGCTTGTTGTGAGACATTCGCTTTAATCAGATGTCTGCCTCCTGTTTGAATTTACTGGAAAACCAGTTGGCAATCAATGTGGAAAATGGACACATGATTTTCTCCAGTACTTTGCAAACAGAAATATTGAAGGATTTAGCTGTTTTTATTGAGCCTCACACTCATAAAGGTACTTTAAGGGGAAAAAAGAAACCCACAATGTCCTTGGCCAGAGTAAAATGTTAATCTTCTTTTGGAAGACAGAAAAGTGAAGTTGGGTAAAAGATAAAGCCACAATTCTGGTAAGGAAAATCCATTTCCATTGCTAACACAAGTAACTATACTTTAGCAAACGAAGAAGACACTATTCCATGCACTTAAGTCCATTACAGACAATGGAATTATTACTGCAATATGAAGCTTTTTCTCCAGATTTGGAAACACACGGCAACCTGTCAGAAGGTACCCTCAGAACTCAACCAGACTTACCGCTATTAGTAAAGTGTTAACTTTTTGACTATTAGAAGAACTGATGACTGCCCTTACAGGCCAAGAACCTTTATTTCACCTCAAAATTACTACAGTCAGACTCCTTTGCCTTAAACTATCTCTGGAACTTTAAACTACTACCTAAACTATTTTGAGATGATCTCTTTTCATTATAGCTTGCTGACTGCAAAGAATTTACTCCTGGCACACAATGGCTGAAGTGGAAATAATCTCAAAATATAATTTGAATCCAAATAAAGTTGACTTGAATACCTTCGAATATGGTATCTTTAATTCTCCATGGTCAAACACCTCATTACTGATATTTGGGTATTTTAGCTCTGAATTGTCCAAGACCAATTTATAGCTACATTTCTATTTATTAATGTTGTGAAAGAAACAGTAAACTATTGCTTTTACTGGGTGATCAGGCCCAGTCAACACGGGTTCACCAAAGGCAGGTCCTGCCAGACCAACCTGATCTCCTTCTATGACAAGGTTACCTGTTTAATGGATGAGGGAAAGGATGTGGATGTGGTGTACCTAGACTTCAGTAAAGCCTTCGACACTGTTTCTCACAGTATCCTGCTGGAGAAACTGGCTGCCCTTGGCTTGGACAGGCACACTCTCTGCTGGGTTAAAAACTGGCTGGATGGCCAGGCCCAAAGGGTTGTGGTAAATGGAATTAAATCCAGTTGGAGACCAGTCATGGACGGTGTTCCCCAGGGTTCAGAGCTGGATTCAGTCCTGTTTAATATCCTTATCAATGATCTCAATGAAGGCATCGAGTGCACCCTTAGCAAGTTTGTGGATGACACCAAGCTGGGTGCAAGTGTGGATCTTCTTGAAGGAAGGGAGGCTCTGCAGAGGGATCTGGACAGGCTGGATCGATGGGCTGAAACCAACGGGATGAGATTCAACAAGGCCAAGGGCAGAGTCCTCCATTTGGGACACAACAACCCCGTGCAGCGTTACAGGCTTGGGGAAGAGTGGCTGGAGAGCTGCCTGGCAGAGAAGGACGTGGGGGTGTTGGTTGACAGCTGGCTGAACGTGAGCCAGCAGTGTGCCCAGGTGGCCAAGAGGGCCAATGGCATCTTGGCCTGAGTCACACACAGCGTGGCCAACAGGAGCAGGGAGGTGATTGAGCCCCTGTGCTCAGCACTGGTGAGACCGCACCTTGAGTGCTGGGTTCAGTTTTGGGCCCCTCAGTACAAGAAGGACACTGAGGGGCTGGAGCACGTCCAGAGAAGGGCAACGAGGCTGGGGAGGGGCTGGAGAACAAGTCCTGCAAGGAGAGACTGAGGGAACTAGGGTTGTTTAGCTAAGAGGAGAGGACGCTGAGGGGACACCTCATCGCTGCCTACAACTCCCTGAAAGGAGGTTGTGATGGGGAGGGTGTGGGTTTCTTTTCGCAAGTGGCAGCGATAGGATGAGAGGAAATAGCCACAAGTTGTGCCAGGGGAGGTTTAGACTGGACATCAGGAAGAATTTCTTCACTGAAAGAGTGGTCATGCATTGGAACAGGCTGCCCAGGGAGGTGGTGGGGTCACCATCCCTGGAAGTGTTTAAAAGACAGGTGGATGAGTTCCTTAGGGACGTGGTTTAGTGGGGAGACAGGTGCGGTTGGACTCTTGGAGGTCTCTTCCAACCTTAGGATTCTATGATTCTATGATTCATGTTTAGTTAAATTTCAACCTGAATTCATGCTACCTTGTTTATGTAAACCTCTCCAGGAATCAATCTTTTGGGAAGGAGTTGGGTTTGCAGAGTCAGCCTGATGCTGTGAGCACTGCTCAGAAGTAGCCAAAACACTGCTGCCTCATCAACACCTTCCTAGCCACAAATACAAAGCATAGCACCCTGAGGGCTGCTACGGGAAAAGTTAACTCCACCCTAGCCAGGCCCAACACACTTGTGTACCAAGAAAGTGAATTAAGAACTCCTTTTGAACTTACTTAGTTGAAAAAAAAAATCCTCCTGTGAACTCCTTCTCAAGATAAGTCTGTAACCGCAACAAAAGCCCATATCTGAAATGGATTGATTCCTCCAGACCTGCTCTGATACAAAATGGGTTTTCATACACTTCAGTGGAGGATTTCTGTAATTCAAATTATGTCCTTACTCAAATTTTCAATGACATTTTATACCTGCAAGATCTTCTTTGGAGGAAACCAGTCGAGGAGAGCTGTTACCTGGCTCAATTCTTAATGATAATCTGGAAAAACAAGTTTTTAGAGAAATTAACAAAAAAAAGTTTCTTAATAAAAGTTGAAAGCAACTGAAGAAAGTAATTATTTTGGTAGTGGTAAGCAGGAATTTTACTCTGTTGAAAGTGTAGTTACTTATTTTATTATGTAAGGAAACAATAAATTTTTGAAGTAAATCACTACCTGTTAGATCCAAGAAAGAAACTGTGAGTCTATAGAAACAGAAATGGAAACTGATATTTTATACTCCCTATCAGTGTAAAAACAAAAGTTCATATAGCCTTTCACCTGAAAAAAAACCTTATAAAAATTAGTAAATTTAGACACAAACCTAACAGCAAACATTTTATTCCCTCTCTGCATGACAAGTGAATGTATTTTCTTACCACGTGGAAATGCACACTCAGAAGTAGCTATTGAGAAATATTAGTTACTATGACTTACAGAAAAGGAGTGTAAGTGGGTAAAGTGACTGATGCTTAACAGTAAAAGATAAACAGAATAATATTATAACATTATATGCCTCTCTGCCTCACTCTATGTGTTTTACGATGCACTCTGTGTTTTACGATGCCTTTATCTCAGCACACCAACACGCCCTGATCGCCCAGTGCATGCACCCTCTGCCTCTCTCAATTTCATGTACTGTTAACATCGCCTTTCTTGGGTCCTTGTTCTGTACCAGTTTGACAAAAAAGTATGGAGGGCTACAAAGTTAAGTAAAGTTTGGTCATTGACTGCAGCAATGCAAGAATTGTGCAATGTTTTCAAAATAACAAAAATGCAAGTCAACTTAGAAAAACACAGGGTGTTTTAAAAGAACAACAGATAAATATGAGCCTAAATTTGAGTTTTGGTAAATCTAAACTACTCATGCTGACATGTTTAACAAAATATTTAAAATAAGCAGTGACAAAACACAATATTCTGACACTGAGATGTCACTCCTGGACCACCTTCCCTCTTTCCCACAGTAGGCTGGAAACAGTCAAACACATTTTTATTTCTAAGAAGAGATACTGCCAGTCAGTACAGTTTCAACCAGTCTTGGCTTGCTTGTCACCACCCCAATTTGTTTTCACAGTTCTCTGACACCACATTTTCCACTAAGCAGCACAGGCTGCACACCTGCATGTGCACGCTTGCCCCTTACCACACGTGCCTGTGTTGTGCCAGCAGCACGAGTCCTGCTTCCCGAAGAACCCCCAGTCAGAACCTTCGCCCCCTCGGAGGCTCAGTGTGAGATCGGCAATAGCACATTTGTCAATAGTGCAGACTTCGACACAACCAACACTCGCTGTTCACACCACACCCATCACACAACAGAAGATATTCTTGCAGCTCACTCTCCCCAGTGCTACTCACCAGTGTTAATATGAGTAAAAAACTAGTTTTGTTCCAGCACGCCTAATAAAGCACTCCTAACGCAGACACTCTCTTTTTTGTGTTTTCACCTGTATAGGATCAGAAATTCATCTTATAAGTCACTATATTCATCCAGTATCACAGCACTGTTGGGATTGAGTTTTTTTCAGGAATTCTTTTCAAAAGCAAAATCTTAGCTTTACTATGGTGAGGAAGCCTAGGCTTAGTGAAAGTCTAAGTGCTGGCATAGGAAATTTCAGCATTCCAAAATACTACTGTACAAGTTCAGCTACAAGACATGCCACGATAAATCCTATGTATCAGCCTCAGAAACTGAAGTTCCCAAACTGAAGAGTTAGTATTAACAATCTAAGGTGAAAAAAAATTAGAAGTAAAACCTCTAGAAAAAAAATCAGTGCAGACATTTACTGAATTAACAAATGACCAAATGACCTTTCGGAATTAAGATAAAGCTTTTCAAGAACAAGGCACAGGACGAGCATGTGAAGGCTTTGTTTTTGGATAGTAAAAAGAAGGCGTAAACAATTTTTTTTTTAAAGCCTGATAAAATATTTTCTGGAACATGTCAGGGCTGGTATGCTCTGTAAAGTAAGCTGGACCTCTATCCCAACTTTGTCTTAAATAACATTCTGCTACTGACTGCCACCATGTAGCTCATTGAAGAATAACCTTCCCAGTGAGCAGTGAAAGAGGAACCTAACATAATGCAGAAAATAAAAAGGGGTGGGGTCAGTCTTGAACACAGCTCTGTTTCATGGGATTGTGCTCTCCAGTACAGAATGAAATTGCTGCTAGGACAGGACAGCAAGGCTACTTGTACTTAGTTCTCCTAATATTAAGCAAGTGAACAAAGACAAAGAAGAGCCTTGCATGAACAAGAAATTTAGCTGCTCCTTGAGGAGGCTGAACAAAAAACTTATTCATCTTTCTTGAGACAGGGAAGACCTTAGTTTAAATAAAGCAGTGCAGTTCTCAACGCTGTGGCACATGGCGTTTCTGACCAGAACTTGTGTATGAATCAAAACAGGTCTGACATATCTGAATACTTCTGGGCTGGCCATGTAGTACTTAAACAGTAGATACAACAGTTTCTAGAAGTTTCACTGTCCCTGGGAATGTCCTGTGGAAAAGGCAGCAAAATCACAACTATAGCTACTGATCTATACGGCCATTGGATCACTAGAAATCTCAGACTAACAGTGGAGGCTTCTCCCTACCCGTTTGTACCTTTGACAACAATTCTTGGTGGAATCCCAGGGAATACAGCTGCCTGGGAGGCCTATTTGAAATGGACTGTGGCCAAGGTGCATGATTACAAGTACTATTATTTTAAACACCTGCCACGCAATTCCTGTTACCGTAAGACTAAAGCCAATACGGTGCAGCTGGTGCCCCAATAGCACCATCATTGTTAGAAGTCAGCATAATGTTTTAGTTGTCTACTAATTTCTCTTGGATCTTTTCCCACAGCATTCTGCCTATCTGAATTGAAATTTGAACTGCTCTTCCTGTAAATCATCTTACTAGTATATCGGAAAATCAGTGTGTTGCCTAATGTGCTCTAAAGAACTGAACTGTACGTACAGCTAGCAGCCTACAGAACTGGATTCCAATCCTGACTTTTCTGCCCAGACAATACTGTAACACAAATAACAAACTGGCTTTACTCAGAGAACAACTGTGTAGAATATCAGGCCTGACCTCATGACACCAAAAGGTCAGCAAAAAAAGGCATTTTGGATCCACTGCAAGGCATGGCAGACTAGGAAAGGCTGTGGCATGGTGCCACAGTCTCTGCAGAGCCCTGTCTAGCTCAGGGGAAAACAGCATCCCTGGGGACAAGTACTCTCCTCAGATCACTTTTTACATTCCTGGAGGAGGAAGAAGGTCCAGCTGCAGACGCATCATGGTATGCCTGAAGCCCATGGGCTGCCAGTGATGCCCTGAGATAACAATTATCACCAATACGTTTTGGGTAGAACTGGAAGGAATCCTTTAGATTCTATTTTTGCCCCCTTAGTCTTGTAGCTAGCAAACATTATAATTTCTCAGCTTCTGCAGAGAGCAGTATAGGGGCTGAGCAAGAAAGACCTATTATTTTTAGGATATGACATCATGGTCAGGGGTTTTCTGGAGTGTTCCTACTTGCTGACAAGCATGAACTTAAAGCAAGCAATTGGACTGGCACAAAAAACTGCAGAGAAAAGCTTTGTTTATATAAAGTGGCTGCCAAATCTTCCTTTTCAGTGTAATTGAGGTTCTCATTTGGTGAAATGTGTGTTGAGATCCTGCCAATACATTTCAGGGCAACTATCTAAGCTTCTCTCCCTGACAGCCTGGTACTGAGATAGTTCTGTTCTCCCTGCTGAAGGTCAAGTATGCATCTTATCAGACTCCAACGCTGTCCTTGACTCAGAGAGAGCGGTCACTGGAAGGAGAAAGAGAAAGGAGATTCTTTCCCACTACAAAAACTTAGCACTCTTTGCCTTTTTAAGGCTTACAGTTTCTTCTGGCACGAGATGAGAAAATGCTATGAAACTGAAGATCCATTAGGGAAAACTGTGAGGAAAATGTGAAATCAAATATTCAAAACAAACCCCCCAAACTTCTTCTCAAATACAAAGACAAAAGAGGAATTTAAGTTATCTTTAAGGGTAGATGTGATGAGTTTTGATGAATATACACTTTTAAATTAAAGCTTTATTCTGATGAAACAAACATGGTAGAAAAATGTCAAAGTTCTCCAACACATAGAAACTGCAGCAACTGTGCTATGCTAAAAATCAAATCCTTGCCTCTTTTTAATAACTCTTGTGACTTCAAGCCCAGTTTTTCCTTGCCATAGTGAAGCCTAGAAAGAAAACTGCTAAATTTGATTGAAATACTCTCACAAGTAACTAAATCCAATGAAAAAATACTAAATTATCTTTGAGCTACATCAAATACCTTCCAGCACTATTAGCAAGGCTCCTGCTGAGGTTAAAATTATTGTCAAATTTAAACTGGAATTACTCATGACTTGTAGTTTTTTTCCAACTATTATGTTATAGTATCACATACTTACAGAAACCATGTGTTTAGTCTGTGTTTCCTACGATATTACAGTTCATGGAAGCTATTGTATATGTAACGTTAAGATGGATGCATCATCAGGAAATTCCATCTAAAAATCAAATTAAGCAACATAACCAGTTTCTTGAGTCCAATCCAGGGGTTCTAAAGCCTAAGTGAACTACAATTCTTCACCTTTACCAGTTCCTAATCGGTTTAATTTTGTTCTTTTGCGACTTTAATGGAACATAGAAGTATGTGGGAAATTGGTAAATAATGACCATTTCTTAAATTTTAACACATATATTTAAATCTCACACTACCCTTAACAACAAGCCTTGAACTGCCCGACCGTTTCAAAAGGTTGTGCACAAGGCTAATATTCAATGTGCATCTTTTGCACAATGCATCTCTAATTAGCAAACATATACAATGTCATGACACTGAGAACAA
Source organism: Neomorphus geoffroyi (assembly GCA_033558235.1). Classification (NCBI taxonomy): domain Eukaryota; kingdom Metazoa; phylum Chordata; class Aves; order Cuculiformes; family Neomorphidae; genus Neomorphus; species Neomorphus geoffroyi. Next base: position 171,001 of record JAUMJM010000014.1, read on the forward strand.
GAACATAGGCATTTGATCATCAGTATTCTGGCAGGAATTCTAATTCCACGAAGCTGATAAATTTTGCTATGAAAACATCATACAAATACTTTCTATTTTTCCAAACAATCTTCGCACAGAAACATCAGTATTCTTGGTGTCTGTGATGAACCAGATGCGAAAGCACAAACCTATCAAACCACATCGGTGTTGTCTCTGTTATGATGACACGTTTTTCTCCTGAATTGTCTCAGTAGGATTTTGCATCTGTATGCCAGCAGTATCAGCTGTAATTGTGGAGAAATGCTGCGGTTAGGGTAGGTCATTCTTTATGTTCATGTGTACGTGGCTCCATGCTTGCAATACAGTCTTCTGATTCACTGGATCTGCTCTTTTCATTAACTGGTCAAGTTTCAACTTAAAATTATTTGTCTCACTACTCTGATTAAGAAGCCATTTCAGAATTCCATTGCTATGGTGGTTAGGAACCATATTTCAACATTCAGCTTCTAAATTTTTATACTCATTAATCCTTATGCTACATTACAATTTAGTTTAAATTGCTCTTTATCCTCCCTATTTTCTCCCAATTCTTTTTATGAATAGTGATTCGATTACCTAAACTTCTCCTTTTGTAAGCTAAAGCTAAACCTAGTTCTTTAAGTCTAGTGTTACAAGACAGACTTTATTCAGCTGATCGCACTAGCGTTTTTTTAAACCCTCTTCAAGCATGGAGGGCCAGAATTCATAAATGTGTACAGTTTTTCTCCACATAAGGACTCATCAGCTCCTTTTGAAGCAGTACTAACCATTTCATTTTTTATAGAAACATTCTATTTGATAGGGAATAGGGATGATTTTTGTCTTTTCATGAATGCATCTCACTTCTAACAGACTTTTATGGATCAACACCATAAATTACTGTTAATAATAATTGTTAAGAATAAATATATAACATTTTGATTTTTGCGTTACTATCAATTTAATCATCAGGCCACCTGACTCTTCTTTTGTGATATCCAAATCATCTTCTACTTCGATGAACCCTTCCAGCAACGTTTATTAGCAAATAGTCTAAGTACACACAAATTCTGAAATAAAATTCTTAACTGAACTGTTTAATAAAACTGGTAACAAGACTGGTTTTAAAGAAGTTTATTAGCAATGTTGCTCTCCAAAACGTATTCTAAAGTCTGTCACACCACCATTATATTACTGAACATCTGTTTGCTTTGAATACTTTTATTTCTGCTCACCTAAACAGAGGTACTATATTTGTCAACAGCTAATTATAGAGCAATGCAACTACCTTGGTTGAGTTATGGATTGTCTGCTAGACCTATGATTTAATGTGCTAGTCCTTCAGAATTACTGGCCAGGGATTATCACCTCCTTTAACTAGGGCACATTCACAGGCCGACCAACGTGCTCGATGATGTCTACTTCACACCACTGTGTGGGTTGGCTCTTCGCCATCTCTTTTGTAAGCATTGCTTTAACATGCTTAAATTCTCAAAATTGTTAGGTTTATATCTGAAGTATCAGCTTGTTAAAAATAGTAAACTGAAATTGAAATATGTTTTTTACATATTATTTACAACAGCATAGAGTCAATTCTGGACATCTTAGGGATGGTTTCAGGGTTCCTGAACAAAATTCCCAGAATACAACCATAATGTAATAGAATAAACACTCAATTTTCATCTGCTTTTAACTTTTACAAAGATATTTAATTTTGGAAATCTGTTTAGAGCCATAAAGCAAGGCTCATTCTGGATTTTACTCAGGCATCCTGGTATTATTAGCTCCATTACATAAAATATTAAGAACGCCAGACATACACCAAAACCCCTTCAGTCAATGAATAGCTTTCTGTTAAACTCTTAATCAATCTAACAGCCAAGTGATCTTTCCATTAAATTCCCCAAAACCTGAAGAATAGCACTTACTTATAATTGTCATCTTCCACAAATTTCTGAAGTTCCTCAATGTAACGGACGGACTTCAAATACTTCTGCACGTGGGGCAGAGTTGTGAGATGATCTGTGGAGTGTTAAAACAAAAAAGATGAATATTCACACCATCTAAAATAAATTATTCTTCTGTGTCTTTTTTCTGTACTGATTGTTATCTTTATGAAAACAGAGAATCGGAACCTTCCTAAAGAATATATCAGGCACTAAAGAATATATCAATATTACCTTGACCCTAAGACGATGTTCAAGATTTGATTGAGCAGAAGTGATGCTCAGTTGTTAAAAAGATGCATTTCATCATGGTGAAAGCCAGTAGATTTTGTAACACGCTATCTAACAAGCGCTGCAAACGCTGCTTGAATTTTGTGCTCCCTGTTCTGGCAGAAACTAAAGCCTGCAGCCGTGGCTGTCTATGATTCCCAGGAACATGCGTTCTGGGTTTGCGTGGCCAGGGTTTGGCGGTGGGGTGAGGTACAGGGGTGGTTTCTATAGGAAGCTGCTAAAAGCCTCCCCTGCGTCCAAGAGAGACAATGCTAGCCAGCTCCAAGTCTTCCAAGACAAGTTGCTGAAGCCTGCATCCCATGGAAAGGACCCATGCGGGAGCAGTCTGTTCCCAAAGAACAGAGCACTGGAACACTGAGACAGCTCGTGAAGAACTACAGCCCCTGGGAAGGCCTCACACTGGAGAAGTTCATGGAGGACTGTCTTCCGTGGGAGGGACCCCAAGCTGGGGCAGGGGAAGAGGGTGAGAAATCTCTGTCCCCTCTGAGGAGGGGAGTGGTAGAGCGGCTTTGGTTCAGCCAGCATCAACCCAACACAACATGAAATGAAGAGGCTTAAAAATTCCAACGCTGAATATCAAGAAAGATGCTAAGTTCAGAACGACAAAAAAAATCCTTTGACCCATGGGTCAGGGACAGGAATTCACCTTGTCACATATAATTCAATTTCTATGCTCTTGTAAAGACAACTGTTTTAAAGGCACCCATTATTCCAGATTAATTTTTCTTCAAGGCCATATTTAATTTTCATTCCAATTTTAACAAAAAACACTCAAAATTAATGCACAGCAATGCAGGAAGCCGCCAAAACTGTAAAAAGAAAAGGGTCAGTGAAATAATGAGGCTTCTTTGCCATTCAAAGTATTCAAAGACAAAATGAAACTCCCATGATGCAGCTATTCACAATCATACATTATTATGCCTAGTCCTTATCTTATCCTTATCCTTGTCCTTATCCTGCTGGATAATTAAGCACACACAAGTAATTTCTCACCTCATTTTATCACAATATAACATTTAATTTTGTTTCTATTAAAAACTCTCCAAAACTGTAGCATTTAAATGTTCTGAAAGTATTTAATTGTACAGCTGCTTTCAAGGTTTTCCAGCTTGTTTCACGTTTAAGCAATGGACAGTCATACTGAGTCACCAACAGCATGGTATTTGTCAAGACCCCAAATCCAGCACATTTCTTGACATAGGGTCTCACTAACAGGCTAGAATTGCAGAAATAAATTTGATCCTAAAATCTTGTTAACCAAAAAAAAAAGCAGCCTCCAGACGTTCCTCACTTCATCAACCTGTGAGTTACGTGGAAAAGCTTAACACACAATTTAACAAATGTTGTACACATTGAAATATTTGTATTTATTTTTGTAAACATATAGTAACAATAGTAACCATAAAATGATAATGAAATTAATACATTCTATGCTGCAAATACATGCTATCTACTGCAAAGGAAAGGAAAGATATTAAGATAATTCTCTCAGCATGCCCCTATTGGAAACTGAAAGTAATCCAAATGTAATAGTTGTAGTGGCATGTCATTGGCAGTCCACCAGCAAACTGCACAACTTCTGTTACAGCTCTTACCAGTCAGCATACGTGCTTACTTCCCAACTTACCAGCAGGATTGAAACTGCACAGAAGCGGAAGCTACATTGCTCACTAGTGGTCAACTCTACTAGCATCACCTCTTGTGTTGCCTTCACAGGGCTGAAAACTGTTTTCACGATGTTGTACTGAAGAAATTTTAGTTAAGGCTTAATAGGTATAACAAAATTTACCAACCATAGTTACAGGAGACTTGCAGATCAGCTATTATTCGCAGAATATTATTCATTTGATTGGATCTTTGCTCATTCTCCATAATGCTGCCGGAAGCGGGATACGCAGAATCAATGTAGATTAAATCCAAGAGATAAATTCCTGAAACAAATGAATCAATAAACCAACTGATCTAGTATTTCAAACTGCAATAGTTGCATAATATTTAACAAACACAATAGCAATACAGAACGCGCTGAGTCTGCTGCATTCAAAGAGACTGAACGGAAACCACTGCATGTGCTCTGCTCTGGGATCACTACAGTCATTGCTACAGTGTGCTAAAAACATTATCTCAGTCTGACTTGTGTCTAAAGGATTGCTCCAACATTTAGGGTCAACTAAAAGGCAGACTTTAATATATTCCTAAACTATTCTATGAGCTCTGTAGTGAAGTTAGTGCTTCATTGTGTGTAACAAAGAAGGGAACATATTTTTGACCAGGGAAATAATGTGTGCAGCATAAAAAACTATTGTATTTCCACATTCGATTTTCCATACTGTTTCTTGAGCATGTTTATAATTAACAACTCCCCCTCCACCCCACGTTTCCTTGCCCTGCCTCGAAAACAGCACTGAGTTTCAGGAAAACAGCGAGCTGGCTCACTGCCACTCTTCCAGCTTTAGAACATTAAATTTTACTGATAAATTCCAGCTACTAAACAACAGGAACTGCAACTATGCTAGTCAAGCACAATTTTTTAGGATGGAAGGAAAGCCACTACACTAAAAGGCACACAGCACTCATAAAGAACACTTCTGAGAGAATTTGAGCACGCTTGCATTAATTAGTGACAATAATCAGACCTTTGGAAGTGTATTAAGTTTGTGCTGTGAGGACTATTTTCATGCACTCTCTTGGTAGTAAGAATGCCTCAAATTTACTCAGCTGAAAAAAACCCCGAGCCTGGAAAAACTTGGAAATAGTATTTCCATCTAGGAAAATATATTTCTTTCCTGAAATTAAAATGTTCGCATGTGTTCTCTAGTAATGTCTCATTAGCAAAATGTAGAGCTTGCAGTTACAGACCACCAGCAATAGCCTAGCAAATTTAGGAAGTTTTTCCTCTTTACAGATTATTAAAAAAAGACAGAGCTGGCAATTTTGTCAGACTTTAAAAAGCAGTGAGCATCTGCATCAACAAAATCTCATTCACATGTTGACTACACTCCACTATTATATGGTTTTGCCATGGAGTTCTGCATATCTCAAGTGTTGCCTGGAAGATCTCCATTGCAAGACTTTTTATGACCAGCGCTTTGCTTGCTATCGATCTGTTTCTTTAGATCTCCGTCACCTTGACAAATCAGTGGCTCACTGGGTCACATGGGATCACATCCTGCATTAGCCAGGTTGCAAGCTCCTACATAATTCCTGTAGTTTTTAGCCTATTCATTTGTGTATTCTGGAAAATCCTTCCACTGTTTGGGACGAGTGGGTGAAGAAATGGTATGAACCATCATTGAAACCTGAATAAATGGACAAAGAGGCAGTTACAAGCAAGAAGACAATTTGTACCTGGGAGCTGCTTCAGCCACCCTCCAACACACGAGAGTTCCTAACACTTGCATACTGCCAACATGGACCAGGCACCTGACACATCAGAACAAAGAAAAGCAGCTTGATCTCCCCAGTACTGGAACCTGACTGAGTCACCAAGATTGCTCCATGACCTGGAGATCCTACCTAGATTTAGATTCCACTCAGAGCCCTTCACTGTCCTTTCTTGTCAAGTGGCCCTTCAAAATATAGTTAAATGCTGTGAAAATTCTATTTGCTCTGAACCTCTATACTGCCCTGTGCCTTACAGCAGCCTGGTTCAAGGCTGCTTCCTAGTTATTTTGAGCAAGTGCGCAGCTACTCTCATTGATATCAAGGGTATGAACACCCTCTTGAGTTGTATCAGTAGTCGTAAGCCTTTCTTCAGGAGAAACAGTAAATTTTCCAGGACAATCTACAGATGACGATCAACAAGATACACAAGCCACAAAAAGGATGAGGGGAGGTTAGCATAGGTCCTGTAAATTCCAAATACAAGTGTAAGGAAATGTTTTTTTTGTGGGTAGTGGGGTGCAGGAAGAAAGAAACTAAATTGATGGATGCCAGTAAAACCGCTCCCTGAGGGTAACATGCTGGCACATAACAGAACAGAGTCTTTGTAAATACACATCAAGCTACACGTTTTCCATGGTGCTGCTCTCCCTCCTTCCTTTTAAAGCGAGAAGGATGATTACCATTTTATGACTTTTTTTTTTTTTTTTTAGCGTTACCAGTCTGCATCCAGGGAGCAGTGTTTTGAACTTTTCTATATATACCATGTGATAATAGGAATAGATAAGATTCAGTTTATTTTTCTCGGAGGAATCACAAAAGTATTCCCTTCAGCAAAAGACTTTAAGATCTGCTTCCCAAGGCAAGGCTCAGGTTTGCCACATGCCAAAGAAAACACACAACTCCAGCTTTTCAAATCTTGGCTTACATTCGTGCTACCGTGCACTGAAAAAAGCTCTTTAAGATGTGAGGCCATCAGGATATTTTCCAGAGGGTGAGCTCATGGGCAGCTGCTTCCACATTTTCCAGTGGTACTGGACTTTTCTCCATTGTTACTAGAACTAATTTTGCAGCTGGGTATTGTACGTGGACAACACAGTATTCATTAGTTTATGGCATCGTGGAAATAATAACACAGTCTAAGGGAAAGCACAGCCAAATAATCCAGAACTAAATTTATCAATGGAATCACTCTGTGTAAAGGGTACTGATTATTTTTAAATTGGCAAAAAGAACTCTAATATCTACCTCTTAAATTTTTACTGTAGAGCTCAAAAAGTAGCAATCTAACTGACATTTTAAAGACAGGGAAACTGAAGGACAACAAAAAAGTGACCTTGAAAGGTAGCAGTCAATGCCACCCCAGATCATGCATTTTGAGTACTCCATCCACCAGACAACAACTTCCAAGACTAGATTTTATTGAAAATTTATTTATGGAGAACTGCAGTGTTCAGCAGAACACAAACCTAAGCCTGTATCTTTGTGTCTTCATTCACACTTAAGCTTCTATTATTTCTTCATTCAACACTCAAGGTTTCTGACAAAGAGAAAATAGCACAGAGGCAGATAATAAATAAGTGTACTTGCGAACAGATGGCTACTAACAACATGCTCTAAAGAAAAACAATCCCAAGTCTCCTGAAACCAGTGGTTATTCAGCTTCACCTGATTCTGATGAACCTCAGCTCAAACATATGAGCTTTAAAACCTTCATGAACAGCTATGGTATGTGATTTGTTCCCCATGAGATGAAATACTTCCAGTCCAGTACATCACATGTACAAAGTTACACCAGTGAGAATAGCTAAGATGGTATCATTTCAAAATGCAGCAGCAGAAAGAAATAGAAATGTGTTTTGTAAGGCATTTGCCTGGAAGTCAAAAAATCTGGGTTCAAACTTTCTGTTCTGTCATAGATTTCTCTTACCCAGGCAAGCTATTGTTATCCTCTATTTTCCATAAATTCTGTGAAAGAGAAAAAAGGGGGCTTTAAATTCTGGATAGAAAATACGCAACGATGTGCAGCCTTTAGAAGCAGCAGCACCATTTACTCTTAACAACTCAGGATTTCAAATCTCTTTTGGTGGTTTGCAACAACTTGCAGGCACAAGGTACAAACTTAAGTACCTAAAATTGTCTCACAAATACACACTGTTGCAAAACTGATCATACAAATACAATAGGGATAAAGACTGAAAACCTGTGTCATTCTGAACTGTGTCTTTTCTAATTTTTTTTTCACTCTTTTCTTACAGTGAATATATATGTATCCTGTGAAATAGCAGGGCTAACAAGTCCAAAATTCAGTGGTTAAAGCACACTTGATATATGCTGTAGTGCACAGTGCTCTAAGGGTCTGTGCAATTCTGCAAATGAAAATAAGTTTGGAAACAGCTGCTGTTTTGTATTTTGTTCGTCAGACATTCAATGCTTTGCAACGAAGAATAATTGGCTGATGGGGAAGTATTTCAGATGAGCCTGAGGACTTCAATTTGTTATTCTTAACATTTAATCAAGTCTACAACAATCTTCCACATTTGTTTGGTAAATGGATACCACGACAACCACAAATACATGCTGTAAGAGGGGGAAAAAAAAAGAAGCTGAAGGTTTTGATGAGCAAATTTAGTTCCCTACTCACCATCACGTACAATACCTAAAGATAGTTACAACCCAGAAGCCTCTAAATGCACACATGATGCAGCACAACGTGGATTTCTGGGTATAGAGCATCTTTTCAGCACAAGACACAAGGTCTACAGGACACAGAGTAACTGGCATGCAGAACACAAAGGATCCCATGGAAAGTAATTGTTTTCCCTTTTTCTCCCCAAATGTTGAATAATGACACTGGTTTGATAGGAAAACCAGAAGAGACAAAAATATGTTTCCAATTTGTAGTCAGCTATAGTTATGAAAGCCTTTTCCCACATACGGCAGTGTGGTCGTATCATACTCAACAAAGCACAGGACAGAGAGAAGGCAACTTCTCAATTAACTACGTGGTAGAAAGTCTAAATCCCTACAGTCAGCAGTCTGTAAAACCAAAGACACCGTTCTTGGGAGATTAGTTCACAGACAGAAAAGCCAACAGTTCTGTGGTATCATTGGTTTCAAGGAGACTGGATATTTTCCATGGACTAAGGGCTGGAAAATTTTTCTACAAAATCAAATGTATATCGTGCTTAATCTTGGTAGGACTTGGAATACTCTAAAAAACCTGAGGACAAATCTGTGCCAAGGCAAGAACATGTGATTTTTAATACATACAGCCAGCACAGCAGTACAGTGAATGGGGTCACACATGGAAAGTAACGATGGAGCCATGACCAGATTCATCACTTCTGTCTGATGCCAGCCAAAATGCCAGCATTGGCATCTCACACCTACACAAATGCAGAACTGTAACGAGGCTGAGTCAAAAATACAAAAAACTTTCTTGGTTAGAAAAAAATTGCGTAATTTTTACTGATACAGTTCCAATTTCCCAAACAGCCACTCCTGCCATTCTCTGGCATCTCTCCTGGCACAGCGTCAGCCTAGCAAGAGTGCAAATGCTCACAATACCACAAAAGCTTTTACAGAACACACAAGGAGCATCGATGCCTGTAATGATGTTGCTAGGAAGTCACTAAGAGGGAGAGTAGCTAATGTGGTTGCTCTCTGGAACATTATTTCTTCAACACAAGGACGAACTGAAAGACACATTTTCTGTACTTGCCAGTCTTTTTGATGGTGGTGGTTCTGTTGTTTTGTGAACACTCATCTACATGAAAGGGGAAACAATTATGGCTTCAAACCACACAACTTTCAGAGACAGCAACGAGAAGCATCTTAAAAAAGCAACAGGAAGAGAATTTTCCTTATACAAATTCTCATATAAGTGAAGTGAAAATGGAAACTTAAGAAAGGTATCCATTTTTAAAGTAAGCTAAAAATACATTCATTAGAGGTTTCAATAATTTAAAATTTAAAAACATTAAAGCATTTTAATGATGGTTGCTAGAATGACAGTTGCCAGAAATAGCTTCACATGAAAATATGGACCACAACCGTTTTCATGCTGAACGTGTAAACTACACAACACTGCAGTGGTTTTTGACTTGAAATAGGAATGTATCAACTAGGACCCCAAAGATGTTCTGTATCAGGCCGTTCTCTACATTACATAATTTCTTAATTGAATCAAACTAACCCTTCTCATACCAATAACCACGCACACACTTACTACACAAACAGCAACTTCTCTCTTTTCTGGTTTCAGAATCAGAAAACTGTACTGGAGGGCCACGTTGCCACTTTGGTCTTGTCTATACCTGGAAAGCAGAGACGCACTATTTTGGAGTATTTACTCTGGAACAGATCATCTATTACAGGCCCAGCATTCCTCAAGAATGATCACATCCAAATTGAGACATTCTCTGGAATATCTACGTCAGTAAGTTTTCAGTGTTGGCAGCATTCACCTGAGTAAAACTGAGGGATCATTCAGGCAAATGTGCTCTGTAACGGTGACGATGTGACACATAATTGTAACTCCAATACACAACTCTGCCTCCATTAATCAAACACAGAGCCCCGGTAACCGGAGTGAAAGTTGTGAAAATTATTTTACCTTCATGGCAAAGATCTCATTGCAAACAACAAATGGTATTATGTACAATTAGTAAAAAAACAAGTAAAAATAGTTGTAGTCTGTTACCTCTGTCAGGACAAAATCTAAAATCAGTTTATAATTGTAATTTTACAAATTTTACAAATACTTCCATAACACATTGAAAGATTTGTTCCAATGAACACTTACAGTAATGGCAAATACATTTTTTAAAACCAGGTAACAACAGCAAAAGAAATAACACTGTCATTATCACAGTACGTGCACAAGTATAAAAGCAGCTCCACTCACAAGCAATAGTTTCAACGAGACATAATGAGCAACTACATTCTTCCTAAACAAGTCCCTAGAAAGGCTCGAGCATCCTTAGAATCAAGCATTCATTCAATAAAAATAAAAATAAAATTCCAGTACCAATACAACTTTTAATTCCATCCTCTGCCAAGAGCACCTCCAATACTGCCCTGTTTCTTTTGGCTCCTATTATAACTGAAAAAAAGAAATAATCATCACCAGCTCCAGAAAAAGAGAAAGGGCTCAGATCATGCTGCCTTCTCAGAAACTGCAACACCCATCTCAGCCTTAGCTGCTAGCTTGACCATACCGACTATTTAGATATCCCTGATTTGACCTACAATGAGAAAAGAAACTCTCTAGCTATCTATGACTTTTAAGAAAGCAACATTACAAATTTAACTTTATTTTGAAGGTAGATTCTAACACACAGCTTGCAGGGAATTTATGTCCCAAATCACCTCTGACCAGTGCAAATCATTCTCTTGTCTACTGAAGGAGTCTAAAAAATCCTGAACCTGCATGGAGCTTCCTAGCAAAGCTCTCTCTCAGAACAAACCAGGCTTTCTCAAGAGTATGGAAAATCATTTTTTCATTTTCCCCAAAACCCAACTGTTTCCTAATACTTCCACAATGAATCAGGAGATAATCTACTACAGAAGATTAAATATTGCAATATTGATTCATTTCAACATTTTCAAACACGCGTTATCCAGTGTCAGAAAGCAGGGAATGCTTTGAAGCAGAATACAAGAGCTATTGCAAAGGTGCAATAGTTGTTTTCCAGATGGAGCTTCCCGTTTGCATCGAGCTGTGGTTCAGGAGATTCCTGAGACACATGTTGCACAAACATTTCCATGTATAAGGCTAGGTGTTCTTTCTTTATGTTTTTTCTCCAAATCTGTCTGTTCACTTTTTCTTTTTCCTGCTATTTCTCCACAAACACTGTTTTTTTAAAGTTTTTGGTTTTGAAAGACCCTGTGGCAAATGAATTCAGCAATCAAACTGTGCACTGTCTGAAAAATGAATCTATTCGATTCTTCAGAGTTCACCTTTGTAAGACTGGCACATTCTCATCTGTTTTGTTTACTTTGAGCTTCTGATCACTGCCTCGCAGTCAACAGCCAGCTGTTTTACAGCATTCTTATCAGTTCCCAAAGCCAAGTCTGACTTTAGACCACTCCTTGCAGATTAAATTACCCTCGTGAAGACAACTGTCAGCTTTCACAGCCAGAAATAATTGGCTATTAGATTCCTACTATTAGTAGTATCTGTTATTCTTCAGTCATGGATCCGAGCTGATCTCCGAGATTCTCAGTATGAAAACCAAATGGAACAACTATGAAATGTTTTGAAAATCATGTAATTCAGCCTAAAGCCTTTAACAAAAGCAACAAGCTCCACTTCCTAATATTACAAATCCAAGGAAAAGGCATTCCCATTTGGTCCAAGTAGAACGCCCACATGAAGGCTAATTCCATTTTTCTCATCCATCCTTCCCCAAGGGCAAACGCCAAGGGCTATCCAAACAATTCTGATGTCCTACGAACACTTGGCACATCCAAATAAAAGCTCCCCACCACCTATCAAGTTGGCACAACTTTATTTTCCCCAGTAGAAAAAACAGCAACAGACCAAAACAATAAGAAATCTTTGCCATACACAGTTTGGAATGACCGATATGTAAAAGTTTCCAGGAACAGGCTATCTAGATAGTTTTAGAAAGACAAAAAAGCACTCAACACTGAATCAGAGGTTGTTCTGTGTAATCATACATTGTTTCTTCATCAGAAAAGAGAATGATCAAAGAAATAGGGTTTGGCTATTTTTGATCTTTCAAATATTTTTATCTATAATATGATTATCTGTACGAGAATACTAATTACTCAGAAACACACCACAAGATAAGTCCCTATTTCATCTCCTTTATTGGGAAATCCTGTATTTCTAAGAAACAGCGCTCAGGGGCATAACTTGTGTTTCTGTAAAAAGTAAAGAATCTGAAAACGCTCCCTTTTAAATGAAAACAAAATACCCAACTCAAGTTGTAATCTAGGTAGGGAACCACTTTCCTAGCTCTGTAAGTAGTAAGGAATTTGAGAAATTGCCTAGCACAAGAAACAGCCATCTCATCTCTTGGCAGATGCTCATGACAACCCAATACAGTACAACTTTCCAAAGATGACTGATACGACACTGAAATAACACTTTGGTTTGCTAGACTGCTGATAAAATGTCGCTAAAAAAGGGAACATTTTCTAATGTGAAGTTTCGCTTTTAATTTTGGTAATTTCTTTGCAAGATTCCCAGCAAGGTATAAATACATCTTAAAATCAAATCTTACATTAATTATAAAAATTGTTTCAAATTTAGAGGCGACCACTAATGACCAAAAGTATTGTACGCACAGAAGTTCTGCAACACATGATTTTCAGAGAGGGTCTGGAGAAACAGTACAAATTCATGGCAATCAAATTAGAAACGTGCTTTTGATTACAGCACCAGTAGCAAGTGAACACTAAAAACACACTGGTGCTCCGCCAGTTCACGGCTTCTCCATCCGCATTTGATTATGTTAAGAGCTTCCTTGAAGTTGGACAATTTTACTTCCTTTTATTTCTGTGAAACGTACTGTTGGTGGACAAAAACCACCTAGAAGCAGCAAGGACGTAGAGCACCCGCGCTGCTGTGCAGAGCGCCCGGATCCATCTCTCTCCTTTAACAGCGAAGAGGCCCGGCCCGCACAGCCCCGCGGGGCGCGGGTCAGAGACCGCGGGGCCACCGCGGGGCGCGGGTGGGTGACCGCACTGCCCACAGAGGCTGTGCCAAGCTCCAAGGGCACAGGACGGGCCGTTGCGTTTCTGCTCGCCGCCGGTTCCTGACGAGGGCAGCACCGCTGCCCGCGAGCTCTGCCCCACGGCTCCCCGCAGACACCCGCGCACAGACCGCGCCCCCACACCGCCCCCGCCCTACGGGGCCCCGCGCGGCGAGGCGGGGGCGGGGCGGCCCCGTGGCGGGGGGGCGGGGGCAGCGGTCCCGCCCCAAGCGCGTCAGGCCCACGGCGCCCCGTGCCCTTCTGGCAAGGAGCCTCCCACAAAGGAGCCGGAGCTCGAGCTGCGGCCGCGCGGGGATGGATCCCGGGCTGTGACCGCGCAGCCTCGCCGCGGCTGAGCCCGGGCAGCCCCGAGCAGCGCACGGAGCCCCCGGAGATGCCCCGGCCCCTGCGGAGCAGCCGCGCGGAGCGACGCGGGTGAGGGCGGCGCGGCGGTAGCGCGGGTAAGGAGCGCGGGTGGGGCGCCGGCAGGGGCGCCGCTCGGGACCCCCTGCTCCCAAGGGTAGCGCGGCGAGCGTGCCTCTTTCCCTTTCTCATCTGTTACAACCCAAGAGTTGCAAAGACAACGGTGCATTTTTTTTTGGCCGCCCGGCAGGGAAAAGCCTTTTTCTTTCAATCACCTTTAACTCGCCCGCACCTCCGGGCTGCAGCTCCGCGGGGACCGAGCGTCTTTCCGCAGCTCCCCGGGCACGCCGACTGCCAGCTTTTCCAAAGCTCTACCTGTATTAAGAACCGGGACACCTCCATTCGGCCCCTCTTAGGCTCGTGGTGATCATGGTGATACAAAAGTTCCTGGGACTTTAACAGAGTCTAGAAAATAAATATGTGAAAGATTTTCCAATAATTTAATCTACAAAAGAGCGTCTTTGTGTAGGCATTTCATGGTTACTCGGTGATGTCGCTGCTATATTTCTTGGGCAAAATGAGTCACATTTATTAAAACGTGACTCTAAGGGCTGTTTTGTCCAATGCATGCACGGGAGCGCACGCAGTGTGAGCACTTTTTTGGTAGTGATTGGATTAAGTGAGAATAAGGTGAGGGCGCTGTTAAGGGAAGCAACAACAAAAGCAGTGACTCTCGATAATTACATTCCACATCCATGACAGAACTTTAGTAAAGCACAAAGAACAATCCACAAACAACATGACTGAAATTCTTGGTAATCCAGAAGGAAAATTTTTACTTCTTGTAACTAAAAATGCTATCTTTTGCCAAAACTTGAAAAACATTACATGGCAGCAAAAGACAGCAAATCTTTTGAAGTCTCTTGCCACACGACAGTATTTAAAAACAAAAGTTCTCCAAGAGCTAATGAAGTCACTCATTCTTAAGTGTTGCTTTTGTCATCCATTCTTTCAGTGAAAAAAGTATTCCCTTTAAGAATGAACCGAACTTTAACTTAGGTGGACAGAAAAGCTGGGTACAAGAATGCACCGCAATATAAGTATCCGAGGACATCCCTTGGTTTCTGTCAGTGTGGCACTACTTAAAATGGAATAAAAAAAAAAAATAAAAATCCCCAAATCATTCCCTCATTAGTTTCCAGTTAAAATTTTCAACTTGATTTTACATCATGTTTTCATAACAGAAACTGCATGCTATTCTGTTTCAGCCGTTCCCTATCCCCTATTATATTTACTTTAAAACTTCACACAACTTTAAAGCTTTTTGCAGTACATCTGGCACGCATACTACGGTGCTGTATTTTCACTGTGAACTGCTGTTTGCTTTTACAAAACTGAAATCTGTGTTCACGTTTTTCACAGCAGTACTCTTCATCTAAAAATCACACTACATGAGTTTAAAGAAAACCTACAAGTGCCAGTCCCTTTCCTTAAAAACAGCAAAGATTAATAAATCACATTAAATATGGAGACTCCTTGAAAAACTGAGAGGATGGATTAATATAATTCCATGCAAGAGAATGTTTGGGAGAAGGAGTAAGAACAGAGCATAAGCTCTGAGAAAAGGAAGCTCTGGGAATAAGGAAGAAGGCAGCTTCAGAAAATCCATGCTTATCTATCTTATCACAGCGGTGTTGTGAAATGCAGCTCATATTACTGGCCTGGTGCCTGGAACATGCCAGCTAACGGCAAGTCTGCAACCACTGACTGTCAAAGGACTGCAGAAGCAAAAACTAATGTTTGTTAATGAAAACCAAAACCAAACCCTCTTGATCTTTCTTTATAGAATTGTACATTTTCAACATCCTTGCTTCATTTGCCTTTACAATTCCATTATAACATGAAACTGTACTAATCTAAAATCCCATTTTAATCTGAAAGACAAAAGTGCTAAAAAAACCAGTGAAGATTTGTTGCTAGTTTTTCATGTTTCTTCCTTAGAATGAGTAATAATTGAGGTTTGTGTGAATTCACAGTCAAATAAACCAGCTTATCTTTTCAAGAATGAATGCTGTAAGGGCTGACACGCTGCCTTTGGTGAAGGTGCCTTCGTTTCTGTGTCTGACTGCTGGAGGAATCTGCACTAAAGGTCCCAGCACCTGTACGGCAGACAGGAAAAGCCAGCACATCAAATGACTGTGTGCCTCGTTATATTAAATATCGTCAGCACATAGGAACTGATTAACCCACAGAATCGAATTTTGTAACAGAGTGATTTAGCATAGCAAAACAAAGTCATCTGTGTAGGATATCACTGCCACTTTTTTCTTCAGAGTTAAAGACAACCATACAGGGAATCGTCAGAAAATATCAGTGCTGTGCAAAGAGTGTGTATCTCATTCTTCTTACAGCTGTGTGTGTTCACTTATCTGGGTATTTCTAAAAGGCTCTGCAGAATCAGTTTAACTGTGGTGCACTGTGTTTGGGCATGTCAGCCCTGCACATGCTCTTAACGATCCAGCCTCTGGACTTTCAGCCCTCAAGTCAGAGGGGTCTACAAGGATGGGAATTAGCTGTCCATGCTGGACCTTGCATATCCACTCTTAAATGAACCAAAAGTCTCCCATTACCAAAAAAATGAAAATATGACACACAAATAAAACTACATATAGAAAACAGAGGGAAATAACAAAAAATAATCCCCCAAATTCTAGAAATAACTTTCTAAGGGATGTTATACTTGGGGAGTCCTTTTAGGGAGGCTGAATAACAATGACAGAAAGTGGTAACAGTCTGTTATAAAAACAACAGTAGTTATCCCAAAGATACAATTACTTAAATAGAGACTCCTGTTTTATTTGGACAGCCTGCTGAGCACTCCTGCTTCAGTATAACAGGTCACACAGGGAACCTCCTCCTTCACCTTACACTGGTGCTCAGAGCAGAACCCAATAAACTGGAATTGCCTCACAGTTCCTGAGCTGCGGCATGCAAGCCACTAACATCTATTCTAACATTCTGAAGTGAGAATCGCTGCTGTCTTCATCATATACCAGGTTTATGAACAAATTTCATCCAACAGCCATAGCATTGAAAGGCTATCAGTAGCACTTTCAAATAACCTCACTGATACTTATGTTATTACAAGTCATATGATATCCTCTGAAACACAGCATTAGAAACAACAAATAATGGAAAAGGTGCACATGTTGGAATAGCCACAATAAAATGTGTGCTTTATGGTAAGCAGCTTAAAAAAAAAAAAAAAAAGGCCTAGTGCTAACACTGCTAACCTAATGCCTCCTCTTCAGGCAAGCTGATTAAAAAAGTGAACGTTTGCCAAACAGTAATACTTTGCATGTAGAAATATTTTTACCTTTCTCATTTCAGGATCATGACAGTGATGTCAAACATCTGTATAATTTTTACATGGTCAAATACTCAAATCTTGTTGAAATACCACATGTCAATTTAAAGATATTAGTAACAATCAAAAGGTAATATATTTTGACTAAGCAGAAGTCTTATATAAGCCTGACAGAGTACAGGACAAAAATATTTCAGAGCAAAGCCAAAGAAAGATTTTATTTACTTCTTCCCTTTAAGGGACAGGAAAAAAGCAATCAAATGCCGAAACATCTGATATCCCTCTCAGAAAGTTTATTTCCTCTTTTTTCACCAGATCATGGGAACTTCCTCAGTTGAGCAAACAATGAATGAGCAAACAAAGCAACTTATTATTCCCTATTTCCAGTTATATACACAGATAATCCAACACTTGGTCTATAAACTGAAATTTTAACCAAAGTTTTTATGCTGGCTAGAAGTATAAAAACCACTGTGATTATAAGCTACAACAATGCCACCAAAAGTCTTCATGCAGATGCGGTTATACTAGCAAAAGAGAAACAGAAAAAAACTATAGTTTCTTTTCACTGTGTGTGTAAGATATTTCAATTCAAATAATGGAATACAACCCTTTTTACACCTATATGGCAGGAGACATTTGCAAAAACAGTCCATCTGTGCAGAAATATGAGGCCTGGAAAACAGCCAGGGTTTCCAAGTGTGACCTGCTGCGCAAATGCTGATTATGCAAGTTAAAGCTGTCTGGGGTGAATTTATGTTCCCTGTTTTCCAGGCCTCCAAATAACATTCCTTCACTTACAGAAACCACGTCAAACACTAAACTTCTATCTGACAAGCTCCAAAGTCCCTTGACAAGTTCTGTAAAGCACAATTAATTTCCATTTGCAAAATGAAAACGAGCTTATTCCAAGTAAGGAATTGAGGCAAAAATGTATATCCAAAACCTATAGGAAGGATCAAGTCCTGGTCATGTTTGTTTGAATCATTTACAGAAACTCGCATCGTTTACTTCAAAACAAACAAAAAAAAGAATGACTGACAACCATATCTCTTCTTAGTATGAATAACTAATTAAGCGTGCATATCCATCGGTACACTGAAACTCTAAAAAAAGCAGCTGCCTGAAATCACAGAACAGAGACTGGATGGGATCTCCCCTTCAACTTGCAAAGCAAGGCTAATTTTAGCATTAGATCAGGCTGCTCAGAGCCTTGCCTGAATCAAAACGTTACATATTTCCAGGGAAGGAGATTCTACCACCTCTTTGGGTGACTGCTTCAGTCCTTGGTCACCCTCACTGAGAAACTCTTTTTTGCTAAAACCCAAAGTGAATTTTTCCTGAGGCAATTTGTGTCCATTGACCATTATCCTATCACTGTGGGCTTCCAAAAAGAATCTATCTTCTCTACCAACACCCACTAAACAGCTGAAGACAGCAGCAAGATCTCTCCTTCACCTCTTCTGGCAGCTAAACAACCCCCAGCCCTTCCTGCTGTTCCGCACATATTGGTGCCAGCCAGCCTCAACTATCTATGGTGGCTGCGCTCAGCTGGACCCATTCCAGTTTCTCACAGCTGCTACCATCATCATTTCATGTAATTTAAAAATGTCATTGTACTACAGATGACCAAGCAATAAGGTGACAGCTGTTTAAACACTGAATAGTTATTCCATGGGAAATCTTTTACAAGCAAATTAAAAAGTGGTGGTAATGTCACCTTGGTTTTAAAAGGTATCAAGCAGGCTTTATACACTGGAAAAGCTTCGTACTGCATTTTTCCTTTAATTTTATTTATGTCAAGAAAACTAGGATATACATACACACATGCCTATGAACATTCAACAAAAAAACCCCATCAGAAATTCAGGGTATCAAGTGCTGTTCACACAGCTGTAAGAGTGATCCATGACAAGGTCATTCCTGGTAGAGGCCAGAGCGCTCAGTTCATGTTTCTGAAATGACTGCTGCCTATAAAGTTCTGGTATTGACATTTTTTTCAGAGATTGTGATGGCCTCAAATTTCCACTCCGGGGACAGAGTGGCTGGAGAGTAGTCAGGCAGAAAGGGACCTGGGAGTGCTGGTGGACAGGAAACTCAACATGAGCCAGCAGCGTGCCCAAGTGGCAAAGAAGGCCAATGGCATCCTGGCCTGCATCAGGAATAGTGTGGCCAGCAGGACTAGAGAGGTCATCATCCCCTTATACTCAGCACTGGTCAGGCTGCACCTTGAGTGCTGTGTCCAGTTCTGGGCCCCTCAGTTTGAGAAAGATGTCGAGATGCTGGAGTGTGTCCAGAGGAGAGCGACGAAGGTAGTGAAGGAGCTGGAGCACAAGCCCTATGAAGAAAGACTGAGGGAGCTGGGGTTGTTTAGCCTGGAGAGGAGGAGGCTCAGGGAAGACCTTATTGCTCTCTACAACTACCTAAAAGGAGGTTGTAGTCAGGCAGGGATTGGTCTCTTCTCTCAGGCGACCGGCAACAGAACAAGAGGACACGGTCTCAAGATTTGTCAGAGGAGGTTTAGGCTCGATATTGGGAAAAATTCTTCACTGAAAGGGTGATTGGCCATTGGAATGAGCTGCCCGAGGAGGTGGTGGAGTCACCATCCCTGGAGGTGTTTAAAGGGAGATTGGATGAGGCACTTAGTGCCATGGTTTAGACGACGAGTAGGTGTTTGTGTTGGGTCATAGGCTGGACTCGATGATCTCAAAAGTCTTTTCCAGCCTTGTGATACTGTGAGTGTGTTCTGAGAACTAAGGCTGTGTGATTTCACTGAAGGATCCTGTTGCAGTAGGGCAATAAACATCAGAGGCTGATGTTAATAGTTACTAATAGGTAATCTTTGTCCACCAAGCACATCCGCATGTGTCTTTCCAATTCCAAGAAAGGACCATGAAGTGAAATGACCAGGCCGAGTGTAAAGACAATGTCTCCAGTGAGAATCGCAATAAATATTATAGTTATAAATTCTGCTAGTTTGGAAAAAAAACAGATTTTACTGCCTATGACATTTATGCAGTAGAGGTTTTAAGTTATAATTATTAAAGACTAGCATAGAGTAAGGTGTTGGGATTTTTTTTTTCTAACAAAGAGGTTCAATACTGCTGACTGAAGTAAAATGGTTCCATTTCACCTAAGCTATGTACATGCAGTTATGAAATACTGCTAATGAGCTATATGATATTTTTAGAACTTTTAACAGCACATACTGATTTACATTCTGTTTGCATTTAAAGGTTATATTTGTAACCGTAAGAAATTAAAATGGAATTAATATTAAATTGAAAACAACGATCTTGGAAACTTTTGTGGTACTTCCCTGGAAGAAAGGGCTCTTCAAATCCTGGTATTTATTACTTAGTTTCTTGTGATTCTTGGCAGGCTTTAGATAAACCAGTAACTAGTGATCATGGTCTGGCCACAGAATGATACAACTATTCTCCATGATTTCCCCTTTAGCCAACAGAAGTTCATGCTGGACAAGAAAAATACCTCTTTTGCACACAGATATACTAGCTACTAGGTAACAGTTTCTAAGTTCTAAAACAGATTATCAGTTGTAAGTTTGCATTGATTTCTTATCTGTTACTTACTGTTGAATTTATTTTAAAACAGATTTTAACAGGTTCTCTGCACAAGAGTATTTGACCAGAACTACAGGATCATGTTGACAACAAGATTCACCTGTTTAATGCTAATAGCTGTTATGGGAGCTACTGCGAGCCCAACACAGGAATTTGAAGGCAACAACGAGGAAACAGAACAAGAATTCATTTATACGAACAGATATAAGCGTTCCAGTGACACACAGGATAAATGCACTTACACCTTTATCGTACCTCAGCAGAGAGTGACGGGTGCCATTTGTGTTAATTCTAATGAACCTGAAGTTCTACTTGAAAACAGGGTAAATAAACAAGAATTACAATTACTTAACAATGAACTTCTTAAACAAAAGAGACAAATAGAAACTCTCCAGCAACTGGTAGAGGTGGATGGTGGGATTGTTAATGAAGTGAAACTCTTAAGAAAAGAGAGCAGAAATATGAATTCTCGTGTCACACAACTCTACATGCAGTTACTACATGAAATTATCCGAAAACGTGACAATGCCTTAGAACTTTCTCAACTTGAGAATAAGATCTTGAACCAAACTGCAGATATGTTGCAGCTTGCAAACAAATACAAAGACTTAGAGCACAAGTACCAACATTTGATGTCAATTGCCAATAATCAGTCAATAATAATTGCCCAGCTAGAAGAACACTGTCAAAGAATGCCATCTGTAAAGCCACTGCCACAAACTCCGCAGCCACCAAATAAAGTGTACCAGCCTCCCACTTACAATCGCATCATTAACCAGATATCTACTAATGAGATTCAGAGTGATCAGAACTTAAAGGTACTGCCACCTACCCTACCAACCATGCCTGCAGTTACTAGTATTCCGACTTCAACTGATAAACCATCTGGTGAGTAATATTATTGATATGTCTATATTAGTTTACGCTAATATGCAGTGGGCAACATTTTAATTCTAATGTCAAACATGCAGACAGCATTTATTTATTTAGCAAAATAAATGCAAATTAATTCTTTTGAACTAATTGAATTTCTTAGATCTGATGTCTGTGTAACTGTCTTGTATATTTTTAATATATATGTTGTAGTGCAAGTACAGAAAGAAAACAAAAAAGGGAATTCTGGATGTCTAGCAGTTTCAGACAAATGAGCCCCACAGGTTTTTCTCACGTTACTTTGTCAAGACAAACCCACCATTTATGAGATGCATGTGACAACAGAGCTGCAGAAAAACCTTACTAATCAACAGGCAATCATCTGTTTTTTATTTACCCATGCCCCAGACCAAACTGCTGTAATTCATGACATCTGAAGGGGTTTGACACTTTTTGTGTAAACATTTATGAAGTTATATTAAGTTTGTTGATCTGACTTGTGATAACTGTTGTGCTTGTGTAACTCAAAGGAATGTGTATCTGCTCTGTCCCTCGCAAAGGGCACTTGTGTGCTAAGACGGGAGCAAAGACAAGCAAGCAGTGAAATAGTAAGGGATATTTTACTGTTCTCATTAAGAGTCTTCGAAGTTCTGCCATAAGCAAGATAAGAGGCATTTGAAATCACATTAGAGATCATTTGCTCTACATGACAAAGAAATAACAGGGAAGGAATCCAGTTTCACTTATGGCCCCACATATTTCAAGAAAATAGCCTGAAAAGTCTGTTCTTCAGTGTGTAGGCAACAAGTGCTTGCTTCAGAAGGAAGAGAGGGGACCTGTGGACATCCGAAACTAAGACTCAAACTACATTAAGGCACGTGAACTGCACTCAGAATATATTTCAAGGCTATTTGCTGTGGCACATCTCAAAATCCCACCCCACAATTAATGCCATAAATGATGCTTCAGCCAGTGTCGGGAACGAAATACGAAAAACCCACTGAAACATCCTCCATGCCCCATGCCAACATCCCATAAGAAAACCAAAAGCCATTACCCCCACAACTGTCCAGCCACTGGAAAAAAAAAAAAAAACAAACCAAACTACCTATATTTTATCCAGTCATTTCTGTATCATGCCTTGAGTTCTCAGGCTCTGCCAAAGCTCTTGGCTGTTTCAACCATCAGTTCATGGCCAGCCTCTCATTTATGTAAATGTGACACAATGTGAAAATATCAGTGGAAAGCTGAATTAGGTGAATGTCTAATTCATAAGAGCTAATTCTCTAATTCATAAGAGCATTTACATGGACCTGTTGGAGCCGGTTCAGAAGATGCCATGAAAAGGATCAGAGGGATGGGACACCTCTCCTGTGAGGAAAAGCTGAGAGAGTTGGGGTTGTTCAGCTTGGAAGAGAAGGCTCTGGGGAGACCTTAGAGCAGCCTTTCAGTACTGAAAGGGTCTGATAAGAAAAACGGGGACAAAATTTCTAGCAGGGCCTGTAGCAATAGGACGAGAGGTGATGGGTTTGAACTAAAAGAAGGGAGATTCAGACCAAATATAACAAAGAAATGTTTTACACAGAGGGTGGTGAGGCACTGGCCCAGGTTGCCCAGAGAGGTGGTAGAAGCCTCATCCCAGGAAACATTCAAGGCCAGGCTGGATGGGGCTCTGAGCAACCTGATCTGGTTGAAGGTGTCCCTGCTCACTGCAGGGGGATTGGACTGGATGGGCTTTAAAGTCTCTTCCAATGCAAACCATTCTGTGATTCTATGAAAACCCTAGGCCCTCCTCACCTCCCCACCCCCCCTTTTAAAATAACATGTTAAATAAAATGGAGAAAATATTTTGTTTAATGCAACTTAATTGTTCAAGTTAAGGTCAAGAAATAAAATAGAACTTGAGAAATTTTTTTAAGAATCCAAACAGAATTATTGACTGTGGAACACAGAAATTAAGAATATGGAAGACAGAAAGACAGGGCTGGCAAGAGCAATCATGTAGTTAGTAAAGTTGCAGACATAATTTTAAACACTTCACATTCTTCAGTTTAGCACAGATGGGTGCAAACCCAAAGCAATACACTACCGCCCACCCCCCAATCAGGTATCAAAACCTGTTCTGGTTGCTGTGCAACACACGTGTGGCCTCTCCATTGTACAGCTGTGTCTCCATCCTTTCCATCCGACACTACAACACTGTCATTGTAGTTAGATGTGTTTGTGCCTGTGAAGAGACACTGATCACAAAGGTGCTGCTCCTCGCGAGTCTGCCTGTCTCCCTAGAGGTGATTTTATCAAAACTAGCTATCTGAAAGCCAGGATGCTGTCAGTTTTTCAAGGGAAGATAAGATGACCCATCTCTGTAAAGCACACTGATACTTCAGAAAGAAGATTTAAATATTATTATTATTATAAAAACCCTAATTACCAGATGGATCTAGTGAAAGAACTGTCCTTTCCTCCTAATAGCAGCACGCATGCTTAGAGAGGAAGTATACACAATTAGTGCCCAATTATCTTTTTTTTTTTTTTTCTTTTTTCCAAAAAAAGGGCAATATCTGTTACTGCTGGCCCACCAGCAATACAACTGGTACAGTCGCATTTACTCCAGTCAGAAACCAGGAACCTGAAATGGAGAGCATAAGAACTGCCACCGAAATGAATTTAACCAGCTTACAGGGAGCTCTGTACACATCACTTATCATAAAATAAAGTGCTGATCTTTTTTCTACATGAAAAATATGGAACAACCTAGTTCATAACTTAAAATGTACAGTCTCCATGGCAGTGATGGCTTTATGCAGTACTAGAATACCAGACCCCTTCACCCACACTCAGAGGAAGGTAATTCGGAACAGAACAGAATTGTTACTATGATCTAACACAAAATAGTCTAAAAGCCTAGAAGAATTCAGGATGAAATGGTTCAGCTGTGACACCAACAACTACTCCTTTCTTGGAGTTATTACCCAGAGGTCCAGGGTGGGATGAAGGGCTATGGACACACCAAACCCTGACAATTTGCATGCATTAATGCTTAACAACTACAAGCTTTAATATGCCAGTGCGAAAAAGCAGATGTGGTTTATCTACAGTAGGGGTTAGTTTATAACATCAGAAAGTGTAGCCCACAGGATCAATAATTTAATAACCCGCAAACTAATGCTAAAGTTAATGCAATATTAATATACAGTGTATGCTAACTGTATGTGGTCATGCTCTTTCAGATAAAGCATTAGTAGTATAAAAAGTAAACATACATAATAACATGTGAGACAGACAATTTATATTCATAATGATAATTATGGCTTAATGATGCAGATGGTTTAAACTGTATTTAAAATGTATCGTTTAGGTGAAGCAATGCGGATCTTATACCATGAAGTAAAACTCTGGATAGGAGCAGTGGACAAAATTCTAGTAAGAAATGTTGAAATTTAATATGAAAACCAGATTGCTTAAACAGGGCACAGAAATATTAGGCCAATATATATATACACGAGGCCAATCCAAACACATATATGCTTTGAAACAAATATTACCACTTAAAAAAAGAAAACAAAAGAAAAAAATACAAGAACTATAAAGTTCGTCTTTTAGCAAGATTTAAGACAATAGCCTTTAAGAAACTTGGGGAGACAGATGACAAAAGAGAATATTGTAACACCAATGCATAAACTAGAAGTGCTAACTGAAAAGATAAAATGTTTTCAGATACACAGACTATTTAAGGGCGCCCTATCAGAAATTCAGAACTATCCAACCATTCAAGAAAATCCCAAAACTATGAAGGGGCCAGGAAATTTTGTCCTGGTTAAGCAGCTTGGTAGAAGAGCAGCATTGTAAGAACGACATGCACTCAGAGCACTGAAGTCACATCCAAATGAGGAAATAAGAACATACTTTTTTGTCAGTTAAATGTAACTATAACACATTAAAATCTCAAGAACAACTTGCACATGGAAAAAAAGGCATAATAAATCTGATTTCTGATGCATCAGAAAATGGAAGTCTGACTAAAAATTTGTAGGCCAAGACAGATATACTCCGATAAAGTAAGGCAACAGTAGAAAATCTAAATGAATTTTGGTGTGAGGTTCCTGCGTTGACTGGGTTAGTGGCAGAGATGATGCTCTGCAGGATTTATCTCAAACTGAAGTGTTGGTTATAAAGCTAACGGAAGAAGTGAGTACGAACAAATTGCGAAGAGGAAAGCACACTCCCCAAGAGTTCTAAAGGAACCCGAATATGAAAAAATTAACTGCTGTGCAATCTCTCACCAAAAATATGCCAGGCGATTGTGTCACAGAACACCACACCTACGTCTGCACCGCCAGAAGTCCGAACAGTTAACCTAAACACAAACGGAGAAGGGGCTTAGAGGCAGCACTCCAGGTTAAGTCTGTGAATATGAATAAGGAAACAACAACAACAACACACCACAGCCACAGACCAAAACCTTGGATTGCCTCCTGGTACGCTGACTTTTGTATTAATTAAAAACATTAAAAAACCTCCACCCCCCAAGACACTGAGGTTGCTTCTATAAAACTGATTTATTCCTAACTCATTTACTGAGTGAAAGGGTGGCTCTAAGGGTAGCTCCACCACTACCAGTGCCAAACAGTGAATTACCATAAAGGGCAGATAAACTTGAATAATTTAAAAGGTAAATCACTCTTGATAGCAACCTATGCTTCAGTAAGAGTCCTCAGCAGAAGATCTGAGAAGCCTTCCTCCTTCAGTGTGTGGGTGTACTGAGGAAATCAATCGAGGGTCTCTAACCCTGAGGAGTCATTCTGGCTTCACTCTTCCGCTCTGGCAGCACGAGGACAGCAGCAGAGCAGCTGGAGGAGTGCACCCACAGACTCCAAAACCGCTTACAGCGAAGTTTCTCAGACTCACTACAAGGGAATCTATCTTCCCATGGGAGACAGTTTCTTTAAAAATCATGAATGTAACATACTTTCAGAACAAGTCAGCTCTTTATGGACTTTCCTAAACTCACAGGAAAAATGCTTTCTCCTTCTGAAAACGGGAGAGCATTGTCTGTAATTTCTGTGAATGTAAGCTATTTTGAAAGTCTTCTCATTTATCTAAAATTCTCTCACTATAGAAGTGGGCACTTCATCTTACAAATCATAATTTCTATTTTGTGTTTTCATTTAAGGGGACAACAGTAACACCCGCATTCTTAACTTACGCTGCCGGTTCCATTGTTAATGCCTGTGGCAATGACATCTGTGGGCAATCTAAAAATCTGAATTTCTCAGAGACAGAAATGAAGTGAAACTGATCAATAATACTTATCTATGGAATCATTCATATTTAGTTCATATAACATTATAATCAGTTGTAAGTGCAGATGCCTTAAATGAAATTAATTTTTAGAAGTCACCTTTATCAGAAAATCACTGGTGAAATGTTCCGAAATATCTGTTTGAAAACACTTGGTGAACACTGTACCCTCACTAAAAGGTAAAATAAATGCACTACTCAGCAGAAGCATACCTACTGCAGCGAGCTACCAACTGAAATTCCCCCTACATTAAAGAGACGCTCAACTGCATTTTGAAGCCACGTCCTTCTGTTTTGGCACAGGGCCATGGCGAGACTGTCTGCAAGCTTTAGAAGATGGCCATGATACCAGCTCCATCTATCTTGTGAAACCAGAAAACACAAACCGGCTGATGCAGGTCTGGTGTGACCAACGGCACGACCCCGGTGGCTGGACAGTCATTCAGCGGCGGCTGGATGGATCCGTCAACTTTTTCAGGAACTGGGAGACATACAAGGTCAGGACAAGGGAGCAGTTTAATTTTTTCTACCCTCTAAAAATTATTGGTAAAACTAATGTAAAGGGTGATTTTAGAGCCTGGCCAACAGCACAGGAACTTGTGCTTTTATGCTTCTGGAGAAGGAAGGCTCTATAAAATAAGTTACTGTGGTTTTCTGCTTAATAATACACTCAGATCTACCACTAAAATAAGATGCACGATATTAACATGCTTCTATGCTTCCTTTACAGCAAGGATTTGGTAATATAGATGGAGAATATTGGCTTGGATTAGAAAATATTTATTGGTTAACAAATCAAGGCAACTACAAACTGCTCATAACCATGGAAGACTGGTCAGGTCGGAAGGTGTTTGCCGAGTACGCCAGCTTCAGACTGGAGCCAGAAAGCGAGTATTACAAGTTAAGACTGGGACGCTACAATGGCAACGCAGGAGACTCCTTCACTTGGCACAACGGTAAACAGTTCACCACACTGGACCGGGACCACGATGTCTACACAGGTACAAGGTCCCTTTCTGTTGCTTTGCCTTTCCCCTGCCTCTGGTGGTTTGCTTTTTTTTTTTTTTTTTTTTTTTTTAAAAAGCAGACGTACTTATGGTCACACACACACACACAAATAATTGACATTTAGAGATCTGTCAGTAACTCAGGAAGCACAAACTGATGTGTCATCTCTTACATGCACTAACACTGAAACAAAAATTCTCACAGAATTATTTACCATTTACACTAAACAAGGGGCTGTAAAACATGCTGTGGGGGCTATTGAAACAGTAATACACAGATTTTCCGGCAAGGGAAAGTAACACTAATGAGTCCATCTGCAGAACATAAGGACAGAGCTGGTTCCTGCAGAAGCCTAAATTCATTTTATAGCACATGGTATCTGCATGTTAAGCATAGAGTTAAAAAACCCTGACAATGCTTTTGTGCTTTGCTTGCTGGCTGTACATTTTTTTATTTATTCCTAAGACTGAATCAGAGGTTTCTTCTGCAGGTAATTGTGCTCATTACCAGAAGGGAGGATGGTGGTACAACGCATGTGCTCATTCAAACCTCAACGGGGTCTGGTATCGTGGAGGACACTACCGCAGTCGGTATCAGGATGGTGTTTACTGGGCTGAATTCCGGGGGGGATCATATTCACTAAAGAAAGTTGTTATGATGATAAGACCTAACCCCAACACATTCCACTGAAATAATTCTTCTCTTGGTTTGCTTTCCTGTTCTAAAAGTCATATAAAGCCGTGACGTTATTACCTGGAATTATCTTTTCAGAAATGAGGAATGTAAGATATTGTACATTTATTGCTAAAATGTGAGGGCTTGTATATTGTATTTTCAAGAATCATTCCAGAAAAAAAAGCTGAAGAAAAAAAAAAAAAAAGAACTAAAATGACGTAACATTCAGAACACCTCTTGATAACTACAAGTAGTTATATTAAGCCTTTTAGAACTGGCAGTTTAAGTGGACTGTAGATAACTTTCTGGTTGTTTTCCCTGTAAATTAAGTTTGGATGGTAAAAATACTGCCACAACATTTAAATATTTTTGTATGTTATGTTATGTATAAATATTCTCAAATACAGGAAATATTACAAACTGTACAGCAAGAGTTTTTTTTATTATTATTATGAGCAATAATTTGACACAGGAAATCATATCCTTTGAACTGTGTAGCTGGTGTATATACAGTAGTGTGATTATTCTAATTTAATCTTTGTTAACTGCCATGAAGAAAGTTAGTACTATATAATTTGATTTTGAGGGCAGACACTCAAACCATTATGGTCACGATAAATCCAATCTTTCCCTTTCCCTTTGAGCATTTTAGTAATCTGCTCCTTTAAATGAGAAGTCACATTCAATTCAGATATTTTAGATTAAAAACACTGATGATTTTCCTTACCAAAAATTAAGCAGCTACCTGTATATGGAAATTAATGCAGATTTACAACAGATATAATGTGCTGTATAGCCAACACCTTATACTTCACAACTGTCACAGTATTTTGTACCCGAGTTCAGCCATTACCTGCTGTATAGCCTCTTTAATCAGAAATGGCTGGATATAAATTAAAGGGACTATCCAACTTTGCAGGCAATGATGGATACCGTACATAAGCTATTTAATATCCTTAGCCAGTAGATGAAAATTATATAAAAGAAGTTACTGTAGCAAAGAGAAGTTATATTTACCACATTTACCGCATTTCACAATTATAACATATTACTATCAGATTATTGAATAGATTTACTCATCTATGTTTAGAGTCAGTCACAACTATGAAATGCTGACTGGGATAATTCTACTATTCTTGTGAGGAACGTGTCTAGAGCAGACTGTTGCAACACCCATTTCAAAACAGCAACTACTACGAAAAGTCTAAGTTAAAGAATGCACATTAAGAGGGAGAGCAGAAGGCTCTTACAAGCTCAATACATTTTCCAATAAGCCTATGAGACACTTATTGTGCGTTTGTGTGTGTCTGCTCACCCACTTTTCCCTTATTACCTCATCAGTTCTTTACAACAGTATGGTGTGCGTTAAACTGACATGGGATGTAGCATGTGTTGTATATAACAAAGTAGGTGTTTTAATATATTAGATTACCCCTGTAATATTGTAATCCTTTAATAAAGCAACAAATGTTATTTTGACATTTTCAGATTTCATTCTGTTTCAGTTCAGATTATTCATAGCAAAGAACAGATAATCATTTAATTAGAGCCTTCTCGCAATAGAACACGATTCTCTAAGGTTATGTATCATTCCTAGAAGCCTTAAATATTCTTCTCACATATGGGTGAGCTAAAAGAGGTGCTGAGGAAATAACAATATAGTGTTAAATCACGCTGTATGCAAAGGCACTTCTGAAACCCAGTGGTCTTGTGCATTCTGAAGACATCAGAAGGACAGTAAACGGACAGTTTTGTTTGAGGTATCATCAGTGCACAAAAAGTCTGTAAGTCAGATCCTGGACACTGTATAGCTAAAAAAATCTTCACCAGATCTGATTTTAATAAATATGAAATGAAGAGAACCATACCTTCTCAATATGGCGTTCTTCAGATTCACAAAAGGCTGCATTAGCACTGGTCAGTAATAATGAGATACAGATTAACAGGGTAATTGTTCACACTCACCTAAATATGGAATTGTAGGAACCATTTTTAAGCTTCTGATGTACTCCCGTGTCCTTTTATAATTATCTTCCTTAGACAGTAAATAGTCTAACTTCTCGAAGGTGGCCTTGTCCTTGCGATTCAAAAGCTACATAGAAAAAAAGGTGATCATAAAATTTTAAAAGACAAATATGTACAAAGAGAAAAACAATAATTTGTTGAATCATCCACTCTAAATAAAAGCCCAGTCAATTTGTGATTAATTTAATTATAATCACCCAAACCAGCACAATGTTTGGAAAAATGCTACCTGTTAAGAAACAAAAAGCAATTCAGCATAAGTCTCCAGCTACAAACAAATACAAATATTATTTCTGAATAGTTTGTCAAGGATCCACATATCCCTACCCCAGAGTTTTGAACAGCCTCAGTAATATTAATTTTTTTAAGGGAAAAATATGTTATTATACAGTCACCAACATGCTCATAGTTTATCAGAATTGCTAAAAATTCTCTCAAATTTCAAAGTAGAAATAGCAATGGAAAATGCTCTAAGTAAACACAAATTGTGCCATTTCAACAGTACTTTATTAAAAGTATGGCAAAATTTTTTGGAAAAGAAGTGTAAGGAAAGTAAATCACTATGATATTTAAATCTCTGTTTTCTATTACTGGACTGACTACAGAAAATAAAAAAATATTTAGCCATGCAAAAGATCCTGAAGTGACAGAAGATTGAAAAGTAAACAAAATATGCAGCTGTAGTTGTAAAAACACATTCCCCATTTCAGCTGTTTATAGAGACACCAGCAATATTTTTAAGGTGATTTTAAAAGTCCATTGAGTCAGAATAAGAGTAGAATTTTGGCGCTGCGCACCGGCTTCTTGCAGCTGTGCCTTCTGACAGGAGAGCAGTTCCTGGTACCCCTGGTACCCCTCTTTCCCTGTGAAGCTCCCCCTTTAGTCCTACAGAGCTCCTGTGCCCAGCAGTTCTGTGTGTAGAGAACCTGAGCCTGCCCACTGTTAGAAAACCACTGCCATGTGAGGCACGAGTCAAACCGCTTCACTCGCTCTTGCTCAGACTGGGATGGGCTCGGCAGGAGCCAAGGACTCTGGTTCGCGGAGAGCCCTTCCCCGTTCCACAACAGCTGCTAATAAAACTCACTGAGAAGGTACA
The DNA here is from genome assembly GCA_033558235.1 of Neomorphus geoffroyi. NCBI lineage: Eukaryota > Metazoa > Chordata > Aves > Cuculiformes > Neomorphidae > Neomorphus > Neomorphus geoffroyi. The sequence continues at coordinate 202,638 of JAUMJM010000014.1, forward strand.
AGAGAGAAAAGGTTTAAGGGTAAGTTTGCTGTTTCCTTTCTGAACAGCACTGAGAATTCCTTGAGGCCTTGACTCAGTGCTGTATTTTTGAACTTCTGCTCCTGACAGGAGCCTTTACACCTCTTCAGAGCCAAGTCCTGCCATGAATTACCCACACTCCTCATTTCATGTCATTTTCCCTATTTAAGTTCTACCTTTATCAAGCTGCTCCAGGCAGCAGCCTCTTAATTTTCTATTAGACTATAGCCTAATTCTGAGCAATCAAACCATAAAAAAAGTTAACAGGCATTTTAACAACATAATAAACTTAGGTAAAAGAGTTAAATGTAGCCATCTTTATCAGTTCTGGACAGTTAGTGTGTTCTGCATTGACTGGAATACTAAATTAATGAGAATTACCTAAACCTAAACCTTTGTATATTTAAAGACTACATACAGCAGGACTGTATTCCACTCTAAAGAAACGGCAAAACTTACAGTAAATTTAAATGAGAAATTCTAAAGAAACCATATTTCTGAAACAGAATTATCAGTACTTTTAGTTTCTGAAAGAAATGAAAACTGAAGTGCACTGTACAATAAACACAAAAGTAATGCTTTGATATTTGTAACGTGTCCTTTTTCTTTTCTTTTGGGCAATGCATTACTGACACACACAATGGTTTGGATAATAGGATACCAACACACAAGCTATACGAGGGCCTTCTAAGATTACTCATCAACTATACTTCCCTTGACCATATATCAGTGGCTTCTAGAATGGACGGGAAAACAAGGGATTCTTAAGCGAAAAGAGACAGTTCAAAATATGCAGCCATTTAAACTCTCCTTTCACCAAATATGTAACAGATCCTTCTGCTGTGATGGTCTGACCAAAAAAAAATAAATAAATATATATGAAGAATCTTCTTCCATAGCATGCAATTCAACAGTTCAAAAGAGTCCAGAAAACCTCAGAATTCAAACAAGACAGAAAAGGTAATCGTCAAGGAATAACTTACAGCCCAGGTTTTGGTCAGTCGGAAGATAGGTGCGCTTTGCAGTGCTGACACCACAGACATAAGAGAATGAAGGTTACTCAATTCTAGAAGCTTCTGAAAAAAGGGAATAACAACTTTTAGCACACTGAAAAGGGAAGCAGGATTAATCTCAAAGTTGCATTAATAAAATTCATTTTTTTTATTAATAAAATACAAATTTTTCATCAACAACTGCAGACAACATTAACCAATGGTGTCGATGCGCAAAACTCTTACAGTTGCAAGTTTTCCAAATACACCCCTCAAAACAGCAGAACAGAGTGACCTCAGGTCAGGAAACAGAAAACTCTTTTTGTAAATAAATATATATTTTAAAAACTTAAGAATGACTTGTAAAATGCAGTGCTGAAACTCATTAAAATAACTGAGCTTTAACAGTGGTACCTCATACCAGCAATTACTTGTTACAAGTAGGAATACGAGTCTCACACACCCATTTTAGAAGCAAGAGATTTCTTTTCATAAAAGAAGTTTGAATGGGGTGAGACAAAAAAAAAAAAAAAAAAAAAAAAGAGAACAGTTTACAGCCATGCTCAGTGTTGGCACCACACATAGCTGGCCATCTACAAGACAAACCACTTTTACACTTGTTAGGCAAAGCTACCAGGCAAGTCACACTGAACCAGGTAGTTTTATCTAACCAAGTAATAACAAGAGAAGCCGTACCTTTATCTTATTCATGTGGAACAACAGAGCAGATATGCTAAAAAAGAACATTGCCCTCTGTAATCCAACAACGGTTCATAGGAGTAGTGCAGAAACAAACAAAAAGGAAATAATGTTTTGAATGATAATACAAGAAATTTGCACTTACTTTAGCTATTTTCACAAAATGGCTCAAAATTTCTGCCCTTATTTTTAAGGTCTGTGCTGTTAATATTTCTCGTACAACCCAAAAACTGACCTATAAAGTAAACACATACAACTGAATTTATTTATGAAAAAGGATTTCATTAGATGAAATATTTTTAAACTTTCATGATGCTCCAGGGAGAAAAGCAGTTGAACAATGAAAACAATTCCGATCCCATGAATTCTCATTGGTCTAGTTGCAATTACCTGGAAGTGTTACCACTGGATGTAAGTAGGTGGTGGTGAAGTGAGGCAACACTAAGATAACTGAATGAGCAGGTGAAACACAGAAAAGGAAAGAAAAGATCTGCTGATGTTGTACCATGACACATCTGAAAAAACTATTAGGAACTAACAATTAGGAACCAATAGTCTCGAGGAACAACATGAAAATGCACACAAAGCAACTGAAAACAGGAATTGCTATTTTTCATTTAGAAAAATATTCTCAAGTTTTAATTCATAGGTTCTATTTAACTTCGCACAACTGTCAAACAGTACCAGTTCATCACAGCAATCAAATCATTTACCTGGTTAAACCTCCTAGTAAAGGCAACAATATTTGGAGCAAGGATGTGTTTTTCTTTCTTATTCCATCCACAGTTTGCTAGTTCCTAGGAAATATATTTTAAAATTGTCTTAAAAACCAATAATGTTGAAAAACATTTAAAAGTGTGAAAACTGATACACAGAGGTATCTATCGGTTAACTGCTAAATCCAATGTGAGGCATCAATTTGATGACAACTAGTCTAACCAAACTCTTCTATGTCTTCCTGATGTATATAATTATGTGATTCGTATATTCTCCTGATACTAGAAATAACAGACATCATTATTACTATTCAGATACAGAAAAACTGAGCAATGAGCCACAACCGCTGTCCTCTAAGCTAAACAACCCCAGTTCCCTCAGTCTCTCCTCACAGGGCTCATTCTCCAGCCGCTCCCCAGCCTCGTTGACCTTCTTTGCACGCGCTCCAGCCCCTCAGCGTCCTTCTTGTACTGAGGGGCCCAAAACTGAACCCAGCACTCAAGGTGCGGTCTCACCAGTGCTGAGCACAGGGGCACAATCCCCTCCCTGCTCCTGCTGCCCACGCTGTGTGTGACTCAGGCCAATGTGCCATTGGCCCTCTTGGCCACCTGGGCACACTGCTGGCTCATGTTCAGCCAGCTGTCAACCAACACCCCCAGGTCCTTCTCTGCCAGGCAGCTCTCCAGCCACTCCTCCCCAAGCCTGTAACGCTGCACGGAGTTGTTGCAACCTAAATGGAGGACTCTGCGTTTGGCCTTGTTGAACTTCATCCTGTTGGTCTCAGCCCATCAATCCATCCTGGCCAGAAGCCTCTGCATATTTGGTTTGCTAGCTGCTTTTTAAGCCACAAGAGTTTAGACAGGATAGACTGAAGTACGGATTGTACTTAAAAATATAGATTAGTACTCGGGTGCTAATAAAGCCAAAAGTCGTCAACAGGCTGCATTGTCCAGCCAGAGGACATGAAACAAATTTTTGAATGCTCTTTCATTATGGACACTACTTCAAAGTCAACTCAGTTCGAAAGAAAAAAAAAAAATAAAATAAAAAAAAAAATAATCACAAATTATGTAGCATACCCATAACCACAACTGATAAATTTCAATGCACAATAAAATCCCAGTGCTCTGTGGCAAAAAATAATCTTTCACCTAAGCTGCAAAATTACTAGTAGAAATTTCTGGGAGAAATATTAAAGGAAACTGAAGAGCTAAAAAGTAAATTAATTATTTTCTCCTTAAATAAACTGTGTTAAATTAGGCACCAAAAGAAAACTGAAATTATAACCACAGATTTAATTTAGCCAGGAAGAATGTGTCCATTTTCCATTAGTTATTTCAAGCAGCTCCAGATATATTTAGACAGCCCAGCTCTCTTCAACTATAGATTCAAGTTACCACATATGTATACAGCCTTTATATTCAGACCTAAAAGTGGCAGATACGTACATACTGGAAATGAATTCTCTGTAACACCAGTTCTAAATGACTCTTCTGTTTTTAGAACCACAAATTTCAGTTTCAATTAAAATATTGTTCAGCTTCCCAAAGGAATCAGCTATCAGCTTTAGATGCCTTCGGATTAAAAAGCAGAGTAAGCCGAAGAGAACTCTGCCTCTGAAGAGCACTTTGTACACTGTGAGAAACAGAACGTGCCCTCGAGATGCAGAGATCTGTGTGTTCCTGTGCAAGCACCAGGAAAAATATTTCCAGTTCCAAACATGTTTTGTATCCCAATCTTCCAGTAGTTAAGCCTTCTGCAGACAAAACTACCCATTCGCATCTGTCAAGACACAGATACTCCATGCCTCATGCATGTCTGGTCTTAAGAATCTGGAAATTACATGTTTATGTGGAAAAATCTCAAGTGACCCTACTAGGGGCAGCAGAATTTACGCTTGTCGTAAGAGCGGAAGAGGTCAGTAACTTAAGGATATTCAGCAGTTGCCAGAGGGCTAGTGACCAACAACAGAAAAATCCTGCGATTGATAAAATCATTTGCTTAGGTTTAAAATTTGAACTGAATAGGAAGGCTGATAAGAGCAATTGATCCAACATGCCCCTGCTGAATTTTTTTTAATACTGCTAAAGTGTACCGTGTTCTAGAACTACACTTCATCTTCTCATAAGGAAGGATACAGGCAATTTCCTCAACGTTAAAGTCACAAGAAACTTTCCAATCAAGTGTGCAAGAAAACCCCGAGATTTCTGGAAGTCACAATTTCCAGGACTTTGAAAAAACAACTAAATAAAGTTACACAGAAATCTGGAATGCAAACATAGTTATTTCTGCTGGTGAACAAAGAATTGTTAATCAGACGTCCTCTTACTGAACTCTTGCAAAGTAACATGCAGATGTGTTTTTTAGGAAGAGCTCAACTGAAAAGCAGAAAAAAAGCTTCAGCAAGCAGTAGGTTTAAAGGATGTTTATGTGTCTGAGATAAGACTTGGCAACTAGAACTCTGAAATGTTAAGTTTTTCCATCCATGCATAAGCTCATATTAAAGACTAAAATCTGAAGAAAAACAATATAACCTTCTTTCCCAAAACCCCAAATTCAAGAGATAACCCCCTAAAGCAGTCAGCCCTTGCTAAGAAGGAATAGGCCTTGAAGAATATTAGTGCAGTGCAAGAATGAGCATTTCTGAATGAAAAAGCATTATCTAAATGGTTACACTTCCTCAGGCACTGAATTCCAAAGATGTAAACAGATAGTTTACAAAAACCTACCTCGGGCTGTATAGCTTTAAACACCGGCATATCCATCAGCGTAATCTGGGTCTGCAATAAATAGAACATTTGGAACAGTGTCCTACGAAGAGATCACAACGTGTATTTCCACCTGCTCCACAGCAACTACAAACCCAAGCACCACATTTTCTCCACAGACCAGTCCTGACCATGGGATCCCCTCTCCAGGCTGACACACCACAAGCAGAACCCACCCACCCCAGTGGTCACAGCTCTTTGGACTTAACATTCAGCCTTCTCTGATGAAATTGACATCTCTGCTCTTCTGTGATTTCAAGGCCTGTCTGAACTGCAGCTCTGTTCACTCCTGAAGGGACTTCTGAGCAAGGAATCATCTGAACTTGGATGAACAGGAGCTAAAGCATCAAGCCGTTTCTTAACAGAATTGATGGAGATCTGTCAACAACGAATTTTTATATTTTTACCCCGAAACCAGCTCTCATGTGCATACTCTGTGTTAGTCTTAAAAAAAGATTCATGAGAATTTGTTCCAAAGTGACAAACTTATAGGAATAATGAGGCATATCTCCAGGGCATTTTTTTGTGAACAAATATTTAACCGAATGAGGGAAACATTTTGATGCCCCAAATACTAATGGAAACACTGAAAACATTGAGATGCAATAACTTTCATCCTCAGTCCTTCCTGCTCCCCAGAAGTTAACAAAGAAACTAAAAACAAGAGGCCAAGCACAAGAACTGTACTGGACTTCTGCCAAACTGCAGTTCTGCTTTCAGTTTATTACTTAAAACTTGTCATTGAGGAAGGAAATTGTTTCCTCTCTACAAGCTTCTTTCCTGCTTTTAAGAAACTGATTTTTCTGAGAAACTGATGTTTCAGCAAAAAAAGAGTTCAGTATTTGTGGTTTCAATTTTTAACAAATGAAATAGACTGTGGGTAACTAACATCTTTAAACCTATGCTAGGGTCTTCTAAAGCACAAAAAAAAATTCAAATGGCTTTACATAAAAAATACAAATACGCTGCATCAGGTCAGTACTGAATGATTAGAACCCAAGTCATGTTTATTTTGTTATATTTAGATAATCAGAAATTTGTTTCCAAGAAAAACTGGGAATTCATTTACAAGATTCTATTTTAAGAAAAACATTTTTTGTATTTTTTAATATCCTGCAAGTCCTGAATATTATACAAACTTCAATGCAACAATAACATTTCTACTTACAGCAAACTCCTCAGGAGTTACTTTCAACACATCAAATACAACTGCATCGTAGCTTTTATTGGCATAATCTGAACTTTGCCCTTCCAGAGAATCTGAGCTGCTACTACCCTAGAAAGAAAAAATACTAGGCTTATCTGTAGAACGTTTAATTTCATGGCAAATTCAGAAAACAAAAGTGTAGAACTATTAAGAAACAAGAAAATGTATGAAGTTCAAAAAGCTTCAGACATTGAATGATAAAAGTTTAGTTTAGCACTGTATCAGGAAACCGCTACGGTTATATCTAGAAACAGAAGCACTGCTTCACGATCTACAGACACGTGGGTAAAACAACATGATCAATGCAGTCTTGTTGGACTTCCAAGAGATTTTTGATGCGGCTCCTCACTCCAAAGACATTAAGGAAACGAAGCAACCTCAGCACAGAGAATATCCTTACTTTGTTACATGAGAGTAGTTATGGGCACTGAGATGATGTGAATCAGCAGAGAATCATGCATGGATAAATTATAATTATTACATATTCATCAACCCGGAAAAGACAGTGAACAAAGAGGTGACAATTTGTTGACACCTATGGATCTTCAATTTGTTACAAGATTTTTAAAGATCAGCTCACAGCTGATTTGTTTAATGAAAATCAGGACAGCTGCTTTGATAGGATCAAGTTGTGTGTGCAAAGGCACAACTACGATGGAAAAACTTGCTTCGCACAGCTCTTCAGCTGTCTTAAGAGATGAAAAAGTAGGATTTTTCAATCAGGGAAGAATTTGACCAAAATAGTATCTTTTTAAAAAGCCAAACCTACCTCCAATCATACATATAAAACTGGACAAGCTTTACTGTAGGTGATTTTTAATATTTCATCATAATATTACACGAATGTTAAAACCCGGAAAAACTACCAAGCAGTCCAGCTGTCCCGGACCTACGAACATAGGCATTAACCGTGCACAGCAGTGCAACATGCAAAGACGTCAATTTTGGAAACAGCACAACAGAGCTGCCTAGTCTCCAAACTATACAAAGGGTTAAAATGAACAAAATTTTACAGAGCTCTTTCTTACTTGTAGACAAGTAAATTCAAAGAAAATTAAAAAAAACTGGAATGTTTCTGACTGGCTCCATGTAGATGGTACTTGACATTGCTCTGAACTCAATAATAAACTGTTTCTGTAAGTTACGGAGTTACAGGTCCAAAATACTATTTAAAACTAAATGAGTAATCATCAACAATAAAAAAAATAACTTGTGAATCCTTAGAACCACGGAGTGTTCTGAAGTCACTCTGCTGTCAAATATTGCACTATTCCTAAGAAAAAGGGCTGAAATGACTGGTAGTGGAAAGGGCTGCTGTGCAAGTTCAAACAAGCCAAAATTTCCAGTTGATACAGGAGGCAACATAAACCAATGAACTGTACCTCTGGAGTGGCAGAGGTGACCGTCGCACTGGCCCTTTTATACATGCTCTCCCCAAGGCGCAGGAATTTTCAGCTCCTCCAGCACTGGTGAGATAACATGACGAAAACAGAATTCCTGCAAAGAAATATATTCAAGTAAATACAAAAATAAAATGAAAAAAACAACAATAAAAGATTTCACTCTTCTTTCTCATAGAAAAGAACTTCAGAAATAAGATGATTGTAGGTGCTAGATTCTCTTTTCTCCTTCAGGCACCAGCTGGGAAGGACTATAAGTGAATAAAGCCATGCCGAGTTCTTATCTCCACTTCCAATCAGCTCAAGAAACGCAGGGAAAAAAAAAAAAAGTGGATTACCGGTTGTTCATGTGGAATTAGGTTTTATCTGAAGTCTATTCTAGGCATTATTCATCCAGGTTACCATAACATATTTTGAAATAAGAAATAGAGGCTATTAACTGACTGAAAAAGTGGTGCTTCCTTACCTGTCCCTGCTCATCGCTTGAATTGGTCTCACAACTGGTGATTGAAGTCTCCCTCTATCTTTCTAATGCACAAATCCTACATGCAGCAGCTTAGGTCTCTCTAATATCCATAAAGGCAGGGGCACTTGAAAGTATTTTATGTCAGGCCGTAAAAAAAGCAGAAGTTTTCCAGAGAAGAGAACCGTCCAACATTATCCTTCTTAGACAGAAGGAGGAATGTCAGGAGCACTGTCTGAAGTGAGACTTTGTCCAAATCGGATTAAGCAGACAGACACAGTTCCAGATTGGCTTTGGACTTCCCACATGTCATGTTCCTTAAGCTTCCTCCAGAAACCAAAAGCCTGGACTGCAAAAAATCTCAGTATGTGGTGCCATGAAGAAGTTGCCTATACCCACTTCAATCAAACAATCCCTTCCAGAATTACAAAGTGCTTAATGAAAACACAGGAGTGTGTTTAATGAAAGTGTTTAATGAAGACTAAAAAAAAAACCCCCTCAATCCAAACCTCCCATATTGCAGTTTCGACTTAACAAAGCCATGGTTCACCACAGTAATACTCATATCTAAAAGAACCATCAATCTGGAAATAGAGCACAAATAATTACCAGGCAGTGTATTCTATGGTACTGAACAAAACTAGGCATGATTTATAAATAGTTATCTCCCTGACAAGGCAATTGGATTTCACCTTCTTGGATATATGTTAATAATTAAAGGATACAGACCATACGGACACAGATAGGTATATGATCCCACAATTACAATTAAGTTGCATCTCTCTCAGAAAAAATAGAATTTGTATACAAATAGGCACAACTAAAATGAAAACAACTGGCACAATTACAGACTTCTTTCAGACACAGCCTGCACAGACAAATGAAGAGCAGAAGCATTCATGTCTGCATGGGTATGAGCATGTGCACACAAACAGCAAGAACTGCTTATGGAATTACCAAGTCAGCTCCAGCGCTGATTCAACCGGGAGAAGAAACCACACAGTTGTGTCACAGCTCCCCACCGCACATAGACAAACCTGTGGCAACCGTGGCCACAGGCTCTTGCACAGGGACCATCCCAACCCTCCCCACTATCTCAGGAGTGCGTGTCAAACAAATCAGTAACTGAATTTCAAACAAGGATAGAAACTCCCCAGTTATACTTGCCCAGAAGCGATTTCCTTTATCTTGGGTCCTGATAGAATTAACTCATATTTTGAGCACTAACACACTGCAAAGTATTTCTAGGTCTGGAGTTGCTCCTGTTAATAGTCCTTGGAGATACTGAAGAGGAAAGCAAGTTTCATGAGGTCATATCTTTAAAATGTGGCATTTGCATCAAGGCCACAAAAACATTCTCGTCTCTTCCTTCTCCGCCTTTCTGACTAGGCTTTCCAGTGTGCAAGGGGCTCAAAAACACTCTAAAAGGGGAAAGAAAAATCCCACATATGATCTTGTATCCTGTCCAAGCTCAGTTTTACTCCAAGTTTTAACATTCAGTAAATGAAAAAGAGACAAAAGTGCTTTAATATCAGAAACCAAAAGCACTAACATACTTTTGCCTTTCAACATTCAGTACATTGAAAAGGCTTGCAAGGTTCTTTCTAAAAGAGAACCTTCATTCTAAAAGGGATCAAAATATATTTTAAACATTTCGGGGAAGAAAACTAGCAAAAGTTTCAAAGATGCACTGTTTTTTCCGATGTGCATAGGTTTCTCCAAGATTCACAACTCCTAAGAAAAAATACTTCCCTACACATCCATTTGTTTGGCTGCCTTAAGTCACAGGGAGTAATTATCCTTTTAAGTCAAATCCAAGAAAGACTTTTTATTCTTATGAAATCACCTGCTGATCTGAAGTATTCGCACACCTGCTATCACAAGAGGGAACTTACTCTGCAAATAAAGTAACACTGCAGCTAGTTCTAACCCTGCAGTAACAAAATGCTGTCAGACTACATGAAGATATTAAAAATACTTAATACAAAAGCTCCTTACCTGTATCTCCAATACTTTACTCCAACAAGGTTAAAAAGAAATTTTTGAAATTCTGAAAATTATCAAGGTCCAACATGTTGGCCACATAAGGTACAAAGGCACTAAAATGACACACAATTTCTTTTCATAACTTTTCCTTCTTAAAAATTCTTTTGACTTGCTCAGATTCATCATTAAAATAATGCATTATACAAACAGTGCTGAAAAAAACAAAGCCAAAAAAACCCACCTTATCCATTTGTATGGCAGGTTCACATCTACATTGCAACAAGTCTCACCCACAGACTGCCAGAAGCGAAGTGGATACATCAGGATGCAAACATACTACTAGAGGCTGTCTGTTCTTTGCCAGCTAAACCAAACCCATTTAGATACGTAGTTCTCTCCGAAGCAAAAGTGAAGACAGTGCAAGAACAACTAAATTGGAAAAAAAAGAAACCCTAAAAAACCCAAACCACCATCAAAACTGAACACAAAAATGATCCCTACAGGCATAATTTTAGCAGCATTTGTCCAATTTAGTCATCTATTGCACAGAAGCAACTTCCTCTGAAAGCAGAAATGCAAATGTTACATTGTTACTGGTAACAGGCATGTAATCCAGTTACACTGATGGTAAGTTCATTCTCATTACTGGTTATCCAGCTCACAGGAGAGTCACAACCAGACTCTGAAGCACAGATACCCCCTCTGGCCAAGGAGGTCCCTGTGCCCCAGTTTCTGAATGCTCAGGGCAATCTGGGGAATTTACTGTTTGTACTGCTCTCAGCAAATACAAGACTAACTATATCAACCTCTTGTTGGAGGAAAGAATATTGAGCTACACAGGCATTTGATCACACCTAGTACAACCATTCTGGGCTCCGAAAGTCAACTGTCTTAGCTGACAAACCCCACTTACTTATTGCTTTTGTTAGTTCATTATGATTTTCCTAATATCACTGAGCCAGGAGAGCTGCAGCATGCTTTTAAAAAAAACATAATTCAATATAAATGTTCTTTCTTAGCCTTAATTTAGCTGCACAACTGGTTCAGTAGAGATAATTAGAGAGCATTATGGCGCCATCTGGGCACTGATAAACTTGGCTGGAAGCAATGAAAGTTACCAGTTGGATTTTGTTTTTTTTTTTTCAATAGAATAGAAAAGACCATACTATTTCATTTGGAAGGGACCTACAGTGATCACCTGGTCCAACTGCCTCAACCACTTCAGGGACGACCAAAACCTAAACTGTGATATTAAGGGCACTGTCCAAATGTCTCAGACACTGACAGGCTTGGGGCTTTACCTGCCTCTTGAGGGGGACTATTCCAGGGTTTGACGATCCTCTCAGTAAAGCAAAGCTTCCTAATATCAAGTCGGAACCTCCCTTGACTCAATGCTGAACCACTGCCACATGTCCTGTCCCTGGATCCCAAGAAGAAGAGCTTAGGACTTCCCTCTCCACATCCTCTCCTCAGGGAGCTGCAGAAGAGCAATGAGGTTGCCCCTCAGCCTCTTCCTCTCCAAACGAGGCAAACCCAAAGTCCTCAGCCGCTCCTTAGGAGCTGTGCCTTCCAGAAGTTATCACACATCAGAACGGTTGGCTGTCATTGACCATCTTGCTTTCTACCTCCGGCAAGACCAACAATATACTATTCCACTTCACTGGCAACTGCCACAACCTAAGGATACATTTACAATGAACCATAGAAAACTCCATATTCAATCCTAAACTGTTTTTTTCATCATTGCATTAGTTCTCTTTCTTCACTACAAAACTATCCTTCCAGATGTTCACCATTAGAATGTTTCCTTCCTTGACGAATCATGAACAAAGTCATATTCAGATGCTGTGGGCGTAGAGTACAAGTGAGAATACGACAGCACAGTTAACATATTGGACGAGGAAAATGGGGCTGTATTATGTAAACAGGATGAAACAATACTATGGTTATACTTGTGCCCCTGTGCTTGCATTCAACACTGATGCGAAACTCATATCACCATCCACAGCATATCCTGTTCCAGCCCAGAGGCTCGTAAGACAAGGGAAAAGTCCCACCTTTTTGTGCTATTGCTGAATAAACAGACAAAGCCAATTAGTATCAAGGTATCTAAACCCACGTGCTTCTTGTTCTCCTAATCTAGATATTTAAATATTTACACACAATCTCCTCCCACCCCCACCAAGTTGCTTTTGTTTTAGTATCTTCATTTTAATACTAAAACCAGAAAGTAAGAAAATTTTCAAAATCCGAGTCTGAGCAATTTACAGCTGCTTGGTCATCACTGTGACAGAGCAAGCCAGTCTGAAAGGCTTTCTAGAGAGGAGCTTCTTGAAATCTTCCAAAGAAGCAGCTGCTGAGTGCTGTGTGGATACTTGCTATACCAGAGAAAAGTTCACATGCAAACCTCAGCAGCACTGAGCAAGCCTGGGGTAAAACCATTCTGTTCCCCTTCCAGAGGCTGAGCACACTCAAAGGCTACATCCAACCTTTGCTTTCCTGAGTGCCTTCCTGTCAAGCATCACCCCTCAAACCCCATCTCTCACCTACTCACATAAGATTTCTGCAAAACAGAGAGGAAAAGGACCATGCCTCCTACAGTGAAGACAGAAACGATCCATGTGAATCCCACTGCCTTCAGAAACAGCAATCTTTTGTAGGCATTCGGAGTCCTGCCCCAACACACAACGCATGCACAAACGCACATATGAGACTGGACAGCTGAGTTGCCCAAATAGTCACAACGCTTCATATGTAAAAGCTCTTTTTATTTCAAAAGTCCTTTTGAAATAATTCAACATTATACCTTGGTGGCCATTTTGTACAACGTGAAAAATTCTGAAGAATCTTAAAGCCTGAATTTAGATAACAATTGCCTACTAACAGTTTACTAAGAAAAATTAATAAGCCATTACATTTATATGACTAAATATCCTCCTAAGCAAAGACTGTCTTTTGTATTTCCAGTATCCATTTCACTGGAAAGTCCCCAATATATTTCATTATGCTTTAGGCAACAGTGCCACCTACAGATAAAACAAGCAATGAACAATTCAGCAGTTTCATACACATTCTTTTCTGAGAAACCTGTTACTATAGTTAATGAATAATAATGAAAATGTAATGCCTTTTGGCACCTGGGACGTATCTTCCACTTCTGCAAACCCAGTCTGCTGTCACTTGGAATCAGAATGAGAGATTCCAAGTCTGTGTCAGCAATGAAAACCTGTGGACTTGTTTTAGAGCACTTCTGAGCTTTTCGCATCCCACTAAGTGGCACTGACTCTTAACTTAGCTAAGGCCTATTCTCAAAAGGTCTTAAATCTTTTGTTTGAATATGGAATTACAACTTAGGAAAGAACAGGTACTCATCTTTGGTAGATTAAGAAATGAAAATAGAAAAAAAGTGTTGTGCTTTCTACATTTTAGTGGTTTTATGTAATAACTCTGGGAACCCATTTTTCAGCATCCCTTAGAAAAATAATGGAAATAAATACTGAGAAGTGTCACAACTTGGTTGACGTGAAGTCCTTCAGAAGACAGCACTAGATTGCACTATACTAAGTTCTGAGGAACAGAATCTACTCAGGCCTAGACAATAGTTTATTCCTCACAGTTTCCATCATTCCAAACCACTTTCATGTTTAGATTAATTCTGACAAATCATTTTGGCTGAAAAAGTATTTTGGAAGAGACTTGTGGAGTGCAGCAATTACCATTAGTACCCTGCCATGATTTAACCTGTCAAGGTGTCCATGTGGGACTGTGAAAAACATTCCCTGCTTAGCATGAAAAGTTATCCACAACCACTGCCATGTTCCTTTGCTGCTTCACCTGCACAAAGCTAGTTTAGAAAGCCTGCTCTCTCCCACTCTGAAATACCCACAATCTTAACTCTCTAGGCAGAATCACTGAAGCTGGGAGGGTCCTCCTGAGATTGCACAGCCCAGTGCCTCTGCTCAAGCAGGGCAGGCTAACCAGGACCACACCCAGTTGGGGTTTGATTGATTACCTGCATGGATGATGCAACTTCTCTGCTCAACCTGTTGCAGTGCCTGATCATTCTCACAGTAAATAAGCATTTTCTTGTGTTTAGGTGGAAGTCCATACACTTTCCATGCACTCCATTTTAATTTGCGCCCATTGCCTCTTGCATTCACTGGGTATCACTGAAGATACTGGGTCCATGCCATTTACATCCTCCCTTCAGGAATTTCTATACAATGGTGATGTCTCCCCTGAGCCTTCTCTTTACCGGTCTTTCTCTTTTTTTCCCTTCGTGGCTCTTCAGTGGACTCACTCCAGTAAGCTCACAACTGTCTTGAACCAGGGAGCCCAGAACTGGACACAGCAGCCCAGATATCGCCTCACCAGTACTGAGTAGAGGATAGATTGCACCCTAAAACCTGTTAGCCATGCTCCTCCTGGTGCAGCCCCGCATGCTTTTCTACAGTATCACAGCAACCAAAAAATAAGCAGCACTGAGGGGGAAAGAAGCAATACAAAAGTGAAGCATGCCTTTAATTGAAGATAAACGGATGAAACAAGTTCCCCTTTCCCTCTATTCTCATATTCTTTTTCACTGAACTAATGTTGAGCACTGTGGTGGTATGGGTCGATTTACAGTCGTTCTAGGAGCCTTCATCACTGGCCCAGAATCAGTACAACAACAAACAGAACAAGGAGTTACACAAAAGTAACTATAAAGAAGTGGAAGTTGCCACATTCAACATAGCAAACATAGCAGTGAGTGCTTTAAACAGCACACATACTAGACCTGGAAATCTAGGTTAGCTAAATAATTTCCCAGCATGCCGGACCAACAATTCAATCTGCTTCATTTTCTTAACTGATTTCCAAATACTCCAAGATGACAGAGAAACTATTTTAGCAGAACATGTATATTACTTACAATAGAATCCCTATAGCTCACAGAACAAAATGTGGAAGGTCACTTGCAAGCCACATAGATCTATATACACCATCCAGAGACGAGGTATCAAGTTCAGAAAAGCTCCATCCTCTCCAGACTGGCTTTCAGGTGCACTGGTAGGTATGTGATACTAGCAGCTTCTCAAGGCAGCAGCAAATATGGGAGGACAAAACCCTCATCTCCCCAGTAGGAAGATGCATGTTTATAGGAAGGAGGAATACCGCCACAAAGCAGACATGTCTTGGAGCCTGCTGAGGTTGAAAGAAAGTATCATATCTTAAATTTTTGGCTAAAGAAATCCTTTAATGCCTTGATGGTCTTATTGTCAAGTTTGAAAGCAAGATTAAGGCATCAGCTATCAATGTGCTAGACTGAAAACTAATCCAATGTAGATGTAATACAGAAATGTGCAAAACTCTAAAGTACTGTTTGCAAGAATCCAAATGCTTTATGCATGCAGGTGCCAGAGCTGATTGCTCAGCTAGCTAAGACACTTCCAAAGAGCACCAGACAACCAGCTTCAACCACCTCAGGCTTCCTCTAGACTTTGACCATAAATCCAGCACAGAGATCTACCCCATGCCTCCCAGAAGACTCATTTAAAACAAATTGGTCTGGAATCCTCATTCCAATAGACCACTGTGTGAAGACATCTCCACTGTAATATACACATCAGTTCAAGTAGGCTATCAGACCAGATTCTCTAAACTAGTCTCCTACTGACACTGTTGAAAAGTACAGTCCTTGAACTGCTGGTTACTTCCTTGGAACACAAAGAACACTGCATTGTTCCTGTGATGCAGATGGGGAGTTTCACTGTGATGCACTATATTACTTTAACCAAGGCAGTTGATATTCTGCAGGAGTCACCTCTACAAGAAGAGTTCATGGAGGCTGCCTGAAAAAATATCAACTTTGATAACCATGCAAAGACAGGTACCCTATGTTAACTGGCAATTACTTCATGTAAATGAAACAAACACAAATTCCATCTTTGCAAATTCTGAGAAACTGAAAGATTACTGTGTAAAATGAGGGAAAATGGGGGAAAGCACTGCTGTATGTTGAAGGGAACAAAGTGAAAGATACAAAAGCAATACTAGTCCTTAAAGAACAAATAACAAATAATAAAATCCCACAACTTAAGAACTCAATACCATTCTGATCCACATCAAAACAGAGCTGCGGATCTCTCTCCAGCTGAAGTCCTTCCTCAAAAGCCATCGCCCTTCAAGCACCTCTGCTGACTCGCACAGGGTGTAAGGACAGTTTAGCAGGGTTACACTTTAGGGGAATCTCAATAAAGCAGTCACAGGAAAAGAAATATCCATCTGCTCTGTCACAGTATGACACTACCACAACTCTAGGTTCTCTAAACAGAAGAGAAGGGAGAGACACTTCTGTAATCTCTGGTATCAAACATCAGTGAACACAGGGAAATACCTGCTACTTTAATTGCAGCTGCTTACTTACAGAGTGGAATAAGGTAGCTCTGCACTCACTCAGCCCATTTTGCTTCACACCTCCATCAGTCTGTTGTTGAGGCTAGCTCTAGCTATTCGGCAGGTTTCTCTCTTGTCCAAAAGCATGACAATCCTGTAAATTAAGAGGAAACAGGATTATGGTGACATTTACTACATACCTCAATTCTTCTCACACTGTGCCTCCCTTACATGCAACATGCACCCCAGTACTTTCACCTTCAGCTCTCCCTCCCAGCTCTGAGTGCCAGTTCACCACTTGAGCATCATCGGTACATGACAAATTCCCAAACTCAAAAGGAACTGATGTTCACAGAAGGAAGAGCAACCTATAGGGGACTCCATAACTAAATATTTTACAAATATGTACCTACAGCTCTTTCTTGCTCTGTCAATCAGCACAACGTCCAAGCTGATATGGGTTTGCCTATTGGTTTCAATGACTTCTTTCAAGGTGCATTAGGAATGATAAATGATACTCATTCTCACTTTGTTCTCTCTAGAACTTTTACACTAATCCAGTTATCTACCATAGGTTATAACAAGCTTTGAGCCAAGGTAAATATTTAGGACTACATATACAAAGGAATGACGGGAATCAGAAAAAAACCAAACAAAACCCTAAATAATCCCAAATCATGTCTTAGGCAACTGTAAAATAGTTTCATATTACTTGCTTAAGAAACTACTAAAGCTTTCATCAATCTTTCATCGTCCTCAATTTCTTTGGTGAAATGTGCTCCATAAGAGAGTATATACATGTTTATTCTGGACAGATTTCTGCAAAATAGGAAATGGCTTTCAGATCCAAATGTGACAAAATGCACATCTTTTTTTAAAAATACTTAAACTGGCTTACTTCCTTAGTTAAAAATTCTTGTACTTAAGAGATGTGATACTTCAGAGTATCTATTTCTGACTGCTCATGGAATCAACAGATGTAGTCATAAAAGAAAAATCACTGAAAGCAGCATAATTTAACGGTGTTATTTAAACAGTGTTTTTCCTTTGGTAAAGGACCAGCTATGCTTTGCTACAGTCACATAGCAGTTGCAGAAATTTTTATTCAACATTTAAAATCTGAAAACACTAATTCGCATTAAAAAAATAAGTAAACCTTTCTGCTATTCATTTTCTATCACTTGAAGATGGAATTTTATAAGATAAATCTGAAGTTATTAAACCAAGCATTAGTCTGTTGAAATAAGAGAATTTTCTCCTCTCTTCTTGCCCCAGAACTGTGTCCTAGTTTCTTATTTAAACTGTTTTGGCTTCGGTTTTTGTTCATGCTCTGAACATAACAAGAGCTGTATCAGGAGAAGCCAATTATCTGTGTAGCACAGCTTCCGAACTGCATGCTGCTCCACAGGTAGAAAGTACCCAAAACCAGAAGATAAAGGAAACCAGTTGGCATCACTTCCTCAAAACATTTTTCCAGTCTATCATTACTTGCAGTTGAGGGACTTCCTAAGCCACAGCTCTAAATCTTCACACCTAACACTCCCATTAGACTTCTCTTACGAGTTTATCCAGCTGATTTGCAAATATACAGATCTTTTGCCACTCTCTAATGATAAGTTCTGCAGCATGTGAGAAAATTAAATGTTTTCGTGAAAAACGGCTGCTCCTGAAGCCAGCTCTCATTACTCTTATTTTATGCCCTCTGGTTCTTGCATTAAAGATGCTAAGTAAAAAACCTGTCTTTCCTGTTCACCAGCACAACTACTGATGTTAGAAAGATACCATACCCACTCCTGGACACCTCCTGTAAGCTGAGGGCTCCTAATCGCATCACAGTTTACTTGCCCACATCCTCCAACTCAGCCCCACTGCCCTCTCTGTACCTCCTCTAACTGCCCTCGCATCCAGTTGAGGAGAGGATAGGACACCACCATACACTGTTCGAGATATGGCCCACTGTGTACTTGTTGCCTGGTCACCTCATACGAACCCTTACTCCGACAGTCTTCTGATTACTTTGACGTTCTCACAGGTATCTCTCTTGCCTATCTTGAAGAGGCTGACCGCAGCAAACATTTCTGTTTTGCGTTTGAGACCCTGCTGGATCCTGTATCTAATAAATTAGGCCAATCTTGCTCTTTTAAAGTATCTCATAACAAATTCTTAAAATATTTTACTGCTAATTTGGGGGGACTTGGACCTTTTACCTTCCTTTTTAAAATGAGGATATGAAAATCATGCATTACAACCCAGCATCACTTTCACCAACTGCTTTAGAACTTTCACAGTATCATAAGGTTGGAAAAGACCTTTGAGATCATCGAGTCCAACCTATGACCCAACACCTACACCTACACCTACTCCTACTTGTCAACTACACGATGGCACTAAGTGCCTCATCCAAATTCTCTTTGAACACCTCCAGGGATGGTGACTCGACCACCTCCCTAGGCAACGCATTCCAATGAACAACTACCCTCTCAGTGAAGAATTTCTTCCTAATGTCAATCCTAAACCTCCCCTGGCGAAGCTTGAGACCGTGTCCTCTTGTTCTGTCACTGGTCGCCTGAGAGAAGAGTCCAACTCCTGCCTCACTACAACCTCCCTTTAGGTAGTTGTAGAGAGCAATAAGGTCTCCCCTGAGCCTCCTCTTCTCCAGGCTAAACAACCCCAGCTCCCTCAGTTGCTCTTCATAGGGCTTGTGCTCCAGCCCCTTCCCCATCCTCGTCGCCCTCCTCTGGACACACTCCAGCATCTCAACATCTTTCTTAAACTGAGGGGCCCAGAACTGGACACAGCACTCAAGGTGCGGCCTGACCAGTGCTGAGTATAAGGGGATGATGACCTCTCTAGTCCTGCTGGCCACACTGTTCCTGATGCAGGCCAAGATACCATTGGCCTTCTTTGTCACTTGAGCACACTGCTGGCTCATGTTGAGCTTCCTGTCCACCAGCACTCCCAAGTCCCTTTCCGCTTGACTACTCTCCAGCCACTCTGCACCCAGTCTATAGCTCTGCATGGGGTTGTTGTGTCCAAAGTGTAGGACCCGGCATTTGGACTTGTTAAACCTCATGCTATTGGAGTTAGCCCATCTCTCCAGCCTGTCAAGGTCCCTCTGTAGGGCCCTCCTACCTTCTAGCAGATCGACACTTCCTCTCAGCTTGGTGTCATCTGCAAACTTGCTGATGAAGGACTCAATCCCCTCATCCAGATCATCAATAAAGATTATTAAACAGGGCCGGGCCCAGCACCGAACCCTGGGGGACACCACTAGTGATCGGCTGCCAGCTGGATGGGACACCATTCACTACCACCCTTTGGGCTGTCGTCTTCCTAATTCAGTTCAATACTCCCTTGTCTACTTAGATAGAATCAACCCCTTTTTCCTGTAACATTGCCCTGAGAGTTTCTGTTGTGTTGCTTTAGCAATTGTGACTGCCTGTATCACTTGCAGAATGTCTGCTCCTCAAAACACTTCTCCTTGTAGTTCAAATGAAGCCTACCGTTCCTCTTCTTCTACATAAAAATCAGTTTGACCTTAACACAAGCTCTACTGAAACACACGGCTTGCCCAGTGCTCTCCTTTACCCTTCTGTCTTAACCGTTCACGCTTTTAGCAAGTTATGAGAATGCCATGGCTGAGGTCTGTAAATAACAAATTTACTGTCAAATCACCATTTTTACATACTCATTTTCACTTCTAAACACCTCCAATTTCAAACTAAGTCAGTTTGAGCTGCTGATGACAAGCGCCACAGGAGCGGAATGCGTAATTTTTAAACAGGACAAGCTCTCTGTTGAATCCTCCCCATTTCACATGGGCCAACGTCCAAGTATGACAACAAATGGGAGAAAAAACCTGCAGAAGTTTTAGACAGTGATATGTTGTTGAAAATTTAAATTTAATTTACAAAAAAACGTAGGTTTTGGCAGCTAAGAAAGGTAAGGTTTCCCCAACTGCCAATACAAGAAACTCCTGCAACCAGAGAGACTAAGAGACAACAGCAAGCGCAACTCAATTTCACCGCCGTCAGTGGCAGAGAACATATAATGGGGTAGGAAATGCAGCAAAGACCATCACTTGGAGGCTGGTTTTTAACGAATAAGTTTCTCCAGCGGGCACTGCTCTGCCCTTACAGACCCCGCGCGCCCCCCCGCACCCGCAGCAGCTGCGAGCGCCCAACGGCTCAGCCGGGTGCGAGGAGTCTGCCAGGCACCTCTCGCTGCCGCAACTGAAGGTCCTTAAGGAAACGTCTCCGCGACAACCCACGCGTGATTGTTTCCAGCAATAAACGCGCACGGCACAAGCGCTCCGTCCCTCGGGCTCGGGGCGGCACCGGCCGGCGCTGCTGCCGCCGCCGGAGCCGCTGGGCGCGAGGATACTGGGGGGGGGGGAGGGGGGGAAGGGGGGAAGGGGGAGGAGGGGGGGGAGGGGGGAGAAGGGGGGGGTAGGGGGGAGGAGGGGGGGGGAAGGGGGGAGGAGGGGGGGGCGGAGCCTCGGGGCCCGCAGCGCCCGCTCCGGCCCCGCCAATTCCCCCGGCCCGCGTCACCGCACCTGCACAGGGGCAGGGGGCCGCAGTCGGTAGGGAGGGCAGGTCCCGCCGGGCGCCGCAGGGCTCGGCCCCCTCTCACCTGCGCGGGGACGGTAGTCCCAGCGTTGCCCACGGACGCTGTCGGCGCGGGGCTCCCTCGGCTCCGAGGCGGGCGGCACCCTCCGAACCACTGCGCACCCGCTTCCACGGAAGCCCAGCGCGGCCGAAGGCAGCGAAGGGCGGGGCCTAACGCACCGACTGACGGCCTCTCCGGCCAATCGCAGCCGCGCACGGCAGCGCGGGCCAATCGGCGCGGGGCGAGGCAGCTCGCGCGGCCGCTGCGCAGGAGCCGCCGCAGGTGCGGTGCGCGCGCCCAGCTCGCCGCCACTGTACCCCCCTCCTCCCCCGGGCCTGGCGCGAGCGGCGGGGTAGCGGCGGACGGGCGAGGGGAGCTGCGCCTGGGACTCACTGCGGCGCGATCGGTGCCATTCCAGGCTCCTCGCCCGATGCAGCGCAGCCGCGCTCTCCGTCCCGCCGCGCCCGGAAGCGCCGCCCTCCCTGGCCCGGGGCGGCCCCGCGAGGGCCGGGCCGCTGTGCGGACACCGCGGGGCCGCCGACCCTTGAACGCTTTCAGCCCCAGCAGTGGAGCCGCGGGGGAGGCTAAGCTGCCTTTGCAGTGTCATTGTTACGGAGGGTCTGCCGTGATTCTCGATCCCAGAGCATTTAAACACCTGCTGACACCCCCGCTGAGCACACGTGAAAGATTCAATTTGAGAATAAACCATAAAAATAAATGTAAATATGGACCTGGGATCTGCTTGTGAACTCGGATACTCACAACATCAAAACCAAAAGTGCTGTATGAAAGGTATTTTCCCTGCACAGGTTCCATCTCGAATGGCTGAAGAATTAAAATTAATTTCATATGAGCCTCCAATCATTTCACAGCCATAGACAATCCTTTACTAGAGTTTATCCTACTGCCAAGCTACAAATACTTTCCTCTCGAACTGCTGGCATTGGCCCCACTGGAGCACAAGTACAGGATTCTCTGGCAAAATGTCTGCTCCATCCTATATCACTATGTTAGGACATTAAAACAGCAGACACGGGCAATGGTCCTCTTTAAAGTAATATATATATATATAGCTACTGGTAATTCTACAAGGATTCAAAAAAAGAAATCTAAAAACTAGTTACTCCTCAGCCTAATAATTACGAGATTCTAAGTCGGAGTTCCCAAACAGATGCTTAACACACCACAAAGCGATGATGTGGTACCTCAGAAATCTTGTGCATTACAGCAGGACTCCCTGAAATCCTGGGTACAGACACTGCCCTGCTCAGAACGGAATTACTGAGAGCTGCTCCCGCTGAAGGTGTCACCAACGAACGAGATCGGAAACTTCTTATACGAGTGCCTTTCGCAGGTTTCTGCGGCCTGCAGCGCCCTGACCCGTCCCCAGGTAAAAGATTACATTCTGGCGCCCTCTGCTGGAAAATCTGCACAGAGGAGACCTGGGTTTCTTATCAAGAAGCTCCGTTTGTACTTTAAAATTATGAACAATGAAGCAGTTTCAATAATCAAACCTGTGCATGTGCATCGCCTGTCAGCATGGCCTGAGCCTGATTTAAAGGAAATCCTTTTCAGGCTTTACAAAATTAGTGCTTTGGAAATAAGTTTTGTTTATGCAATACAATTCTTCTGTTGGAAGTCTCTGCTGGAACAGCTTGAAGTATTTCCAAGTTATTAGGGACAAACTCTCAACAAACAGGTCAGTTGAAGTTTAACCACGTGTACTGTACTATGGCACTGTAATTATTGCCATGGATTGTGACTTTAAACAAACCAGAGCTGCCCCAGGTCAGTGCTGTAACCCCAGGCACGACTGGGTGGCACTGGGATCCTATGCAGCAAAAGTGCAGCTAAGGGGAGCTAGAAAAAAGGGAGTTAAAAGAAAAACCTGAATCATCTCCAAGTGCTAATTAGATATCATTAGAATTATTCTGATAGTCTAGAGACATTTTTAAAGCCTTCAAATGACCTGATCTATACCACCACAATCTCCCTTATTTCAGCATCTTGACGTGGACAACACTGACAGGGAATGGGTCCCGTAAAGCTACCAGCCAGTTCACATGGTGGACGTACAAGCATGAGCTGTCATAAAAGTACACCAAACTCCGCTACATTCATGGGTATTAAACTGCAACTTTTGATATTGCTTCAGGGAAAGCATCTAAAATGCAAGTCCCTTGGAGATTTAATACCTAAACGCAGACACTGACGCCACAGATTTGCTCTAGAAGCATTTTAATTTACAAACAGCAATTCCCATTGACTTTATACCATAAAAAAAGCAATTTACAAGCAAGAAACAAATTCATCATAACGAAATAAAGCAGCACTGAAATATTCATGTCACAAATCTAAAAACAAAGTGAATACAAGAGTAAAATATCATTTGAATAAATATTTTAAAATTCATGCTATAAAATAATCCTTAATGGCAAGTTATTGTTACAGTATCAGCTTAGCTAGCTTCATTTACTTCACATTGTGATGAAGTGTGGAGTTGTGAGGTTACCGGTTTATATTGCAAGATAATGACACCAAGTCAAGTCATTCAAACTGTTCAATTATTTATCATGAAAAACAACCATACAAATAAAAGTTATTTAAAAATACAATTTTTCAGTCAGCAACAAACACTGTTAAAATCGTGCAAGAGCTCTACCTCTACCGGGACAGCCAGTGGCTCACAGCACGAGTCCAAAGGCTGTGCTGGTGGCACTGCTGATAGGAGCCCACAGCCAGCGGTATTCACCAAAGCCAGAGCCACTGTAAGATGCAAACCTGCTCAGTTCCTAACAGTTGGCTTCACATCCCCTGAAGAAACACAGGAACAGTGGCTCAGGCTCACATGTTTATTTAGCATTTTTTAAAATGTAAACTTGTGAAACTTAAGCTAATGCTGTCACAGGGATGTGCAAGTAGTATTAAATCTACAATATTAAATACAACTATTCTGGCACTTGTTAAAAAAAAAGTAAAATGCACACAGATTATAAACTTTGAACATTTTGAATGACTTTACTAAACTTCCAATTCAATCACTGAGTATTATGAAATTTACAATTCATGAAATAAACAGATTCATATAAAGAATTTACATAATTTCCCAAATACTTTCAAATATAAAATTTAATAAATAACCCTGACCAGTCAAAAAGCACCATTCAAGGGTAAAATTCCCTTGGAAAATAGATTAGGTGTTGCATATTTGAGTCCCTTTCAATGGTTTCATGTGAAACCTATTTAGAAAAATGACAATAAAGGAATCACAGTAAACTAATACAAAAATTGAAATAAGATATATATATATATATTTAAAGGTAAAGCTCATTCAATCTTTTCCCAGCCCTTGATTTTATTCCTGCTGTTCTTTCCAAAATTCAGCTTGAACATAATAAAGAGGCCTCACTGTGTTGTCTAAAAGTAAACCAAAGGCTTCAGCATGGAACATGAATTTATGCTTGGGAAGACCGCATGAAGAACCATCAGTCCAGGCCTCTGGGGTGTTCTGCAGGACAGTGTCCTTACGCTACTGAAAGCCTTCACACTAAAGAGCAGAGCCAATCTGGAGGCCTTACTGACCAAATTGAACTTTTGATACACTATTAAGTATTTACAATGCTATTTTCTAAATGTATTTACAAGTTTAAAAGAAATTATGTGTAAGATAACCAATTAAGAAAACTAAAGTAACTCTTTAAAACCACAAACATTAGCAAAGGTATAAACCCCTTTCTTTTCACAGTTTGTCATAACAGGTTAAACATCTAGAGGGAAGGACACTGTCACTGTTTTCACATTTGTCTAGAATTAAAAAGGTAGATCAAGAAGAGACTCAACTATGAACCAGCCTATGTAATTTCCATGATTTATCTTGCTGTCAAATATTTCTTCACATATTTTATCGACTTCTGCATTTATTGTAAATGAAATGTGTAACAGCTCTGTGCTAACGGAACCTGTACAGATAGCAGACACCGTACAGCGCTTCCACCATCTGCGTAGAACAGCCCTGCGTACTCTGCTCTGGTGAGCTTGTGAAATGAACTCCCATCAGGTGATGCTCCATGTTTCATGGCAATGCTAGTCCTGGCAGACCGTTATGTGGCAAGGCACAAAGTAGCTGCTGCTGCCAGCTTTGCAGTTTGTTTTCTACCAGAGTTGCACACGTCATACGTGTGAATGCCCGAGGCTCGCCGGTGGGTGCATCCTCTGAAGCATGGCTGAACTCTACAGTACTGCATTATGGCTTGGGAATTATTACACTGCTGGCAGTGGACAGGGGGAACGGCGAATCACCGCGATGCGGTGCCAGCAGAACCTGCAAACTGCTGAACCATGGTTCTGTAAGAAAAGTGATCACTTCCTGCCCTTAACAGTCCCGTCACCATGTTTTGAACCTGAACCTGTACAATCAATGTGATGTTGGTTTTGTTTGCTTTTGTCAGAGACAATTTTGGATAAGTCACTCTTTGGTAAACTCAAACCATTGTAATACATTTACAAATACATAGAACTACATTTAAATAATGTTAAGATTGTGACACAGAAATTCAAGAAATATAAAATTAGTATCCCTATCCTGCTGTCCACAACTCATACTTCCATGGAAAAAGCCACGCCAAAGGCACCACAGCACAGGGTCAGGACAAAGGGCTAAGAATAAAGGTATATTTCTTGGATTTTGCATGTCTCTCTCTTTTTTTTTGCATTTAATTACTTAAAACAAACACTTAGGGAAAAAAAAACCTATCAGAAACACCAACCTGTTTTAAAGTGGGTAAACATACAGACCTCCTTCCCTAGACACAGATATCCACTGTCTTGCACTGGAACAACAGCTCTGCTGCAGCTTCAAGGAGAGGAACCGCTCCCCAACCTGCGTCTCCGGGTCTGGTGGTTTGTTAGCTTTGTGCACTGAGTTTAACTGCAGCCACTCCAGTGGAGAAGGAGGGGCTCATACTGCGAATCTGCATTTAGAGAAACTAATTCTTATTGCAGACTGTCACAAGATTAGGAAGAAGGGTATTCAATACAGTTACTGCACAAGGGTGACCCAACTTTACAGGAGGCAGAAAAGCCTAACAAAACAGCAAACCTACCTCCTTGCTTTCCTGTAATTTAGGAAGGAGCTTTAATTTTCTAAATTTCAGGAGTTAAAACAGCATGTTCACAGATGTATTTTCAATATTTGCTAAACTAACATAAGGCCCAATTCTGTAAAAATTGTATTTAAAGCAGCACGTGATTAATTTAATTCTGTTTGTCATGTAGCATTTGCCAGTTCCTGCTTTTGAGGTCTCTTAAGTTACTGGGGTTTTTTCGTTGCGGTTGGTTTGTTTGGGGTGGGTTTGCTTGTTTGTCTGTTGAGTTTTTGTTTTTTTCTTTTCTTTTTTTCTGTTTTTTTTTTTTTTTTTTTTTTTCTAAACTGTTACTATCATGTTTCACATTTTATATAGTATACTGACCTAAATGATGAAGTTAGCACCATATTAAAAAACACATTTGGTGAAACAAAAAGATTTAGAGTATTTTTAAAATTGTTGGTAGTTCCTTTATGCAGAAAACAACCACTGAAAATAGTAGGGAAGCCAGAGCAACTCTGTAACACTCACACACGAAATAACAGACATATTGCTTGAAATTCCCATAGAGTATTTTTTTTTTTTATACAAAAAAAAGTACAAATTCCAAGTGCTGACATATCACTTGGAGCTTTAAGTAGGAAGTCAATGTGCACCTGAAAACAGCTCTCTGTGAAGAAACCTGTTAAAACACTGCTTGGAAATACTGTAGGTTAAACAACATCTCCTCTCTGAGGTCTTAACGAACCACGGAGAGCAATGAAGTTAAATTTAATTACCTGGTAAGGTTCTACAGTACGAAATGAAGGTAGATTCTGAGGCCAGTAAAAACACATTTAAAACCACAATGCTACTTTTAGGTTTGCTATTTTATATATATATATATATCTCTCTATATATATAAAAAGGTCAGCACCACAGGTTGTCCAGCTTGCATTCTAGACAACTAACAAAACCTCTCAACAATTTAACCATAATTTAATAGATTTATGGCATTTGGTTATAAAGCAAAGCTATTAAAACAAGGTAATTTACTTTGCTCACTTTTGCACACAAAGTAATAGCTTAATAAAATGAAAACCAAACAACATTCTTTTAAAACCAAAACAATCCTCCAAGAGTCTGAAGTCCTAAATCCCACGCAGAGAGACCTAGCAGTTGGAAAAGTGGTACATGGTATAAACCTTGACGTACTTTTACATTCACCTCAACCAGAATAGGAAAAGTGAAAGTGTTTTTATATATATAAAGCAAATTTATATATATAAACAGACGAACTACCAAAACCAATTAGTAAAAGCAAACAGATTTCATCGTGACACATGGAAGGAATCAAAGCTCTAATATTCTTTCTCCCCACTGCTGTGTAACTCATCACCAGCAACAGGATTTAAGAAACAAAATCAGTGATATTACAGCCCTTGGTGTACCCAGCAGAGCTGCCTCTTTTATACCTTTCTCCACTGGAATTTGTGTCTTGCCAGATCAACCAGTAGGGACACCTCAGCAGACTCTTCCTATTCCTTCCCCAGCACACTGTCCTTTATATTTTGAGCATCTTCAAAATTAAAAAAACCAAACCAACAAAACCAAACAACCCAGCCTCCTTCAAAAATAAAGAATACTTATGTAGTCTTCTCCAGAAACCACTTCTAACTGATTTCCAGAAGGTCAGGAAAAGGCTGTTATACTTGCACTGAATATTAAAAGAAGAAAATATTTAAAAAATACATTAGTAATGTGCTTGTTTGTGATGCACTTAGAATGTAGTATTTTAATCAGATGTGTTAGACATTGCATGAATTTCCATACCAGAATCCATAGCTTCAGAAGCTGAAGCATCATTATCTCCCTTCTGTTCCACAAACGCCTCTGTTCTGTCTGGAGACTCTACCCTGTTTCTTACTTCTGTTACCCCAGGGTGATTTTTCCGCAAATGCTGGTTTAGTGTACCCTGGAAAGGAAAACATTTTCCACAGATCTCACAGCGAAAGGGCTTGTCATCTGTGTGACCACGAATGTGATACTCAAGTTGGTCCTTGCGGGTGTATTTCTTTCCACAAAACTTGCACACGAAAGGAGTTATTCCCATGTGCAATCGCATATGCCGATCAAGGCTCCCTTTCTGGTTGAAAGACTTCCCACAGTAAATACATATCAGCCTCTCATTGTACGGATACCAATGACCTCTCGTATTCCTTTCCCGTGGACTACTTTCATATCCTGGGTTACTCACCATGGACTCGCTGTCAGCCCCCTGCACCAAGCCCTGAACATCGCTATGCAAGTGCCCTGTGGATACGCGTTTCTGGCGTGCACGGCCCCCTCTGAAACAGGTCAGCATCGACCTTGAAGGACTGGTACTGCTCAGGCTTCCGACGGTTTCAGAGACGCCTATAGCCTGTGACGAGGCATGAGTAAACGAATAAACGTGCTGTAAGACAGACCCATAGGAACCAACATTTACAGCCACCACTTGCTCTCCATCCACCATTTCGGTGTGATATCCGTCGTCTCCAAGGGAAGAGCTATCAGAGCAGCTTGGCCTATCAGACTTCTCCATTTTAACTTTCACCTCTGCAATCTGACTTTCCCTTACTATCAGGTCTCCTGGCTCATGATCACCTTCAATCTGAATCTCATATTCAGAGATGCTCCCACTGCTTCCTCGATCCGAGTGCCCTTCTTCTTGCAGACGACTGCGTAGAGGTTTGCCTGGAGTAGTTTCCATCCTAAGATCGCTGCCTGCTGTTGACTGTCCCACCTGAGAGCAATAGGTGGGGGATATCTCAATGGGATTGGCAAAGTAGCTACTGTCTTTGACGCCATTGCGATTTTCTGAATTTTCTTCAGCACCAACAGTGACAGAGTCAACATCACCAACACTGATCTTCGAATGAATACTCTCCAGTATCTGTGTGCATTTATCAATGACACACTGCATCTGTAGAAAGCTGGCTGCAGTCAGAAAGCTAACAACATCCTTCAGCTGTAAGGACATCCTTCCAGTGTAACAAAAAGAAAGCAACTGTTCAAAAACATTGGGATTTTTAATAACTGATATTGATAAGCCACTCATAGTGCTTAATGCTGAATGGTCACGGAAATATGGGGAACTGGCAGCTAAGACGGCTTTATGGGCTCGAAATGGTTGACCCTGAATGTGCACAATTATGTCACATAGCTTTCCTTGCAAGCGGAGTTCGTTTAACTGGCTCAGAACAGTGTTGCTGTACTCCGGCACATCAAACTGAATGAAACTGCTGCTGTCCATTTCTACTGATCTAAAGAGTAATCTGAAAGAAAAAGGAGAAGGTTTA
Source organism: Neomorphus geoffroyi (assembly GCA_033558235.1). NCBI lineage: Eukaryota > Metazoa > Chordata > Aves > Cuculiformes > Neomorphidae > Neomorphus > Neomorphus geoffroyi. The sequence continues at coordinate 232,275 of JAUMJM010000014.1, forward strand.
GAGCAGGGAATGAATGAATACAGAGTTTTGCCCTTCAAAAATAAATCCTTGCACATGTTGAAGTTAAATCAAGACACTGATCTGTTAAGATGCGTTACAACAAAGCAGTTGTAAGTACTTGACAGCAGTTGTAAGTACTTGACATAATACAAAAAGTTTCAATCTACACATTTCTTGCATTTTTACAATTTGAATTATCCCTCTGCAACATTACCAATTCAACTGCTCGTAACACATTGCAGGCTCCCTGGGACAGTCCATCTCCTAAAAGGAGCATCATAGTTTCACTCCCTGGTAAGAACTGTAGAACAATACCTCACCCCCCTTCAAAGTACATTAATTTTATAGTCACGAGGCAAGTTAAAAACTGCAGGACCTTTAGCCCAGTTCTACTTGAACCTTCAAGCCTCATACTACATCGATGCTTGCAGGGAGCTACACTGTTAAATCTCCCGAGAATGATTTTTGGAAGGTACTCTGTGAAGTCTGAAAAATCTGCTGAGGAAAAGCCACAGCTGTGCGTCCATATGTGTGCACATACATACACACAAACCCACATTCCTTAGGTCTAGATACGTCAATTTTTTTCAGAGATGAATACACTACACCAGTGACATTTCTTTTTATGCATTTACCTCCTTAGACAATAATCTCAATAATTATTTTTAAAAAGTAAAAATCAATCTTTCAATATTCACATCACAAAACAAGGAAACCATAGCGACCAGAAACATTTAAGTGTGAACTCAGTTCCGAACTATTTACCCAGTGTGTCAGAAGTTCCCAGATAATAAAGAATTAGTGTCAATATGCAAGGCAGCATTCGAAGGAAAAGTGTCCAAGCCACCTATTGACTTTCAGCTTTTTTAAAATTTCTGTTTGGAATTTTTGTTTTAAATAAACCAGCAGCTATTTCCTAGCTAGAATGATGTCACATTTAAATTCTGACCTAACTTTAAAGCCAGTGATACTCACACTTGCCCGACACACTGAGAAAGGATGTTCCCAGAGGCTTTAGAGAGACGCATGCCTTTAAAAACAAGGTCTAAAGAAAAGCACTTCACCGATTGTCCATAGCGCATTATCACCAATCACACATGCTCCGGTCCCCCAGAGTGTCTCCCTGCAGCAGAAACCACTGGACATTTCCAAACTGGGCCCCTAATCAAGAGCAAGAATCCTCAGACTTCTATTGCTATCCTTGTTCTTATTAATGCAGAATCTAAACACATAACATTAGAATCATAGAATCCTAACGATGGAAGAGATCTCCGAGATAGAGTCCAACCGTACCTGTCTCCCCACTAAACCCTGTCCCTAAGAAACTCATCTACCCATCTTTTAAACACCTCCAGGGATGGTGACCCCACCACCTCCCTGGGCAGCCTGTTTCAATGCATGACCACCCTTTCAGTGAAGAAATTCTTCCTAATGTTCAGTCTAAACCTCCCCTGGTGCAACTTGTGGCCATTTCCTCTCACTTGTCACTTGCGAGAAGAGACCATCACCCACCCCATCACAACCTCTTCTGAGGCAGTTGTAAACAGTGATGAGGTGTCCCCTCAGCGTCCTCTCCTCTTAGCTAAACAACCCCAGTTCCCTCAGTCTCTCCTCGCAGGGCTTGTTCTCCAGCCCCCTCACCAGCTTTGTTGACCTTCTTCTGACATTCTCCAGCCCCTCAGTGTCCTTCTTGGAGTGAGGGGCCCAAAACTGAACCTGGCGCTCGAGGTGCGGCCTCACCAGTGCTGAGCACAGGGGCACAATCACCTCCCTGCTCCTGCTGGCCACGCTGTGTCTGATACAGGCCAAGATGCCATTGGCCCTCTTGGCCACCTGGGCCACTGCTGGCTCATGTTCAGCTGCTGCCAACCAACACCCCCAGGTCCTTCTGTGCCAAGCAATTAAAACATTGCCACTACTCAACTACTTCTCAATGCTGGTGGACCAGTAGCTCTTTCAAGACAATTTGAGTTTCAGTTGGTGTTTCTGAAATAGGCCTGGAAGATCACTATAGTTTGAAATGGCAAATAAGAACCTCCCAATTTTTTTAACAGCTTCCTCCAGTTGAAATGCCTCCCTCCTCTCTTCTCTTTTGGGGTGAGGCAAGTAGTATTAGACTGAAGCAGAAAGGTACTGTAAAACACAAACTGGACACACCCACTGTATGCTCTGAAGGAAAAAATTATCTCTATGGTTAACCAGACAGTCATAAGGAAACTCTGCTTCCCAAAGCAATGAGAATGTAATTACTTTAATCTACGGAATTAGCAGAAGTGAATTAAAAACAATGTACCCATAGTCAGAAGTCATGTCCAGGACCTTCCATGATAATCCAGCACAGACAGAGATAACTTGTGCTCTTGGGGTCCAAGTCTGCAGTGCAGTCATTCAGAATGAAGGCAGTTTTACTGGTATTACACAAACTCCAGCATTTGGGAGGGCAGTGAGAATGAAGACAACTTGCAGCAATGTGAAGTACTCTCACTGCTAACAAGCAATGGGTTTGGTCTCGCTTTTGCTGCCGCCCCTACTGTGGGACAGCGTCACGTTAGGTTCAGGTCCTGCACACCTCAGGTCTATGAGCAGCCCCTCTCCCAGCCCTCCTGCCTGAGATGAAAGAGTTTAAGGTTGTCATAGACAGGGCGTATCCAGGAAACTGGCTGAAGGCTTTCTCGATCTAAAACACAGGCCAGGACTGGACATTACGTTCACTGAGCCTCAGCAGGGCTCTCTGTTGAGGCTGCAGTCTATTTCTGTAGGGGATGATCCAGTCACACTCAAAAGAATCATAGCAACTCTCTTTGCGTCTGCATTATATTTCTTGGTCAGAGTCTTACACAGCAAATGCAGACCACAGCACAAGCTCACTAGGAGTTGAATGCTGCCCTATGTCTTCAAACAAAAGTGTTCATTGCAGTAACCTATGAACATGAGGGTGACACACATTCAACATTTTTAATTAGATTTCAAAAGAAAGTTATTTAAAAATTATGTTCAACGAAAGCTCTTATTTCACTTAAAAATCCAAGAATAGACAGTGACAAAACACACGCGGTATTTAATTTTACTGACATCACACAGTAGCAGCAGCAAAGCATCATGTAACTACAGCATGGAGCAGTGTGTCTGCCAACGTCGTATTAGTTTCTGCTTCTAAGTCTGCACCTGTTTAATTTCATTTGCTCATGGGTGCAGGATTCGCTACTCTCAGACAGGTGAATGGCACTAATTATTCTCACACCTCTGAGTGAGCTAAACTGAGCAAAGATCCCTTGCATTTTCTTTTGTTAGCTCAGCAAGATGGGTGCCTAGGGAAAAAACACACGTTACAAATCATTACTGCTGTAGCATGGGTCTGGAAACAGAAACACACAGCAAAGAGAGGAGGATCATAACCAAAATTAAGACTAAAACAAAGAAAGCAATTCCTTACACAAGAGCGGATACTCCATGCATCACTGCACAGAACAGAGAGAAAGCAAGAAATGAAACAGGTATGAGTATAAATCAGCGCACTCCTCCTTTGTCTTCTGCAGGATTCAGTATTTATTGTGTCATCTGCGAGAACTTCAGACATCTTTGCAAAAACACGTCATCATTCCGGAGAACTTTAACCCAGGAACGTAACCCTACCAGCTGTGATCATGGAAGTTCTTGGGCAAAAACCTCCACTGTGTAAGCTTCCTTACTGTCAGAAGTTGGATAGTAATATTGAAGTCATTTAAAAAAAACCCAACCAAACCCAAGAAGAACTCTCCAGCCTTAGAAAATCAGGAAGAAGATCAAACTATTTTATATTTATCTCAAGCGAGATAATCAGACACTACTTTTTTTTTTACAGATATAAAAATCAATTGCACTAAGGGTTTCTCCAAAAACACACACAATAAATAATAAATTGTGTATTTTCAGCTCATCCATGCATTCTACTTTGTGGTCTACACAACACTGCCAGGGGCATCCTCCTGGTGACAGAAAATATCCCTAATGACGCACTTCTTGTAACTGATTCTCCTTGTAACTGACATATGTAGATGTATATAGTTATACGTTTAAAACAACTCCTTTAAACCACAGAAAGGATGATTGGGGGAATGTTTCCACTTGATACTGAAGGGAACTCTTGGATATATAACATAAGGGATATATAACAGTGTAAGGGATATATAACATAAGTCCTTGTGGACTAACTAGATTTTTCTGAGCTGCACCACATAGCACTAACATGTAAAAGCTCTTTAATGTAACATAGATCACAGCACTACAGTACGCCAAAGCCTGTTGAAAGCTCTCCTCTTTCTGAATGTGCTCCTCTGATGCTCTCTCACCGCAGTAACTCACATGCACATGCCTGCTGGCTAACACCAAGCACAGTAAGGACACAAAGCCACAGGTTTTATGGCTGGCAGCAAAACTGCAGGATTCTGCTTGGCCACATCAAATGATGGTTCCATCCATTTTCTTTCAGAGTGTCCCTTGAATGAAACATTAAACATGCACGGACTTAATGCTCATGTGTTTGTCCCATCAAAAGAGAACACTTCCTAAACCACTCACATTTACACTCTTCTTCTGTGAACTCCTGGTTTCCAGAGAATTACAGAGCTGACTTGTAGAAGCATTGTTATCCACAGAAAACAAATCAAACACCAATCTTTGCTGAGGTTTACTTGTATTCTTAATTTTCAAACTGAACTGACTCAAATTTATTTAAGCTATGGCACACTGGACAGTAGGACTGGAGAGACCGCTGCACATAAACACAAAACACTGATCTCCTGGAATCAATAGGTGACTGTCATGGACTCAGGTGGAAGTTTAACAAAGTGCTGATATGCAGATCCTGAGATGCCAACAACACATTCTGATAATAATGTATTGCGGCACAAAGTTCCGTTTGCAGCTTCTCCAGTTGGATGAGATACACTTTACTTATGGCTTCTTTTACATCTAAAAGCACTTTCCAGCTCAGCTCAACACATTATTCTGTTAGATTCCCCTCTAATAGGTAAATAAAACTGCCAATATGATTAAAAGCACCTAGCACAAGCCTATGTTTACATATAAACTCCCTGCCCGTACTTTTGTTAAGTCCAGTACAGTTTTGAACACTCTACAGTACAGCTAACTCCTGATTCAAAAGCCATCCCAGAAAACTCCCTAAATGAGAATGAAGCTACCTTTCTAGTGGTAAAATAACAGAATCATGCAAAAGTTATGGAAATGACTACGTCTCTCAAAAAGACATGGTTATGGAAGCAGTTAGTTCTTTTCTGAAAAAACAGGACTCATAAGTCCTCATTTCTCCAAATATTAACCATTCACAAGTCACTCCACAGATTTAACTCAGGAGGTGTGTTACGTTTCAGGACAGTTCAAACTAAGTTTAAAAAGTGCCCATTGGAATCAAAGGCAATACAGACATTTTGGCCAGAACTTGAAATAGTGAATTACCTGCAGCAAAGCACACGTTAAAAGCTGTGCATGTTGTCTTACTCATTGGAAAACAGTTTGAAAATGGGTCCACTTCACCTCTATTTTAGACTGAAACACAGAATCTGTCATAGTAGTCGAGATCACGCAACAATTCAAGACACCCCTACATTACCTTATAAAATGCAGGGAAACCCCAAGTTCCGCAGGAACTGAAGCCAGTTTCTGTAGGCTGAAATGTAGTTGCTAGAAAACTCAGTTCTTACACACTTTCATTGGCAGATTCAGAACACAACAGTGGAATTCACTGTTGTTCCTCCTCTGCAGACAGAGAGGTAACACTACTCTCCACGTATGGGTATGGAACATCCACCGTGATGTCAAGAGTCAATCTTGCACGCATTGCAGAGGGTAATCCCATCACTGGCAGGAGTGAGCAATGCATTAAACCCCTCTACTTTTTGCAGAAAATTTGTTACTGATTCAGACTTCAGTCCAACAAAAATGGAACAGGATTTATTTTTACCTCATCTGCATTCACAACATCAAAACTAAAACTGATCAGTCTCTATGTATGTATACACACACGCTGATACCGCTAACACCACAGACCTACTCTCAACGCCTAGCACAGTGCAGCAGGGAAATGATTGGAATTGCATATTTAGCACTTCATTGAAAAACCCAGAAGCCTCTTATCTGGTCAAATATCCAAAGAACACAGTGGAGAAACTGAAGTCCAAGGGCCACCTCCACTCTTTATTCTCATATGGTCTTCCTCACAACTGCTTGCCTGTATGGAAGTGATTAAAAGAGTGACAATAAATCAACTATTGGTGCATAAACAAAGTGTCGCCCAATGGCTATAAACCTCAATACCAAAAATCTCCAAATTTTGGCTCTAGAAGTGAGTTACTACAACAGCAGTGACACGTATGTATCGATTCTGGAATACAGGAAAAAAAAAAAGGTTACTGGAAGGGAAACTGGAGATGGTCAAGATCAGCAGAAGTATTGTCTGACATAAATAAAACAATCGGGCGTATCTGTGACACAAACACACTTTAAATCAGCAAGATCTTACAAGATCATCACAAACTTTTATTTTGTGCATAGATTTCAGGACACACCCATTCTGTGACCCTAAATAGGTATTGTCCACGTTTTCTGAACATCTGACGTCTCTGGAAGCCCCTGCAGGTACAGAATCCCAGGTGACAGCAGGAGACTCCCCGTGTCCCGGCCCGGAGCGCTTGGGGCAAGGAGGACGAGGAGGGGAGAGGCTTTCGCACCTGCTGTTAAGCAAACGGCTCCTTACGGGCCAGTGTTGGTCACTATTACGCATTTCCATCCATGTGTGTTTTTTTAAACCTCAGTCACTCCTCACCAAACCCCAAGTTCCTGGCTGCCCCGCTCCTCCTGCCCAGCGACAGAGCCGCGGTCCCCGGAGGACGGCGCGGTTTTGGAGGCGATCTGGAGCATCGTGTGCTCCTAGCCGGCGGCTCCCGGCACAGCGGGCGCTCTGCAGCCCCCGAGCAGGCGGGGACACGCGGGCACATCCTGGCTCCAGGAATGCCGTAACGCGGAATGGCGCCAGTGCCGGTGCCCCACGGCAGCCCCAGCCCCGGCGCCGGCGCCGGGCTCCCCCGTGCCGTCCTCGCCCCGCTCCGACCCAGCCCGGGCCACGCGGGGCCCTCGCAAAGCGGGGCCGGGGCCGCCTCAAGCGGCGCTGCCGGCCTGGGCTGGGTACGCGGCGGCGGCCGAAGGCGGGCGGGGCCGGGGCCGTGCCCCGAGCCCGGCCCAGGCCACCGCCCCGCGGAGCCGCGCCCCGCGCGCGGGGGCCCCGCCCGGCCGCTCACCTGGGTTGTCGGGTGTCTCACATGGCGGGGCCCGCCTGGCCCGGCCCGGCCCGCGCCGCCTCTCCCGCCGCTCCTGCAGCGCGCGCACCCGGAACTGACCCCGCGCCGCCGCTTCCGGCTTCCGCCTGGCGCGCGCGGCGGGCGAGGCCGCCCCGCGGGGGGCGGAGCCGGACTGGGGGCGCCCGTCCTGGACCCGGGGCCGCGGCGCCCGGGCGCGGAGTCGCTCCAGCGATCGCGCTGACGCCGTAGGGCCCCTTGTCCCGCAGAGACGGGGGCGGGTCCAGGGCGAGCAGCTCGGCGCTGCTGCGGCCGCCGCGTCTGGAAGAGGTCGGTCTGCCCGGTTTCAGCCGCAGCTCTCGGTGCCCGCCCCGGGGCTGCGGGAACGGGACCCTCGGGGCGGGCAGCGTCTCCGCGGGGAGCGGGCGCGGGGCCGGGAAGCGCTGTCAGGAACCCTGGCCCGGCCCGAGGCCTTTCCGTCCCGACAGGACGCACAGAGGAGCCCGCGAGGACCGGGCGGCAGCCGGGGGAGCCCCGGCGCGGGGAGAACGAAGAGATCCGCCGCCGCACAGCCATCGCTGCTGCGCGCAGACGGCAAGGGGCCTACTCCGAGCGGAGAGAGCGCGCGGCTCGTTCCTTCCTGCGTGCAGCGAGTGCCGCCGCCAGCCACGGGAGATCGCGCCTGTGTCCGTGTGCTGGGACGAAGCGCGAGCCCCGCCAGGACTGAGGGGAGGAAGGCTGGGAGAGCGAATGGCTCAGGAACAGAACCTAAGTTCAGGTGCCGAGAGGAGCCCTCCTCCTCCCAGAAGCATAATCAAAACTTAATCTTTAATGCTTTTTTCAGAATCTGAAAATTCTTTCACACTCAGACGAGAAATAGAACCATCACGTTTGTGCTTCCAATCTCCCTGTGGGGCTGTGACTGCACAGCAAGTGCTCCGGGATTGTCCCATCACCCATGTGTTCTGGGCCATAACTTTCAGAGATTGCTATTCTGCAGAAAAACCCAAACGGTTACAATAAACCTTGTTTGATAAATCTGGACTAACATGGGAACTAATGACCTCAGCACCAAAGAAATGGGCCTGACTCTGCAAATTAATCAGCTCACTGTGTTATCAAAAATGGGGTTTAGTTCAGTGTTCTCTTAGGCTGAGCTGGCACACTCAATATTTCAAGAAGACACATTACTAGATACACTTTTTCTTTTTATATTTAATAAAGTTATATATCAACAGCTTTTGGATTGGTACTTCTGTTTGAGCACTTATTTTGGCAAAAGTGAAATATTAAATACTAGCATTAGACATGCATTCCTTTCATTCAAGCTTAAGAAAACATTTACAAAGTTGACAGATAACATTTATTAAAACGTTATACAAAAAAGGGGCATGGGGCTCTTCTATAAGAAGAAAATATTGAACAGTAACATTAAATTAAAACCATGCTGTACAATGAGGACAGCAATATTTATAGACAAAACTATCCAACCTCTGCAATACAAGCATAACATCTCACAAAATATCAAGATATGCAAATTTACTATTATAAATGACTTGTCTAGAATAAAAACTTATAGCTCATTAAGGAAGATTCACTCAACTTGCATAAACAGTTACATTTCCAGAAGAAATATGAAATCGCATGAATAATAAAAAACAGAGCAGCAATCGACAGACACAGGCTTCAAGCAAAAACTGAACTTAAAATTTAATCACATAAAAAACATACCATTTTGTTTCCCAGCATCTTCCCCAAGGGCACTGACAGGTTACAGCTGAAGAAGCTTAGCTATCCAATGAAGCATTTCAATGACAAAAAAACCCCAACTTTCCTCTGTTGTTCTGAGAAAGGTTCTGATTCTATTAAATCAAAACACCCAATACTCTGCTGGAGGCCCTCGGGATTCAGAGATAGGTTGCATTCCTGACCTCAATGTAGAAGTGCTGCGATTACAAGACCTCAGGCATCTCCATTCTTTCAGGCTCAATAATACAAGGACAACAAGTATACTTTTTATAGGGAGAAATCCAATACATCAGCCTTCAGTCATCTGCCTTCCTTCTGAAACAGATCAAAGTTTCTCAACTCCAGAAACCTCTGACAAAAAAAATCTAAGACCAGATGCTGTCCCAACAGTACCCTCTGCAGTCTGCCTGCTCACCCAGAAAGCAGATGAGGTCATCTTTAAACAAACAAACCCAACAACAAAACCTCCCAAGAGCAGCGGGTGAGACAGGAGCCTCCTCTCTCAAAAGGGTCAGATACACAGCTCAGCAGAGATCTCAGCGCTGCTACCAGCTGGGTTTTTCAGAACAGCAGTGACACAGATTCTGTTCTCATCATAGTTACAAAATGGAATGAAAAGGAACTTTGCTGGAGTGCCACGCAGCATTCTCATTGCTGACAGGACAGCGAGCAGCTACATGGAAGGAGGAAATGCCAAAAGCCTCCCGCGTGCACAACAGTTCTGGTTTTCAGTAGACGTTCACTTCACCACAACCAACAGTGAGCAATGCAGAATGCACAGATGATTCTGACCTTCATCACCTTTAATGATGAAGCTCAAGGAAAGATTAATGAAATTCATCATGTACATGTGCATTCATATGATATGTACACATATCTATGTATCCCTCCCCTCCTCCCCAGAAACAACTGTTGTCTCTCAAACAAGTCCACCTCAACCTGGCAGAAGCCATCCCTGTGGATCCGGGTTCACTGTGCTGGCCACAGACTGCAGGGGCATGGAGTAGGGGTCTGCAAGGGTACCAAGTGGCAAGTGATTGCCAGTGGCCCTGTGCCAGTGAAAACAGGCTCCAGCCTGCACTGAAACTGATGTCATCAACCCAGTGAATGCCAGAACTTCAGCTGGGGTTGCGCACAGTGACTCTGCTTAAATGTACTTAAGAAAGAGTAGCAGCTGCTGGCAAGAAGTGCAGGGAGACATGCAAGGAGAAGATGCTTCTGGGGAAGAAACACATGCAGAGAAATGGAAGAGCTGCTCTTGGGAAAACACGTGGAGAAGACACCGAGGATGCATACAGAGCCACACTCACAGGAGGACGTGCTCATGCCTGAGGCAATTCCCTGCTGAGGGGAAGAGGCACATCCCTGAAGGATGTGTGGCCCAGCACCAACACGAACTGCAGCGCCAACCAGCCCAGAGCAGCAGAGGATGTCCATGAAGAAATGGAGAGCATCAGGCAAGCCAGCACGCACGGGAGCCCATCCTCCTGGGTGATGGGTCACTTCACAGACAGAACTGGGCTGACTGCGGCTCTCTGTGAAAACAAGGGAAATGGAAACTACAGAGGCAAGGAGGAGAGGTGCTAGACTTAACGTGAACCTGAGGAAGGGGGAGGAAAGATGTTTTCTCAGGAGTCTTAAGTAATTTTTTGTTATATTTTCCCACCAATACCTGAATCAGTGATTAGAAATTTGTCAAAGAGCAATAAACTAAATTCAGGAAAAACACCACAAGTCAACAGTTTTTCCCATGATAACAAAAGTAAGGATTTCAGACACTCAAGCTTCTCTTAAATCATTGACCCTCTCAACTAGATCTCAAGACAACCATATCAATATTTTCCTGCTATCAACTGGTTTCATGGGAAGTAACATCAAAAAGCCAAGTGCTACAATATCAGTGGAGCAACATTTGTTGATTTTCAAGACAACATCATAATACGGGGTAGAACAGCGATAGGCAAATATTAAAAAGTTACTATTCATGCTAAATCACTAAAAAAGGACATGGTTCTACAATATAATCTACTGGACCTGTTATAAAACCCTTAAAGTGTCTCTCGCAGTACCTTTTATTTTAAAGCTTTACTTCAAAGTAATCTAACTGCAAACAGGAGTCATGTTTGAAATGTTCCATATAGAAGTCATTCCAAGCTGGCAAAAGAAACAGCTTTGCTGGCAGCTCTGTAGGATGGTCTGGGTTTAATAGAAATAGGATTTTTGCTTGAGCCAGGTGTTTCTGACCAGCCTTTTTATGGTGGAATGGGAAGAGGCACCCTTAACCTTTTTACACAACACTGAAGCGGCAGTTTGAAGGGGGCTGAGCACTAGTGTAATATACAAGATCATTCCTGAAGTGTGTATGAGAATACCTCCCCTCAATGTGATGTGATGACAATACCTGCAGAAACAACACCCTGTGTGTAGTAAGGCCTTGGAGAATGGAAAAATAGGGCCATTGAGTGCAAGAACCCTTTCCTCTACACTCGCGTAAACAGGCAAAAGTTATCATTTTTTTTCAACAGTACAAAAGACAGTGTTAGCAGTGTGGAAACAAACCATAAAGGGAATATAATTTCTAAGTTTAAAAAACAAAGTTTTATGGTTTGCTTTTTTTTTTTTCTTAAATACAAAGTGCTTCTATACATTAAGCAGGTTACAGTGTTAGTGAGCAAATCCCTGTTTAATTACCTTGATTCCAAGGGTTATCTATGGCCACTGTGGAATACCATAGAGTTCAGCGAAGTGCTAAGCACAGGAACTTCATGGCACTGACCATTCATGCCCATTGCCAGCAATGGGTTCATCATATTTGGGAATATCTGTTTTAACAAAATTCCATATGAAAAAATATCTGAGACATTGGAAGATTAAGAATTAAGAGCCTCTTAAAAAAAAGTAAATGAAAGTTTGTAAGTACAATGCCAGAAAGGAAGTTATAGTAACTACAGCCCACTGGGCAGTAAGGCCCTAGCCCGTAGCAGATATCCATGCTCAGGAGACAGTTCGGTGGTGCCTTATGACAATCCCAATTTGTAACTGGGAGTTAAAAAAGCATCTAAACAGTAATTATCTTTGAGTGGTTTTGCTTCACCATGCAGGGTCACCTGTTTAAGTTTCTTATCCTGCACATCGCAGTTTCCAATGCACAAACTGGGGCCAGACAGTCTTATGCCTCCAATGCTGGTTAGTGTTTTCCCCAAGTCACCAGTGCTGTACTTGGACATCACCTCTTTCTGTTCCAGTCTATGTATGCTCTAAAGGCTCTTTCCTTTTTATGTTTCAGTAAACTACAAAGAAGGGTTAATGGCTTTTGCATAGGGCTCCATGAAGCTTTCAACCCTCCAAATCCTGTTGCCACCTTTACAACCGATGCATCCACTCTACCTGCAGAGCTGGCAGCATCTCTTCGAACTACAAGCACCCCTCCGTCTGTCTCCAGGAATGAGAGCCCAGTATAAAGGTCCTCAGCCTAATGAAGCAGAAGTGCCACCTTCCCACCGAAAATCCAGGCTTCGGACGTAAGTGCGGTACCATGTTCTGCAGTACCAGTAACTGATCCAAATACCTTACTTTCTACTTTTTTGACCCCCAAGCAGCTTCCCTTGAGGAGGTGATCAACTCTGGCTGCTTGTGATAACACGTAACCCATCACAGTAGTTCAGTACCAACAATCTGCATTATAGTTCTTATTATTCAAAGAGTAAAGAATTAAAAGTATAAATACCTATCAATGACTAAGTCATTTCCCTAAAGCAGGTTCCTAAAACTAGATAGAAGTTCTCAAAGAAGACTTGGTACCAATAAAAAGTCAATTCATGAATCTGCAGTTTGGTACTTGCTACTGTAGTAAGCCACAACAATCTGAACAGAAAACTATAGTCGAAATGCGTGATTATTTTGACTAAGTTCCAAAAGTTACATCTTTCTTTCTGTTTTATGACAAGACATACTGATCAGACACACTTCTAGAAGCTTCCGCAATGCAGCAATCAAAATCAAGTCACAGCAAGAAACACACAGCATTAGACCTCAGGGGCGCAAAGACAAGTGATAAGTGATAAGAGATTGAAGTTTGCAGAGTACTCAACTACATGAAAGTGCTTTACAGGCTCCAAATAGGAACTGGCATAAATTAGACAATATTTGTTTTACAGAAGACAGACAAGAAATGAAAGACAGATAAAGGAAAGCCAAACCACCTTTAACACAGCCATTCCTCAAGCAATGCAGCAAGGGCTGTTTGATGGCATAGACTATATACTAATGCGTGCTCAGTATGCTGGCAGTCTCCAGTTTGAGGTGGAATTTTAATTTTTTTCATTAAAATGTGAATCATAAAACCTGGACTGGTCACCCTAGTTCTTTTTCATTAAGTAAGGCTACTTGAATTCCTGCTTTGTGTAAGTACTTGCAGGATTTGGGTCAATTTAGAGCTGAGTTTTACTATGAATTCAGAAGACTCAGAAACAAGAGGGCTTCTAAATACTGCTGTGATTACAATCAATGTCACAAAGACCTTACAGATCCCATTTTGCAAGCACCTTTCAGATTAACCATTTGCACTTCACACACAGAACACCTGGAGTAATACTGTGGAAAATAAAAAGTTTGGTCTGCTAATACCAGCATAATCGTTAAAACTTGTGGGGTTTTGAGCATTTACAATAGCAAGTACCAGACATTATTTGCATAATTAGTTTATTTTGCTTACTCTACTAAACAAACGTAAGCATTAATGTCTTAGTTCATTTCAGTAGTACTCTGCTCAGCTTTAGAAGCTTGGTAAGACTTGGTACAAGAGGTCACATGCCGATGAAAACTGTCCCGCCACATGAATCTTTTCCCACAGATGTTACACTCATATGGTTTTATGCCTGTATGGATTTTCATGTGGCCCACAAGATGGTGTTTCATTTTGAATTTCTTACCACAGACACCACAGCCATAAGGTCGAAGACCGAGGTGCATACTCATATGTCGATCTCTCTGACTTTTGTGCGTAAAGCTTTTACCACACTGACAAGGATACAGCTTATCAGCGTGCGAGAATCCAGTGAGGGACGTTTCTTCTTTAATTCCCGTAGCCATATCAATGCCTTCCCCATAGCCGGCTGCTATCATAAGATCCTGTCTGTGAGCACTTAAATTTCCATCTGCCCTTTCACCAGAAAATTCTTCCATAGAAGAGCCATAGAAGTCAACTTGTTCATCATAATTACTTTCATCAGCCTGCTCATCAAATTCTGCTTCCATCTTCTTGTCACCTATATGGAAGTCCTCAACACCTGAAGACTGGATTGAATGTTCTGCTTGAATGGCATTCATGGATTCAGAAACTTGGTGCTCATCATAAGGATTATCAACACCTTCACAGTCTTGCTCAAATCTTTCTGGCTTCACATGGATCCATCGCTTGTGAGACATGATGCTGGGCTTGCTGTACATAGGCCTGGTGTACTGGTACTCCGCGCTGTCACTAGTCCCTTCCTCGCCATCCTGACTTGTCATTCCAGTGCTAAGTCTATCATGTTCTGTTGAAGAATTACTGGGAAGGTACTCGTGTTCTGTCAGCTGACATGACAGTTCGTCTTTAGAGCCCTCTTCTTCATTTTCACCATCTCTCAGTTCCTGCGCTTTTTGGAATTCTGTCTGTCCTCCAGAGCCCAGTTCAAAGGTTTCAACAAGCCCATTGTAACTGCTGCTGCTGGGGGACTGATGGTCACTGCCATGGTTCATCTTCTGGCACAGCACCGTTGGGTTCCCCTCCAGCACTTCAGTGCATTTATCCACCACGTGCCACATCTGGAGGAAACTTGCGGCTGTCAGATAGCTAACGATTTCTGGAGCGGGCATCACCAGCCGCCCTGTATAGGTGGACAGAAGGATGTTTTCAAATACTCTGGGGTTCATCACGTCAGGCAGGACGATTCGCCTGCTGTTCTTGAGGAGAACCTGATCACAGAAGTAAGGCGAACTGGCTGCAAGAACAGCTTTGTGGGCTCTGAAGAGATGGCCCTGAACTACAATGGACACATCACATAACTGTCCTTGCTGGCGCTGCTGGTTTAACTTCTGCAGAATGGTGCTGGAAAAATCTGGAAATTCCACTCGAAAAGAGCTTGACCCAGACTCCATTTCATTACAAATTCAGTGTTGAGCTGC
This sequence comes from Neomorphus geoffroyi, assembly GCA_033558235.1. NCBI lineage: Eukaryota > Metazoa > Chordata > Aves > Cuculiformes > Neomorphidae > Neomorphus > Neomorphus geoffroyi. Next base: position 247,478 of record JAUMJM010000014.1, read on the forward strand.
AAGGAAAAAAAACCACAAAGCAATAAACATCAGAAATTCTGCTTAGTAAAGTATTGATCTTTCCATTTCCTTCTGCACTTTAACAACACACAGACTGGCATGGAGCTCAGCTTAATGTTTTCTGGAACCTATGTCACTGCTGCACTTGTTTCTCCTACCCACCTCACTCCTCTCTTCTCTGAAAGTTGTACTGAGGCCACAAATTCCTAAGCCAGGACCTTACGAGGACACACCAACTACAGCAGGAGCTACAAACAGCCTGTCACCCAGATGAGAGAGATGAAGCATTTCAAGCATGAGTTTAGGACAACACACCGAGTCATTGAAATTACAGCAGTTCTAGCTCCGTGATGTTCCAGGGTTTATAAAAGCATACGAAGGATTCTGCATTCCAACTGCCACCACAACCAACTCACTGATCTCCAGTAAAGACGGACTGTGCCCTCATGAAACATCCCACTGCAAACAGAGTTTTCAGCAGCCACCACACTGACTGCTACAGGGACAGAGGCAGCAGAGAACCCCAGAGACAGCAGGCTCATGGCTCTTGGAGTGGCATCTCCTTCTTGTTTTGTTAACTGAAAGATGGAATAGCACCATTTGGTACAGGACTATGATCCAATCTTTTAATTCTGAGGTTTTCCAGATGTTATTAAATATCACTCACTTCAAGAAAAGCCTTACTGAATTTAAAATGTTAATCAGAAAAGTGACACCCCTATATAGAATTTTTTCTGCATGTACCTGGTATATTTGTAACAATCCAACAATTATGTGCTGGAAGGTCAGCTAAAAGCGCACACATTTTAGTGTTTATATTCTCACATGGTCCAGAAGTCTTATAAAATTAACAGTCTTTTAAGCAGTAACACAACTCTTGAAAATCTCTACTTTAAATTTTAAGTTGAATTTTAGATAAAAGTTACACATCATTGTCACTAGAAATAATGACAGAAAAGTAAATGCAACTGCAAAAGACCAACATTAACTGCCTAAATAGTTTTAATTGTGTGATTTTTCAATTCAATAATTTGTAAATCGAATACATTGTAATTCCAGAAGAGCCATGGAGTAGCAAGCAGCTTTTGTCTGTCAAGTTCTGTTTCTCATAAGTGGTAAGGTGTCGAAGGGTTAATGAGAGCTGCACATCTGAGAGGGAAGACTTAGTAATTAGCAGACAGTGCATACACTCAGATTTTAAAGCACTTTGTTAATATGGTGCAAAGATATAATCCTGCATTATAAGCAGTTGTGGGACTGTAAAATGCACGTATTTGGAAACATGGAATCTGACTGTGAGTCCCTGCTGCACAGAGCCTGTGCAGTAACCACAGTGCTTCCCACAGTAAGGTAACACACAGCCAAAAACTGTTTGCTGGGCACACGGTGTTACAGCACTGGCACAAAGGTGTGACTTCTCAGCACAGAATACACAGCTGCATTCACTTACACAACACAGGCAACGTAGGAGGGATTATGTAAATCACTCCGTGTTTAATCAACAGCTCACGGTTGCATAATCCCTTCTTTACCATTCACATTCCTGGCAACTCTCTCCCACTCCCCAAAACGTCAGTGTTCCATCTCCAGTTTCTGACTAGACAAGGATGAGCACAGGTGAACACAGGATTCCAGTTACCGTATGTAACAGTGGCTGGGGCTTCCACAGGTAAGGGAGAACAGGAGGCAGAAAGTCATCAAGGCTTTTCCATAAATACAGACCCAGACTCCTTGTAAACACTGAAATCAACATCTTGGCATTTTAGCTTTCCTGCATGCATGGCCCAACATGAACTTGAGCAGTCACGTTCTGCTGGGACAGTAACCAAGATGCATCAGCTGAGGAAACAGCCCAATACTTGGGAAATCTAGCGCACCGCTGCTTTCAAGAGCTCTGACCAACAGTGAGTGTACAGGGCTTTCCTCTTCCAGAACATCGCAAACCACTACTGTCCAGACCAACCCTGCCTTCAGCCATCACAGCTTGTTCTGAGGATCTGACAAGCTAGAAATGATTACGCATATCCTTGAGCAAACTTCTTGAGATGCATTCCCAAAAGCATACGGAAATTTTCACAAGAAGGTGCAAACCAGCTAACAGCACCATTTTCTCACCTTTCATGTGAAATAAGAAGCCTAGGGACAGTAAAAAACAGGAGTGAATTGCCACGAACTGCCATACCTCAAGTGTAAACATGGAATTTTGACTGCATACTACTACATTTGTAACTTAGCTGCCATAGGACCACTTTTAGCTGGTCCAAGAATGACCCACAGGACTCAATATAAACCGCTCAGTAGTCTGAATGGTTCTTAATTTAGTGAATACAGCAGAACACACGAAACAGCAGATTTCTAAATTACTTCCTTGCAACAGGAGTCGCCGAGAAGCCTGCAGCTCAGCTCATCCTCTGCCTGCAGACCACCTTCAAATGTACCGTTTTCAGCATCTCTCAGGTTGTTCCTCAAAGCCCCAGTCCCACTGTGCATTCACACAACCCATGACAGACCAGATGGGGAGGTTTCCCAGAGAGCAACAAAACATGCAGATTTTTGTCTCCTTTCAAAATATTCCCAGATTTAAGACTATGTTTTTCAACACTTGCCTCCAGTAAAGAAAAGCTGCAGGATACATTCAGCTGAGATTCAGAGCCACGTCTGCAGACCTTCTATTATTACTGCCAGCCAGAGCTGCCACCTTTCAGCACAGATTCCGCGTGCTGCCGCAGAAATTCCCAGTGGGAGCAGATTTTTATATAAACTCATCTCTCATGAAAACCAAAGCCATCAAAACACAAGTAAAGTATTTTCTATTAGCAAGGCCACACACGTTGGGAAAACTGTTTTTCAAGAGGTTTCACCTCCTCCTTTTGCAATCCGTTCTGCTTCTGTTTTATTTCAACTCATAACAAAGTCCTTCTCTTTTAATTACTAATAAAACAACCATCCGGTACAGGTACCGTCTCTGCACTGCAACTCCGAGTGAGGCAGACGACGCGCGCACCGCTGCTTGAAAACCAAGCTACTTTAAGAAGCTCTAGGATGTGGCTCGGCCAGTTCTGCGCGCACGGGGCTGCGAGGAGGCCGGGCTCACTCCCACCTTCCCGCCGGGGCAGGGCCCGTCCTTCCCCCCCTGCCCGCAGCCGCAAGGAGCGCAGGCCTCGCCTCGCCCCACCCCGGAGCGGAGCGAGGCCCAGGACAGCGGCCCCGGCGGCTGCGCAGCCCTCAAGACCCCCGAGCAGGCGGCGCCTCACCTTGCGGGCTGTGGAGTCTCTCGCATAGCGGGGCGCACCCCGACCGCCAGCCTCCACGCTCCCTGCAACCTCCGCGCCCCAGCCCTGCCCGCGCCAGAAGCAGCCCCCCCGGCTTCCTGTGCGGCCCTTCCGCATCCCGCTCACGTGACGGCGCGGCCCGGTGCTGCCGCTTCCCGCCCGCCAGGGGGCGCCGGGGGCGAGCGGTTCGGTCACGCCCTCCATCATTGGTCCCCGCCTCCTTCCACTCCTCCCCTCCCGGAACGTGGCCGCGCAATTCGAATTTCCCCGGGAGATGCCGATCCAAACCCGGTGTCGCCACGAACAGTGACGCAAAGAGCGCGCGCCGGCCTGTGGGGATGGGGGCGCTGCTGGGAGTCAGGGGGACCCGGACACACCGGGAGCGGAGCTAAGCGGTGCTGCACGGGGAGCTCTAAAAACAGGGGCGCGGGGCGGAGCGGCGGGGATCCCGTGCGCTGTGCGGTGTCGCTCCCAAGAGCAGAGTGGCCGGCACGCGGGAAGCAAACGGGCGGCTGGCTGAGCAGCCCCGGAACACCCGCACCTCCCGCCTGCAGGAACGTCCCGCTCTGAGAAGGACGGGGCGGAGCCGACGCGCGAGCGCTGCGGGGCTAGAGCACGCGAAGAAGTGCGAGGGGCGGTGCGGGCAGTAAGGGGCGGGGAAGGGCGAGTGGGGTGGGCGTGGCTCGAGCATGCAGAGCGCGCGGGGCGGGGTCTGGCGTGGGGGGCGCGGCCGAGTGCGCTGGGTGGACCGATAGGCGGGGCTAGAGCACGCAGGGTGTGCGGGGCGAGGGGCGGGGCTAGAGCACGCAGGGCGTGCGGGGCGGGGCCGTGCAAGAGGGGCGGGGAGGAGGGCGGGGCTAGATCACGCGGGGAGGCGGGCGGGGCCGGAGCGCAAGGGGCGGGGCCGGAGCGCAAGGGGCGGGGCCGGAGCGCAAGGGGCGGGGCCGGAGCGCAAGGGGCGGGGCCGGAGCGCAAGGGGCGGGGCCGGAGCGCAAGGGGCGGGGCCGGGCGCGCGGCGTCGCTGCGGTCCCCGCCGCTCCCAGCAGGGGGTGCTCCGCGCACGGGGCCGCCGCAGGCGCGCGGGAGGAACCCGGAACGCGCCGGGTTTCGCTCAGAACGAGCCGCTAGTGAGCGCTTGTGACGCTGGGTCTTTACCCGTTTTAACGCGAGCGGCCCCCTGCCTCTCGGGGTTTGGGTCCATCGCAGGCGGAAGCGCGCAGGGCCCTCCTCACCTTCTCAGTGACTTGTTTTGTCTCTGCCGGTGCTTGTGCCAGGAAAGGCTGGGCCGGGGCGATGCTCGCCGTCCCTTCCCGCCCCACAGCTACTGCTGCGAAGCGTTGCCAGCGGGATCGCTGAGGCCCGGCCCGGCCCTGCCGCGGGGCAATCCCGCTGTAGCTGGGTGCACAAACTGCTGCGTGCAGATGCGCTTTGGAACTTCTCTCTCTTGGCCTCACAGGCGGCCTTTGCTGAACATTTGGATAGGATAACAACCGCTTGCGCCACTTTTTAAATGATAGATTTCTATCAAGAGACAGCATCACAAAGGCAGTTGGTACCTGACTCAAAAAAGCCTCATCAACAGCACCAGAACTCCCCAGCGGGAAGCCCAGATCAGCAAATCCCACGGTGCAGAAGAGATCCCAGCTATTGCCAGGCTTGTACTGCAAACGGGAGCCTCAGCGAGATTCTTAAGAGCTTCTGCTGCTTTCTCTGCCAGATTAGTCAGGTGCTGATGGTTGTTCACCTGCCTGACTACCCTCCCATGCCTCCCTTGAAAGGGGCTCTGACTCAGCACAGTTCAGTGGAAGCCAGCTGGAATGGGGTGTGAGGAATATATGGTTATAGTTAACATGTAATCACACTGACTCCAGGACCAGAGCTGCAGGGTCAAGGTATTTTATTAAATCAAAATTTCTGTTTTACAAAGGAAACAAATGGCAACAGCATTAATTGGTTTTTTTGTATGTTTTACTTTTTCCTGAGGTTATAAAAGTTTGGATCAAACTCATGAATATAAGCAAGTATATTACCATTTTTAGCACTTTCTGGTGTTTCCAGACACCTGTAAATAGCTTTGGTTTGGGATTGACAAAAGTATAAAAGCTCAGTGAATCCCAAATTGAATACTAGAATTTTATTGTCTATTACTAGCATGTCCAAGTTACTTCACATTTTAATTGCAGCACAAGCAAGAGCTGTAAGACTGGTGGTTGCTGTAACCAGTGGTTGCTATAACCAGCATTAAAATGGGAAAAATAGAATTTTAAAGCATTACACAAAAATGCAGCTTCACTTAGTGAGGTGTTTGTCTTAAGAGACCCCAATAAAGAGTTTTCCTCACAGCTAAGGGCACTGGGGCTTGCAGATTTGACAACACATATTTGGCCTCCCTGCTTTCTCCTGATTTTGGCAGATGCGGTGCTAATACTGTTCCTATCATTCAGAAGCTGGATGTTTTATAAACATGTCAGATTCCTATCCAGGTTGCTTTTGTTGTGCATGGTTTTGGTAGCTGGTGTTGTTTTGTCTGGTGCTTACTAAATGAATGCACTGAGAAGGCAAGAAGCAGAACACTGACTGAAAAGCTGGCTGGTGACTCAGCTGGCCTCTTTCTCTTACCAAGGATCTTTTGCAGAGATAAAATAACTGGCCCAGCTCACAGACCAGTTATTCCCTGGACACCAATTGCATGGCGGCTGCAGGTGGTTCATAAGCTTATCTTTCTTCATGCCTTTTTTAAGAAGAATGAACTTAATTTAAAGCATGTTTGCCTGTTGGCTGCTCTCACTGCCCGCAGCCTTTGGGTGCGTTGCCGTCTTGCTGCTCTTGTGCTGAGTCGTAATGGTCACATAGGTCTCTAGGAGCCACTGTGGTCAGCAGGAAACCATGGATGATGTCATTCCCAGAGCTTTGGCTGCACCATCCCAGAAGCTTGTGCTGTTGAGGGGACTCTTATTTTACTCCCACATGGCACTGTCTAGCCACTCTTGACATTGAATCGAACAGTTGGAAACTTTTGCTTTTGCCTACTTTTAAACCATTAAAAAATAATGTACAGCATTTCCTTTTACTACTGGAAAATAGGAACACCATATCTGTACAAAAGAAACGATTTTGAAGTGTGATGCTTGTGATCTCCAAAGCCAAATACTTGAAATACTCGTTTTGTGTCATTGCCGTGCCAGCTGCTTAGCTCTTTAAAGGAAATACTCATTAAAATCTAATCATTAAAAATTACTACTACTACTACTACTAATAAAAAAAGACACCCTTGCCCCCAATTCATTTTTCCAGAAGGGAAATCTGATTTAAAACTCTTAGCTGCTTGGCGCACATTGCTGGACCAAGTTGGACTTTCTGGGAGTTATGAGTTATGAGTTAGGGCTTTGTGTCCTGGCATGCCACTGCACTGATGTTATTTTACACCGCTGAGGGAGAATATGGGTGCTAAAAATCACTTTTACTTCCATCTTTCGCTAAGACTCATGGCCGGACTCCAGGTAGGGAAAAATCATGTGCTTCTGTCAAGCTGTGTCCTTTGGTGGGAGGTGTCAGTCATTATGGACAGTTTTTCATCTAATAGGATCCATTTCTTTTCAAGTGGAAACAGGCAATTAGCGTACAATTAGAACATGAAAAGGGGAAGGGCTTGTACCATTGTGCTTCGCTAGAGGCATGGAAGGTTTCATTTGTTTTGGGTCAGGTGTATTAAGCTGGCAGACTGGATCTGTATTGCCACGTTTTCATCAGTGCCCTGAAGAAAATAATTTCAGGGCTTATTTGAAGTACCTGCTGATGCTCTGGTAGTCCCTAATAGAAGAGGAACTTTTATTTGCCTCTTTTCCCCTCTATTTACCCCTCCTTTTCTTGCTAGGACATGGTTTTATTGGTTCTTCCTGTTCAGAACTGCTCCTCTGGCATCTGGCTTTTTAAAGTGCACCGAATACAAGTTGTTTAATGCAGTGGAGTCCTCTACAGGCAACGGAAGTAAATTTGATGATGGGAAGTTCAGTGTAACTGCCAGTATCAACACATTTCCATATCCGTGGCTGAGTGTTGGCAATATGCGCTTGTAAGACGTTATAAAAACCCTGAATGAATGTGAACCAACCATTGTAAGAGCTGGTCCAGTGGCAATGAGTAATGTTAGAACTGCTGCAGAATCCCCACTGCCCTTCCCAGCTCAGGTGATGTCTCCGGTGGGTGCTCACCAGCAGGCGGGGCAGGGTTTATGGCATTTGCAGTTCCAAGAGGTGGCAGCTTGGGCATTACATGGAGCACTTCTGTGGCCTGAAAATCCTCTGCTGAAAACAGTATAGCTAAGGAAATGTCTTGTTTTACCTTCTGTATGCCATACAGAAGCTTTAGTGTAGGCACCAGTGCTTCAGGGGCCGGGCCGAGGGCTTTGGGAAGTCCCAGGTGCCAGTGATGCTCCTTCATTATGCTGCTTGGTCACTGGGAAGGACTGAGAGCTTTGAGTCCAGTTCTACACCAGCCTTTTACTAAAGTCAAGTCTTGCTCTTCTGAGGAAATTTCACCTGAGAAGCTTCTTCAGGCAAGCTAGTGAGCTATTCCAGCAATACGCGCACTCTCGACTCTGTGCCTAAGTCACTGCTGTCCTGCAGGGTGTACAAGTGCCAGTGTGTGTGGGACTCAGTGTTTTTTTCAGTGGTGCATCTGCTTTGAATAGATAAAAGTGAGCTGAAAAGGAGAAAAGCGATTGGGTCTGCTTCTGATATAAAAATCCCTTGTATTTAACCACTGAATCTCAAACACATAGAAATATACAGCCACGAGATTGCATGTCTTGAAATAGCAAAATTACAATGCCAAAGGAGAATTTTATCATTAGATTTTGGCAGAAAGCAGAAGGCTGCAATTATTTTAGGAAGGGTTTGGCACTTACATGCCAAGCTCTGAGTACCAGGTTTGATATGGATGGTATCTAGGAGTAGGTTTCAAGTAACCAACAATTTGGAAACAAATCTGAGATTATTCCACAACTCTCATTCTTTTCTTGTTTTTCCCCCACTCATATCTTGATCATTCTAAGCTTAGAGACTATAATTTTTCTTCCTTAAGTGCTTTTTTTTTTCCATGACCATGTGGTTTTTTTCGTCCTCTATTCTCCCTGCTGTGATTAATTTAAATAATTAATTTTTAAGGTCATAGGTTTCACACTTTTTCTGTTATAACAAGAAATCTAATGTTCTAATAAGTCAACTGAAAGGGAATTCTTCCTTGACAGTCAATGGGCAACTTTCCAAAGCATGCTTATTTTGATTTTGACTTTGAGACAGAGATATTCTGCATCATCTTCTGTTGGTAAACAAAACACCTCTGTTTATAATTCTTGCAGCAAGCACAACAACAACTTTACCTGCACAATGATGGTGAAAAAATGTAGCTAGGTCTGTCCTGTAGTGTTCAGATACTCTGAAAGTTTGTATCCTCATTTAATCTAATAAGATGACAATATTTAGTACCCTGATGTACGAGTCAGACTTTAACTAGCAAACTACCCAGAAAGGCAACTGCTGGTACCTGTGGGTTCTATGTAGATGCATAGAAAAGTTTCCTTCTTCAGGAAACTTGGGCTTTGGTGCCACACTCCCTGCTGAGATAAAACTCTTACTGATTTTCAGTGCTGGAGAACTTATCCTAGAGACTCAAAGTAGGGAGCATATATTTTCTTTAATCTGAATTCAGCTTCTTCATGGTTTTAAAATTTCTTTCTTCAGTTGAGGAGAAAAAAATCACACATCTGTAAATATGCAGAGTGGTTAATTTGCCTGCTGTTAAGTCTGTGTTTTACATTTGTATGGGATGATATATTTCAGCAGAGAGGCACTGTCACTAAACCCATTGTAGCCCTATGGTTCAGAAACACACCAGTTCGTTAATTTCCATGTTATCTTATATTATTGCAGAATTAATAAAAAAGAGCATTGATGGAAGCCTAGGAGATAATTATGTACGTATCAAATATTTATTGTTTGCTTATAAAAAAGGGAATGCCACAATGATAAGACAGATATACTTTACAATGTAACAAAAATTATATATAAAATTTTATATCACTAATCAAGAGGAAAATATTGAGTTCCACACACCTTTAAATTTTAAACAGACACACATTGCAAAAACCCATGAGCAAAACTTAAATAATACATTATAAAAATATAAATTTCATTCTGCTTTTCCCCCAAAAGGGAAGGCTATGTTTTGAGAAGACCAACCTGTGTTGAAAACAAACTCCAACTAAGGATGCTTACAGAAAACAAACCAACCAACCAAAACCCCATTTACGATTCAGCTATAGACTTGTCTTTATTGTACTTATAAAATATACATAGCCTTTTATTGAATTGCCTGCTGTCGAAATCTGCAAGAATTTTATTGCTTTTTACTGTCCTGGAGAGGAATAAAGCAGCAGCCTCGGTGTAATTTCATAAAAAGCAAGGACAGTAAATTTAATTTTGCTGGATATGGGATCGATGATAAAAAATCATGCAATGACCAAAATTCAGAAGTTTTGGAATACACAGTATCTCTGTGCTTCTCCTCATTTGTATTTTCAAATCATTTTTTTTATATTTATATCTGAACACATTTCACATTACAGTGCACTGTATGAGCTATTTTAAGCTTTGTGTTTATATGTTTCCCACTATAAGTACATTAGCCTTTTCCAATATTAAATCAGGGTTTGAGTGTGAACTTTACAGCAGCATCTCCTTTCTTTCACTTTGAAATGGGATGAGGTTGACTCTGCAATATAATGGGAGTACAGGGGACTTGGCCATTCAACAAAATTCTTTCCTTGTCTTTTGTTTCCTTTCCTCTGAACTGAATGAGGGATCAAAGAATGACACCCTCAGACTGTCTCCAAAGAAGCCACTATCCTGGAACTTGAAAACTGGGATATAATTTTAAAGTAAAATGTGTAGCTTAGGAGCCTTTTAACAAGTACAGTAGCCTGCTGTTGGCTGCGGTTTTAACCTTGGGAACCCTCCGAGTCTTTCCCCAGTTTCCTGGGTATCCAAGGGAATACTGGACCAGTGTATGACCCGTTGCTTGTCACATCTTCTCAGGTGTGAAATAAAGCTCTGAAAAAATTATTTGCCCTCCTATCCCAAATACTTACGTTCAGCAACAAGGGCAGTTTAACTGTGCAAGAAAGAAGTAGGAAGACAAAATTCCTTTCCGTTGTGAGCATGGCAGTTTTGCATGAGGAAAGGCTATTCACGAGCCGGTGTTGTCAGGTGTGGGCTAAGGTGCAGGTAACGGGGACGACCTCACTTTTAGTTTGTGGCAGGGCTCTCGTCATCCATGTGCAGACTTTCCATTAAAAGGTTATGTAAAACAATAAGTGAACAGTTCTTAGTGGAGCATTTGGAGTCTGACACTCCCTCCTCAGAGTGAATTCTTGAAATGAATGCTGAACGTTCGGCTCCAGGAAAGGTACTGAAAAGCTGAAAACTTGTTCAGTTTTGGTGATGGGCTCCTGCTGCCATAGTCTTCTACCATGGGGAGGCTGAGACAGGTTGGATGCTCATCCAGAATGAGTCTACGAAGCCCTCTCATAAGTGATAGCTATTCTGAATGAGGCTCTTTGGAACCTACCCAGAAACAGGTCCCTGGACATCTTGACAGACTGTTGAGTGTTGCCTTTGTAGAAATCAAATACCTGCTGACCTTCCACAGATGTGCGCCTGGCTAGGGCACTGCGGTTTCCCTGGGTGTGGCAGTGCAGCTCGATGAGCTGAGGATGCTCATCATGTTCAGCACCTGGGCTCTCGCACGTGCCCTTCTACTAACTCAAATAATTGGAGTTGAAAATCACTATGCTGTTGCTTCTAGATTTGCATGTTTTCCTATTCTACCAATATCAGCTTCAATCTCTTTTTGGAGGCAATTTTGTTTGGCTGTGTGAATACTTGTAGCTTTGGGGTTGTTTTTTGACTTACCAAAGCAACTGGTGTAGTTTAGGGATTTTTTGGATGAGTAAGAAATTTCAGCCTTGTGACAGTGGTTAGACTTTTGTGAAAAACCCTGGTCTTGTTCAGGAGGCTGTTGACACTCATTTTTATGCTTACAGGCAGAAGAAAATGGTATTATTATGGTGCTGGGCTGTGCCTTGTCGATCCATGAAACAGATGAAATCTTCCTGGAAAACTTTGGTCTAATTAATTGTCTTGCTTTATCTTCCACATCTCAGGCATCCTGAGAGGAGTGTTCTGAGGTTATGTGCCTTTATTCCTGTATAAGAAAGTTGAAGAGCTTGTGGTCTCTAAAAGATTTTACAAGTATATGTTCTCACATTTGCTTTAATTTATATTTTTTATTGTCTTTATTTATTACTTTCATGTAAAATAGTTATTTTTTAAAACACAAACAAACCTAACACCTTTGGCAACAGTTAGCTAAGTTTTCAAGTAAAAATAGTGAATTTCATCCTAGGGAGAAACCTGCAGAAAATTCCCAAGGGAAATAGTTGGTTTTTATGTGAGTGAATACAGTAAACTCTCCATAGGGTGAATTTGAGTACCCTTACAAAATTCTGTAGAAAAGAACTTAGTGTCTGTATGGGAAAATCCATTTAAATAAAATCTATAATGCAGTAAAACATTTTAGCTCAACTTTAATACAGCAATCAGGGGGACTGTGCATCTTTATTGTTGAGATGGTGGTTTTGGCAAATATTCGATTGCCCTGCCTGCCACTGGTGGTGGACAGAGCTCATGGTTCGGGCAGGCAGCAGACCCAATTGCCGGGCAGGCCTGCAGGAGACCAAAGGGAGTGTGGAGAAGCCAAGGGAATATAGGCTCTCCTGTCCCACCTGTTTCAGTAGCAAGTGAAAGGCAGCTTCATGTAAACTGTAAATGTGGTTGGAAACACTTTGAAATTCAGTTCTAAATTGTGGTTGTTGTTACAGAGATTTTCTGAGGGGGAAAATTCTGTGTCACAGGTCTCAAAAAATGTGCCTTATTCTCAGACATTTCTTCTTTGCACAATGAGTTTGCTTTCTGTCTGAATTTCTTTTGTTGGTTTCTTCAATCTACACAGGCTCTTATGAGAAGATTCTTATCTTGGGGCACAATGGACAAAAAGAATGTTAAAGAACAACTTGGTGTTACATGCCGTATCCTGGCATTATCAAGACACAGCTTGATGCCAAATGCCTGCAAGTAAATATGTATTTAGGAATAAACTGATACGAGGCTCCTGCAAGAATAATTTGTTATCAGATGCTGGTTCTTTAAAGCTCTTAGATACCGGATACTTTAAAAAATTGTGAAACAAATCTTATTTTAAGTGTTTTACTGTCTAAATTCTGTCATAAGGCCAGGAATGAGACATAGAGCATTGTATTAATACTGACACTGTCTCTTTTCTTTCAGCAACTTTGATGAAAAAGGAATTCTGAGGAACACAGATGGAACTTAAATTTCTAGTCAATGGAGGAAAAAAAGGAGTATTCACCTTTCTTTAGATGTGTATGAGAATTACTAGTGTTCAAGGGGCTGAAACTTTTGGCGTGGCAATGGCAGTGAGGGTCAGAAAGAGTCAGTCCTGCAAAAAACACCTGTGTGAATGCATCCTTTGAAACTTCTGCTCAATTCTCAACATGTCTGGGCAGAACTGCGCAGACAGCAGAGAGTGCTGGAAGCTGCCTGTGCGGGGCAGGCTCGTGATGCCCACGTGCTGCCTTCCTGGACCTCACTGGCTTTGCAGGGGCATCAGCTGGGTGCCCTGGCGCCAGAGGAGCCACTCTGGCTCCCGCAGTGCTGCCAAGCCTGATGCTGGGGAAATGATGAGCAGGTCACCCGCAAGGCTGAGCAGCCACTGAAACCCAAGTGAGTCCCGCCAGCCATTCAGGCACTGGAATGGCAACTTTTATTTATTTTGGTTTTAGTTTTTCTAGAATGTGAAATACTTCCTTTAAAAGCACTCTGCTTGGGGAGTGGTGGTGGTGTAATTTTTGCTTTTGTGAGACTCATACCTGACCTACAACTATCCTGTGGATGGGGAGTCTCTCCAGACATCTGGCTGATTCCTAAACAGAGCAGCACACAGACACTGCTAACCACAGGAACTTTGCTGATTAACTCAATAGATCACTCTCGCTGTGCTGGAATCAATGACAGTGGTTAAAGGTCTGTCCAATTGCTGTTTTTCGAGTAATGAGTTTACAACAAAGCTGCCACCAAATAGTTTAGTGTCATGTGCTCTCTCCTTTATCGATTTCAATAAAAGGGCTAATTTGGAGTTAAGCTGGATTGTCATTTCTGGGTGGAGGTTATTTAATATAACTAATGGCATTGGTGCAGCACAATGAAGACATCGAACCTGCCTCACTCACAGAAAACAGATGGAGTTAAGCAAATAAAGGAGGGTGTCCCAAATGCACATCCCGGGCTGGACAAGATGTGGCAGCTGCCAGGATGTGTGTTGGTTGATCTGCGAGTGAAAAGTACAGCCAAATAGGTCAGCATTTGGCTCGTCTGTGGTTCCAGAGAGCAGGCACCTTTCTCCAGACCCTGTTTGTATGATGCTGTGCAGATGGCAGGATCACAGGTCCGCTGTCGTTCCTCACACAACAGGAAGTGAGTGGGACGCCCGGGCTGCCGCAGTGCAGTGGGTGTTGCTGCAGGCCTATGTGTTCAGCTTTGCTGGCTCGTCAGGATGCCCTGCTTTGATCCTGCTAAGGCCCCGGTGCGCACAGCTGAGGCAAACCCAGCTCTGCAAGGCTGGGACTCCCTGCCCAGCGAGGGCTGCAGCTGTCAGGGTGCTCAGCATGCAGGGTGCAGCTGCAGGCAGGTCAGGATGTCTGGAACTGCAGCATCTTTCAGATCCAAACTGCTGTTCGTGCTCCTAGACCACGGCAGCAGCAGCAGGACAAAGCAGTCTCTGCAGAGCACTGCTCAGTCCTCAGAGCCAGCAGAGCAGTTCCTTCACCTTTGCGTGCTGCTGGCATTCAGAGGGATTATTTCTTCCTGGGCTCACATTTCCTTGGGTTTAGATCCCAATCTGTTCGCTGCATTGCCTCATGAGTGTTAGGATTATGAATTCTTATGCTTTCCAGGCTGCCCTGTCCAGTGCTTAGGAAAAAGCTGACATCTCAGAAGCTGATGCAAGAATTGCCACAATAGGTTAAGAATGCAGAATTTGCCTAGAGTAAAACAAGTTTTAGCATCAGGCTTTGTGGTATGTGGCTCTGAGCCATTTGAGATTGTGCCCTTAGCTCTTTAAAGAATTCTGGCTTTGGAAATATTAGCCTAAGCAGTTCTGAGTAACATTTCGGGAAAGTCTTATATTGGCTTTAGGTACTATAAGTTCAGCATTAGTAACAAAACTCCAGTTAAATACTTGATGAAAACAAAGCCATTCTCAAAAGACTGAATCTGTTTAAAAAAAGCATCCACTTTGGCTGTATTAAAGGCTGCCTTATTTCAAAATAAAAGGATTAAACAGAAATATTTTTTTTAAACAAACCAAACTAAACATAGTTTGACAATGAAGACAACCTGTTAAGCTGTGATCTCTTCTAAATACTAAGCTTCATTCTGTGCAATATAATGGGAGCATCCAGCTGCCTCGTAAGGACTCTGTGGGTTGCATCCTGGGTTTCTTAGTGTCCTGACAAGGGGTGAATTAGTCCCAGCACCAGCTACTTGAGAAACAGTTGCTTATAGCCCAGACCTCAGGCACACTGCCACCAGTGGAAGGACTCCCACCGATTTCCTCAGGGCTGGAGCTAAGCCTGAGGTAAGAAGGGCCTATCCTAATGTCCCCTCTAGACTGGGGACAGAGAGCGCACCCAGGAGAGCAATCTGAATCATCACATCCACCACTCTGCCCTGGCTCCCCTGTCCTTTCATCAGCCAAGGACCTTCAGCTCCATGCTCCCACTTCTCCTAGTTCCCTCTCACTTAGGGAGGTGCCCCAGCCAGGATTAAAATCAGATCCTCTCCATCTTTTCCTTGCCTGGGGTGGAAGAAGCAAAAATGTTCTTCCTTTTCTCGCCACAAAGGATGTGGAGCTTCCTGTGCTGACAGAACCTCTTTTTTTATGTGAGTGGAATGGAGGGCAGGTCCCTGGCTGACTTCTCATCATCCAGGAGAAAAGCAGTCCTTGGAAGACAGCAAAATAAAGGTGCTTTCTCCAGGCAGCACTGGAAATGTGCTCTGAAATTTGCCTTTTCCACTGTGACTCCAGGATAAAAGTCCTATTTCCAGCCTTGGTGCAGTGTGCCCTGAGCACTCCTAACAGCTGGTTTTGAGTGTTGCTTACTGATAGGCCAGCACTGTGATCTATGCTTTCTAAGAACGAGATGAGAACATGGATTTGAGACAAAAATCTGGATGGGGATGTGGCTTTCTTGTATTGTACCAGCAAAAGAGAAAGACTTTCACTGCAACTGAACACACAAAGGGGTGTGGAGCTCAGCGACATGGGAAACTCTTGATGTCTGGATTTCAACAAGAGCTGTATGTATATGGTTGATACAGACATCTGTGGATGTCATACCTTTAAATATTTGGTAGCTTGTGATTTAATATAGATTGAGAAAATGATGATGTCTCTCCCATCTTTAAATGCAGAGCTCCTGCACTTCCTGTGAAACAGGTGGTGCTGGCACTGAGATGTGTGGAGACTGGATCCAGGCTACTCACTTCTGAGATTATGTGATACTAGAAGAGACTCTTGAACAGGGTGCCCAAGCCTTTTTTTCAAGCAAGAGTATATCCGGTTGCACTAATCTGTAACTTTTGCTTGTATTTTAGTTGGTCATTACTGTAAGATGGTATTACGATGTGTTTGCTGTATGTTTAGCTTTCCTATCTTACATGTATAAATCTTTGTACATATGTGACTACACTTATATATAAAGATGAGTAGCACATGGAGATCTGCTTCCTCATTTCACTTCATTTTGCTATGACATAAGTGGATACAAGCACACAGGTGTGTATCTCCAGCTTACTTGGTCTGAAAGGAGAGTTCTTAAGTTTTCATCTCTGCTTATAAATGAAATTGGTCAAATCACTGTGGATTGAGACAGAAAAACACAACAAAAGCTGCTCAGCTGAATGATTTTTGGCACAATATGAAGGCAAAAATAGATGCTGGCTTCTCTTTCAAATAAGTGCTGTGCTCTGCAGAGCAAAGATCAAGCCAAAGTTCACGTTATCAGTTCCTGTACCTCACCTGGGGCTCTGTTATTGATAGGTCTGTCATCCTCTCTAATATTGGAGGGGTAATAGCAGCCGATGATTAGGCCACTCTCGAGCTATTAACTACATTTCTTATCCCTTTTATAAGAGCTTCTTAGTCAGCTGGGAAACAAAGGCTGCCTTCAGTGAACAAGAGCCCAAATTGTGGGCTTGCATCCTGCAACCTGAAAGACACAACTGTTGCACTTAGAGCAGCCTCCGAAGGCAGTGAGGGGGTGGATGTCAAAGGTTACCCTGTGGTGTTATCTGAAATGAGTGGGCTCTGACTGCTTCTCGTGCTGACAGAAACTTGCAGAGAAATTACAGAAAATTGCCTGTTTTGTCAACATTTTCTCGGGAGGTTTAGAAAAAAAAGGACTCTAGTTTCAGAGAGCTAAAGGCGATCAGTCAGCCTAGAAGTGACTGACAAACACTCTATTATTCATCTATGTAAAAAAGTGATATTTTATATCATTTCTTTGAGTGATTGTTAAGTGACTGGATAGTGACATTGACATGCAAGGTAATCCCAGTAATATTTCCAGTTCTTGTTTGAAGGCAGACTTGCACATTTGTCAGTGCTGACAATGGATATTCCAAAACCAGTGGCGATGTAGAGCCAGCTCACAGCACAAACCCAAAGCACTGGGAGAGATCTGCACCCTCAGACTGGAAGAGATGGAGTTGACTGGAAATGGACTGTACTGTGGTGAAGAAACAGGCATGCAGCCTCCTTTAACCAATGGTTTCACCTTGGGTAAAACTACAGATGTGACCAACAGGACTGCTGCCACACCGCAGTGGCAAACCCAGCTTTCCTGCATGGGTCTTGTTTTAACCAGATAGCAGATTGCTTTCCGTATAGACTGGTACTAAGTTGGAAATGTTTTTACAAGGGTAAAACAGCTGGTAAACTTGAAAAAAAAGGACTTTGCATCCATAAATGTTGGTTATAGATGGTGGGTGGATGTACAGTGAAAGAGTCTGCTCAGTAATCCCCTGTGATTCACAAAATATGGAGTCTTGGTTACTCTTGCCTCAGGTGTGTTTTAAGGAGACTGCCCTGTGTAGTTTAACTTCAGTGTTTTACTTCCTGGGGAAGAAAGGCATGTTTCGCAGAGTCAAAGTCTATCTGGTCTCCCTTATCACAATTTAAAGGTGATCCCTGGCATTCTTCTGAAATGGCCCTGTGACATCTTCCCACACTTATTCAGCACTAAGGGCAGTCATTGGCATATGCAAATGAGTATCTCTCATATTGCAGTCCTCTAGGGCTGGTACTCCCGTCCTGTCTCTGTGATGGAGGTGTGGAACCACAATGCTTCCCCTCAGCCTTTTGCATTAAGCAGAGCAGATGTTAGAGGTGACTTTATGAGGCCCATGAAGGCTATTTACACCTTAGCGGAACTGATGTCTCTTAGCTACAATTCATAAACCCATCAATAACTTGTTGGATTTGTAGTGTCACTGCTGGTCAGTAGATGTTGTCAGATTGCCAGAGAAAAATGTTACAGAGCAACTGAGCTAAAAACGGCAATTTGGAACAAATACACATGAACATCCTAAGGGACACTATCTGGGATCAAGTATGAATTTTACAATAAACGTGGCTTTGAAATGTTCTACTGACACACGTTTTGAGAAAATATAACCTTACTTTGGTCATAAGGTGCCTTTGGCTTTTTTTTTTCTGCTAGTGACAGTCAAGGAAACAGATGCAGTAGCTCAAAGGAGAAATGTTGTTGTTCAGACCAGGATTGTACTCTTGGAGTGCTCCTGGGTGCCGGGGGCATTCGAGTGAGTCTGCAGAGTCAGCGCAAAATAAAATATCTGGAAGTACAGATAGGGTGGATGTGGGATGCTGGGGAGTCCTCAGATTTAGAGGACTGAGATCAATATTTTGACCGCTGGCAAGGAGAAGAACAGATGGTTTGGGAGAGCAAATTCTGCAGAGAAAATGCAGCCCTTAATCAAAGAAAAGTGGTAAATAAAAATGAGGCAAACAAATTGAAAACTGTTTTAATTGAGTGACTCCGACTCAAACTCTAGGTTTACTCTGTCCAGTTTTCTCCTCATTCTTAAGAAATACAATACAAAGATCAGTAAGTCCAGTGGCAGGTAACAAAAGGGGTTACTGTAAGTAACTTGGTTTTATTGAGAAAAGAGATGAAAAAGAGAGAATTTAATAATGACAAGTCAAAAACGTCCACAGAAAATCATGCTCTTGTGTTTTCTGATAATGTAAGAACAAATGCAGCTGAGGACAGGAAAGACTTCTCCGTGGTCATCCTGTGGAATTTATGGGATGTTCTTTCACGTTTTCAGAAATATTAAAAACTTGCTTCTGGTAGGACAAGCATTAAGTAATGTGTTGAGGAAGAAACAGGCACTGGAAAAGAAAGTCAGATGAGACACATGGAGCGTCTGCCAGAGTCATGTGGAGGAGAAGGTTTTGCCTCGCTTTGCCTCTCCTCTCCAATTTGAATTTCCCTCTTCTGTTGTCTCACCTGTGCTACTTTTTCAGATTTGAAGAGCTGCATACCCAAAGCTTGTATGACCCTGTTGTATCAGATGATAAAACATATAATCTTGCACTACAAGTTTTGGCTTTGCTTTCACTACTCTGTCCAGAGAGGGGTGATCTCACTGTCTACAACTGCCTGAGAGGAGGTTGTAGTGAGGTGGGTGTTGTTCTCTTCTCCCAAGTGACAGGTGATAGGATGAGAGGAAACGGCCTCAAGTTGCGCCAGGGGAGGTTCAGATTAGACATTAGGAAAAATTTCTTCTCTGAAAGGGTTCTCAGAGGCTGTCCAGGGAGGCAGTTGAGTCCCCATCCCTGGAGGTATTCAAAAGACAGGTAGACGAAGCATTTACAGATATGGTTTAGTAGTGGACAGGTACAAAAGGAAAGGTGAAATTAAATGATATTTGAAGGCTGTCTACAGCAGTTGGGTTATCAACAGCCTAGTATTTATATACCTGTTTTAAATTAGAGAAACTGCTCAGTCGCATGATTACATTATCGCAATTTAGATAATTACTCTGTATCATCAGAACCAGTACACCTAACTGTCTGCACTCCATGCATCAGAAATGCAACCTCCAAATACACTACATTTCCCCCATAAGAACAAATGTATGTGTTTCACCTTGTGTTTGTGGTGTTAGCTGGTTTTATACTTCAGTATATGGGATATCAACAGGGGCACAGCCATGGCTGTTGGACAGACCAAGACACTCATAGAGCACAGGGAGGTGGATGGCAGGCAACGTGGCAGACAGCAACCATCATTGCCAGCCACGCTCAGCCGGGGCCTTCACATCAGTCAGATCTGTTCTTTCTTGGCTTGCTGCAAAGTGCAAGCATTGTTCTGCAGCACATGGAGTATGTTTCTTTTTTTTTAAATACCATTAAGAACTCAAAGAACATTTAACATCTTTATAATTTCAAAACCAGTTTCCATAGATAATGCTTCTCTCTTGCCACTAGTTTTGCAAGGTAGATTTGTAGGTGAGTAGAAGAATTAAATAAAACAGTGGGAAAAGTTGTATAAATGTCTTTGTCTCTGTTGTTTAATCATTGCCTACACCTTGCAAGGACTCGTTATTCATTCATTTTGAGCATATTGCTTTAAAAATGTATAACTGTCAAATCTCTTCAAAACTAGGGTATTTATTGTAAGAATACTGTATATTTAAGCACTGCATTCAAAGGAAACTGCTATTACAACCCATTTATAACAGTGGTGATGTGTATATGACAAGATGTCAAGAATAGGCTCAGAAATGTGATACTCTGTACGTGAAGTCTTCTGGTTCATTTTATTCAGGGACTACGCAACTCACCTTGTGACCTCTGCAGTAACATTCTTGGCTCTTTTGGAGCACCAGATGTCAGTTCGCTAGTTAACCATTTTGCTTCTCCATGTAGCAAGGCAGTTCTCAGCCACACAAAATGTGCTTTAGAGAGAGCAAGCAAGAGAAAGTTTCAGCAATGCATGATCATTTTTTCTTTTAATTTTGTCAGTTCCAGTGTTTTGCTCTGAGTCCATGGGAGCTGACATCAGCTGTCAGAGATCAAGGTCTTGGATGCCACTGCTGCAGAACTGTATAAATGTCGCCAGCAATGTTTGGTTATAAAACTATAAACATAGATGCCTGGCCACCTCATGTGCAATTAGTATTTAGTAAGCACATCTGATTGCCTACTCTTATAAATTTCATATCATGTAAGTTTCTCGCGTAACAGGATTAGTAAGGCAATCCTTAAATTTTCTCCCTCAGGTAACCTGTATGTTAATGCTTTCTTTCACATTTGTTTGTTGCCTGATGTATTTTGTGTACTGGGATAATGAATAATAAAAACAGCAGCTCTAATGGCAATATAGTATGCTGTAGTCCATTAGTCTGTTCATCTTTGTAAAGGGTGTTTTAATTATTAAAATACATCTCACACCAAAGTCTGCGGTTTAAAAGGTTGCAGAGTAAGACGTCTCGCATTTGGGCCTTTACACCTTGCCTTCAGAGCTGTTCCCATCACATCAGGGAGTTTGCATGTGCTTTTACAAAAGTGCTCTTCCATTATTGCTTTACATTGCAAAGTCTGGATGACACAAGAATAAACAAAACTGGCTTCTGATAGTGTGTGATCAGTTCATGTAATTATTTTTAATCACTTGAGAAGTTACAGTGGATTAAAGGAAGGGCTAGAACTGAAAAAAAAATAAGTCTGGGTGGGTGGGGAAGTATAACATAGAGTCTGTCTGGGCTTCAAAACCCTCACCGGAGACCGAACCGCAGCCAAAGGATTCAGCACAAATGGGATTTTTCCTTGTTTTTCTTCTAGCTTCAAAACCAGACAGAATGGACACTTGGTATTTTGGGGAAGAGGAGGAGATGCATGCCCTGGGGTGTTCTTCTCTCCACCCAGCCACTGAAGATCACCTGTTTCCAAGCAGGTTACACCGTCCTTTCTATCATGGGGTTTTCAGTTTTTTCAAGAGTCTGAGGGATGTTTTCCCCTACGATGGCTGGACCAAGAGGCCTTGCGTGGGCTCGTATGAGGCAGGAGTGTTTGTGTGGTGCTGCAGCTTCACTCCACCAAGAGTGAGGGTTTCCCTGCGCACTTTCAGTGCTGTCAACTTTAGTGGATAACGGAGGATGTGGTAACAAATCCTCGCAATCTTCAAACGTGAGAACTATGTGTAATGGCGGATGTTTCCCACAACAGTTGAGAGATGGGAAAGGAGTTAGACTGTTGCTTGTTTTATAAGGGCTGCTGATTTATTCCTGAAGTGGATTTTGCTTCCAGCACTTTTCTATGTGCATCCCATTCCCCTTCTGGTTCCTCTGGGCATACTGAGAGATCGACTGACTGATACTTCCCAGCTTTGCTCCTGTCTCATATCCTGCTCGCATTTTCCATCCTGAGAAAGGCAGCAACAGTTATCTGCAGCAGGAACAGCCATGAAGTCCAATGCTAGAAGACCCGTCAAGAATTGCTCTATTTTCTCATGCATGTGCTATACAGATAAGGATTTGCGATCATTGCAAGTTTTTTGTACAAATGTTTGAATGTTTATTATCAGCCAAAATAATTCAGCTTGCTTGCGTCGACCCCTGCCACATACCTGGGAAGATCCAGAAATCATAGGTTACAATTAGATGAATGAAGCATTAGTGGCCTGTGGTAAAGTCATTGTTGATATCCCAGAGCTACCATGGTCTCCCAGAGAGATGTCACCCAAGCTGGTTAGCAGTGCAGAGCAGCAGACTGTTCACCTCTGTCCCTTTTGCCGAACACAGCAGTTGTTGGGTTACTACTCCTTAGCTAACCCTGGTGCCAGGAGCAGTTTGTGTCGGGATAAAAGTAGCCCTACAGCTTCTGAGCAGCCCCTGAGAGATACCTGGGTTGGAATTACTCAATTCAATTCCAATCTTAATTTAGCTCTATTGGTATTGAATTTGGTTTACATAGGTTTTATGAAGAGGGTTGTTTTTAACCCAGGTCACTCCAAAGATTCAGTTTACAGTGCAGTCTCAGAGGTAATTATATTGGAACAAGCAAGAATGCAGCAAGGGTGGGCGATGAGTTGCAGTATAAGGAAGAAAAAAGTCCAAAAAACAACACTGACCTGAATTTACACAGTTTGTGCTCCTTTTTAGAGTTTTACCTACTAAGTAATCATTTCCTATGAACAAACATGTTTTGACACTATCTGTTAGACATTTTCAAACCGCTTTGCATGTTGCATATTCTTTTATTTCAAGAATTTTTTTTGTTTCTAAATTAAAATTTTGTTGGTTATTGTCGTGAAGCTTCTTTCAGCAGCACTTGTATCAGTCTTAGCAATCCATGTGAAAAAAAGATGGATTTAGTCTCAGAATTATTCTACATAAATTTAACTTTTCTGGCACTGATTCTACTTTTCAACCACTGTCAAAATAATGGTGAAAATGAAGACTGTTTTTACTGGCTTAAAAACCCTTGGACGACTTCATTTACTCTTTGTAAATAAAAACTACTTTTCTTCCAGACCTCCAAATGTTCAAAGGCCTCCTGAAGGAATTAGCATTGAAAGGTCGAGTCAGTCTGTACTTATTTCTTCTTGAATGCTTGGATGAAAATGATTTTGATTTTCTGATTTTCTGATATCTGACTTTAATTATGTCTCTTTAGTAACCTTCAGTCTCATCATCTTTTATCAATATAACCATTTTTTTGAGAGTTTTTCTCACATTTAGGATAGAAATATATGCTCAGCACTGCATTTTCTGCCTTATCAGACACCATTTTCCTTAATATTTTTGGAATTCTTGGTAATCCTGCTATACGCCCCCCCTCCCCCCATGAGTGTCCCAATTAGACAAATATGTGGCAAATTCTGAGCAATGGGGAAGAGCAAACCATTGCCTTTTCAAACCACAGAAGACCTGAATTCAGCATTCTACCAGTTGGCAATATTCAGTAATGTGTTTTGTTTGTATATTTCTCTTTCCTTCTCTCCCTTGGCTTACACTCTCCATTTGGAATATTTGTAACCTTAAATGAATCCGATTTTACCTTCTGCTTAGTGAACTGGGCAACGTCGCTTTTAGAATTTTTTATTTACAGGAAGGATTTTTGTGTAGGAATAATACAAATGTGACTGATGCTCACTGGTGCCCTGTATTATTGAGTATGATTTTATCAAGAGAATAAGATTCTTTAATGCAACATCAGAGCATCAGAGGGTCTAGCAGTGTTCCAAATAACCACAAAGTCATGTGTGTAGTAAAGTCATGGCACTCTCTTGAAGGCTGGACTTGCCTTCTACTTCTCAGCAATGGTGATTTGGATTTACCTGCTACAGAGCATCGGGGTTTTCTCTGCAAATATTTCTTAGGTTGTCTTTTTTTAAAGAAATAGAACCTTTAATGTGCTCTGAAAAGCCTTTCTAACTTGAGTTTTCTCTCAGTGTTATTAATTTTTTTATTACAGATCTTGTTATTTTCAAGGTTCCCAAAGGACCTATTAACAGCAGACTTTTATGGAAAAGAAGCATGGTTAAACTGGTGAAAATAACTGTGCACAAGTCATAAGTAAGTAATGTAAGCTGCAGCAAGGATACTGTGAGTTGTTTTAATTTCCAAAATGCAACAGTTCAGATATTTAATTGCATTTTAATGACTTTTTTTCATAGCTGCCTAGTGTAAAATATGTTGCCAGTAATATATAACTGCTAACAACTTTTAAGTTTCTTAAGCTGGCATTAGATTTCTTACCCTATTGAAAAGGAAGGTCATTTAATTTACTCTTCATCCTTACAAGGAAAAAACCCATGCATGGCGGATATATATAGCTCTGATTTTGTGTTCTTATAATGTCAGTATTACCTGAAATCTTTTCTGCAGCAAGAATGGTACAGGACAGTGAATTATTTATGTCTTCTCAGAGTCTTGGGTGTGTAAAGGGAGCTTTTCCACCAAAGGGATTTTATGAGGATCCAGCTTAGCTTAATTCTATAACAGGTGCCTTCCAGAGCCATGGATGTGCAGGTCCCCCAGCCTCTGCCCTCACCCGGTTACTGTGCACTAATGGTGTCTGACACTGGACCGGTCCCTGCTCAAGGCGAGGCCAGAGATGATGGTCCTGTGAGAGCTTCTGAGGCCCCGCCAGCGCAGCATCATGGGCAGATCATGCACAGACACAGCCTCTGCTCCAAGGAAAAGCTGTGTTTGTTGTTCCAGAGCATTATCTCTCCACATTTCTAATCATAGAGATAGTAGGGGGACTGCAAGTCCGAAGGAGCAGGGCAGGACGTGTCTTTTCCCTTAGATAGGATGGTGAAAGTTCAGCAGCTGACAAGTACCTATTTTTCTATCTTTCCTTGGTTTTGTCTTTTTTTTTTTTTCTTTCTTTCTTATTCCTCCCTCCTCCCCGGGGACACTGACAGGAGAGCCTTTCGTGTGCGCTAGACATTCAGCTGGTACCAGTTCCCCATCCTATGAACTCCCTGGTAAAGGCCCTTTATGTTTGGAACCCCCTCTGAGATTTAGCTCTGGATCAACCTACAGCAGTCTCTAAGATTCTGCTTGTTATGGAGGACCAGGAGGATCAGAGCAAAGCGCTTGTCCTAGAGCTTTGGTTCAAACATCATATTGATCTATTTGATCTGAAAATAAATAAACACTGTATGGGGGGCAGTGGGGCAGAGAGAGAGAAGGAGGTGGAATAAGGCTTAACAGGCTGCTGTGTACTTCGCTCAGCAGCAATGAACTTAGCCATCACTATTGCAAACACAGCAGATGGGTACAGCTCGTGAAACATTTGAGAGACAAGAACAGCCCCCAGCATTGAATTTGTTTTCTCCATGTGCTTTCTCCAGGCTGCTGTCCTGAGTTTGCTGAGTAGTTTGGTGAATTTGACAGGTGTGGATTCAGCAATTTTTACACCCGACTCGTAATTAATATAAGCAGGATGACATAAAATCATTTACTTTGTCCTGTAAAAAGAAGACACAAGATGCTGCCCAAACAAAGAGACTTGTATGTACCGGGAAAGACAGTAGGAATTAACATGTTGTTTGAATTAATTTCAACTTGATTTAGTATTTAAAAATTCTTACTAAAGCTCTCAAAGGGTCTACAATAAATAGAGAGCAAGTGAGAGTAGTTGGCTAGACACAGGGAGCACTAAATCCCATATCAAGAAACAATTTGGCTGTTGAGTTTAAATAACTTCATTCCTTCTCTGCTTCAGTCTTAATGCTATTACAAGAGAGACACAAATTCTCTAAAGTCACAGCAAGGTATTAACATCAGCTACCCATACATCTTGACACCCTTCCTCTTTGTCTTCCATCCACCAACTCCTTTCTAAACCACTGACAGTCTGCTAGGGAGTTGCAGTGTTTATTAGGATCCAGTAATGCATTACACTTTCTTCCATGTGATGCACTTCTAATTATTCCGTTGGGGATTATTCAGGCAATACTGATTTGGGAATATACATTATGACTGTTCAGGTTAATGGCCCAGTGATTCATTAGACAAGACATTCTTGGAAAGTAATTGATTGCATGAATTGTTTCACTGAACAGCATGAACTGCAACTGCTACAAGGCCTTCCCAACACTGGCCCAGATCTTCTGCCATGGTGGCATCGATGAGGCAGGTTGCTGCTGGCTGTCAAGCTGTAGGTGAATTGGATCTTCTTGTTTTCCTTTGCCAAAGGCCGTACTCTGCTGCCATTGTCACCGTTTGACTTTGTTTCTAATTCCTTAGCGAGATCTGTGCTGTCACTCCAGACCAGAATAGATGCCAGGGCACGAGGAGGGACGTTCAGCAAGTGGTGCTAAAGGTTGCCTGCTCTTTGGCACTGACCAGTGTTAGGTTCCTTGGTATTCTTATTCAGTGGGGTTGAAAAAACAAGCATTTTGTAAAACTTTGTTACACTCAACAAAACAGCAAAGGACTTGGTGAAAGTCATATTGCTCAGAGCGAAAGCAGCTCTGATTTAGATGGCTCTCAGGATTGCAGTGGAGGTGAAGACACAATGGCCTGCAGTGGTGAGAGATAAAGGAGAATGGCAAGGACTGGTGTGACCAGCTCCTATATCAAGTACTCTGTTTTGCACATGGTGACAGTGCTTTTGCTGCAATGGGCTAAGGAAGACAAACAATAACAATGCAGATCCTGTTATACCCACGATTTGAACCAGCATGTTGACCCGTGTGAGCTATTAGTTTTCCTGCCCTTCCCTGCCTGCACTATGCTGTGCAGCATGAGGGGACACAACTGCTTTCTGGGGTTTGGCGAATGCCAGCAAAGGGAATGGAGCAGGAACTTCAAGCCTGTGGGTGCCTGAATGAGTTTTTGTGGGCTCTTCTGATTTGTAGTTCTAGTTGTCTCTGATCAGAGATTTATAGCCACTCGCTTCCCAGTCGGGCAGCACAAAAGCTGACATCTGCATTGAGCGGCAATAAGACTGGAATTCCCCTCTGGGAGTGGCTGACCTGAGCTTTGTGAGGGCACTCTCTGTGCGAGGGCCCATGTGTGTGCGTGACACTGTATGGAAGGATCTACTTCAGTGACGTGCAGAACTGATGCATCCAGGTGACAAAAGGGGGGTTTCTTTTTTGAAATTGGCTCTCCTTAGAGCACCTTGTCCCAGGATGAAGTGTAAGAACTCCACTGCCTAGGGAGCAAAAACTGGTGCTTTGTTCTACGATGCTTCATGCAGATGGCGTGGCCTGGGCAGGGAGCAGCTGTGCCTACAAGCAACCTTTCAGAAATGGCATCACATACCTGTGTGCAATGTTCCTGAGATGTAAAGGTCACCTACCACACAAAAAAAGAGGCTGTTACAGAGAGGCACAGAGATGCTACTGAATCCCAATACAGTCAGCACCATATTCTATCTACAAGGGGGAAAAATGTTCAAGCAATAGAAATATTTATTAAAGTAAAAACAATGCAAGTCATGGTCACAAACTTCTACATGAATTATGCATGCCTGCTTGTTAAACCAAAACTATAGCAGTTGTGATCATGATCCTCACTACCTGGCCTTACAGAACACACAGTGTATATCAGGCAACTGATTTCTGAGCGTTTTAGGGGTCAGACCAGAGAAATTTAGCAACATATAAGACAAATGTAGCCCAGGAGGCTATAAATTAAGGTTTCAAATTGTAGGAGACTTGATGATAAGGAATACACAATTGAAAGTGTCACAGATAGTAACCTTTTGTAATTATGGTTTGCTTAAATACTCCCTTGGAGACTTCATCATTATAATTTACTCTTGCTCAGAATGTTATCTTTGTGAGGAGTCTTGGTGATTGATTACTTGGTGAGTATTTGAGCAGTTGAAAGGGGAACAGGTGGGTAACTTCTAACAGAGGTGGAAGCAGAATCCCTATATCCTGCAAATTCCTGACAGGAAAGTCCTCTAGATATTGTGTACCTGATCCAGCCACTTCACCTGGCATATAAGTGTTGCCGCTCTATCTATTTATGAAACCTGCACACCTTATAGAGAGCATTGCTCACATATTTGAACACTGCTCTGCTACACACAGGAGGAAAGACGATCAAACCAAACTGGAGGATACCTTGGAATTTAAAGCTGCAGATTCTGGAATGCCTCATTATACACATAAAAAGATATATGAAACTGTTTTTTTTGCTAGCAGCCTGGAAAACAGGCATTAACCACCACTGGGGTGCCGAGCCATGCTGGATCAGACCAAAAGTCTGTGGTCATTTTTCTGACAGTGGCTGTCATGGATGTTGAGGCAAGACTGTAAGACCGGAACATGCAAATAGCAGCTCTTTCCAGGGTGAACACTGGGGACATCCCAAGCTGGGGGTGGATCAGGACAGATCCTCCATCTTAGGGTCCCCATAGCCACAGGGAGCTGTTCCAGGTGTGGAGGAACCAAACTCTTCGTTGCTACTGGTGAACATAACGTGTTTGTGTGTGTGTATAAAGCTCCCTCTATTTGTCTGTGGGACATGTAAAGTGAAGCAGTCTTTCAGAGAGATGCAGTAAGACTGGCTTTAGCAAGAGGTTAAATAATAACTCAGTTAATCTGAATTTGGAAAATAGAATGTATTTTTGTTTTATGTAAATACAACACCACAAAGAGCACACCATCGTTTCTGGTGACCGAAGAAAGTTATTTGGTACCTTGGAGTCAATAAATTTGTCTTAAATCGTGGAGCTCAAGGCAATCCTAACTAATTATTGTTTTTAAAAATATATAAAATTTAAAAAAAATCTTTAAAAAGAGATATCTTAGACACAATATCAGTGTCAGGGGAGAGTAAAATGTTCTTTGAACTTCCTGCCAACTGCTAGTCGCTTACTGAAGTTTTATAACATTAGCTTAGTAGTCGCAGCCTTCTGTATCTGTCACATCTTGTTTTATTTCCATCAGCGGCTATAATTATATTCATACAAACTTTACCTTATTTTAGAAGCTGAAAGCAGCATCTGATTTATGCTCCCTACAAGGCAATTCTTTCTCTTCTGGATGTAACATGTCACAAAAAAGGGTGAAGCTGCAGCATTGCTGCTATCCCTCTGCCTCCTCCATGCATGCCTGCAGGATACTGCAGATACATTGCGCAGTGACAGCAAGCCCTGGCTTCTTTCCCCTCTGATGCAGTGCTCACAATCAGTGGTTGCCTGTGCCTTCATAGCAGAATTTGTAAGTGATGGCTTCTGAGAAATGTTCAAACGTGTTCCCGAGAACCCATACATTTCCAGTCCTCTGTGAAACCCCTCTGGGGTACAGCAAGGCTCTCAAGGGTAACCAGTTATTCCATCTCATTAGCAGAGAGGTAAAGAAAATGGACAAAACCAAGGATAAGCATGGGCTAAAGGCCAAGAGAAATAGTGTTCTTGACCAGGCTGACTGTGATTTTGGAGAGGATCCTCTGGCCAAGGATCTATGGGCAGCCCAGGCCCTGATGGCTGTGCGGTTGGGTGTCCACATACCCATCTGCTGGCACAAAAGCCCTCACCTTTCCCTGTTGCTTCTGTAGATGAAGAGCTCCTTCATCCAGACTAGGTCACACCAGTGGGCTGCCAGACATCCAGCACCGGTCTCCCATTGGGTTTTGTCAACATGGGCACAGGTCATTCAAGCCATGCAATTAACATATATGTCTCTTCTGGAGAGCAGCATGTGCGGGCTGTGCCACTGCTGGGAAGTACTGGTCCAGGGTGCAGGGAACGGCATAACTGGGGACAGCCCAGGATGCAAACTAATGGTGTGGTGAGGACTGATGGCAGGGCTGTGACAGGGCTCTGACGGAAGCTGGGAACAGTGCTGTGATTGAAAAGTGGCTGCAGGTTTAAATTTTGAAGTATGAGGAATGGCGAGGGCATGGGGGCATTGCAAGCCCCACTGTCCATACCCTCTCTGCTTATGGCTAAAGAAATGACATCCTTGTTTGATCTGTAACTTCACTCATAAATCTTCTGGAATAAATTGTGGACAATAAAGCTGTTCTGAGAGAGCAGACTTACAACACCAGTATTCCCATTTCAAAGGCACTGGTGTGAAGAATTTTGACTCTAAACTACTGAATCTTCCTGCAGTATCCCTTATAGAAATTCAGCTGCGCACCCTGTCAAAATGCCATTGGTTGACTAGAATAGTATGGCTTTTGGTGAAAAGATTAAAATGAACATTTATGGCCTGTGGTGCTTCTCCCCAAGGTCATTCCCCAAACCTTCATGCAGGAGTGAAATGGTCCTGTCTCCTTCCCTACGTGCAGTTTGACAACTTTTTCTTCAAACTTGGTGCTTATTGTCCCTTAAAACTTCTTTTAAAAGAACTGTCTGAAAACTCTTAGTGATGTTGGTGAACATAAAGCCAATTTTCAAGTGCTGAGCAAGGGCTCGTCTGAGGTTGACTGGTATGTAAGAAACAAACACTCGAAAAGGGAAAATGAAAAAGAACAGCTAGAAAAGAAGTCTGAGCTGAATACTCGCAGAATGTATTTCCTATGCACAAAGACTGCATGGGTGTAAGCTTCTAAATTAATTGCATTTTTACATTTCTGTAGAAACAAGTGGGAAAGGAAAACCCAAGCTCAGAAACCATTCCAGTCAGTTACAATGTGTGGTAATGCCGGGCTTTGGGACCTTTTGCTTCTTTTTATTTTACATTGTTAATATGGGATTCATGGCCTAATCAGCTCTCATAATGTACAGCTGGCAAGCACAATAAAGGGAAAATTCAGGGGCCCTGACTAAGAAAGGGTTCTTGGATCTTTGTGACACAGGAGGAAAAGGCAGTCCTGTGTGCGGACGTGTACAACTAAACAGGTAAGACAAGGGGTGAGAGTACAACCAGTGTGGCTTGACTGAACAGGAACCAATGATCACAGAGATGAAGGGCTTGAGACAAAGTCAATTGCAGTCGAGGTCAAATCCAGACAATTTCTTTCAAATCTGAGTGAGACCTGATGTAACCAACTCAGTGCTATGGTGCTGCAGGCCCCATGGTAGAGCTCATGGTTGTCTGCCCGGGTCAGAACTTTTACCACAGCGTCACCCATCGTTCATCCACGTACATGTACGTTTGCTGGAAAATAGTTAGAGCTTTTTCACCTGTGGAAGGAGCCAGGGAGAAAATTTCCAGCTTTATTTCGAAGACAGACTCTCACATGCCGCCTTCCTCAACAGAAGCTTCCAAAATGTCAGCAGCAGGCATCTCCATCTGCATGGCTCATCAGCTTGATCTGTATTTCAAAGGCTCTGGCCTGCTTTCTTCCTTAGCCGATGTCCCTGTTTGGTGTTTGCAGGACAGCAATTACCTTGGTTGATGAATTAGAAACATTCCAAGAATCTGTTCTGTTACACTCCATGGCTTCACTTCTCTGCTTTTACTGCTGTTCATTCTCACAGAATCACATCCACATAAGCAACGTCTGCAGCAGTACCAACTGTCAAAATTCACTGAGTGCAGAAAACTTTAGAAGGATTAAACTGTGGAGAGTTTGCTAAATGTTTTTTTAAAAGTTGGACACAGTTGGTAAAACTGCATGATTTATCCTGTGTATCAGCTTTCCTTTCCTACATTTCCTATTGAATGTGACAGGCTTGATAAGGGCTTGATTTTACCTTGATTTCTATGTGTGTACAGAGATGAGGACACAATTTCTTGCGGGCGCGCTTAGCGGTCAGTTAACCATTTGAGGGAAAAGCTGCTGCCTGGGGCACTGTGAGGTGCGAGCAGCAGCCTGCCCACCCCTCACTTACATCTACCTGCGATCTCTGCCTGAGTTACTGCTGGAGGAGTTCTTGACTGTGGGAGGAGGACGGCCAGAAAAGCAATGTCTAGATTTGTTTAGCAGGTTTCTTCTGCGGTTGTGATAAAGACCTTCAGGAAGAGAGCAGCTCTGGGTGTGCGTTAAACCCCTCACATTTCTGAGCCACCTCTGGACTTGAATTCTCCATCATCTTCCCAGGAAAAAAGGTTCCCTTCTGAAATTCCTGTTATTGCTTCCAGCACATCATTTTTCCAGCAGCTTCCCAGACCCTCCACAAACGTGATGAGATTTCTGAGGAAATGTGGGTCACGGAAGGCTGTAAGAGGAGCACATCTCCAGAGCCAGTGCCCAGTGATCGGGGCTGAGGAATTTACAGCCCTTCCAATGCTCACACTTTATTTCTCTCCACAGTTGTTATTGTGCAGCCACATGAGCCTTCTGTGTTGTGTCAGCCAGAGACCTTGGACATGGAGGAGAGGACTTTCCAGTGCCCTGTTCACTGCTGTTCTTCTGACTTTCCCATCTCCAAAGCCGGGGAATATTTCCTCTCCCTCGCAGGGTGTGTTGATGTCACGAGTTCAAGCGCTGTGGCTGCAGGGAGCAGGGATTTGTGCGGGAGGTGGAGGTGTGTGTGGCTGCCATCTGTCCCAGAGGGAGGCATAAAGCAGAGCCAGCCCGTGTTGCTGTTGACCTGGGGACACGGGAGGGGGACCGAGAGCCCCTTGCTCTTTGACTCTATCGTCTTAAGACAATACGCATTTCTGCATTGCTCATAAACAAATGTATCTAAACCACCACACTTTATATCCACTTACAATTCTGAATACCTTTCCATTTATCTAAAGCTTGCTGAGGTGAGTTCCTATAAGGGAAGACTTATTTCATTTCCATGAAATGTTTATATTTTCTGGGAAGTTTCTCTCTCACCTCTTTAAATTTTACTGCAGTTGGCGTGCAGCCTGCAGCAGGGTCCTCCCAAGGAAGCTGGTGAGGCAGGGAGGTTCAAGAGGGACTATAAATTTCAGACTCTCTGGGTTAGAATAATTTAAGTGCACCAAGTTCTTAACCTTAAAGGATCAATACTGAGCTATTTTTTTCTTGTACTGCTGTAAAATTTGAGCTAAGAAAAAAACTTAACAGAAAAAAAACCCCAACCCAAAGCAAAATCACCACACCACAACCACCCCAACCCCAAAGTAAATAAAGATTGTATGTTAGCAGGTATTGATCCTGAACTGTTTCTGGAGTTTCAAATCATATTGTCAGAAGGAAGTCTGTTTTGACTGTTTATGAGAATAACCATCTCAGGAAGGTTTTCTCTACAAAAAATATAAATACCTGTGACCCGGTACTCATCCTTGCAAAATGGATGGTCTCTTCCTGCATCTAATTTATTTGTTTACAGCCCAGAAGGGACTTGGCCTTTTCAGCACTGATTTTTGGCATGGATTAGGGCTGGCAGATATGATATGGTATGTCCCCACGGGAGATGAGGCTGTGGCTGTACAGACCACTTTTCCTTATTTCACCCTGCTGCAATTACATTTTCTGACTCGTTTGCTGCATGTCCAACTTAATATCAAGCATGCATACACAATTTTTGTGTCTTATATCCTCTTGTATGGTATTTGTATTAAAGAAGGCACTGATTAACCTGTTTTCTTCTCAGAATATTAACGAATTGCCTCAGTGAAATCTCTAGCAGTATATTCCAGCATCTGTATTTGTTCTGGGAAAAAGAACGATGCCTTTAAATGTGGCTCACAAACTTCTACAAAACCTACACAAAGAATCCTGATGCAGTATTAAATCTCAGATGTTGTGTATCCAGGAGGCCTGTAAGGTAAATGCATTTTAAGAGACCTGTTTACTATTTCAGTCAGAACTTGGGGTTAGGATTTTCTGTATTTTTACTGGTGACATCACAGGCACCTAAACCAGCTATTAAAATCTTATTTTAGCAGAATACATGAGATCATCAATCTAATATGTGAAATATAGGACCTTGAGGTCAATATTTGACCAATCAGTGCAGGAGAAGTTGTTTTATAAAATACAAATTCATTTTTAGCCTCTAACCCTACACAAAGTCTCCAATAACAATTTTCAGCCTGAAATAGTTCTGTCCTATGGCACTCCCACAGCTTCCACAGATCACTCTCCTCTTTCATACTCTCTGAAGGCAAAGGTTCTTCATTGCACATGTTCCCAGACACAACTACGCCCACAGTGCTGTGGCTGAGAGCTGTGCCACAGCTGTGCATGCTCGTGGGAGGCACTCACAGCTGCCCGGGAGTGATGCTGCTGAGTCCCAGGGGAGAAAATGACAGGGCACGGAACGTGTCAAGGCAGGGCACATTTATGCTGGTATTTAAGCACTTCGTGGTGCTGGTATTTATTCATGCCAGCTGTTGAACTGTTAGCAAGGTCCTTGGCCCCATACTGACTCAGGCCTGCTAGCGTTCTCCAGTCAATCCCCAAGTTAACCCAACTTGGAAATCATTTCCACTACCCATTTTCCATGTGGTCAATGTTTCTGCAGACTGAGATAAGCAGTACAGATACTGTTGGCTCTGTGCCAGCTGTCCTCAGTGCATTTGTCAGTGGTGTTTTATTGAGGGATGTGTGGCCTCCCTCTCTGAGACGGATACTCCAACCCAAATGAGCCCTTGCTTGCCTTCATATCTGGCGACACTGATAGCCCTTGATCAGCACATCATCTCAGTGGAAAGTCACCTGACATGAGAGACACTACTGCCAGTCCACCACAGTGGACTGAACTTGTACTGTGGTGCTGAGTCACTGATCCTCTTGATCCTCACAGCCTGCCCCACAATAGAAATGGGGAACTCAAACAAAGGGAGCAAACCAGAGTTATAGGGTGGGTTTTGGGTCTCTCCGGGAGCAGCTCTGTAAAGAAAATTCCTAAATTAATCTTCTGGATGCCCTCAGTTGATCTGGGATTACAGAGATGAAGATCATTTTGGCATTTTACCTGGAAACTCCATTTGTAGATGCCAAGAACTGCTCAGAAGAAATAAAGGATATCTTGTGTGATAGTGACAAGGCTTTCTATACAGAAACTGTCATCTTAGATTCATAGTACAAAACCACCTGGTATGTGCTCTTCTGGGCATTTTGCATAGCCTCCAGATCTACCTGCCTTTCTGCTGCTATTTTCAACAGTGCTCAGTGTTGTCCCCAGGGAAGGCAGAAGGTTCGCACCACCTTGTGCACATGCTGGGCAGCAGCTCCAGGTGCACAGTCATGGCTGCTGGTGATGGTGCTCCCACTGCTGCCAGCCTCCGCAGGCTCAGTGCCTCCAGGACCACCATCGTGGAAAGGCACCTTCTCTTTCAATGACAATGCTAGCTTTACCAGGCTTTAAGAGACATAACTGAATTAAATCTAATCTCTTTAAAGCCTGGGAACAAACTGTACTGACACCTCTGTCTTCTAAGGACTTGGAATACATGGTAGAAGTGGCAGGGTTTCTCCTAATAGAAACACTTAAATTGGGAGAATTCAGCCAGTGCTGAAAAGGGACAAAATAAGCCAATGTATTAGATTTAGTTGTTATCTAGTAATCCTATTTTGTATGTTTTCTGCTGATTTTTTTCTGGTGTAGTTTATAACTCCCAAAATCATCTCTGAGCAGTGAGATAAAGATAAATTCATACTCAGAAATCCCCCCTTGACCTACAAGTGGACTTTCTGAGGAGCCGAAAAATAGCAGAGGTAGAGCAGAGTTAGCATCCATGGTGCTTTGCCTCATGCCAACTTCCTGTGCTTCTTATCTGTCATTGGACAGCTGAGATCAACAGGGGCCGCTTACCAGCAGCAAGATCCACCGCTGGCTCTCCAGGGTGCACGTACCCACCGCCTCTGTATTCTATCCACAAAAAATAGCCCAAACGTGTTCTAGCTGAGTGTGTTCAAGCCTGCCACAACCTTTCCAGTCACTGGATGACAGCACAGCAGGGCAAAGATTTGCAAAACTGCAGCCTGCTGTTCTGCAGGAGTGTGGCAGAAGCCAAAGCAGAGGTCCGTGCTAATGTAATTTGCCCTCCTGTTGCTTTCAAGATAAGAAGGGATATGTGGTATTGATTTACCTAGCAAAAGTGACACCCTGCAACACGCAGAATCCATCCTTGCTTGTCACTCTGTGCTGCTCTGCCTTTTTGGACAAGGCTGCTTGAATGTGTGAAGTTATTAAGTAGAAACACTTTGCCCAGCCTAACTATCAGAGACAGCTTCAGCAAGGGCACGTGAAGGCATATTTCTACTCCTGGACATAAATACCATGGGATGGTTTGATTAACAATTAATCAAGATGCTTGTAATCCATATTTTTTTATCGAACAAACCTGCAGGGGGATATGCTTACAAACTTATGCCATGGAGAAAAAGCCCCTATAGGAGAAAAAACTTAGGAACACCATCCACAGCTAATCACATAGGAAAGGGAAGTAGCCTCTTTGCTTTATAAATGTCACAGTTATCAGGTGTACCTAGTGAATAATTAAGGCTGATAAGAGTCAGCTGGTTAGTAGTTCCTCTCAGGGCTTGAGGACTTCTAGTAATTAAGGCCTGAGCAGAATGGAGTGGATATTTGCCCGTTGTTGATATTAAAAAGGGTGAGAGCTGAAACAGTGTCTGGGATTAGCATTAAATTAGATTGTCTGTATGGCAAGGTCACTCAGTATCCTACTCACCCTTCCTTTCTCTTCTTCCTGTCTGGTTCCATCAAACTGTTTAATAAAGAGTCAGAAAGGAGCAGTACCTCTGTGTGAACTTCATAGGAAGCAAAGCAAGGAACCTGCAGCCAGCCTGCGTCGAATAACCACAAAAGGCTCTGTAGGGAAGTACCTGAAGGAAGAAGCTGGTAAGCTCTATACTAACACAGAAAGTAATAAGTAAGTAGGTTTAGCTGAGTAACTTACAGCCCTGTGAGCCTGGCAACAATCACAGGAATTGTCTACATCAGCTGATATGAGATGCAGTCAATAAGAAGATAAAAAACAGTGTTTGTCAACTATCTGAGATTTTTTTTTTTTTTTTTTTTTTTATTATGCTTGATGTGAAATGGAAATTTATCCCAGGCAAGAATGTTCTGTGTTTTCCATTAGCATTTGCTGGTGGCTGTGGCTGGGTAGGCAATGGGAGGGCATAAGGAGCCCTGACTCTGGCACAGCTGTGGTCTGCGTGGGCAGGGTGACAGTGTGGGAAGAACAGCCTCAAGTGTGTCATCTGGTTTGGTACCGTCAGCCACTTTGTTCTGGAAAGCAGAATGCCATAAGGGAGGTTATTCCTAAACTGAATGTTTTTCACACTTGTTAGGAGGCCCAAAGATCTTAAATGAGCAACAGCCTGAATGTTCCTGCACACAACTTACTCGAACAGCAAAAGCGTCGTTTGCGGTGGCAAATAATGGGAACTCCAGAACAAGACGCAGGGCGTTCTCTCAGGTTACCTCTGCCGTGTGCTCTAGCATAGCAGAACAAGCAGTGTAAACAATAAATAATGGCAAAATCAAAAAGCATAGAAGCCCTTTTCCTGTAACAATATATATCTTTTAGTGAAACACTCTGATCTCACAGAAGTAATGCACCATTATGCCCCTGAGGCCACTCTTCTGATTCCACGTTTTATGGACTAGCTCTTTATTCCTAAATTCGGCAGATGCATGGCTTATAACTGGTCCCAGCATGGAATGCATTACAAGCAGCTTGTCTATTACAAGTGACCTGCAAAGGAGAAGAATTAGTTTTTGTATTCTCTGTAGTATTTTTAAGGTTGAAAATTTATTTTATTCTGGATTGTGCATTTTACTCAATATTAAGTATCTGGAATACAAAAAAGCCCTGAAGACTAGTTACTTTTCTATTGGGGGGTGGAAAAAAAGGTGAGTAGTAGAAATTCTTGGGAAGGACTCCACTTGAACAATAAGACAACTAGAAATTATCTACAACTGCTGTCTGAGTTTTCGCTGAATAATCCTCCTAACATGGAATTTTGAAGGCTTTGCTAAGGGTATGATTTTTTAAATAATCTGTTTAAACTGATGAGGAAAGTTTTATAGGATTTTTTCCCCCAAGATTTCTGTTCAAACAATACTGAGTCTTTTCCTTTTTAGTAAGAGATTACTGTGTTGCTCGTTATTATGGCGTAGTATACACTAGTTAACCACAGAAGCCTTCTTGCATCCTTAAAAATTGTCTGTCGTACTTCTGTCCTTCCACATTTTCTATCTAGTGATTACTTTTAGGGATGTATCAAGTTTAAATTGGAGTGACAGAAGTGATGCACAGCCTATAATTCCAGTTGACATCCATCCAAACTCCTAAGATAATGCCGGACAAATCTTTGTGTGTGTGTTCATCTGTACACACACATATATACGCATCAAGTCACTGTAGACATGTTTTGGAGTACGAGGTCCACATGATGGTTAGAAACACCAGCATTCTAGGCCAGAGGAAAGGAAAAAGGAAAGGAAAGGAAAGGAAAGGAAAGGAAAGGAAAGGAAAGGAAAGGAAAGGAAAGGAAAGGAAAGGAAAGGAAAGGAAAGGAAAGGAAAAAGGAAAGGAAAGGAAAGGAAAAAGGAAAGGAAAAAGGAAAGGAAAAAGGAAAGGAAAGGAAAGGAAAAAGGAAAGGAAAGGAAAGGAAAGGAAAGGAAAGGAAAGGCTGCCACTACCCAAGAGCTACGTCTGTTTGGCCTGACAAGTGCCTGTCTCTCATGGCAATGAGGAAAAGTTGGTCTCTGGTCACTTCTGGTTGTGCCTCTGGTTGCAACTTGGCCATGAGTGGCAAAGCCAGTCTCCTATATGCGAGGTCATGTTGCTCTTTGGCAGGTAATACTGAACTGGCCACTGCCAGAAACATGATAAAACTCGAAGAGGACCTAAGCAGCATTACTTCAGGGCCTTTCCACTTCTACTTTTTATGCTGTTCCAGTACCAGAATTCTGCAGATTAGTCGTAACAATATAGGTTGCTTTACGTGCTTTCTCAAATTTTCTGCATTATGCTCTTGTCCATTTCCTTCACAGAGCTTATTTACAGCTCAGCTTTCTCAATGTTTTTGGACAAGTATTTCAAACAAACATTCTGGAGCTGCTTAAAGCAGACATTGGTCTGGGGGTGGGAATACCGAATGAAAGAGGATCCATATATGCACATGCTCTAGTTAAACACCACCTGTGTTCTGTGACATGTTCCTGTTGTGGCATCACATGGAGCTCTGATTTCCGCTCTAGACTGACTCTTCCGTAACATGACACCAAAGCATACAGCACAAAGCAGAGCTAATATTTTCTTGTCTCTTGCTTTCCTTCTGCTGGCTCTGGCAGCCTTCTCTGGCCTACCCACAAAGGCCAGATTTATACGTGAAGATGCAGCAGTCCAATAGTTTGAGTCTATAATTCTTGCATGGAGATAAAAAAAAAAAGGGAGAAACAATGGGGAGCTGTGAGACATTATACTGTGGTATATGTACTGAATGAACATGCATACCCTAAAGAAGTGCATTTGGTTTTGACAGGACAGGCATCAGAGAGAACTGGTAGTTTTGATTCCTTTACCAGAAAGATTGGAGCTGCATTTTATGGTTAAGAAGTACTGATGATACAATGAATATTTAAAGATTGGACTTGTACATTTGGAGTGAAGTTTCTTAACTCCCATTTTGTTATGGAGAAGTCAAACCATTCCAAAAAGCTCAGTATGACCATACCACCCAATTTGCTCAGAGTGCTACCCATGTCAAAGGGTTTGACATTCTCTCTTTGCTAGTGTTTTTTGCAGAATATATACTGCAATTTACAAAACAATACTATTTTAAGAAAGAAAACATGATGGGGAAGGGAGAAGGCAATGGAAGGACTGGCTCCCAAGTTCTGGAAGTGACTGATTTTTGTTACCTAAAACCATATGGGCATCCAAACACAACAGGATTGCAGCAGGATCAGGGAGGGAGAGCTCATTTCTTCCCTGGAATGGAATTACATATCTCAAACCAACACTTGGCCAAGAATCTTTGTTATTGTTGGTGTGATTTCAGAGTTATAAGGAGAAAGCTCTGAGTGCTGATGGGAAGGACTTGCACTCTTGCTTCATGGTGCTTAGAATTTTAAAATAATCCCTTGAAAGAAGAGCAGAATTGGAATTGTAGTTGAATGTGTTGATTCTTCTCCCTGCGAAGTCTACAGAGAGCCTTACTAAAAGGGGGAAAATCGTCTGTGTGGCCTTGAAACCTTATATAATGTTTCTGTGTTGGGCCAATAAAAAATATCCTAACCGTTATTTTGTCTGAGCTCAAGTCTTGAAGGAAACATTGGGCTGAGTAGGAAAAAAGTTCTACAGTTACAGCTCTTTAATTCTCAGAGCTTTCCCCCAAATACCCCCTACTTCCAAGCCCTGTCTCCAAACACTCAAACTGTGGAAGTGATAACCTGCAGACTTGGCAGTGTACATGACATTTTACTAAGGGAGCTTACACAAATATTATCTCAAGTGAAATGAGGATTTAATTCTATTATCTATGGCTTTTCTTTCCCTGGGGTCAAAAGTACAGAAAGTGGTCATGTTGTCTTTATAGCCCAAGAAACAAAAGACCTGTTTTTAAACCAAATAATTAGTCATCCAGAACTAATGTCCCACAGCACTAACCACTAAGGGGGCTTTAGAGTGATCTGAACCAGTTTGCAGTTCTCCAGGCACATCGTTTCAGAGGTGCTGGTCAGAATGCTTTGCGGGGGATTCTCTGGAGGTGACTGACACGACAGCTAGGGAAGCGAGGAGCAGGGACTCTACAGGTACTGTGAAGAAACCTTTCCAATGCCTACTTCTTGAATAGCACTGCTCCTTGTGTTACACTGAAAAAAAAAAAAATCCATCCCCTTTGCTTTGTCTTTCCTGGGTGCAGGCTACAGGTGTGCCACCCTTGTGACAGCTTTCCGCCCCAGCGTGCAGAATCAGGGTCAGCATAGATCAGCTCTTTGGCTTTGACTAGTCACTTGCTTTTACCAGTTCTTGTGCAAAACAAATGGATTCTGGACTCAGTTCTCTGCTTTTTAAACTTTTCGTGATCCAGATTTGGGAATTCTGAAATTTACAGAACACTGAAGAGCACCAAAGAAGATGTTTTTTTTTTTTTTTAGTTGTGGATCTAAAACCTTAGTAACTCCAGTGCCTGAATCCTATCTCCTCCACTTTTACTGATGATGTGGGCTCCAAGGTGCTCACAGCCTAGACAAAAGGTTCAACGAAGTGCTGGAGGACCGTATTTACTACCTGCACTGTTTGGCCCGCTGCTGCAGCGTTACTTCTGTCTTGGTAATGAGTACTGTGAGGAAGAATGACAGAAGCTGTCTCTTACCAGAATTTTGGCAGTAGATCAGCTCACAGGTTGTGCAAAAGAGCTTTTGGAACTGGCATGACCTGAAGGCATGAACAGGGAAGGGTGCCTGCGCCAGTGGTGCACACGTTTCTCAGCTTTGCCTTTGCTGCAAGGTGACACTGTGGAATAGGGCTGCGCAAGCCTTACTTCTAAAAAAATTGAAACCCTGAAAGGGTCATAGCAGTCATGACACTGGCTCAGGGACTTACAGAGCTAATAACTTGCTACAATTCCTGTTCCAAGCCAACTCGTTTAGCTCGTCAAGCAGTGCCCATAGCAGTGATTATCATTGCTTAGAAGAATGACTTAAAACTAACCAAAGATTTCATAATGCTTCCATCTCAGATACACATTGCAAAGCAAAGACCTGGATCTTCTACTTCGCTGCAGGTTCACAAGGAGGAGGTGCTCTGTTTCAAATTGCTTACTTTTTTTTTCTCCTAGAAAACCCTATTTTCTTCTAGCATGCACTATGACTGCATATGATAGGCCACAAATTTTACAGCTACTTCATTGTACTGGTTTTTGCTAGGATAGAATTACTCTTCTTCGTAGTACCTGGTATGGTTTGGATCTGTGACCAAAACAGCCTTGATAGCATGCAGATATTTCAGTTATTGCTGAGCAGGGCTTACACAGCATCAAGGCCTGTTCTGTTTCTTACACTGACACACCCATGAGCAGGCTGGGAATGCACAAGAAGTTGGAGGAGGACAGAGCCAGGTCAAGGGACCTCACCTGACCAAGGGGTAGCCCATGCTGTATGGCACTGTGCTTAATGATAAAAGCTGGGGGAAGAAGGAGGAAAGGGGAGCCGTTTGGAATGATGGTGTTTCTCTTTCCAAGGAACTGGAAAGAGTGTGATGGAGCCCTGCTTTTCTGGAAATGGTTGAACGCTTGCCTGCTGGTGAGAAGTAGTGAGTGAATTCCTTATTTTGCTTTGCTTTCACATGCAGCTTTTGCTTTATCTATTAAACTATCTTTATCTTAACCCATGAGTTTTCGCACTTTTGCCCTCCCATTTCTCCTCTCTTCCCCATCCCACTGTGTGGGAGTGAGTGAGTGGCTGCGTGGGGCTGAGCTGCCAGCCAGGGCTAGCCCACAACATTTATACAGCACAGCAACTGAGACTTTCAGTGCTTCTCATATCATTTGTCAGGTAAAAAATTCAGTACTCTCTCAGGACTCAAGAAATACTCCCCACTTTCTCCTGCTCCCAAAGTCATCTCAGACCTTTCTTTCAGGTTGCTTTTTTCTCACCACTGCACCGGGAGCTCTGAATGAATGCAAAAACGGTTATTTAAATGAAGAAGAAACTGAAAAATGTGTTTTGTTTACAGTATGTGCTACAACAACAAGATCCAAT
Organism: Neomorphus geoffroyi; assembly: GCA_033558235.1. Classification (NCBI taxonomy): domain Eukaryota; kingdom Metazoa; phylum Chordata; class Aves; order Cuculiformes; family Neomorphidae; genus Neomorphus; species Neomorphus geoffroyi. The sequence continues at coordinate 290,008 of JAUMJM010000014.1, forward strand.
GATACTGCTATGTTAGTTACAAATGAAATAGTCCTTCACCCTAAATGATATGGTGCAGACTCTGTTTGTTCAGATGGCACACTGTCCTTTTGGTCTAAAGCTATTACTTAAATTTTCCACATAACAACTTCCCAAAGATGCCTTTGAAAATTTCTAAAGACAACATGTACTTAATACTTTAATATAAGCAGGTTTGATTCAATACAGATTGTTCAGAAGCACCAAATATCTGTGGATGTATCTAAGGTTGTATCTAAATCTGTACTTCCGTGCATAGTTTTGTGTCTGAAAGCAATCCCAAGCCACATGGTCCATGAAACAGCACAGTGAGCTTAGTAGAAATATGAACCATGTGAACTGTGATGCCATTAAACCACAGATCTTCCTTTTGTCTGTTTTGATAGCCCTTGATCCTCCAAGGATGTGGAAGTATTTTTCAGTCCAGCAACTGAAAAATAAGGCCACTTTGGATTCTGGAAAGAAAAACATTCTGTTTAAATCCATCCCTCTATACTTTTGTTTTCAGACACTGTCTGTCAGTCTAGCCTTTGAAATTAGCACAAATACCCATGAGAAATATAATCCTGCCCAAGGCTCTGAATCAAATACATTGCAGCCGATAAATAGTTGCCCTTTGACTTCCAAATTATGTTTAATCTCTGAAGCAGGTACAGTAACCTTGGATAATCTGCTTATCAGTTTTCTAGGTTAAATAAATGGATATATTCGTTTCCTCTAGATTTCATTGTTCTACAATAGCTGTAGGAACATAAGATCGGCACCAGAATAAAGAACCGAGACCGTCTGCTGTGCTCTGCAGAGGCTATTAATGACCCTGAAGGAAAAAGGATCTTTATCATCCACAGAGTGACTCTGTGCTGCCTGGTGAGACAGTAGGCATTTCAAGGGTGAAGAAACCCTGCTATAGGAATGTTCTGTCTGCCTTGATCATCTCTGGTGGGCTAGTGGAGCTGTTAGCTGTGAGACTGAAATAAGGTGTTTTTAGCCCAGGGCCATGATAGGCACCAGGGCTGGCACCTTTGCTCTGCTTGAGGTGGAAATGGTATCACCAGGATTCTCTTTCTGGGGTTCGCCCATCCATTGTCTGTATCCCAACAGCGCTGACTTTGCACAGTAACTATTGGAGACTAATTTATTTAGAAGAAAGCACAGAAAAAACCATGATCACTTCAGATATTTAAGGAAGAAATATATAGATTAGTTAGAAGAAAGTTATATGTAATATTGGGCATACTCAGTAAAAACCTCTTAGGAAGTCAAAATAATGTCATTATATTTAGATGAAAACACTTGTAAAATTCAGATTCAGCTCAGAATTAAATGAGGGGTTGCCAGAAGCCATTGAACAGTCTATAGAACTCGTGCATCTTATGGTCTTTAATGCTTGTAAGATCATCCATTTTTTTCCAAAGCAAATCAAGAAACAAAAATGAAGCTCATCCAGTACAAAGTGCTCCCAGTGAACCCTAAGGACACAGCAGCCCCAAACACTGTGAGCCTCTGTGTTGATGAGATGGTGTCCTGCTGAATTATCTTTTGGTAAGACACTGTTACACATTGTTTTGAATGCGAGTGGCAATAGTCTGCTTGGCTCCCTTGTGGCATAAATCAGCAGAACGATGAGAGCATGTAGAATTACCTGCCTCAAATCCATACTTATGTAGGACAGACAGTCAATGGGGAAACTGTGTAAGATCCATTGTTTAATGCAGTTTACGGATCATTTGGAGAGATGATTTATGAAATTATAAAGGTCTGGCACTTGCTGACCACTGAATTGCCCTTTAAATTATTCAATGCTTTGGAGATTATTTGCTGACCTGCTGTGACCTAACTTGAGTTGACAGTTGCAGCAGTGAAGAGCATTGCCTGCTGCTGCAGTGCAGGCAGGTCACACGTAGATTTTACACCCAGTTGGTAGTAAAAACAATTCATTAAGTCCAAACCAGTTTTGCAATATAAAGCTATAAAAAAGCCTTAAAATGAAGGTCATATCAGGTCAAATCCTCTTCCAAAAAGAGCAAGCTGCCCACGCCTCAATTTTTATTGAGGCTGAAGTCAGTTTAGGTCCTTGTTTGCCAAATATAACATGCAAAGCCGGGCATTTCTCCAAAGGCAGCAGAGGTACACCTCCTTCTGTCAGTCAGAGTGGGCAGTAATCATCTTCACCTGGCTATTAAGAAGGTTTTGTGAGAAAGAAAGCAGATCGGACATCCCTAGTGGTGGTGACCGAGGCACTAGCTCCGTACTCCAGAAGCGCTTGCTGCAGTAATAGGTAGCTAGGACGTTGTTTTACTTTTGATTGACAAGTAGATCTCTGAAGCCAAAGAAAAAAGCAACAGGAACTTCTCAGCTCTTGTTGTCAGCGTAACACTCAGAGAAGGAATAGTCTGTGTCAGAGTTATAGGAAAAAAAATCTAAAGTTTTGTTATGAATTTCAGGCTGATGAGAGGATTGTTTTTCAGAGAGCCACTGAAATTGTAAGAAAATGAACAAACATTCAGAGAGATTTGTGTAAGAGCTACCGCTCCTGGTAGAAGCTGTCCCCACCTCACAAACAACAAGGAGAGGTCAGTTGGAGAGCAATGCTTATGAAAAGATGATGATCTAAAGCAGGTCTAGGCATATGGCTGGCAAAAGGCTATTGTGTAAGAAGCGTTTTGATACAAGTGAAGAATCTGCCAGAGCTATTCTAGTGACATTTACACTTTAATGTTTGTCTAGAGTCAGACTTGCCCTGTTAGCATAAGGAGAAGGGGTAATTATTTTTAAAGTTTTGATGAGTACTTGTGAGAAAATATTAAGAAACCATGCTCATTCCCAAGTTCTAAACTGTGACCCAAAAGCTTTCATGCAAAAACATAAAGATCCATTTTTTTTCCTCATGTAATTTTACTGATGAAATTGTTACCAAAGAGCAGCAATTCCAAGTTAGACAAAGTGGCCTGTAAAGATGTGTGAAGTAAGCTAGCAAAGCTGCATGAAATGAACTGTGCCTCCCAGCTTCCATAGAAAATGCTGTGATCTCTGTGTTTCCCAAGAGCATGCTTTAAAACTGTGGTTCATCTAAAGCTGAAGGGAAGAGTGCCTAGAATAAATAAGTTTTTTCCTACGTAAGTTAGAAAAACATACTCTTTAGACTGTCTCTCCCTACTCCACACATTCCCTGTGTTTGAAACAGACTGTACTGTTAAATATCTTCATCTGTGTTACACTTTTCCAGTTATAGATTTGAAAGTCCTCCAAACACATAACCTACAGGTATTCGGACTTCACAAAAGCACGAGAAATGCTCTTCTTCCCCTTCCCATCTTTGCTGTGCGCTGTCTGTGGGGGATATTGCTGACATGGTGAGGAATAATAAGGACTAGGGAGTTCTTGATTTAGACTGCTCAGGATGTTATATGTAAGTCCAAACCACAAAAGAAAAGGAGCTAGAAGCACTTGGGACAGAGTACATTCTGGTCACAGAACATAAAATCACAGAATTGTTTAGGTTGGAAAAGACTTTTAAGATCATTTAGTCCAACTGTAAACCCAACACTGCCGAGTTCACAACTATGACAGTCGGTGACTGCAAGAGCTCCTCAAATTGCTGTGCCAGCCCAGCCCTGAGGGACAGGTCAGGCTCCTGGGCTGTGGCAGATGCAGTCAAGTGCCAGGTACCCAGGGAGGCAAGGCAATGTGTGGCACTAGAGTGAGATGGCTCCTGAATTTCCCTTGGCTGCTTACGTGATGATACAGTGAAGTGCTGGTTGCTAAACATGTCGCATAGAGAGGAACATGACTGAAAAATGGTGAGGCATTGGACAGCTTGATTTCCATATGAAAACAGTTAAGATACTTTGGGGAGTCTAGATGCTTGCATTCAATGTGAAATTCCTTGGGGCAAGAGCAGGCTCTTTCTGCATGCACACAACATTTAGCAAGAGCAGCCTGCCTGATCCTGCCCTGCCTGTAACAGCTACTTAACCACGTGTAGTTTGGTGTGGGTGTAAATGGGCTTTGACATTTGTGAGGACTGTGCCTTGCTAATAAATAATTTTTTTCTGTTGTAGTCTGTGTATTGAGGAAAACAATGAAATGCAAATTTCTGCAGCACCAGCCCAGTTCTGACCGCAGGAACGAGAACCAGTGACCTCACAGTGTTGCTCACAGACACGAAACAATGACTTGTCCTCTAAACTTGTGGCTTCTACAGATCTTTAACCAGCTTGGGTTGGAGTTCCGTATTTTCTCCTCAGGCATTTTGTAAATTAAGCGCTTTTTCCCTAACTCTGAGGTTTATACAGTTAATATGTGAGAACGTCAATGTGTCACGATGTAACGAAGTACTCTGTCCTTTGATATTCAGGGACTTGGGATACTGGTGCTTTCTTAAGAACAACGAAACCTGGGCTGAGGACTATTATTTCCCTTTCTTTAATGACCTCTGATGCTGTGACACAGACTCAATTTGAAACATCCACGTGCCCTCACTGTTGCACACTGTACTTGCACCTAGCCCAAAGGTAAATATCAGAGACACTTGCATGCACTCGTGTTCCGTCCATAGTTTGAAATGCAGCTGCATTTACTATAGCATATTATGATTTTTTAAACCGAACAGTTCCGGCAATCTTAGGGAAACAAAGTTGTATAAGCACTTTTTCTTTAGTGCTTATTTTCTAAGAAATTAGGTTTAATTTACCATAGACTTGGCATAAAGCCCTCTTTAATTTCAGTCTTAAGACTGTGCAGGGCTGAGGGCGTGGGACGTGTTTGTGAGTAATACAAGGTACACTGATCAGTTTAGCCAGGCTTCAGGGTTAGGAACTGACAGTTCCAACTCTGAGCCGCCGGGTTTTGTACCCCTGGCTGCAGCGCGGTGTGGTGCGGGCACAGGGAGCCCGCGGGAGAAGCCCAGGACTGGGAATCGCCGTTAGGGGGTGCCCCTGCCTTTGGAAAAAAAAAAAAAAAAAAAAAAAAAAGGCACAAGCAGAAGTCTGTACTATCCTCGGTTTAATTATGCAAATAGAAACAGCTTGGAGAAAGAATCTGTAGAGGAAGATTAAGTTCTAATGTGGGTATAGATTAAATATATATATATATGCACTTTTAATGAAAGAGATTTTGGCTGTTGAAATGGCTGGCAAAGTAGCTGCTTGGCTTGAGCTCAGTTACGGCGCTGTCTGCTAGAGCTAGGAGAAGCCTTGCCCAGCTCAGCTTGCCCTTCTCACTGCAGTTTCTACCAGCTGTAGAAACCCGACATCCAGGAGGGTGTCTCTCTGACCCGCACGGAGTCTTTTACACACCAAAGCTTGATTTCTTCTGCATCATTGCCTAAGCTTACGCATTTGTCTGCATTATTTTGGATTTTGCCCATTTACGTGCCCTGTTTTAAATCCTGTTAAAGTGACTTGCCTTGTAATCTTGCTGATAGGAATGCCACACAATAAAAGGACTTCTTTACCTCTGTTTCTTATTGACTGATTTTCATTTTGTTATTGCCTGCCCCCTTGCCCTGTGGTGACAGGATATGGCTGTTGTTCAGCAGACCAAATCAAGCTCATAATGTAATCTCTCTAGTTGTGAGCAATCCACACAGTCCAACGCAATAACTTTTTGCAGGTCATCTATAGAGGGCTGGCACTGTTTGCTTTGTTCCAAGGCTCAGCTCACAGGATGAGGTAAATGAACCAAATGCTGAACCTTTGCTGGTGACCAACAGTGGAAAGAAACTCTGAGCTGCTGACCTGCTGATCACTCCTTCCAGCCCAGTCCTGCAAAAGCACCTACGCAGCTGGCTCAGCTAAAAGAGTTTTGGCTGCAACCAGGGAAGGTTTTAAGAAAAAAAATGTTCCCCAACAGGTATTTTTGTTTCAGCTGCTCCCTGGTTAGATAAACTCCCCGATGTATAGCTTAGAAAAGCAGCCGGTGGGGTGTGGGTACTACTTCAGATGCTTGGGCCTGGCTTGATTTGGACCTTATTTTACCATTTTCAGAAAACAAGCAGGCCGCTGCCCGTCCATAGATCCAAGAGGCTCTGACCAGCTCAGCCAGAGCAGCTGGTAAGAGCAAGTACTTGGGGGGGTGCCTGGTACTCCTGGGTACCAGCAATCCCAGCAAAATCAACAGCCTCATTTCTGCACATCAGCTTTTCCATTAGCGTAATTAAGAATAATGAACCGAACCAACAACTGCAAGGCTGACAACTACAGCTGCTCTGATGACGAAAAGCATTCTATAGTCTATTATTAGCAATCAATGTGAGCAATTGGCAGACATAGAACAAAAACTACTGGTTACAGAGATTTCGCCAGTTTTCAAGTAATATTGCAACATCTACATTTTTATGATTTAAGTATTATCTCTTTGATTTAATATCTCAAAACATTAAAAATTAGTTATTTTTATCATTTGTTGACTTGCAGTGACAGAAACCAGAACCTTGTGTTTGTTCTGTGCCCTTATTTCTTATACTTGCATTGCTCTCACTGTCCTGTGTTTGCTGCTCTAAAACCTGCCAACCTGAGTCTCATCTTTTGCTGTATACTCCCTTTCTCGGCTAATTGCCCACTGTGCTGGCCTTACTCTGCTGAAGTCTGTGCTCAGGTTTAACCAGTAAGTGCTTAGTAGGAGATTTTCTGCAGTTCTTCTGGCTTTGCTGTTGGGGAATATTATTTTCCCTTCCGCAGGTCTGATGAGCATAAAGCTGCAATGTTCAGTTGGAGTGAGGGAATAAACCAGCTGCCATTTGCTTTTTGAAATAGAGCTCCAATTACCTGCGCACTCAATGAAGCTGGCGTTGGAGATGGGTGCTTTCTCCACTTGGCAGATTGTTGAAGAAGGCATCTGGCTGAATGGGCAGCTCCTGTGCTTCCTCTCACACTGTCTCAAGTCTGCAGATCTGGGGGCTTTTCCGCTGGCTGCATGACAGGAGCTGCACAGGGAGGGAGGACTCACTCCTCGCATGATGGCATGGAGTGCTGCTGCAGAGGCTGTGTGCCGTGGTAGTCTAGGGACTGGAAAGACGACCTGAGTTGGGATTGGGCTGATCAGACACATGCACAGCAAGCTTAGCACTGAGCTACCATGTTCAGTGAAGTCCTCATGGTGGAAACGAGTCATTCCAGTCCTCTCCAGTTCTGGCATAGCTGGTACCTACAGGCATGGGCGAGGAGGAGCAAGAAGTATTCTCTCTGAGCTGCCATCACTTTTATCTCTGTGATTGTCCCTCCAAACTTTGCAGGATCTGGCCATTGCCTCAGCATTTTAGATTGCAGTTCATGCTGGCCACTTTCCTGGTCCTCCTCTGACTGGAGTGGGGTGAGGGATGAGTCGGGGCTGATCAACTCAGGTTTTGTTTATTCTTTATCATTTATCTATCCTATGTTTAATTTTTTTAAATACAACCTGTTCATTTGGGAGGTGACTTTCCCCCCCCTTTTTTTAGGCTTCCCAAATTAATGTAACTAATATGGAAAGTATCTTGCAGTAGGACATTTGTAGATGCAGAAGTATATGTCTGCTGCTAGTAACCCTCACTGGACCTGACCCTGACCTGTGTGTTGAGTTTATGGCTTCACCCTGAACCTGCCTCATCACCACAGACTTGCCCACTGATCTGGACTCTTTGCTGACACGGGCTGTCGTGCCTGGACTTGTCCTGCTCTGCCCACCTTGCTCAGGTACTCCAGGACAGGCCAAAGCTAAAGAATTCTCCAATCTGCCAGCCGTGTTGTTACACTTATCTCCCATCCCTTAACAAGCAGCTGGCCTTTGCTGCTTCTCACCACCTGCCGCATTTCTGATCTGCATCGTGTTGTCTCCAAAACACGCATGCTGCATCATCAGCTGCGTGTGGCAGATACTATCTCTGACTTCTAAATCTGCAGGGATATTTTTAAACAATTCTCACTGAGCTTCCAAAACCTAAATTTGGTATTTCAGTGTGCCCCTTGTTTCTTCTGTTTTAGAGTTCCCTGGGAATCCTAAGTCAGCTTTTGCCAAGGAAGTTTGCTGTGCTGATGCTATGATGGAGTCACTGCTGTGCCTCAGCAGCCTGGTAAGACCATTCCTTTTGTTCCCTGCTATGGTGGAAGCAATAGTTGTGAATCTGGTTTGTACCTGCTTCCTTTCTTGTATGTCATACACAGAGATAACTTTCAGGCTGTGTCAAGCATTAAAAAAAACCAAAACAAAACCAAAAACACAACCACCCATACAAAAGCTGTAGTCATTAGTGTAGTACTTTTTTTTCTTGAACATTTTCCAAAATTGCTAGCTGCGTGTTACTTCACCTGCAGGTAAACAAGAACATTCTCTGGGACAACAGCATGCTCCAAAGTTGTGTTGTTACTGTACACCTTTAGCAGGAGGATGTGAATCCACTCTGATGCCAAATGAGACAAGAAAGGTGCTGGGACAGGAGGACTCTATAAGTTTGCTGTCAGTGTTACTCTCAGTAGAGCAGCTGCAGATCTAACCTAAGTACAGCTCCTCACTGTGGAGGGGGAGTCAGCTCAATAGACATTTTCCTTGTCTCGAATACCAAATTTCTCCTAAATGAGGGCACAACGGGCAGCTGAAAGGAAAACAAACTACTTTTAGAGAAGCATGGTGCAATTAACATCCAGCTTGTGTTCCGTTGAAGTTCATTGTTTTCTTCTGTTAAGCCAAATTATAATCCAAGACAAGTTCTGAAATTTGTAAATTGAAATTGCCCTTAGCTTCTGTGAAGACAGGCATTTATTTCTCCTGTTCCTTACCTTGTCTTTAACCTTTCTTCCTCATTAATATTTCTTTGGCCTGAGTGAAAAGCTGATCTAGTAGAGTCTGCCTCTCCATCTTAATTTCATCTGGTACTGCAGGCACCTTGTGGAACTATTCGCACAGAAGCTGTTCTGCAGTACGGATTCCCCACCATCTGAGTGCCCTGAGCAGAAGGAGAGGGCAGCGCAGGAGAACGCTGGTGGTTTCAGTCCTACCACACAGCCTGCAAAAGAATTTGGGAGCATGTGCCTTGGTTAAGCTCCGAGTATCGTACCTAGACATTGTGTCTAGAGCTTTCCATGGAGCAGTACATGGATAAAAAACACTCTACGGTTCTATGAAAAAGCCTTGTTATGATGAAAGTTTTTCTAAGACACATGGCTGAAGGGACTTGAGTCACAGGTGGCAGAGACAGCCCCTGGGTTTGCGGCCACCCTCCTATCCAGTGTCTTCTGTTTCTGTAGGCCTTGGTAGGAGAAGAGACAATTTCTAACAAATCTTGACTCTCTGTAGGCCAACTACACTGCAAGTTGACTTGATGGAGTAGGAAAAAATCCACCTCTTGTGGAAATCTTTAACGTTCAGACATAATATATTGAAATGTAAAGTGCATTCAAATTAGAGACTAGGTGTAACAGTGTTAGTGGCTTACCGCAGCTGGAATTCAGTGCTGAGCAAGGGAACCTGGCGCGGGCTTGCTCTAATTTGGATCAGATGGCACGCCAGAACATGTGCATTAAATCTGGAAGGTTTTTTGTGGGTATGGCAGGGGGTAGCCCACACCACAATAGCAGCACAGATTTGCAGTGGCCAGCCCTGCTGTCCTCCATGAGATGTGTGTGTTGGATAGATAGGGTGTCCTGATAAATGAGAGATGGATCTCAGCAGGCCAGCCTAGTCAAATAATTGTGTGTACATAAACAGGGGGAGTAAAATGTCTTCTTATTTTACCAGAAGCTCCTGGGCCCACCCAACGCAGGCTGGCGGGGCAGCCCAGGAGCCGTGGGCCATGGCTCTCTGCTGTGCCGTGGCAGGCAGCCCCGACCTCGCTGCTGTCTGGCACCTGGGTGAGGCACTGGGAGGCTGGTGGCTGCCACTCTTTGGGGTTAATGGCTGTTTCAGGGAGCTGCCTTTGGGCAGGGTCAGGCAACAAGCTTCTGTGATTGTTTTGCACCATCACCATTAGTCAGTAGCCATGTAGCTCAGGTCTTGCGCATGTTTGCCTTTGTGCTTGTGGTGCTTGGCAGGAATGCTGAGGGAGCCTTTGACCAAACGTTCAGGCTGCCTCTCCAGTGGCTCGGGCTGCTGGCCTATGCTGGATCGTGGCTGTTCGTGTTGTAGATACCCTGTGTTTCTGCAGAAGAGCCGCTGCCTGTCCTGCCTGCCTGCAGCACAGAAGCTGCCAGCTCTCCCAAACATTTTGCCCAATTCTGAATCTTGCTGAACATACAGCACATAATTGCCATAAAAAAATGTCAAATACTGCTTTGAATTACCAGAAGGTAGAGGGGGAACTCTTCAGCATTGCTCATGGGATTTGTAACAGATACAACAGACATGAGTTCTCACCAGTTGCTGTTTCACCAATCTCTGTGTCAAGACATTACAATTGGAGAGCGTTGGGTTGGGCAAGGCAGCAATTTTAGTTTTGAGTTTTTTTCAGCAAGGCAAAATGTTCTGGGGCTTTTGCTTTGTTTTGCTGCAGAAATATAAAGTCAGTCCCAGCAGTTTTTCTCTCTGTGTGTCTCAGAGATTTTGTTGTTGCTGTTGCTTCTCTTTGATTTCCATTGCTCTGTGTGACTTCTGCAAAGGACAATCCGCAGTGTGTGCTGCCTGGAGCTGGAGCTGTTTTCAGTGCACTCCCGGCACAGCTACTGAAGACAAACTGTGAGACAGAACAGCAGGAGCTGTGCAGCGACCTCCGATCAAAGGGAGATGCTGCTCTGCTGGCCTAAGTGCCAAGTGATCTTGTTTTAAGTTAAGAATGTCAAAACAATATGGAATAAAATACATGAGGAATGATCTCCCATTGCTCATGGAGGGGAGGAGGGATTCCTTCTTGCCTTCCTGCAGAGTCCTGTTAGAGCCAAGTCCTGATGTGGGAAGGTGGGGAAGGAAAAGGCAGGAGAGAAGAGGGAAAGGTAGGAAGCAATCAGATGCAAGGGTGGTGATCTACAAAGAGAAATGTTGCTGTTGCTCAAGTGCAACTATAGAGAAAGAATTTCTGAAGGAAATCACCCAGCTCATAAACAGCTGGATTTTCAACAGTTAGGATAATGGTTTAGTCGTGTCTGATGAATACCACATCTTCCTTGCTGTTGTGAGCGAGGATGGCCTTCCTGACTGTAGTCCAGGCATCTGAAAGTGCAGCTTTTTGCCCAGTTTCATCCCTGGCAGGTGAGTCTGGCAGAGGAGTTTTGCCAGCTGGTCTGTGCTCTCATGCTTGGGCAATGCCGATAACAGGCGGTGCAGGGTCACAGCCTGATAGAGTTGCCAGAGGCTGCAGCAGGCATGATCAGGTGTTGTCAGGGCAGACTTCCTGTTGCTATCTCCTATCAGTATTCTATGCAGGAAAGAGAATAAAATTGACCCACATTTTCCCTGGCCTCCAAGAAGAAATAAAAAACCTGAGGTTCCTGGGGAGGGCTGCCAGAAGCCCTTGTGTGCTCGTGTACCGCTGAGCAGGAAGCGCCCCAGGACCTCACAGCCATGTGAAGCACAAGTGCAGTGCTTTAATAAGGAGGGGCTGCTCTTGTGCAGGGCTGCTGGCTGGACAGAAAGGTGTTATGTGACAGCAGGACTCCCAGGACAAATCTTTTATTTACAAAGGCCTCTCATGTAGTTTGTGATACTTGCAACTGTTATATCAGCAAAAAACATAGTACAAAACAACATGGGGATCAAGATTGTGATGTTTCAGATTAAAAAGTGCATAGGAATTAGGTTCAAAATAGAAAATTCTGTATTTACCAGTGCCCATCTGCTGGAGCCCAACCCCTAAATTCCAGGTACAGCATTGCAAATTCACAAAATCTGTGTGGAAACCTATGGTATGTCTTCTTCCTGTGGATGAAGCCACAGTACAGAGCAGCAGCAAATAATCAGCTACAGTTTGTGTTTGTGAATGTGGGAAGGTCACCATTCAGCTGAGACTTCAATATAGAAATAGCTGTGAATAGGGACATTCCAGGCAGGTGACAAGTCAGACTTGGAGCAGGTTGCATGGATTTGGAGGTTCCTTCAGATTTATCTAGAAATTCTTGATATGCTCTGTTTGGCCCAGGTTTTGCTTTAGTCGCAGATAGAGGTTTAGGGTCAGGAAGGTAGAGGAAACGAGCAGCGTTAGCTGTAAGAACCATGACATAAGCGAGTGGAAGTTGTACCTTTAAGGTTATTAGTGCAAATTTATTCTTTTGTGGTTTACTGGAAAAAAACTGGAGGAACAGAAAACTTCTTAAGCACAGGCCTCTTTCTAGAGTAACCTAGCTGGAACAGACTGCTTTCTACTTGATTCTGACAGTTCTGGAATTCAGACTTCAGCTCCATTTCTGTGTTTTTTCAGAAATGGTTTGTCATGCAAAAGAAAAAAAATGCAATTTTGAGACTTTTTTATGGCTTCCTTATCAGACCAGTTAAGGAGATCATGAAGTAATTTGTCACAGGATGGCATCACCAGCTATCATGTTCCCTTTCTGCTGAGAAGTGCTGTGGGACATGTGCATTTCTGGCAGGTTGCTAGCGCTTGCTCACTGCTTGTAAGTCATGCCCCAGCTGAAGTAAGCAGCAGAACTATCATTTAGGCAATTCTTGTCTTCTGCTCAGAAGCCTTGAGCAGTGCTAGAATAGTAACATGCATATATGCAGTAAAGGAGAAGTTTTTTAGAGAGGAACTACTCATAAGAAATACTAAGTGAAAAATTATTTGGACACCGCCTCCTCCAGTAGTGCTATGACACAGTTGCTGAACTTGGCTGGATAATTGGGCTTGACTGCTCTTGGTAGATTTTCTCAAGAGGCTGAGAATTGCCCTGGCACGGGGCAGTAAAAGAAACTCATCTGACTGGATTTCATATAGTGCTCCACAGAATGGCCAAGCGCAGCTCGGTCTTGCTGAGAGCTACACGTATGTGTGAAATAGGAAAAATATGACCCCTGTCCCTACCCACAATGCAATAAACCTCTCCCACTGGCAGAGTGCAAAACATTTATGCTTCAATAGCTAATTACAAACAGGAGATTCATTCAGCACTATTGATAACATATTACTGCCTCCATTTGATGCGTATCAAGAAAATATTGCACCTGTCTTGGAAAGGAATTTCACCACATCCACTGCAATGGGAGAAATGTAAAGTGTTCCCATTGTAAATAAACACTGCTACCAGAACCCAAAGTAAACATTTTCATTGCTCTTTTTTTTTTTTTTTTTCTTCTTTAGGTAATGCGAAGACTAAAGAATAATTTTCAGTAAATAATTTGTCAAATTTATTCTCATTTTCTGCCTGTGAAATACCATGAATGTATTGTGGTTTCTAAAGACTAACTCAAATGCTTTTTCATCTTTTGGGCTAATGATTATAAATACTCAGAATTCAAGCTATGCTGCTTAACAGGAAGTGGTCAGACAGCTTCTGTGGTGCTTTTACATTTTCTTTCTCACAGCGATTGAGTGCAAATACTTGTAGCATATGAGCATGGAAGTTCAATTCTACAGAGTTTTGTGTTCACTCACGAAAACATTCTGGCTTTGACTATTCACTGCATGTGAATTCAAAAGGAGAACATGAACTTAGAAGGTGGAAGGATGACTTTGGAGTGGGTTTCCCGACCCTTCTCAGGAGCCCTGCAGTCCTGCACGTCTCCACAATGGAGCGTATCAGGCCCATGGTAGTAGTGGTGAGCTGGGACATTGATAAGAAGCTTGCAATGAGCTTCTCCCGATGAAACCTACATCAATGCTGCCTGACCTCAGAGTCATCAGCCCTCGTTAGCTGAGGATAGATAGAACACTGTCTTCGAAATGCTGCTTAGTACAGGAGTGCTGTGCTGTGGCCGCTTTCCTTGGAAAGGCTTTGCCATTTCTCAGAGGAGACCATCAGTTTATACCTTCCTCTATCTCACTTTTGGCAAATATTGTTGAGATCATCTAGAGTCACAGCCTTTGGGGAAAGACATTCAGCTTCAGAGTGGAAAAGATTCTCTGCATTGGAAACCTCTTTATTTATGTGAAAGAAAGCTACTAATATATGCAAAGAATATGTCTGGCAGTCCAATGGGTGGCTGTGTCCTGGAAGAAGAAAGAATAAAGATCACTGAAGTTTCAGCAAATTGGCTTACTTTGAATTTAACTCCTCCTTTCCTTGATCTGGGATCCCTGCTAGCTGTTAGTATAACCACAGCTGATGATTGTGGTAGACTCAGTGGCTCTGCCTTTCTTGGTCTCAAGTATCCCCTGTAACTTCACCTTTGTTCTGCTAAATAATACAACCCATTGTCTGCAGTTCCCCTCAAGACATTTCAAGCAGTTCTTAGTGTCAGCTGTAATTCTGTCAGTAACTCAATCCAGGATGGGCTCTCACTGTTTAGCAATGCTCTTGAACTCTGTGGCTCCTTGGAAGCAGTTGCTAAATTAATGTAAACAACACCCTTGGGATAATAGACATTACTACTTTTTTGTTTTTTATCTGTAAATAAACTAAGACTCATTTCCACTGGGAATGCAACTGGCCTGGTAACATGATCCCAGCCTAGGCTAGCTTCAAAGTCCACATTTCTGTATCAGAAGAGGAGTCAGTCCTGAACAGGAATCTAAGAAAGGTCCCACACTTGGAATGAACAGCAGATGGGATAAAATATGGGAATAAACATATGGTATCAGGTGTCATATTTTCTTTTCTCAGTAGGCCAAGAGTGATCAATAGATGCTTTCAAGAAAACAGAGAATGTGCAGAGATGCCAGCACTTCTGTGTCAGCTGCTGAGCATTATTCCTGCTCACTCAATTGTTGATAGATTTAATAGCCTGGATCAGCAGCTAGAGAAGAATTATCCTCCTGGCAGCCTCCTGTGTGGAGACGAGTGGCCTCTTCCTTGCCAGCCCTGGTCAGACAGGAAAGGAATGAGATGCTGAGACTGAGAGGTGCAGACTAAGTGGAAAATGGAGTGAGCCTTGTGCTGCCCTGAACATCATTGGGCTCTTGCAGTCAGAGAGAGGCTGGAGGAGGCAGATGGGTATAGCAAGGAGGTACAGTCCAGCCCCTACCTTATGTTGCCAATATTTAGCCAGTTCTTGAACCTTTTGTGACACCTAACCCACTACTGAACTTATATAGCTATAGACATAGAAAATGTGGCTACCTTGGTAACCGTGTTAAGCAGTGCAGTCATAACCTAATGCCGAGAGGCAGGTCTCCTGTAGGATATGTATGTGCTGCTGATGAAATCACGCTTGCGGTCACAACTCTGTGTGAAGACAGTAGATAGTACCTATGGAAAAGACATGTATTCCCTTACCCTGAGCAAGCATATATCAACCACATTTGCTTTAGCAAATTATTCTGGAACAACACAGTTTTATTAAGAGCAATGTCTGACCTGCTAGGTCTAAATCACTCTTGGTAGCAGGGCACAGGCTTCCACCATCAACTCTTCAAATGCTTTGCAATGATAAGAACAAAACCAGGTAAGTTCTCCAGTCTTATACTGCCTGAGTGATGCATGTGAAGTTTTTAAAATTTTGTCGGGTGGAATGTGTGTCCTTTTGCAGAGTCTAGCATACTGGAATACTTTTGCAATACACTTGCAACATGTAGGAGTTCCCTGTGTCTTTCTGTGCACCAAGGCACATTTTGCCTGTCTCACACAGATTTTTTTCATATGATTATAACAGAGATCTGGAGTATTTTGACACATCAAAGAAAGCTCTCAGGTTTACCAGAATCTCCAAAATAACTCAAGCTTTTAATGTTTCCTTGGGGTATTCTTCATCAAGTGTAAACCCTGGCCCTGAGGAAGCGTGTCAAAAACTGCCCTCAGTAGGAAGGTAGGTTGGGATGGAGAGGACAGAGCTGCTGTTGAGCAGAGAAAGCATCCCCTTGATGAAGTGGTTTGCACTTCATGGTTCCTTTTATGAACTAACACAGCATCTGTACTCACCAGTGGCACTTTTGGGGCAGCCAGAAGCAGTCAGACATGGCTTTGGTTTGCTTTGAGAAGGTGCTGCTGCATCCTGGCATGACTCACAAATTTTGAGGTAGTTTAATCTCCTTCTTCCCTTTCAGTAATTGAGCAGATATGGAGTTATAACTTTAACACATACCTGTTAAAATTGTCATCTTTCTATCTGCAATTTATTCTACAGCTCCTCAGTGTGGCACCTGTAGATGGACAGGCAGTAACAAAGGCTCTTGCAGGACCTTCAACTTGTTGTCAGGGTACAGAAAGCTGTTCTGGGTAGTGAGGGAAGAATGCTGTGGAATAAAGCACTGAGTGAGATCTTATCTTTGGCAAAAGTACTCGTGTCAGGGTGAGTAATACCCTAAAACCTCTCCCATGCACTCTGTTTCTCAAATGCTGGAAAACACAGCGCCTCATGCAGTCGGTGCAGTGGATGCATACTCACTGAAAGCGGGTTAGGAAGATGTTTTATAACTTCCTGAGAAATTGCTCTCTTCTTCAAGTGTCTTGGATGAAATTTTTAGGATTTTTCAAGGTTCTTGAGACTGTTAATAACACCACACAAGGCCTCAGGGACTGAGCAAGATGATCTAACAGGTTGTTTCCTTCTTTTATTTCTATGTCTCTTTGATTTAAGGATTTTCTGCACTTATTGGCTGCTGCTTCTCTTGGCCACTTTATACGCTGTCTAGTGATTTTACCAATCACAGGTAATGGCAAAGGCTACTTGAAACAGCATGTTGCCATAGAAACACAATAGCATCTACTTGGGTCTAACCTCTCTCTCCCACATCAGCCCCCATGGGAAGCAGAAATTTAAGCCTTAAAAATTAATCAATTTGATGTTAAGTTCTAGAAGTGATTTTCTTTTGGTTGCCTGGGTTTTCTGCTGGATGTCCTTGTGCAGATTTAATTATTTGCACTACTAATACTATATTAGAAATACAGCAGCTAATTATTACCACCAGTAACACTGTAGTTACCAGAGCCATTGTAACTCCTATTATTACCCCTATTGTTATTATCTTTGTTTGTTTGCTCAAAAGACTAATTGGATTCCTGTTTCAGTCCTTTACTTTTGCGGCTGTGGAGGGAAACTTTAGGCATAATAGGGGTGATGTGAGCCCAGAGAGACCCAAGCGAGACCTTTGGTACGGAGTAAGGCTCATGAATCCTGCGTGGGCGTTCACCCCAGCACACCAGTGCCTGCTTGGCTCCATTACACCAGATCGCATTGCTCCCCTTTGCAGACAACTTCTTCCCATCCCCCTGCAACCTCCATTCAGCACACCGTTCTACAGCCTCGTGTTTGGAGGTTTGTGACTCAAGACTGTTTTTCTCCCTTTTACCAATGGTTTTCAGATTCTTGTTCTTTTTTCTGGGGAAGGGCTGACCATCACCTGGACCAGAGCCTGATAAAGTCCCTGGACAAGTCCCTGGACAAGTTCCTTGTCAGGAGTCAGTGATCACCTTAACCTGTGGAATTCTGTTATTTTCTCCTCTTACTCCCTTTTAAGAATGACAGTATCTACAGGTCACAAAGGAAAAAAAGCACCTTTATAATAAAGTGCTGAGGAGCACTGGTCCTACGGTACTCAGACAGGCAGTATGACTTTATAATTGGGTGCATGGAAAACAGTAATTTCAGGTAATCTTTAATAATTTGCAGCTTCAAGGAATCCATGGGAACCAGAGCTTTTTGTTGTATTCAGTCCTTGTGAGTCGTGATGTTTGGATCAGTTTACTGACATTGCACACCCTAGTGAGCATGCACTCTGGCATCAAAGAGCAGGCTACTGCCACCATACTTCAAACAGGGTGGAAAAAACCATACAGCTATTGTTTTAAATTGCCATTGCTCATTACAAAGGCATACCAAAGGTTTAAGCTGGGTGAATTCTGCATCATTAAGAGCAGAGCAGATCCAAGCCCATGACAGAGCGTGTGCTAAGTACGGTAGGTTACCAGAATCACCTGCTTCTTCCAGTTGCTTTTCTACAGTGACGGTTGCTGCCACAGGGCTGGAGAATAAAAAAATTATAAGGGATTTATGATATGAGTGGCTTCTGGAAAACAAATAGCATGTCTCAGCTCACTCAGAGATGACATCAGATCTTGCAACCCTTTTCTTGTTCTGGTCTATGGGAACAGGAAGTCTTTAGGAATTTTACCTAAGAGTTGGCTTTTACAGACTTAAACTCTAGGCCAGTAGTTACTCACAGTAAGAATGCTGACAAGCTTATCTCTTGTTAAGTAAAGAAATTCAGTCAGGAACAGCCCTGTAAGAATGGTTTATGCTGGAAAAGCTTAGCTTGCTAGGACTGGACTAGGAAGTTACAGATGCAGCTGTAGGGCTCCTGTCTCCTGTGCTTCTGTGATGAGATCAGACTGGAACCTTTCAATACAAAAGAATGGAATTGGTGTGCATCCTTAAATCTCTAGGAGACAACTTTAGTACATAAATGGAATATAATCAGCTGTCTGAAAGCGTAGAGGCAGCTGCTTGTGTTTGAGGAGAGTCTCAAGCAATAACTTTGACATAGCAAGAACTCCTGACCTATTTCCGATGAGTGCTCAGGTCAAGACCAACAGCTCAGGGAGGCTCCCTATGCCTTTCCAGGATGGAGCTATGCATGGCCAGTGAGGAGAGTGCTGGTGGCTTGGATGTGATCAGAAACCTCCTTGCTGGGAATGCTGCGAACCTGCTTCTGTGCCTGGGAACGGCACATAGCCCAGGGCCCTGCTGTGGCAGATTGGTGCTGCGCTTTTCTGAGAGTCCCATTTCTGTTACAGAAATGTATGTGTTTTTCTTTTGTAAATAGCAACAGTACTGATGTCCTTGGCCTTGTTAAACTGAGTTTGCCTCTGTAAAATCTGCGTATAGTTTTGCTGGAGCTCACAGCTCATCTGCCCCCTCTACACTGTTGCGTTTTGAGGGCTCCTGTTATTTCACTCTTCCCTTCCTTCTCCTGGCTAAAGTGTTTCTGATCCGTACAAAAACACAGTGAGGAGAAACACTCTCTGCTCTCTTTCCATAAACTGGTAAACCTCTTCCTGAAACTTCACAACCCTTTGGAAGCACGCTAAGTACATTTCATGCTTTTCAGGTACAGTGCGTGAAAATTCTGCTAAGTAAACACTATAAAGTAGATTTTGAGAAAATATTAGTCACCATTATGCAATTCTAAAACCAAAACCACAAATAAAGTGCTAGTATATTTTGTTTTATTGGTTGTGACTGCAAATACTATGTACACAAAGGAAACCTTTGAAAACCAACCAGCCTACAACTGTATACATTTTACTCTTACAAGGCAATTTGTCTAGTAATCTCAGTGTTAATTTTTTTCATCTGGGATACACAGCTGATCCACCAGACGGTGTTTGCTGTAAGACATCTGAAAAATCCACATAAGGTCTTTTTTTTTTTGGCTGAGCTCATTCCCATTTAAAAAAAAATAATCTTACCTGCCCTTTTTTGCCTTTGCTATAAGAAGTAGTGGAAATGATGTTTTCATACACTGTCTTTTCACTTCAAAGTTTTCAAAGCAAATACAAGCAATGTGCACTCCATTAAAAAAAAAAAAGTACAAAGTATCTAAATCCTGAATTTTCAGGCCT
This sequence comes from Neomorphus geoffroyi, assembly GCA_033558235.1. Classification (NCBI taxonomy): domain Eukaryota; kingdom Metazoa; phylum Chordata; class Aves; order Cuculiformes; family Neomorphidae; genus Neomorphus; species Neomorphus geoffroyi. Next base: position 309,579 of record JAUMJM010000014.1, read on the forward strand.
GCCAGATCTGCATCTGTTTAAACATGTTACTTATACGTGTGTGTACAGTACAGGAAGCTGGAGCGCATTTCAGAATTGCCTGGAGTTGTATCTTTTTTATTCTTCTCTTTCTCAAAACAATTTTAAATCTACAAGAAAGGTCAGAGGAGGTCACGATTCCTGACCCAATGCTGAACTGAGGTTGCCTGTCCCATCTTTTTGATGCTTTGACCAGGGTCACTGCACTGGGGGTTATTATGGGCTCCCTGTGTCTAGGAGGCACAGCCTATCCCAAACAATTTTTAAATTACCACTGGCATGAGACTGTCAGGAAGGATAGTAGCTGGGAATGTCTAGACGCTGCCGCCAAGACAAGCTCCCCTGTCGTGGAGACACCGCACACCGAGGGGGGTCAGGGAGAGGGGCCGGGAAACTGCCCCGCAGCCCCGGGCTGAAAGGCAAAGCTCCCACCGTGCGCCCCACAATTTGCTCCGGGGGCTCAGCCAAAGAATTTAAGATAAGGAAATCTATAGGCCTTACAACTGGGAGAATTTTTAACTGTTTTATTGCTTTCCATAGGTTCTAAAGCCAGCTGTCTGCTTTTATGAGCTCTTTAAATCACACATCACAGTATCTCTTAGCTTCAGTCACACTGAACCCGCTCTGAGTTTATACTGATTCTTCTTGACTTTATTCTTTAGAAATTAACACTGAAGTATGATTTTTAAAGTTGTATCAAAGAATTCTCATTCTTCTGCATAGCCACAGTGCTTTCCAGCATAGGTTGGCTGTCTTTTCTGGTGTGTGAGGCACAGAGAGGTCATGAGAGGGTTTCAAGGGTCTTTTGCCTGTTCATCCCCCTGCTTAAGCAGAAATGCTAGAGAAAAGAGAGATTAAAAGCATTTCCTAACCTTTCCAACTCAGCATTGGTATTTTCACCCTGGGTTTCATTGGGATTTTTTAGGAAATCTCCTCCAGAATGTGCTAGCAACTTATTTAATGATGATACATCAAATTTTATTAATGTCATAATTCACATTAATAAACACTGTATTACTTAGAATAACAATACAGTCACTTTGAACTTGATAATGAAGGATATTTTTAACAGAAAAATACACTGCTCAGTCGGGTTAGATTGCATCTAGTGTTAGGCTTTCACCTGGATTTGAAACAAATCTGAAGCAAAATTTTGAAACAGAAATTATTAATTTTAATTATATTTTTGAAAATTTATTGTTTATCTGACAGCTAGTTAATAGAGGGGAGACAGCTCCTTGCCTCAGGTGGGGGCTGGAGGCTGGGATGTAATGAGTCCACTTCTGCAGGAGCAGGCACTCTGCGGCTTTGCATCCCAATTGCTGAATGTAAAACACTCCTTATGAGTGTTTCTCTGAGGGCAGCTGAATGGTTATTTTCTCCCTAAGGAAAAGTAAAGCTGTATGAAAACTTCAGCACTTTCCCTTATGTCGCTTGTTCAGATTCACCATTTTCCAAAGAGACGGTTTTCCTGCTCTTCCACTTGGACCCATCATCACATTGTTTTACAGTACGTTTGGAATAAACCTGTACATCAGTGTGGAAAAGACCTTCCATTCACTTCTCTCCTGATATTTGATTTCTTAAACCCACACTTCATTTATATTTTTACTGTAAAATATATAACGCAAAGCACCTAACACGGCAGAACTCCCACTCCTTGTTACCATCGTGGTTAAACACTCAGCGGAGTTTGACCCAGAGCAGTGGGGACATCAGTTTGCTGAAAACGGAGCTGTTGCTTTCTTTAGTGTGCCTGGTACAGAGTTCACCCGCTCAGTAAAATGTCAGTGTGCTCTGTCACTGGGTAGAAAATGGCCTAATACAGCCAAAGCCAAATTTGAAGTATAAATTAATTTACATTTTCAGTTGTTATCTTATATGGAATTTAATAACAAAAGAAAAATAACCCAAAGAGGTGATATAACACATGCTAATAAACTTTAAAAAAAATCAGTGGCATTGTGGAAATGACGGTCTTTACCTTGCTCTCAGCAGTAATCTTTCAGTTAAGCAATTATCACTTCCCTGCCCAAGCCACAAATGGAGGATTGCATATGAATTTATGGAATGAAAGGAGAGATGCTTTCAGTCACCCATGGCTGCCTGTGAGCCCATCAGAGCGTCGCTGAGGGTAAACTGCTGGGAAGGGGCTCACAGTGCCTCCTCACCATCCTCAAAGGCAGCAGGCTCGGGGCTGTGGTTCTACAGAAGGTGTTGGGGTGCAGCTGAGAGGTCCCTGCTTGCCACTCCAGGGGCTTTCCCTGCCGGCAGCTGCCTGTGCCTGAGGCAGGAGCAGCAGGGAATACAGCCTGCTGCAGCCTGCTGATGCTCTGGGAAGGAAGAGCTGTTGCACAAAATTTGAGGACAATTTTTACATCTTCCTTTTGCTAAACTCTTTTGGAAAATTACTGCATATAAAGTAATGCACTTCAGATTCCCCACGTAAGCACCTTCCATGGACACAATTTTTTTTTTTAGCAAAACAGTCTTCTTCCCCCTTAGCTCAATTCATTTTTCAAGTGCCTCTTAGGTGATTAAGAAAAAGATAGTTTTGGGCCCTCAAAGGGAGTTAATTAGGAACAGGTGAAGCAAGTTATTTTGGGCTGACTGACTTCAGGAGTTGGCCTTCATTTGCCGGCATTTTGAGCCTGGGTAGGACTACAGGTCAGTGTATCTGGCATGTTTTTCTTACATCCTGTAATAATTGTGTAGTAAAACAGGTTTCTTCTAAAGCTGCATTTACCTATGAATAATTGTTTTGAACCAAGCCTCTGTCTCATGAGCTCAAGTCCAGCTTTGTGTGGCAACAGATCCCATTTGAGAGAACGCAAGAGCATCACTCTGCTTCCCTTAAGGCAAATGTCTGCAGAGCAGAATTTTGCTCAGCTATGACCTGCCTGTTACTGCTTCAACCTGCTACGTGTGCACGTGCAGAGGAGGCAGTGGTTGGGACTGCATTCCCTGATCACCTGGACACCTTCTCCTGGGTCTGTCTGATCTGAGCTGGGCTGGCTGTGCCGCACTGCTGGCACGCTGGGCTGGGCACCTGATGTCAGCACCGGCTTCCCTGGGTGTTACGGATAAACTGAGTGGCAAACTAGAGTTGGACAAATTGACCCAAATGCTTTTAGAAACTTCAGGATTGGTCACTGAGTATGTGAAGGGGCAGGATTTCACTGTGCTTTGCCAGCTGGGGTGGCTGGCACACAGGAGAGCTCAGGCGGCAAAGCAGCTGAGAGCAAAGATTGCCCTGGGGTGTGAGAAGCATCACCATGAGTGGTGTGCATTATGCAACCTGTGACAGTTCTGCTTGCTTTGCTGAATGTACAGCACCTGCACATGGCATCAAAATGTGTTTCCACGGAAGAGTTAAGTTAGTAATGTACATAGATAATGTTGAAATCTGTGAGGGGAAAAGTGGGTCTCTTCTTTAAGGCAGGGGATACGGTTTTGACGTTTGTCTTTCAGGAGTGCTCTTCTGAACAGTCCAACCCACATAATGCTGTTGGATGTTAAAATCCAGCAGCTGAACGTCTAATTCAAAGAGAAAATTTAGGAGAAAAATGAACCGTATTGGCCACAGAAAATACAAATGCAAAACACATACAGATATAGAACTCCCTAGAAATCACTCAATAAAATACCCAGTGATCCTGGCCACTGGACTTCAGTAACTGTATTGTTATGGCTCTATTTCTTCCTCTTACTTGTTGCAACTATCTGCTCTAGAAATTTCTAGATTTAAGTATTAAAAAACATGTTTTAAAGAAAAAATGGTAGAGCTTTGGCTGTTCAAACAATTTTACTCCCATTGTGTGTCAGAGTTAGGGAAATAAAGAAACAAAATTATTACTGTTACAGAGCAACATGGATCAAGTCACTGACTTTCATCTGGTTGATGGGAATACCTGAAAAATTGAGATGTCAAGTCTGTTTTGCTGTTTTTCAGGGCAGTTTTGTCTAATTCCCCACAAAATGAAAACCTGTCATTTTCTCTGTATGTAACCTGCCCGTTGACCTGTGCTGTACCCAAAAGGGTGATCTCTTCCAAGGGTTAAATGTTGTCTCGCTTTCAAAGAACACAGCAAATGTTTTGAGGCAAAAGCGCAAGAACTTTACTCTCCGTGGTGCACAGGTACTTCTAGTTTCAAAGCGGGGTGAATTTCCCCAGCAGAGCTATTGCACAACCAGGCCCTTGTCTTGTGAACCCTCTTGCGAGCAGCAAGGAGCTCTGCTTGGCTGAGGGTGTTTCCCTGTCGGTCGCACCCCTGGTAACACTCAGGAGTTCCTGCCAATATTCCTCATCAGGCTGCAGGGCAGATATTTCCTCCATCCATGAGCAGTGCAGCATCACGTGGAGCCTTTGGCACCTTGGCAGGCTCAGCCACATCAGCCCGCAGTGCTGCTCGCTGCTGCTCTCCCTCCTTCTGGAGAAGCTCCTGTTCTGGAGAACCTCACTTACAGCTACCAACATCACTTGAAAATGAACCAAGCATCAGAAACCGACATGGAGAAACTCAAGAGGGCAGATTAGTCTGATGAGCTAAGTTTTCACATCCCAGCTGTGTCAGGCATTAAATATTTATATTTCAAAAACTGCTGTACCAAACCTGAAAAGAGGCACCATTTGGAAGGAGGGAAGGAGGGAATTGCCATTATCACAGGGTGTGTGGGGCAGGGATGGAGAGAAATCTGAATCTGCCCCAGTGCTGTAGCGGGGCTGGGAGTGCTGTACCTGTTGGTGTCAGCCCAGGGTACAGGCAGGATCTGTAGCGGTCGCTTTATCCATCCTGCGGGTCGGGTCACGGAGAAGTGCAGGGAGTTAAATATTTAGGGTGCTTCTGACCTTGTCCTTTCCCAGATCCAAATGCAAGGTGTTAGAGGGAATTCTTTGCACAGATGCAAAGAGAAGTTGTGCTTTGCATTGTAGAAGCCTCATTTTGACCATGAGGAGACTGAACAGTGATACCAGGAGCAAGGGACAGGCAGCACAATTGGTTGGAGGCACAGGAAGACATGCGGATTTCAAGCTTGTCACTTGAAAAGTGACTTGGATTGGAACAATTTGGCACCAGATTTTAAGGTGCAGCATTTTGTCTGTTGTTTTCATGAATGTTTTCCTAATTTTCTGATGTCTCATTTACTGTTATCTCCCAGTAAACTAAAGACAAATGGGAGAGCATGTATAAAAGGTTTTGTCTACGTGGCCTGCAAAGTAAATAAATATTTTTTTGCCGAATCAGATCAACTACAAAGTGTTCCTATTGCAGCGATAATTCAAAAATAGGATCTTTACCTGTAAGCAAAATCTTGCATTGTATAGCGCTGCCATAATATAATTGCAAGTCGTTGTCTCACTTCTGCATTCTGCTTCAAAGTGCTTCAGTGTATGATGATATTTATAATTTGTGAAAAAAATAGGGCTTCAAATAACTAATTTTCATTCTTTAAATCATAAAAGCAATTTCCATTATAATACAGATTATATAAGGCTAGCAGTTAGGCATTTGCTACAAACCTAATCCATGCTAATTGTATTGAGTGTGATTTAAGAACAGAAGTCCTTTTATTAGCATCTTTAATGAAAAAGCCCTCTAGATTCTTCCTCTGCATGACTATCAAATCTATTTTCACTTAGGATTTTACTTTCAAATTTAATACACATTTAAAAATAATTTATGTTTACGGATCTTCATAGTAAGCGGCACTTAGTTTTAAGTTTAAATTGTATGATATGTTTTAAAACAAGGGGACAAGAATCTTTATAGGTCAAATGAAGACTAAATGCTGCTAAATCGGGCAATTCCCCTAAATCATTAGGAATAGCCAGTGTCATACTCTTGACCTCATACCCGCCCCAGACTTAGGTGATAGATGCTGATTCCAGCATGGAATGTGAATACATCTGGAAAAATTAGTTCAAAAAGCCTATGAAAATGGGTGTGCAATCCTAACAGCCAGTCATCTGGGAGAAAGAATTCTTAATATAAAATTAGGGCAGTTTCTTGTCCTGCTGGTACTCCAGACAGGAACACTCACAGTGCAGGGCACAGAAAAAATGAATGCTGGATCTTTGCAATAGATTGCTTTTCAGATAACCCTCCTGTCTTTTAACTTTTCATCAGGTGTGATTGTATGCTTCTACCTATAGGACTCAAATTACACCGCATTTACTCAGGGAAGATTTTAAGCTTAAACTTGTGTTTTCTAAAATAATATACAAACCAAAAACACTTTGAGAAGAGCAGTAATAGCTGAAAAGAAATGTAATGGAGCTACAGTTGCTGTTATTTAGCTAATAAAGAGTAAACTTCAGCAGATAACATTTTAAAAAATATATCTCTTTATGAATGCTGTAATTTAGCAGATAAATTAGCATTCTGACTAGAAAATTTTCGAAGCATTCAGTTTCTAAAATCTCAGCATTCTAAAACATCTAAAAGGTATGTTTAAGTTCGAAAATAAAAAGAATCTCATATATTAATTTTTTTTGGGGGGAAGCAATAATATAGACAGTTTCAGCCCTAAAGATTTTTACAGCTATGGTTTTCATTATGCTTTAATTTATCAAGAAAGGTGTATAAAAGGTTTATTTTGTGTCTCAATCTTAATTTAATATTTGTTCCTATTGAATCAGATTCTTCAAAGTCTGTAATAAGCTGACCCTTTGTTGTTAATTTTAACATGGGTGAACTTAATGTTTCAGTGTACAAAGGAGCTTATGATAAGTAGTTGTGAAGTTAAATAGAAAGCCCGGGGAGCAATATTTATGAAGAAATGTGGCCAAATGCATTTAAAATGCAAAATATTTAGGACATTGCCAACTGGTAAATGTTTTTCTATTCTCTGCTAGCTACAGCAGCTGGTGATTTTTCAGTTTACAGGTACAGTATCAGTAGCATAGCATTTATTTTGTGACAAAGGAATAGAAGTTGCCTTGGAGATTTTTAATTAACTCTTCTCCTGTAGCTCTGCCTGCTTATCACCTCAGCAGTTATGTAAGCTTCACATCAGATTTTGGATATTGTTCTTCAGAAATGTCTTCTTAATCTCCCCAAATTAGCATTTCAGCAAAACAATGTTTCCATAATGCACCATTCATTCCACTTTTTAAAGGCACAGTTAGTGTTTACAGCCATTAAGTCAGCCTTGGAAAGCAGAGGAATCCTGAAGAGGGAAACCTGCATGAATTCTGCAGCTCAAACAAATTAATATCCTTATTCTGAAAAACGAGAACTTGTGGTGATTACTTTCCTACCTTTAATCAGAATAGGATACATCTTAATCACTATTTGTGATTTGTTTTTCTCAATAAATTAAGGTGATTAATTTTTTAAGGAATTTTGATTACTTGGACTAATATATTTAAACAAGTATTCATTTAGCAAATAGATTTTCCTTGCAGAACCTACTTAACTTGCTCATTGCCATTTTGGAATGGCTAATTCTCTCAAACAAGTGGATAAAGATACATAGTTTTTTAGTATATATGAATATAAATAAATATATGAGAATAAACTGGAAGAGGCGGAAAGTGCTGCTTATGACAGTCACATCCCCAGATGCCATAATTTTTTTCTCTGTGCCATTCTTCCTAAAAGTACAAAATTTTCTATCATCAGACCTGTTAATGGCACTCAGCTTGCAGTAGCTTTTAGGGGCCTTTTTTTTCCTTTTCCTCAGGATGAATCATAAATATCATAAATGTTTCCAAGAATATAGAATTGGAAGCCTTTCCTAACCTGAAAATGGAGGGATATGTTTTAAGCAAATATGATTTACAGGCACAGAGTTAATGCCATAAGCTAGAGGGAGCTCCGCCACAACGAAATACAAAGGTTCAGCTTCATTTATCAATGTGCTTTCCTGGCTTTGTCTGCTTCTGAACATAAAAGACCCAGTTTTATTGCAGATATTATCTACACCATTCTGTGATATGAATGTTATTGTTTAAACTGTTGCTGAGACATAAAACAGCTGAAACCCTCTCCCTGCACGTATTTATGCCAAACCTTTTGATAAATACACAGCTTTTTTTTCACCATCACTGTCTTTGTCTCCACCATAATACTCAGCCATCTTTAATGAAAACGCATCTTCTATAAATCCAGAGCACAGATATGCTTCAGGAGCTGGTCTTGTGCCTTTAATTGTGCTGTGCAAGTTACCGTCCATCAGTTGTGCGAGAATTCTGGGCAAGCCCCAAGCTTGGCAGCTGCAGATGCTCATATCCCCCAGTTTCAATCATTGCCCTGCACTCTTTCTGAAGTAATTTACACCACGGCCTGTTTTATTCCACAACTGGGCTTAAAGAGTGATCAGCAGGGTGAGGTTAGAATGCCCTGCTTTTAAAGGAAGTTGGGGCTATTTTAACAGGAACGTTAATAATCTGTTAGCCTCTATTGAGCATCTCGGAGACAAAGTAATCCATTAATGGTCCCAATAATTCTATAGTAAGCTTGTTACCCATTCTGTAGTATTGGCTAAAGGACAGTATTTGTCCACTATTATTATCAGGCACAATTTCAGCATAAGAATGATTTTTAATTTCTTTGCATCCCTGCTTCACCTCTGTGCACTGAAATCTGCTAGCCTACATCTAAGGTCCTTCTTTCTTACCTTGATCCAGGCAGATGGTATTGCTCCAGTCACAGAGATATTAAGAAAGCATCTAATATCTTCTCATTGATTTTTGTTAATGAAATACCACTTCTTAAAGAAAGCAACAGCTGAAACCATCAAGGCTGGGTCATGTCTGTGTGAATCAACTTTGGTTTTGTCCGTATTTGCTGTGTAATTCATGGTGAATCGTTTCTTAAATGAATTTGGCCTCTTTCCTTTTTGTGGAATACCCACAAGCAAATAATGATCTTGTTCTACTTTACAGAAACCATATTATTGTTCTCTTCTGTGAATTTTAAAAACTTTAAAATATTATTGACCAGCTCTCTTCTCCCTTAGCACAATGAGATGCATTGGTTAGGCACAGTATTCTCCTATCCGAAAACAGAAACAAGCTCTCCAAATGACACTGCTGCATATATTCTCCCAGTATGAACTTTAAAAAGACATCTGAATGTAAGAATATCTGGGGGAAGCTAGAGGGGAGCATAAAAACCACCAAATGATAAAGTTCTCTAAGAGGATGACAAAAAAAATGCTGCTTATGCAGACACAGACTCCTCTTCCTAGGAGATTAAAATTGTCATAAAAAAATCAATGGAGACTTTTCTGAGATGGCTAAAAAAAGAAAGTTAAATGAGGATTCAATCTTGAATTGAGCCTCTCGTGTTGGAGAGCCACCTCTATGTCAGCCTTTTGTGGAGCGGAAATTCACTTACAGGAAGATCAGTTCAGGAACTGAGGCACAACAAGTACAGTAGAGAATTAGAGTCTGGATCATCCCTATGTTAGGAGGAGCAAAGTGTCCTCTAACAGCTTTTCTGCCTTTCTTTTGTAATTGGTATTTCTTTATAAAATTTTAAATTTATTTATGTATTGAAATCTCTTTTTCCAGGGCAATTTCCTTCTGCATTGCCACTAAGTCAATTACTTGCAAGCAAGATGGGATACCTGGGTGTTCCTCTGGGAGGCATTTTGCCTTGTTACTGCCCTGGCCAAGCACCTCTAATCCGCAGTGCAATGCCGTCTTTGCTGAGAAGATGGTAGTGGTGAGTAAATTCCTAGACGTTTCTGTATGTCTTACTTGTTACAGGGTATTTATAGGAGAGTTACAAGTTTCACTGACAGTTCTTGAGTAACTTAGAGTTACCTTATCTTTATTGCCTCATGCCTGTGGGCCACACCCCTGCGACGTTGATAAGCAAAGTGAGAGTCTCTGAAATCCCCTTCCACCTGGCTGCCACGTCAGGGGTGCCTGAATGAGCAGGCAAGGTCAGATGGGCTGCTGTGCGCGAAAGCTAACTGAGAATCTCTTAGTTACAGATTGTCTTTACTGCTATGAAGATGTTTTAGTTTTAATTGAAAACACAAACTTCATAAAATGTTGTTTTAACTGGACATCTTGTTCTAATCTGAACTGATAAGAGTATTCAGACTTAGGTAGCTTAGGCTGCTATCAAAACTGATCAAATGGATTTGCCAACCCAACCAACACCTCATTCATCCCTGAATTCACCTAACTCTTCCTTCAGAAAACATTGCTGGCTGCCATTAGCATTGTATTTCCTCTTGCTTCTTCTTTGTATCTTTTGAGCCTTAATTATGCACTAATTACTGGGGAAAAACCCTGATCAGAGAACTGAGGGGAAACCACTTTGCAGACAGCAGCTAGTTTCGGTGCATAGCAGGATTGGCATTGCTGTCCCTGGCCATTTCCTCTCATTGGTAACTTGTACGGTGCAAAAACTAAGCCAGGTTCTTTTTGTTAACTTGAAGTTCATTAACAGGGTGTAATATTACCTTGAAAATGGTAGGAAAGAACAATAATGCATTTTGTTGTCTTTGGATCCCCATCGATAGTCTCAGCAGAGAACACACGATGTTTGACCTCACTTGCAGCACTCTGATCAGAATAGCAGGGCTGTGCTTGGTTCAGACATCTGCTGACACTGTTGATTATGCTTTGGTATTACGATGATTATAAATTAGACCAGATTTGGTGACTTACTCATGTGAAGCCCAGAAAGTTTCTTGATCAGAACTCAAGCCAATGAAAAAAACATTAAACAATTGTGTAATGTACTATGTGTTTTGATGAGGTGGAAAGAATATAATGACCACGGCATTAGTTCCTATATTGTTTGGTGATGCTGAGTTTAATTACCAGGCAGTCTGCAGGAACATGTAATTCTTCTGGATCTATATTGCATTCACTCTCCAATTGCAAAGTAGACATGATGCTAAATGGGCCCTTATATTAAAATTGTACCATGTTTTTTGAAGCCTTGTCCAGTGGAATTCCAACAACTAGTTAACTTGTTCTTAGGTAAGAAGGAATAAAAACCTATGTGCTTTCATTTAGGAGCAGCACTGCTTTCTTTCACCTGTGTGCACCACTGTTGTGGTGCTGTTATTGCTGGTTTTCCGTGATGTGTTGATTACACAACAGCTCCTGTCCCAGGAAAGCAGGGAAACATCCATGTCTGGCTGATGTTACGCCTTAGACACGGAACACTCCTTGTCTCCGTAACGGTAGTGCAGTTTTTTTTGGTTTGAGTTCCTACAGTTGATGTTTTCAGTCACCTGGGAACAACACAGTGTGTCCCATCTACGTGAAAAATGTGCTTTTGATGGGGAAGTTCCCAAACATCAGATGCTGTGCGCAAAGGGAGACAGTTTTACAGGGAAGATCAGATCTTGCCTACCTTATTCATGAATGGCTCTGAGTGGGAGTCTTGGCTCAGTAAAGGGCGCAGGGTCAGGGTCTCTGAGTACCGCTCTGCTTGCCCACAGCCCTTTTGGAATGTGGAAGGTAGTGCTGGTGGAAGGCGCTGGAAGTTTTAACAGTGATGTTAGCAATTGCAGGACCAGTCTTCACAGTTGCCTGCACATGGGTCAGATCTTCACCTTGTAGGGGTTAATGGCAAGGCTGTTTGCCTCACTGGGCTCCAGAGTAGGCTCTGGATGAGGGGCAGGTCCTTCCCAATAAGTATGCAAGAAATGTTTATCCTGCTGAGAACCCTGACTACAGAACTGGTATTAATTTGCAGGTCGGGACATTTGTTTCCAGCAAAATGCCTGAACTTGTTCCTTAAAGGACTTCAATTTCTGTAACACAAAAGCAAAATACTTAATAATTTGGGAATAGCCTCAATGATCACATAAGAAAATATTTCCTTTGAAAGGATTTTTTCTTTCCCTCTTCCATCTTGAAAAAAGCTTGAAAAAGTGTAGATAGGTTTTAAGAAAAATATTTTTTGGTCAGAAGTGGCAAAACCAAACTGGTTCTTTCCCAACAAGTCAGTGCTGTTTACACAAACATTTGCCGATATCTCTGTTGAGACTGTTTAGTCATTCTCCCGTATTTCCTTTAAAATAGAACAGAAAGGCAGAATCTGATTTCTCAGTCCTGTGCCTCTGATAACCACTAAAGCCTCTCAGAGAAATTCTCTCTTGAAAATGTTTTTTGCTTTATTTACTATTTAACATTAAGGATTTCTAGTATTGAAATATTTACTGGTTTTATGAACAAACACGAAGAAGAAATTCTTAGGATTTGCTATCAAAGCGCAGGCACTAGCCATCATTTTGGTGTCATGGCAATGAATCGCAGGAGGAAGTAATTCGGTCTGAGAGGCATTCTAAAAGGTAATTTTAGAGTTAGCTGTTTGACAATCTTGAGTTTGTTTTCTGAGTTTGCTGAAAAGTCCTGCTCAACACCTTTGTGAGCTGCCTTAAGACAATAAAAGAAGCTTTTAAGCTGTGTTTGTTTCTTTGGCGTATGTGATACTGCCTCTGCCTGCTGATACAACCACTTGGGATGCAGTCTTGTCCTGCAGGTTTCCTGTCACACTGGCACCTAGCAGGTTGCCATAGTGACAGACATAAGAAGCACTACCTCAGAAATGTTGCTTTATTACAATTAAACTGCATTTTGAAAAAGGATCAAATTTGAAGTTACTCCCTGTATTTTATATAGGAATAAGCAGAATTATTGGCTTCTACTAATAAGAATCAGTTTGAGTCTGCTGCACACGCAGGAGTCTGTTCCCAAGTCCTCTGCCTCTTTCTGCTGCCCTCCCAGTGCATGCACAAACACTTTGCTGCTTTGCTGCCTTCAAAACTGCCTCTGCTTTCAAAACAAACTGAGAAGTGCTAAGTCACCACTGCCTCTAGTGGGCTGTATTTTCTATTTATAAAGGGTGCCTTCCTTCAGACTCTGTGGGTTTTGTTCACACTAATGTAGACAAAACACAGAGGGAATGGGATGTCCAGGGAAATTTCAGAAGTATTCCTGGCTATGTTGTGCTCCAACAAATTAATTGAATGACAAGTACTGTGTCAGCAGCAGGGCTCCCTGGCTGGCCTGTGCCAGGTGATCTCTGGGATCTGAGGTGGGTTCTCCGCTGAACGCGAGGAGACCTGGGGACATTCAAACCAAGGACCCCCCAGCCTCGCTCTGCAGCCTGGGGCCAGGGCATCCCACTTCCCCGCTGACTGAACCGCTCCTGCCAGTTTGCCCAACGTATAAGATGAACAGGGGTGCTGGGGCTGGGGAGCTGGACACAGCTTAAAAGCAGGTGGATTGAGGGGTTGCGGGAAGAACATTTGGGCCCCTGAGAGCCCTGACTGCACGGTGGAGGGTGAAGAGTGTGGGCAGGACCTGGCTCAGGTCACCCACCCGAGCAGCTGTGGGATGGCAAAGCATCAGGCACAGGCGTTCTTGAGTGCAGGGAAATGTTACAACTTCACTGACTTGAAAGTTATCCCTGTCTGTTTCCCGTCAAACATCACTCTGCTGTACACCAGTGGGAAGTAGTTAAACCAGTTTGAAAGCACAGTTCATAGCTCGTGACCATTGCTGACTCGACATTCAAAAATCTGGTATGAACCAACCACAAAGAAAGGCTATGTCACTCCCATGGGGGGCAGCTGTCCTGCTCAGAAGTTCCTTTATAGGAGAACAGTTGGCAATTATTAATACTGTTGTGATTAGTTGATTGACTTCCTAACATGAGAGAAACACAGGGCAGAAAGATCCTACTGCTTTTTGAAACAGTTTTGGTCCATGACTCGGGTTTTACAGCTTGCTCTCAGACATCCTTGCCGTTTCTCTAACTCAGAAGCAGAAATTATTTCTTTTTCAGTAGATAGCTGCAAGGGCTAGAGACAGCATTCAGATCTTGTGCTCTCATGCCTCTAGTTATAGTTTCGCTAATAGTTTATACTAACAGTACAGTCACAAAGTGAAAGACTGATTTCTAGCCAATCCAGCATGCTCCTTCCAAAACACTGTCCAAGCCAGATTCCCTTGTAAGAGAATAGCCCTACTGTTCTGACAGCTCCTTCCTCCCCAGCTGCTGTGAGCCCTGGTTCCCTGGGCTGGGAGCTCTAATGAGTTGCTCTAAAATTCCCCCAGTGAGCCCCATGCCACGCATGTTAATAGTCTTCCTATTAGGGAGATTAGACTTCTTGTTTTACTTCTTGTTCATTCCTCATCTTTCTCCTTAAGCAGACATGGCGCTATTTCCATTTATTTAACACAGATCTTCAATTACCAAGACAAGCAACAGGCATTGATGTTGGATGAGTTCTTGTGCTGCATAACTTTATTTTCCTGTCCATCAGTTAGTGATTGGGCACAGAGACAGATAAAAGTGTAATGCTGCAGATGTGATGAGACATTGGAGAACATTAAAAATAATTCATGTGGGGAAAATATCCCTATTTTCTCATCTGCAAAAGATTGGACCTCTCTTCTATTGAAACTCTAAAAATAAGAGCAGAAACCTGGCATGGAGAGCTGACACCACATCTTTAGTTTGATACTGGCACAGTGGTCACAGCTGGAGTGTCTACAGGTGTGGTTGTAGGTGTCCATCGGTGGTTCCTCTGAGTGGTGGTCCAGGAGTTGAACCATTTTGTGAATGAGGTGGATGCAGAGCCAAAGAGCATAATCTGCTGCAGCTCGCACCAAAGCCTGGGAAAGAAAACCTGTGTCAGAAGGAGATCCAACATCTACTTGCTCCAGAATGCAAAGGGTTTGGCATTAGGACAGACAAAGCTGGTTGAGGATCTAACTCTTGAGTTAGAATTAAGCTGTGCCCTGGCTTTTCTCAGGTGCTGGAAATGGGGTGAAAGGAGGCAAAATGTGACAGGCTTTAAGTCTGATTATATTCTGTATACCCTCATGCAAACATTTTCTTTTCATATAACCCTGCACGAAACCACACATTTGGGGTTTGCTGTGTAATTAGTTTTGGTACTGAAAGAAGACAAGAGAACTTCTTGTTAGATGGATTAAAGGGATCTGTGCTCTACACCATTTGAGTGACAAGAACCATGTCAGACCAGTCTGCTGTCAAGCCAAGAAAAGTGACAGCGCAGTCTGAGTGAGATGAGTTCTCCCACTTACTGAGTGGCAAGAGGCAGGCGTGAACTGGCCCCATCAAAGAGCAGCCACAGGTGACTGGGTCAAAACAACTGGGGCAGAGCTGACAGGAGTCAGTCATGAAAGCAAACAGCATGATTCCTCTTTGGCTTAGTTGAAGCTCTCCTGCTGGGACTTGTGTCTTCCTACCATGAGAATCAGAAAATGCTTTCAGGTCAAAAAGGGGGAAGGGGAGGAGGCTGGCACCAGCTTTGAACAAGTATTTCCTAGGTTGCAGCCACTAGTTTGCAAGGTTGTTTACACACAGTGTGTGGTAATGGTAACTCTGGTAGAGTACAAGAGGGTAGAAAGTAAAATATATTCTTTGCCTGTTGCATGGTTTATCCAAAATCCAACCTTCAAGTCCATCAGCAGTGGGGAATGAGAGATTCCCTTTCAATTTTCAGTTCCCCAGAGTTCTGCTAACAACAAATGTTGGTGCAGACAACATGGGGGCACTACAGAGAGGCCAACTATCCACAGCACTTCTGCCCCCGCTACTTAGCCCTGTCTGAGTCCCCATGATTGCGGACAGCTCAGTGATGGGCTACCCAGACTTCTTAGTCCTGCTTATTGCATTAAGATTATTGTCTGAAACAGTTCCCATCCTCACAGACCCTAACGGCATGCCAGCAGAGTCACAGTTATTCAGGATCCATTTCCTTTAAGTGCTGCAGAAGTAAGCTGGTGAGGAATGATTGGTTTGGTGAGGAATCCAGACTCAGATTCATAGAATTAATTCCATGCTGGGGAAAAAAAAAATCCTATACTATGGAATTCTGCCTTAGATCTGAAATCTGCAAATAGATCAAATCTGCCTTTTCTGTCTCGAACCTCTGTAAACATATGCACAGTTTAACCTAAGTTTTACTGAGGATGAAAATCAGTACCTTGACATTACATGATAAAGACCAGCCCATAAAATGATGGGGTTTGTTCAACAATTTCATTCCAAAAGGTTGGAAAAGGGACACAGATGCTCTCTCTCAGCCTCCTGCTCCTGCTAGTGCGAAACAGGGTGGCTGGGAGTGGGCACACACAGCCTTCCCCTTGCCCCTCAGGAAGCACCAATGCTGCACCTTCCTGTGGTCTGAGGCACCTGCCCAGCCCTCTGCAGGACAGCTCTTGGTGCTCTCTTGCCATGTGCCGATGAAGGCACAGACTTCTGTCAGATATGCATCTGTAGCTATAAAAGTGTCGGCAGTGCTCAGGCTGCAGATGTGCTGGGACCACATCCCACCGCGTGGCCCAGCACCATCTCATCGTCTCCTCATGTTCCACAGATCTTTGTGATCCTTACCTGCTGTGAATTATACCTAGGCTGTCAGGTCTTTTAGGTAGACAATAATGATGGCAAAATCAGAAAAGCTGCAGCTTAGATGGGTTCATGTGTGGCTGAAAGATGTGTGCCAACACAATAGTGAAACTGTTGTGAAGTATGGAAGGGCAAGAAGGGCAAAGAAAGGCATTTAAGTGCTCCACAGAAGGGTGAACAACTGTGTAATACTGATGCAGGAGATGAGGAAATAAATCATTGGGTGATGATCAGCAAAATAATGGCATGAAAATAACCAGCAGGGTGACCACAAAACCAGACGTGTGCCCAGGCTCAACATAGCAGCATCCCAGGCATTTGATCAATAGTAAGAGTGTTGAAGCTGAGAATTGCATGCAAGGCTGTCAGGGCACACATAAGTCATAAAATCTGCAGTCTCTGGTTACAAAGTGACCATTGTCTTTTTTTGTCCTTTGATTGGTTTTGGGGGGTTTTTTTTGCACCTTACTTTATGACTCTAAAATGTGGACAAGTTACTACAAGAACATCAGAGGAACTAGAAATCATTATTCAACAATACCTCCAAGCTATTATGCTTATAAATGTCAAGACAAAATCATGAATAATGATTTTCTGCAATGCATTTTTACAAACTGTTTTAAAAAATGCTCAGAAAAAGATCTGCTTTTCTGGACTGCACTTTTTTTCTAACCAAAAGAAATTAATACATTAAGCCACAGTGATATTTTAATGGACACAGAGAAAATGCAAAAAAGTGATAGTAGCTGCAGGAAGATGATCTTGTCAGTAGTGATTCTGAGCTCAAGAACAGCAAGGGGTCAATATTGCATATTAAGAAAGACTTTCATGCTTGCTACAAACCAGAGAAGAAGGCGTTCTGCATTCCTTTGCCATGTAGTGAAGTAGCTTAAAAATTAGACTTTTTAAACTGTCTTGCAACTAACAGAAGCCTTTGAAAAACTGAAGTTCATGATGGACAACTGCCACACTTGTTTCTAATGAATTCTCAGTGCATTGGGTTGTCTCTAATTTACAAGCTTCTTTCAGCTTTTCTGGCCTGGAACTCTAACCGCAGGCACAAAAGGATCTGATATTTTCCTGTCATAGAATCATCTCATTGGAAAAGACCTCTGAGATCACCCAGTCCAACTGTACCTGTCCCCTTACTAAACCCTGTCCCTGAGAAACTCATCTACCTGTCTTTTAAACACCTCCAGGGATGGTGACCCCACCACCTCTGTGGGCAGCTGTGCCAATCCCTGAACAACCTTTCAGTGAAGAAATTCTTCCTAATGTCCAGTCTAAACCTCCCCTGGCGCAATTTGTGGCCATTTCCTCTTGTCCTATCACTGTCACTTGGGAGAAGAGCCCAGCACCCACCCCGTCACAACCTCCTTTCAGGGAGTTGTAGATAGTGATGAGGTCTCCTCTCAGCTTCCTCTTCTCCAAGCTAAACAACCCCACTTCCCTCAGTCTCTCCTTGCAGGACTTGTTCTCCAGCCCATCACCAGCCTTGTTGCCTTCTCTGGACGCACTCCAGCACCTCAGTGTCCTTCTTGGAGTGAGGGGCCCAAAACTCACTTGAGGTGCGGTCTCACCAGCGCTGAGCACAGGGGCACAATCCCCTCCCTGCTCCTGCTGCCCACGCTGTGTGTGACTCAGGCCAATGTGCCATTGGCCCTCTTGGCCACCTGGGCACACTACTGGCTCATGTTCAGTCAGCTGTCAACCAACACCCCCAGGTCCTACTCTGCCAGGCAGCTCTCCAGCCACTCTTCCCCAAGCCTGTAACACTGCACGGGGTTGTTGTGTCCCAAATGGAGGACTCTGCCCTTGGCCTTGTTGAATCTCATCCCGTTGGTTTCAGCCCATCGATCCTGCCTGTCCAGATCCCTCTGCAGAGCCTCCCTTCCTTCAAGAAGATCCACACATGCACCCAGCTTGGTGTCATCCGCAAACTTGCTGAGGGCACATTCGATTCCTTCATCCAAATCCTTGATAAAGATGTTGAACAGGATTGAACCGAGCTCTGAACCCTGGGGAACACCGCTCATGACTGGTCTCCAACTGGATTTGATTTAATTTACCACAACCCTTTGGGCCCAGCCATCCAGCCAGTTTTTAACCCAGCAGAGAGTGTGCCTGTCCAAGCCAAGGGCAGCCATTGTCATCTAGGGTATGTGCAATATGGCAGATGAACATTCAATGCTCTGCATATATCTTGCTTCTCTACCTTCTTTTTACCCTCTGAAAATAGAAATTCTTATTAAAATTTTCCACACCAGGAATTTCTCCATTGCATCTGAGATGAAAAAACACCTCAGGAAAAACAGTACCATCACAAAAGATCAGTGTGGTTGTTCTGTAGAACGTCTTAAAAAAACCCCATTAAAATAATGGGATAGGTCAGACAAACTTTTCAAAACTCAAAAACTGGGAAATTGTAAGCCAACTTCAATTAATTGATCTCACTTTTACATTATCACCTGAAATAACAGTTATTAATAACCTGTGAATTTTAAAGCCCGCAATTTATACTCTTATAACATGACACTAAGGAGGAAAAGGGACAGCTGAAAAGCCATATCTGGATGCAGCTGTTTGTGAAGACCTCATTGTGTGTATACAATGGGTTTGGAGCAGGGGCTGCTGACGTCCCATCCTGGCCAGTGCTGCTCTGGGACCTGCTGCCATCCCACCAGCCCAGCTGGTGCCAGCAGGCGTGGACACTGGTGCACTTGGGGCGGAAAACATGGTGGTGTCTGGTACAGAGGGTGTGCAAAGTGCATGCCGCCACACATGCTGGGAGCACTTGGGTCTGTGAAGGAAAGCCCTTCACTGGTCAACACCCCAATGGTGCCTTCCACATATTCCTCTCTGAAATGTCACTCCTTCATGCCGTGCCACAGTCAGGGCTCTCACGTCCTCATCTTGACGTTAAAGAAATAGATTTAATTGTCAGCCCTCTTAAACAAGCGTTTAATTCCATTCTGTGGGGACTAAAGACACTCTTAAATAATTGAGCGGCTAAGAGATTGGTTATTTCTGTTTTCATTGCCCATATTGATTTAAGTGTAGTTAATCCTTTCAAACACCCATGTCACATAGGGCCTGATGGCTCTCTTTAGGGCAATATTGTTCCTCTGGCTAGATTATTTGACATCAAGCATTGTAATGTCACAATAAATCCTTCATGTGGGCTGTTCTTTTCAAAGAGAAGTACCAGATGGGGACTTTGCCTCTTACATTAAACTCTTGGTTTTACTAGTCAGAAGTTGGGCTTGTGAATAATTTTCATTAAATTTTCTTTTGTGTCTCATAAAAGCTACCTCTGCAACAGTGACATTAAATAATCAGAAGCCCAATTAAACAGGCATGTGGACATAAAACAAACCAAGGTGTTCCCCTCACTGCAAATTAAATATAGTTGTGTGTAAAATAATCTAATTTGGGATATAACCCAATACAGAGCTTGTGGAATGGATTTTACAGACAGGAGTGGCGATGGCTGAAGCCAAGAACCAACAGACATGTTTTACAAGTCATTGCAACTTCTCTTACTTCTAGTTAGGTCCTAAATCTGTCTGTCTACCTTGAACTACGTCCAACTAGTTGAGTGATACTCCACTTGTTACTTACAAATGGATCCAAATGGATCCAATAAATATCTGTTCTTTGAAACTTCCCTTCATCTTTGTTTCCTCCTTTATTGTGCTTTCATCACCACAGAGCCTTTAGAAGCACTCTGGCATTAGCTGACAGAGGAAAAGGGAAAAGCAGAGTAACGCATGGATTTCCCTTGAAGCAGATGATCTTGCACCTTTGTCCATGTTGTTTGCAGGGATGGCTGCTCTATGAAAGAGTTTTTAGCTTTTTGCTTTCCTTGTCTGGTCTTCCCTTTGGTGTTAATTGCACTGTTTCTTTTCCTTTTCTGATTTAGACTTAATATGAGAATGCCTAATGGTCAGCTGGCAAGGAGTCTGTATGACGGGTCTTTGACTCTATCTCCAACGAGTTTAATGTCTAAAGACAGAAAATAATTGCAAGAATCACAGAATCAAGCAACACTGAGGCTAAAAGGTGACTCTGGTGATCATCTAGTCCAACCCCCTGCTCAAGCAAGACCAGGTAGAGCTGCTTGTCCAGGACTATGTCTAATTGGGTTTTGAATATCTCCAGCAATGGAGCGATGCAGAATGCATCCTCTCTGGGCAGCCTTGCTCCAATGATCAGCTAGCCTCACCCAAAAAAACAGGTTTTTCTTAGCTTTAGATAGAATTTCCTGTATTTCAATTTGAGCCCATTGTCTCTTTTCCTTTCACTGGATGACACTGAGAAGAATCTGGTTCCATCTTCATTGCACCTTCCCACAAGTTTATACAAATGTGTATAAGATCCACCTGAGACTTCTCTTTTTGGGCTAAACAGTCACTGGCGTCTCAACACCTCCTTGTGTATCTGATGCTTTAGTCCCTTATTTGTAATTGTGGCCCTTTGTTGGACCTGCTTCAGTACTTTTACGTTTTCTTGTGTAACAGATATGTATTTGAATTTCCTAAATTTTATGCATCATTTGGATGAAGCATGTGAATCCACCTGATTGTGTAGCCTTTACTGACAGAAAGTGTTTTGGACTGGCAGTTAAAAGGAAACAGAAAGGCTCAGCTGGGAGTGTGCAGCATGCTGAGAGCTTATTGGATTATCCTGAACAACTGCACTGGGCTCATCTGAAGCAGAGGGGAACTGGTAGCCAGGTGAGGTACTGGAGTTCCTTTCTGCCCGTAGCTCAGGCAGAACATGTCTTTTCTACATCTCTGAGCAGTAAATTCTCACTTGGACTCGCTCAGAAGGCAGAAATGTTTCTGTGTATGGAACTGGAAGCCCCTGATAAAACCTGCAAGAACAATGAGCCCACCTCCCAAAACAAAACCTGGATTTCCCCCTGAAGATGGAAAGGAATTTTCACAGTTGAAATGCAGCCACAAGGTATTTGTAGCTGTAGAATGTCCTTTTCCTTACACTCACAACAGTGAGTATTGAGCAGCAGGATAACTCTTGCAGCAGCATTTTTGATCATTTGATGTATCTGAGGCTGTTGTTGGTGTACAACCTCCATGGAAGAGGTCCCCTCCCTTTTCTGCCATTTGAATGATGTTCCCCTTCAGGGGTTTTCTCTGAAAAGTCAAATTATGTGTTCTGTGTGGTGCAGCGTACAATAAATGCCATGAATGCCTCCCCTCGAGCAAGCTGAGCAATCCCTGCAGACCTGTGCAGGCATCACAGGCCCATTCTTAATATTCCAGAAGTGACTTTTACAGTTGATCTGGTTACACGGTATGTTGTGTGATAGCATTCTTCATCTGAGGGAGGAACTGCTTAGCGGTCAGGCAGCACATGCATAGAAAATACCACTACCACTGGCAGAGCACGGAATCTTGATCTGATTGTGCTAAATACCCTTATGTCAAGAGTGTGCCTGGGGAAGGGCTGCTGGGCTTGTCCAGTGCCCTGAAATTAATGTGTTGAACTGAACAGTGAGCAGAGGCACAACTTGAAGATGATGCAATGGTCAAGATGAACAGTTGCTGATCGAGATGGACAGTCAGGAGCTGGACTTTATCTGGAAAACTCAACGTAATTGAAGTTTCCACAGGCATATCACACCAGACTCCTGTTTTTCTTCCGAAGTGTGACTAAAGCACACAATTTTTGCAGAATCTAGAACATCCATTACATGGATGATTCTTTTAGCACAACACTGCATTTTCATTTGCAGTTTAACAGAACAAACATTGTTTGTCCTTTCTTTGCTGGTTTTGCTTAGTTACTTTCAGAGTGATTTTCAGGATTACCTTAAGTTGGACCTATAAAATGGTCTCCAGAGATATGTGGAGGTATTCATTGAAGTGAGATGCAGGAAAGAGAGGATGCTTCGTATAGTATTAAGCAATACCTTTTTACAGCCCTCGCTTTGCTCACATCATCCCTCAACACCTCTGGGTTAGCTCACCCTCTCCTGTTGTCACACAGGCTGCTGGCCCACTGTGAAGGCTGCTCTCGAACTACCAACCTCTAGAATAAAGGTATTATCTCCTTCAGCAGGAGGAGCACCCATTGTCCCTGTGTTAAATGGGTTTAAGATCTGTTCCCTCGAGTTACATGAGTATCATGGCTGCCCTTCTTTCTAAGCAGAATGATGTTGTCCAAGAACAAAAATGTGTTAGAAAACCAGGCAGGCAAGGAAGCTCTGCAAACCCAAGTAAGTATGTACATTAGGCTTTGGGTTTGTGTGCAAGGGTACGGACACTCATTGCACTTGCGGGTTAAACCATGTTTGTTCACTGTATAGATTGCATAAAGAATCGGTGTCTGTTACTGGTGTGCTTGGGGTTTGTACAGCACAGCAGCATGCACTACACTTTTTTACCAATCGGTTGCTGTTCTTCCGTTATCTTGGCACAGCGCTGCCCTAAACTCTTTCTGGGTGGTCACAACAATCTAGAATCGTCAGCAAAGCACAGATAAATGTGCAGTTCAGACCTCTTTCTAACGTACATTCGATCACCTTTTTCACAGTTAATTTTAAGAAATACATGTTACTGTCAAATCCTGTCCTTATTAAGTAAGAGTTTACATATTTGAAGCATTTTTAAATGACAATTTAAAGAAGTTTTCTTAAGATTATAATGGAGACAGTCTGTCAAGAATGCAGTGAGCAGCAGTGAAGGGGAGCATTCCAACAGCATTACTGAGGCCCTCTGCAGCCGCACACCCAGCATGCAGGCTTTGCTTCGTTATGCCTAGAGGTGTAAGAATAGCTGTGAACAGCTAATAAGAATCAATGCTATTGGAGACATCTGTTTCAGTTTTCATTTTTCAGTGTTATTAGTGCTTATTGGTACAAGGCTCAGGAATGCAGCCAATCCCTTTGAAGTGAAGTGTATTGTAAGGCTAGAGGCATTGTGAGCCTTGTTGATAACCCTGTATGTAACCTTTCAATAAAACATCCGTAATGCACAGAATAAGAAAAGACATCCTTAAAAGAGAAGACTGGAAATCACATTGCTGGCTTTTTAGTATTCTTTTGGGGTTTAATAAAATGATCTCCAAACAAATAACAAGTTCTTTAATTTTTCAAAATTCTTTAGTTTTCAAAAAAAATCTGTGACTGGTCATGTGAAAATGCCACTATTCTTCTAGTTGTTAATGTATAATAAATTCTTAATCTATGCACAGTACAAGTAACCACAGAAAAATGGCTGTTTTCCCCAGATCTAGAAAATAAGACAGAGATCAACCAAAGCTGATGTCAGCTGCCAACTATCTCCTGTTTTCCTCAAAAAAATCAGTTCTCATCACATGCACCTACAATAAAAGCCTAGACCAGGAGGACAATATGACTTGTCAATAAATTGATCTGCATTAACTCCACAGATTAGAGTGAGGTTCCCAGAGAGACATCTTGCTGGTCAGAAGGAGGTCAATGCAGCCTTGGGAATCTCCTGTCACTCATCAGGCTTGGAGGCAGCATGGTATGGTCTGGTGGTCCTGCGTGTACGATGCTCTCCATCCAGTCTCAGTGCAGAGACTGGGTTGATTAAAGCGATTGTCCCAAATGCAGGGGTAATGTCATCTGGAAAGAGCTGACAGTGATGAGCTGTGTGGGGGCAATGACTATTTTCAAGTTAGAGCTAGTATACCTTAAACCCATACAAGGGAAGTGGTTTTGAGCTCTCTGACAGTCTTATAAAACAACTCCTAACACCACATAGTAACCCTGGTGAAAGTTACTTTTACCAAGGCAAACAGTGAGATGGGTGTCCATCAGTCAAGCGGTTTATGTTGGGTGGTAGCCGATAGCTGCTCAGCACAGTTTTTCTAGTCCTTTGCGTAGGTCTAGGAAGTCTGTTTTGCTATTTGCTATTTGCTGCTGTTCAAATGGCGTGATGATACCTGGCATGTTTTAGTTAGAGACCTAGTGCTGATTGAATGCAATATTGACAAGTAAATATAGGTGAGCAGAAGTGGAAGCAGTTATGGCATGAGAAAAACTGGTGCCTTCATCACTGTTCTATGCTTCTCATTTGCAGCAGGGAGGATCAGTGCGGCTTTTTCAGCAATTGGGGTGAAGTTTGAACTCCTTAACTTGATTTTTTTTTTTTTTCAGAGAGTGTTTAATACAATTACTTAATTGTACTTACATGGAAAGAGTGACAAATATTAGCAAGAATCAAAATGTGTTCCCCCCCCCAAGAGGGAGATGAGAAAAGTTAGCTGGCCTCAGAGATGAGATGTTACAGCCTACACATAAGTGGGAGAGGAATAATTTAGGATTGTAAAAGCAGGAATGATGGAAGGAATGAATAATGGCAAACCTTGGGCTGGCAGTGAACTCTGCTGGGCTGTGAGAAAGTCTCCTAAGCAAAGGGTGGAGTACGTCACTGAGGACATTTAAATCAGCTGGATCAAAGTAGAGTAGAAAATTTCTTCAGAGAAAAATACCTATCTTAGTCCTTTGGGATGAGACACAAGTGCCAATAAGTTATATCTGTATTTGAGAATAAGCCATCAACTTCGCTGGTGGGACATAGCTTGGCCTCAGCTGTAAAGAGCACAGAAAATATTGTAAGGGTTGTCAGGTGTACCTGGGCAAGGTGTGACAAAGTCTTTACCTCCGAGACTGTGAAGGTCTCCTGTGGTGAAGCAGCAAATTTACGAGTGTAGAGAGGCATCACCAGGGTGTGAAGGATTTTTGCTGTCTAAGTATGTCCTTCAGGCATAGATTTATGGAAGAAAAATGATTTCAGCCGAGGCTGAGGGGTGGTCCCAGATGGATCTGCCTGTGGTGCCCTGAAGGCCGGCGTCCTCGGGTCTCATGCCTGTGAGTGTCGTAGCTCTTCTTAGTCTTCTGCAATGTTTACCTACTGTGAGAGCACTTGAGCAGTGTCAGATCTGTTCTCTGCCCTCAGCTTCATCCAAGAAACAGGTCTTTTCTGATACCTAAAGTCAGCCTGGGACAGGACACAATGCAGCATCCGTCTGCGAATATCTAGCTTAGAATTAGCCACACCTGCATTATGTTGTACTCAGGCTCTTCAAGATGGCCATGGGTGTTTTGTTGTGTTAATTTTTTGACCAGCTATGGCTCAAGTATTTACATTATGTATCTGTGTTTGCTGCGACAGGAATAGGGTGAGTACCTGGTGTTTATCCTGCACAGGATGGACAAAATACAATGTAGATGTAGTTAGAGCTATGCAACCACACAGCAATAATTTCTGTTATGCTGCAGAAAAACAGATTTGTTTAAAAGTTGTCCTTATTCAATGCATGTTTGCAGGAACCCTTGAGTGGCAACAATAGCGGCAAATTCAGTAAAGATACCAAGGGAATTTTTCTTCATATGAAGAGTCATCTATGATATTTTTAATCTTTCAGACACTACTGAATTGCTCTTTGCCAGCACCGACAGCAGGGATGCATTTTAAGGCAGGAACACTTTTTCTCGGATAATCCCTGTAGTTATGAAGAAACAAGGTGGCACATTGGGATGGAGCATTGAAATCTGGAACAAAGAAAACTAGCCCACCATGAAAGTGGAAACAAGAAATCTGCACATTCCTGTGCCTGGGGCTTCTTTGCACCTCAGTATCCTTAATTATGTTCCAGGGTATCTTGGCGTTCCTTCTATTTGCATTTAGATCTTTCATCAGGAAGTTAATGTTCTCAGAGCAAGTAAGATCTCAAACCCCATAAATCCTAATGTTTAATATGTTAACGATATAGAGATAAGTATTTAATTTTACTTTATGTATGACAGAGAAGCCAATGACAAATAGCGCTGAGTAATATTTATGAGTTCCATGCCTGGAGGAACAGTAAGCACCTTAAATTATTGTAAATTCTGACAAGGCACATACATTGAAGACTTTATAAAACTATATTTTATGCATGTAACTACAACGCTGTTGTTCTTCCTGCCACAGTTCAGGTCCTGCTACTCCAAGTTGGTGTGGTCACAAAGCAGCATCTTCCCAAACTGAAACAGTCTGTGGGAATGTCTCAAACTGCCCTGCTGCACATGGCTCTGGCTGCAGATTCCAGGTATCTTCTGAAACGTGCTGTGAGAAAGGCAAGAACATCTGTCAGAGTGCTATGGAAATAGCATGAGGTTATTACGTGTCCATCATGACTAGAAACAGAGTTCTTTCATTATTTGTATATTAACGTTACAATATACAATATCTGCCTCTTGCCCTCTGGGGTATAGTTCATTCTCACTCTCAATACTCAGTTGAGTGTGACTTCTAGGAGTGTGCAGGATTTTTCAAGTGCATCTTGTAACTGGATTCAAAAGAGCAGTCACCAACGTATGTGAAGGTGCCAATTCCTTTGGCTCTATTTGTCTCTAACAGTGGCAATGCTGCCTTCGTAGGTAAGGAAATATTTGCAGATACTAATGAGAGAGGATAGCAGCCACAGTTGCCAATTGCTATTACTAGCTACTAACTAGCTAACTGCAAGACTTAGAAGATGTTTTCCAGTGTATGATTTAAAGAGCATTGTAGCAAGAAGTTGCTGCCAGAACAAACAGAATGCAACCTACTCATGAATAAAAATGTGGGGTTTTTCTTCTTTTGTTCTAAAAAAAGAAAAGGGAACAGCAGAGAATTGGCTACTTTAACTCAAACAGTTTTTTGTTTAAAATATGTGTAGAGCAGAGGCAGTGGTTGGGCACATTTAGACTGATAAAGAGGTAGTTTCCCCATCTCCAATTACCACATCTTACCACCCATCCTTTGCACCACTGTAGCGCATCATTGCAAACCCTGTGCCATCCATGAACTCCCTACAGGAGCAGGTACCAGGCACTAGGATATCCACTGCTGCTTGCGAAGAGTTGTGCTGGAAGGAAATGTAGTAGCAGTGTCCCAGTCCTGCCTGGGAGGGCTCCCTTCTCTCTTCCCTCATAGTAAACCCAAACTGTTGGCTGGAAAAAAATAAAAACAAAAACACCCCAACACCTTAGAAAAAACCCACAACAGTTCCCCAAAGCAAACATCCTTTTTTCCTTAAGGGCAATTTACACAACCTATACCTTGGATGGGACCTCTTCCAACAGAAGCTGAGTTTTTGTTTTCAACTCCGTTAATCAGGTGTGGCAGGAAACGGTATCCAGTTGTGCACAATGCGCAGAGTTTCTTCCCTTCTCTGTTCCCAATGTGCTTGGATTTGTTAAGGTATGGAAGACTTTGAGAAACGTGATGTTGTGGGATTGCCAAAATAAATCACAAGCGATGATGAATCAATAACGTATTTAACAAAGTATCATGGAAAAGTCAAGCTGCAAAATCTATTTGCGGGGCTGCTGTCTAACTCTTTACTGTCTGCAACAGCACAAAGCAGAATCCTGTGTGTGTACTGAGTACTCCATGAACTCAGGGTTGAATTACCCAAGATCATGTGCTTCACCCAGACTCTGATCTTAGTTATGGTTCTTTAAATTCTGATACCAATTATTGAAAGTATGTTGGATAGAGATGTGCCCTGACACTGCTGGAATCCAGAAACCAAATTTCTAGAGAGAGGGGATGACATTCAGGTCGTGGTGGCACAGATCCTCACAAGGCTGATGGCACAGAGGCCCAATGAGATATGAGCCACAACTCCTTTGGATTCCTCCGTGAGATGCATGGAGCAGTGGGGATTTGGGAGGCTGGGCTGAGGAAGGCAAGATGGACACATTACTGAGCTCGAGCATTGCAGTGTGTGCTGGCTGCTCAGCTGACACAGCAGCAATCCCAGCCTCTCCTCTGCTTCTTGATTTGCTTCTGCACTTGGCATCTTTCCTTTCAGGACTGGTTTTCTAAAAATCAGATATAAATACATGTATCTAATTCTATTAATGTATTTTTAACTCTGTTTTTTAACTGAGCAGCGGAGACTGGCTGTTTCTTGTCAACTCTTGCTATGTTTTGCATTTTGGGTGAGAGACACGTACATAAAGGGTCTTGAACAAATAGTAGCATTTTGTTGTGCTCAGTGCCCATCTGTAACTCATTTTCAGCTCATTCTAATGAGTGCGCTGAGGACACTTGGAGCAAAAATAAAACAAAATTCAGAAAGCTGGTGAAACACTGTTGTTCTTGGCAACAGGAAGGAGCATGAGCTGCCACGGGGAGGTGCCTGGCAAGTGAGGAAACTGTCCTCCCATTGCTGGCAGATGGGCATTAGCGGGTGAATGTCCAGAAAAACTGAGACCCACTCCTAGGAATGGGACTGGTAAGTGGGCAAACCCCATCTCAGCTGGGTGCCAGGGGAGCACGCTGCCACCTTCGTGTCACATATCGCGTGGGGACACACCGCCCCGGGCTCCCACACTGTTCAGCCAACAACTCAAATGTTTTCTAATACATTATTTTAATTAATGAATAACTAATACAGACAGTAACGCTGACTTCCTAGATTTAGTAAATCCGAAATGAACAATTGTCAACAAATTTTAGCATAGGTGGGAACCTGTACTGCAGAAACAATGATAAATATGGAACATAATAATCCAATTAACAATAACGGCTCCTGTGTGAAGGACAGAATAACCTCTAACCAATCTTCTGATAAATTATTGTTTATATTATTAAGTCTTATAACTTTTGCCCTCTTCTTGTTTAGCCAAATTACCCCACAGCTCTCTGCTGTTTCTGAGTTATTTGTGCCACTGAACAATGCAAGAGTGGTGGAAATGTCAGGGTATCTTTTTTCTTTTTTAGTATCATGGCTGTGGTTTTCTTTTTTCGTGATGTGTTTTGCCTCAGTATGGTATTTTCAAACTATCACCTATTAAGCTGGAGGTTAGGGACCAAGGAGTTGTAGAAAAGTGAAAAATTTTCATTAAAAAATTCAAAGCAGAATTGTGGAGGAAATGGATGATGGAACAAACAAGGATATTTTCAAGGATAAGCAATGGTGACTGCACTCCTCAGCAGTGGTTCAATCAAAATGATAATGATCAGACATATGTCTGATCAAATGCAGGTTGTTGCAGGAGCTTGCAATAAGTTGGAGCCATTTAGATTCCCTGTGCAATGCCAGTCCTCATGGCTTGAACATCCCCTTCCTCTCAGAACAGCCATGGGTGGAAGCTGCTGGGATATGCTGGTCAAGGTCAAGCACCTCAGAAACTGCCAGCTCTTGTGTTGTTGTTTGAGGCTGAGCTTGGGGACTCATAGAGGAGGGTGGGAGTCGTAGCTGAGGGGTTGATATCAGGGCAATAAATGCACACTTGGGGCTGCTCTCTACTGCTACCGAGGATCAAGTCCAGGCCACTGGTCAGACAGTTTTTGCTACCCTCTGCTTAATTTAAGAAAAAATAATAAGAAAATATAAACGATTTGGTTTGTTGAAAGTGTTGCAAAAAGATTTTAAAAAGCATATTTCAAAACTTGACTTAATCGGGATGTGTGGCAGTCTTGCTTTTCTTCAGTGGTTTAATAGGATGCAATGAGGGTGTTGTCCCTTTTGAGCTTCCACTAGTGTGATTGAATCACCTGAATGCGGAGGGTTTTTTTTTTTTTTAATTGTTCGAAGTAGAGGCAAGCTGGTAACCAAGTAGGGTTTAAATCCTGCAAGGCTAGATTTCTCTGCTCTCCAAACTAACGGGAGTGTTTCTTTGGGAAGGGAATTTTCCTGCACTACCAAACAAGTGTTGCAAGAGAATATTTAAACCATTGCTGTCGGTGCCTTCTAGCACTACACCTAATTAAGTTCCTTTCATGTCTTGGAGGACTGCACATGCTTGCTTTCAGGAGGATGGCAAAGCGCCGGCACTACCAGGAGATCCATGTCAGTGTGTGAGGTACTGCAGCAGTAAAAAGTAAATGACCATCAGAAATTTGTAGCTGGTGCTTATAATATAAACCTGAGAAGCCAAGATTGACATTTGCTGGCAGCAGGTTTGTTGTGGTTAAATATCTTTTTTCTCTAGCCAAGGAAAAATACTCACACAAAAATTACTTGATCCACAGCAGAAGAATAGGATTAGCATCAGGAAGGGGTGTCTGGTGGCAGGCCTCCATGGTACGAGCCCCTGTCCCTGAATGGGATTCATTCTTCCCTGGCTGAACCAGTGGGAAGTTCTTGCTCTTACAGGAAAGTGCTCAGACTGTTGCAGTTCTGTTGTTTTTGCTCTCATGTTATGCCCTTTTGCAGGGGTCAAGAGTTCTTCCATAAAACTCACTCCAGGCTATAGGTCCCAGCATAAGTAGCCTGTGTTGCCTGTCCTCCCAGAAGGGCTTTTATAGATGGAGTGCTGGAGCCCTCCTGAAATGCTTGTCAACCCAGCACTGTTTGCTTATTCCAGGTTCACTGGAAGGAGACCTCGCTTCACTCTTCAGCTTGTCGTGGCAATCTTTTTCACACATTTTCTCTATCTTTTTTTCCATAGCCATCTCTCAGTGAGATCTCTCCACCACTGCCAACCAGCTCGTCCAGGCTGTGCAGTTTGGCACAGAAAGAGACAAAGCCAGACTGAGTCATTTACAAAAACAAGGCGCTGCCCATTATTTTAGCACGCTGGAGTGGACTACTGCTGGGAGATCTCGAGTGCCAAACAATAAATGAATCCTCTCCGGTTAATCGTCACCCCTGCCGATGAGATGGAGGTTGGTCGCTCTTGCAATAAAGGACAAAAGTCTTTTCTTCTGCTCTTTGTTGCCTGTAACAAAGCTGGTTGGATGCAGCTGGGATCAGGCCCACAGCTGATCCTCCTTTCCCCCGCCCCTGGGCCATTCCTTTAAGCTCAGCTGGGGTAGCCCAGACAATAGGGAAGCTGTGTTTGCAGCATCTCAGGATGTTCCGTCTATAGTTTGGGCAACCTGGGAATACGTGTGTATTCTCCCCATTGATGTTCAGGGGCTTGATAACTCTTTGTTTGATTTGCTTTATTGAAAGGTAAAATGCAAGAAGGGATAATGCCCCTGCTTAGAAATATAGGTGCATGGTGACATAAAAGGGACTAGAAGGGAACGTTTCAGATATGAGACCTGAACCCACACTCTCTGCGGAGGGCCAGTCTGCAAGGGAAGCTGTTACACCAGCTGTGCTGCCCCACTGCAAGATGTCCTCAGGCAGGATCCTTTACACAAAGTGAAGACCTGGTCTACCTTTGGATAACAGGCTGCCTGGTGTGAGGTGTCAGGATACCCTGCCAGCTCCTCCTGGCCTCTGGCAGGTAGCTCTCCATGCAAGAATGAACAGGCAGGGCTGACTCAGCTGCAAACCAACCATCAGAAAATGATGATCAGAAAATAGTGCTCTCCGTTTTTCCAGTGTTGGAGCTTCGCTTCCCCAGTGTGTTTGATGTAGGTGCATTAAAAGTATAGGATCATTTTTTCCACACTCTGTTTCTGTATTTTTGTGGTTACATTTCTCCTAGCCTGGGAGCCAGCAGGCAGATCCTAGCACGTCCATTTTCCACCCATTTGTGCCTCAGCAAGAGATAGAGCTGGCTGTGCAAGCTATGCCTGTCTCATTAGGACCTGACCTTGTTACCTGCTTCCCCACAGTTCGATGGGCTGGGCCTTACAGGAACTCACTGCACAGAATCCTCATTTCCAGAAAGCATGCTGTTACCAAGAGCATCCCAGCATCCAGCTGCCTTTCCCACAGTTTATCTCTTCTGGTGGCTAAACTTAATTTCTTCTGCACATCAATCTGAGAAGCTGTCTGTGTTCACATCTGTACTGAACAGCTAAGAGGCGATGCCCGGTGCTGTGGGTTAAATAAAAATATGCCCTTTTGCAGATCCCCCTGAAGGAGCTGGAGAATGGTTAGAAATGCAGTGGTCTGTTTCCCCTGCTCCCTGCTGCTGAGGAACTGGTTTTGAAGCCTTCAGTGCAAAGAGTAGCAGAGGCTGATAAGCGTCATAAAGAGTTCATTTAAGATGTATTTACTTATGCACACAAATAAAACTTGAGAAAATACAGACAACATGACATTCTCTGGCATTTAATGTTAAAGATATGAATGGCTCTTAGTCCATTTACTCTTTTGGAATAATGTATTTCCTGATGTTTCCAGTGTCATTGGGTTATTGATAGTTATTGTGTTTTATCTGCGTATCAGTGCTTGTACTCTCCCTGCAGAAGATGCTCACCTAGAAGCTTGTGGAAATTGCATACATATTCAAGACTCAAAACAATTCTTGCCTGATTTATTCAAACGCAGCAGCAGAATTTCATCACCTACCTCACCACCAAATTCTTTTCAGATCTTATCTTTTCCAGTCATAAGCTAAAAAAGATGCATGATACAATATCCTACCGGTGCTGCAGGGGATGTGACTCCATTGGTAATTTGTGAGATAGATGTTGGGAGTGTCCCTAACTAAAATTGTTGGATAAAATTCCTGAGCATAGTGCTGAAATGGTCGGTAACCTACTGGCCTGGCCAATGATCTCCAGAGGGATTCTATGGTCTAGATGCCAAAGTGCTACAAAATATCAATTAACATTGCGTTTCTAATTCAATTCCCTGAAATTCAACTAATCTTTCTCATATCATTTCTTCCAGCTTTTGGATGGTGATTACATGAAGAATCCTATAGACTTTGATCATAGGAGACAAGATTGCTATGGCAACCAAAGTGTGAAACACGAACAACTGGGCTGACTGGACAGATTGAAAAATCCCGTACCATCCCTGAAGCCCGGGGGTAACCAGACCTAGAGGAAAGTCCTGTGCTTTGCCAGTTCACTCTGCGTGGGTGTTCAGGTTGAGAGCAGAAAAAGAAACGTCTCAGGCCATGGGCAATTTTTTCCCATAGCAGCTTTCTTTTATGGTTCTGCTCTGAGGATTCTGGGAGTAACAAGAGAAGAAGGGATGTCTGGAGATGGGGTTTGTGGCTCTAAGCTCATTTTTCATTGAAGCACTGAACATGCAACTGCTTTAAGAACGAACCTCTTCTTCGTGCGTGTGCTCTCATTGTCTGGATATCAGTTCTCCCCAAGCCTTGCACTGATTCACAAAGAACTAGAACTGAAAACCATTCTAAGTTTCACCAAAATTAAGGGAGAAAAAAAAGAGTTAGTCCATAGAAGCATTAGAAGAAAAGAAAATATTTTCTGTACAGGAGAAGAAGTCGGTGTTGGGTTTCACAGTGAGCTCTGTTAAGTGCTACATTTAAAAGGTTCATTTTTTCAGGTTCAGTAGAACATACACTGTTTCAGTGTCAAAGTGTTACTGTGGCTCACCTCCTTACCTGTGTGTTGTCCCCTGTTTGTTTGCCAGCCACATGACAAGTTGTTTTTGAGCTCTTTATTTAAGTAAGATCACACACAAGTGGAGAATTTCTAGACTTGATATAAAAAAAAAAAAAAAGACCACAAACACTGCAGCACAGCAGATAATACAAATATTTGAGTGGGAACTTTGTGCCAATAGCACGGACGCATGAATTTCCCCCACCCCTCAATTTTACTTATGTAAACTGAGTAGATGGAAACGTGGAAATTCTCTTCATAACTTTGAGTGTCACAGGATGTTCTAAGTGCTTGATATGATTGAACAATGACTCTTTTCATCAGAACCGCATTGCTAGAGACATCACAGGCAGCAGCTTCTAAGGCAAGATGCATATTGACTGACTGACGAGTGAACACAACAGACCCTGGAACAGCAATGATCAACTGTCTTCCACGGTATGTGCACTCTGATTGTGACCAAAAGCTAGTGCAATAGTAGAGGAGTTTTGTGAAGAATAGAGCTCAGATATGGTCTGATCAGGGGTGGGATTTTGGAAGCCACTCTGTGTCAGAGGCACTCCATCCAGTTGGGCAGAGAAGCCCAAGGCTGCTTTCTTACCAACAACATTGCAATAATAATAAAAGCCACTTCATCAGATGTTGCTAGATCTGTTGAGAACTTAACAACCAGATCATACAGCAAATCAGAACATCCATTTCAAGGCATGAGTCTGATGCCCCCGAGATGAGCTATCCTGGGGATATGCTGTTTGCTGATGTTTGAACAACAGCCAGGCTTACTGCTATTTGCTCTGATGTGTTAGAGCTTTGATAGCCACAGCAATAAGAAATCAACTTACAATAAAAATTTGGAGATTCCTAATGGCTTCTTATGGCAGCTATTCATAAGCATCTCTTACCGGAAGGAGTGTATGCATGATGTTTAAGTACATTCTTAGAAGCACAAGCCAGGGGACAAAGGTCTGGTGCAAACTCAAGGGGTTAATGACAAAAAACACAAGCACTATCAAACTTGGAAGTAGGAAGGATAGAAATTATGACACTTGTGAAACCTTGTCCCAGACCAGACTCCTGCTTTGGCTATTGTCATTTCCTTTACTTGCTCCTGACAGAGCATCAGCATTGGCTGTGCGCTTGGTTCTTGTTCAGTTAAGGCTGCTGGCTCCCTAGAGAAGGACAGGAGCTCTGGTATAGACTTACTTCCTGAGTACAGGCATGTGGAAGGAGCACCCAAGTCCAAATCCTTTGGTTTCTTTGTGTTACTGAGGCAATAGCTACTGTCTGAAATTACCTGCAAAAAGTATTAGCCTGAATCTGAATTTTCCAGCATCAATAAGGATGACAGAGCTGTTTGGGAAGGAACTGCTGGACTCCAGGCTAATGAGTGATAGTAGAAGTGAGCGAGTCCAGTCAAGCAGTGATGTCTTTACTGCCAGCTTGTCTCTCTAAATTCTGTTTTCTGTGTTGAACAAATCGTTCACTACAAGTTCACCCAGTGTTGCTCCTCCTGTGGTCACTTTGGTCAGTGAGTCTTGACTGCAGGGCTCATGCTTACTAAAGACAGGGTCTGCTTGCTGCCATAAATGTTCTTTCTTGTTCCTGCATCAGGAAGGGAAGGACTTGCCCTGATTTCTTCCAAGCTAATTCTCTGGAGAATGAACGTGTGCCAATGCCAAGCCATGCAAGAACAGGACGGTGCAAATGATTTTTACTTTCCAGGGCTGACGTGCCGGAGAGAAAGCTGCCCCACAGAGCACCGTCCTGCTTTCCATCAGCACCCACAGAATCTACTACAGGGATATTGAAGGCATGTGCATAACTGGAGCACAACATTTTCCTTTTGCTGGCCACAGTGTTTGCACAAGAAAGACCTGCGTGTCTGATCGGGAAGAAAAGAATATTTGTACTTCATATATTGGAGAAATTGTTCAAGAACAGTTAATCCTTGTGAAAATCTTGCTCTGAAATGCTGCCAAAAGCAGGGGCTGTGCTGTTATCTGCCGCGTGAATGCCAATCTGTGAGCAGCAGCTTCTTGCAATACAGCATGGAACTGGGCACCTGGCAAAAACAGCAGGAAGTTTATCTTCCAGAGAGACACAGCGGATTCTGTTGTTCATGCTCCAGCCTTCCCCTCCACTGGTGGCATCTTGTACACACTGCGTAACTGGAAACACTGGTTTCCCGCTGTCCTACAGATGGAGCACATGGGGCACTTTTTCCAGGTATGCCTTACCTGGAAAACAATTTCACACCCTATGAGCATGCGCACACACTGCACATCTGTTATCTCACTCATCTTTTTGTTGATCATAGTGTGTATCCTAGATTCATAGCCATCCATGTTCTGCATTGTTCAAGACCAGGCTCTTCTCAGCCTGCTGCTGTCAGCTAGGATGTGCTAGCGCACTCTGCACACCTCGGTGATGATGCTCCTCACTTAACCTTGTGCTTCCCCTCTTGTTTCACATTTCATGCTCTTGGCAGCCATAACAAGTCTGAAAGTAAATGACATTAATCAAGTGTAGAGGGGAAGATTGTTTGATTCTCCTGCAAAACTGGAAAAGAAACATCACAAACATATTTTGATTTTCACATACTTAAGACATTATTCATGTCACAGACGTACCAGGCTCTGAAAGACAAAATATGCTGCTGTCTTTTTAAACTGGTGCTTCTATTTTTCTGCCACCCATATAGTCCTTACATATAAACTTATTTTCAACAAAAGAAGATTTTTCATTCATTAAACATTTCCCTGCCCTTTCTATCTGATCAGAAGAACCATCTCTGCTCTTTGGCAGCCTTTCTGAAAATAACTGCTACACCCTGAATCGTGGTGCCTGTAAACGCCTTCTCTGACGGAGCCCATCCCGCGGTAGGCAGATACCGCTTCTCCGAAAGCTGCTGCAGGACTTAACTCTTTACGGATTCTTAAGGAGAATGTCCTAAAGATAGTTTTCTCTTATTCTTTCTATACGTAATATAGCACTCTAAATCCTTGCATGTTGTTCTCAGATGATCGCTGTACAGGACATGGGGAGGGCGGCCACCACCCTGCACTCAGCTTCCCCCTGGAATCACCTAGAGCCAAGGGAAAGCCCAGGCCCAAATGCCACCAGGGCATCAAATTAGAGGCCCTTATTGCGGTATTGGTGGGTTGCAAGTGGGGCCTCAATAGCCAAGTGGGTAAGGAAAGCTGCCTCTCGCTTCTTCCTGGGAAGTTGTGTGGTAGCTCCAGCCTCCGCTCTGCCCCAGATAAAGATCTAGGTCAGACTTAGATTTGGCAAAATGAGAGATAAGCATCTCTTATTTTGGAGGAAATAAAGTGTAAGAAATCCTCAGACTGTCAGAATGAAGCAAGAAGAGTGCTTTTTATATGGCTGTGAGGCAGAAAAGAGACAGAAAAGTCATGACAGGTATCAGGAACATGCCATAGTTTTGCAAAAACAGTTTTAGGGGGCAAATTGGTCTTATTCAGACATTCTTAATTTTGTTTCAGAAATAATAATACAATGATTGCACAGACATGTCATGTCGAGCGAACATTTCATTTAATTTTCAATTATTTTTCAATATTAATATTACCATTGTATTTTCATTCATAAAATCCTCAATCATTCATGTATGAATTTGGTTCAAAACTAACCATTTAAGAAAGTTAGCTTTTCATTCCAGTCTGTCAGATTTTTCACTAGAGTAAAAAAAATTCATTGTCCTCCAACATTATAAGAGAAAGCTTGGCAAAGCAAAACAATGATGATTGATATAACATTATTCCATTGGTTTGATTAAACCTGTTCATTTTTGTCTACTTAGTCTGTGGAGGTTTGTTTTTCTTCCTGTGGTGTAATTGTTGCTTTTGGTACAGGAACACAAATATTCCAGACTTGCAGATACCAGCTCCAGCTTTCAGAAACTCCTGTCTGACAGCTAATTGAGGCATTGCTTCATTAGCAGCACTAGCAGGAGCAGCAGAATCTTCCTTACCCCTGTGGAATGGTTCTTTCTGAATAATGTAGAGAAAAGCAGTATCTGATAAAAGCAAGGACTGTTAGATCTGGGTGGGTTTGCCACAGGGCACAGTTCTGAACCATGAAGTCCTGGCCATTAGGAGGTGGGTGGCTGGTCCTGGCTCTTCAAACTCTGGATGTTTTGAATAGATTAGAAAAGACAAAAAAAAGGGGGGGTACTGCATTCTTTAATGGAAGGGAAAATTGCTGAAAGCAGTAATGGATTTGATATGAAAGTTTGAATAACAGTTGGAACACGTGAATTAAGGTCCAGAAATTTACTGTGATGCCCTCAGGGGCACCTCTTTGCTGTAGCTCTGTGTAGAGATAAGCAAGGTACCATGAGAATGAATTCATGCTTCTTGCAGGTAGGGTAATTTGGGATAATTAGGGCAGGCTCAGCACCACCCTGGTGAGGAACAGAAAGCTGAGGAGGAATTCAAAGGAACTAAGCTGTCAACTTCAGTGAGTTCCTCACCCAAAAGCCTCACTCACAACCACCCATGGAAAAAAACGTGCTTGCACAGGCAGGCCATCCCGGAAGGATCCAGATCCACGAAAATATACTTCAGTTCTGAAGAAGATGAGATGTTTAGGTCTTCCTGCCAAAACTGCTAGTGATGCTTGCAGGGTACACAGGCTGCTAACAAGCCCCCTAAGAAGGAGACTTGCTGCTCAGAGCATTGCAAGCCCTGGGATAGCCATCTCATCTCAACAGAGGCAAAGAGAAACCAGGTTTGCTTCTCATCTGTTCTGCCCAGCACCCAAGCCCAGCAGTGCTTGGCCACGCTTCCAGCAGTACCCATCAGATGAAAGGGTAAGCTCCACCCTGGGTTACGACACTTTCCTCCAACCCAGCACAGCACAGACATCAGTAATGCTCCTGGGGCTGCCTGAATCATTGCTGCAGCACCCGGACCCCCGACACTTTGCTTTGCAAAGCATTTGCTGTATAATGCCTGTCTCTGTTCCAGTTCCCACTT
Source organism: Neomorphus geoffroyi (assembly GCA_033558235.1). Taxonomy (NCBI): domain Eukaryota; kingdom Metazoa; phylum Chordata; class Aves; order Cuculiformes; family Neomorphidae; genus Neomorphus; species Neomorphus geoffroyi. The sequence goes on from JAUMJM010000014.1 coordinate 348,204, forward strand.
CATTGAAATGACGAAACCCTGCAGAGCATCAGCCTGACACGGCTCCTTTCTCCTGGAGAGGATTAATTTGCCGTATTGACAAAATTGCCAGGTATGTGGAAGGGGAAAGGCTAGGGCTGTGCTCACATGCTCTGAAAGCAGTTGAGAAACCTGAAAACACAGCACAATCTGATGTAAACAAACAAGTTCTGCATATTCTCCTTTCCTGAATATTCAGAAGTCTTAAAAGAATTGGGTGTGTAATTGAAAGTAGCCAAAGGCAGCTTTATCCTGTGCTACCAGCACTTACACAGCACTCAACGATCACCCAAAGTTTCACTTGGCAGGTTGACAGGGTTGTGCATTTTCACATGGTGAACAACTCTCTAACAAAGCACTGCAGCCCGAATAATACAAAACCCCACATCATCTTTTTCCAGATTTATTTCAACAGGCTGGAAGAGAAATTTTTGTTCTTTCCTTGCCCCAGTCCTACCACCAAGCCCCTTGCCTAGTAAAACAGCTTTCCAGCACCAGAAGCCTGTTTTCTTCTATCTCTTGAATCTCGCTTACATTTTCTTTGAGAAGCAATAGGAGTGATTCTTCCTGTATGAATTGCTTGTGCTCTTTCCCATGCTGGCAGGCACCTTTGAACATGTCATTCTCGATGTCACAGGATCCTGCTGCCAGAACGAGGTCCTGGACTGGCAGCATTTTGTAGTTTGGAAGGTACTTTGTCAGATAATTTGGCACTTGAAGGCAATGCAATGGTTCTGAGAAGCCAGGAGCACTTTCCTCTAAACCAAAGTGCTCTCAGAGCGCGGCTCCAGGGAACAGTGCTGGCGCTGGAGCCAGAATACCAGCTCAGCTTCCTTGCATGCCAAAACCTGCATTTTTTCTCTTATGGGTCAGAGAAGAAAATCGTTCCATGAAAGGCAAACTGAGGAGGTAACACGTTACTGAACAAACCAGTGAAGAACAGGGTAAAATGAGCCTCTTATAATTCTGCATTTGAGGGAATGGACAAAATTGCCCTTCTACCATGGAAATTCAACAGCTCCCTTAAAAAAAAGAGTGAATTTCCCATTGTTTGAGAAAAAAATCTTACTTCTGATGACTTCATTCCAGGTTAAAAAGAATATTTTTCTTTCACTGGAATATGACAAAATGAATAGAAAAACCACATAATAGCGCAGAAACTACACAACACAAAAATCTGACTTTTTTTTTTTTTCCACCAGTGTCACCATTTTAATTCATGTATCTGCTATTTCCTTTCTACTCTGCATGACTTAAAGATACATGAAAGTAGAAGAGTGCGTGAATGTCCTGAGAGTGCCATCATAGAGAAACTCTGTGAGGGAGATGCTGAGCTCAGATAGAAAGTGTAATTCTAACTAAATTCTTAATGAGCAGTCATTAAAAAAAATATTAATTTAGGAACACGGTTGATTTCTGTTATTTAGGGGCGAAAAAATGCTTCTCTCAATCACCGCTCTTGTGAGAGACAGAAAAGTCCACCTACAATACAAATCATATCATTTACCAGAACCACAAATGAGAGCATTTCTGGTTCCTTCTGCGGCAAGCTTTGACGTCGAGCGGCATTCCCAGCATGGAGACAAATTTATTTATTCATTAATTTAATATATTCAATAAACCAACCAGCACACAGACTTATTCTTTACAAGTAATTAGAATGTATTACAAGCATACAAATGTGCCTAAGATTGAGAACTTGGGTTATAATCTAATGAAAATATTGTCGCTGAATTAATTTCCTATGTGGTGCCAGAGCCATGGAATAAAAAGTATATTGAAAGTCTTCAGAGACCTACTGTCAACAGCCCAGCACTACCTCTATTTTAAGCTGGAGAAGATTGGATTTCAAATGCCTGTTCTTTTTCATGCATGTTCCAGTTGTCTTACAGAAATCTTCCCGGCTTGAAAGGCTTCACAAAAGTTTCAGCGATTAAGAAAGCGAAGAAACAGGCAATTTCTGCACCAAATGTCATTAAATTGCATTAGTCTCACCAAAATGTAGTTCAAATGCAGATCTACCAGGAACTTGAGGCAGCTGGTCCTGTCCATGCCAAGTTGCAGTGCTGTGCGTTGCAGATTGCACCACTGCAGCCGTGGAAAATCACACTGCGCCTGGCGTTTCCTGGTCACAGCCGCGGTCTCTCCCAGCCAGCACTCTGGCAACAGCACGCGGAAGGTCACCACTACTTCATGCCTTCTGAAAACAGGCAGATCCTATACTTGCCTGGTATTTTAATTTCTAAACATTTTGCAAACTAACTAAGGATGCATTGTAGAGAAAAGGAACATTCTTAAGAATGGGACACGTAATTGCTCCAACACCATGCAGAGAGAAACGTTGGGAGTGAGCTGGGATGCAGACACGGGCTGTAATGCTGGAGCTCTCAGGAATGGACCCTCAAACTGAGGGAAGAAGTGCTTATGAAGCACAGCTGTTGGAACTGGTTCTTTGCCTTTCCCTTGGAAGTCAGTCAGGCAGATGAACTACAGCTGGGAAATGGGTTCCAGCTCTGTTTCAGTCAGCTGATAGCAGACGGCCAAACAGAAACGGCCTTGTTGGGCAGAGGGTCTCAAGCAAAGGTTGCCTCACAGCTTGATGCTGCATCTCTGGCATCCTGGAGCTGCCAGCGTAAGAGCAGCCTGCCTTCAAACACGCTGTCGTTTCTTTCAACCCAGTGTACAGATCTGGGGGCTTCTCCCTCTTTGTAGCAATGAAAAAGAGAGATTAGGTCCTTGTGATTATTTTTTTTCGTCATGGATATTTTGCCTGCGTCAGTAAGCTGCAGGTTTCCATTGCTGTGTCCTGCATGAAAGGTTATTGCCACTGGGAGTATAATTACCTGGTTCCGCCCCTCAGTCCTAAAGCAAAAAATGTTTCTTCATAGCACTAAGGTGTAAAGAAAGATCAAGGGAATGCATCATGAGCACTTCTGTGTAAGGCTTATCGGCAGCTCCTTATCAGGTTAATCTGACATCACAGGTGTGAGAGAATGCCCCAGCTGGGGTAGATCACTGGGGGAGTAACTCATTGTGTGCTGCTGGACACCAGTTTACTTGTTACCAGTTGAACAAAGGAACAAATTAAGCAAGGCTGATTAAGTCTTGTTGGTAACAAGGGAGGTGTGGTGGAGAGAGCCGCATGTCTTGGCTGTCTGTGGGTGTGCAGCTCATAACCATTACACAACAGCCACAGACATGCTCCCTCAGGGGAAAGGGCATGGTAATTATAGAATGGGTGTTTAGAGGGAAAAGGCATTTCATATCCCGTGTTCCTCATTTTAATAATACAGACTGCTGCGTTGTGAAACACTTTCCTTAGAAAAGCACTAAATGCTGTAACCCATGTCCTTGCTGAGCCAGCGGCCAGAAGGCATCCCCACTGCGTGAGGAAAATAACTTTAGTTCTCCATCATCCTGGTCACTGCCAGCTTCCCCATGATTCCATGTCTTCAGCCACTACCATTACCCAGCCTCTCAACTTCATTTGGGTGCCTCTGTGTCTTCATGGTTCCCAAAACAATGTCTTGAACACTGAACTCGGTGGAAGAGCCAGAAGTATTTTCGGGAAGAACTGTGCAGAGGCTGTGATAGTCCTGATGCTCCAAAGGGAGAGTGGTTGTTTATGCAGGAAAAAATTTATTTCAGGTAGAAAGTTGTGAGAAATTTTTCAGAGCCTTCAGTAATTTGTATGAAAAAATGGCTCAACTCTGACAAAACCACTTGAATTCTGAATATGCCAAAGAGCCAAAATATCACAGGATATGGAAAGATTTTGGTTTTTGGAGGGGGAGGGATACACAAGCACAGGGCAATGAGAAAAATCTGAGTGCCACTGAGAGACACCATGAGTGGTTTGAGCACTGGAGCCAGGCTTCAACGCTCTGCCCACAGCTCTAGCCTGTCAGTCTTGGTGTCAGCTATTAAATGCTTGTCATAAAAGCACTGCTTTTATCTACCTGTCTGTTGTTTTTCCTTTGGTCACCATCTGACTATGCCAGGGGATAATCAAACCATCATTATCTGCTGCTAGGAGTGGCTCTTATGCTTGCTGCCAGTTTGGCAGTGACAAGCTGGCACAAGGGGCAGGAAGCTTCCTGCATGAGCAGGATTCCTGTTAGTACCCTGCACAGTTCCTTGTGGCCATACCATCCCAAAGGCATACAAAAATATCCCTCTATATCATTTTTTTTGGCTTAAGAAGAGAGAATGCGATGCACTCTTATTGATTAAAAGCCAAAAGATTATCAGTTAATGTAAATCCAGAGGGTACAGAAGAACAAATACTCTATCAAAAGCCAGTAAAATGCACATTGCCTCAGTTATGATTTTTTTTAATATTTTGCCGCTCAGTATTATTTTCTTTCTGCTGCAGTTTGGAGCACACTTCTGGTCATGTCTTATACCATGTCTTGCTCGCCCTGTGATGCCCAACGAGCCAGTGATCTGCAAAAGCAGTGACGCCAAACTAGGGCTCGGCACAGTGTACGGACCAGCTGGTGATGGCCAGGGAGTACAAGCCCAGCCCTGTCAGAGGGTCCTGGTAGACCCAGGCCAAGAGCTGCAGGCCAAGGTGATGGGTATGGGCAGATCATTTCTGAATCTGAAGTCTTCCACAGGTACAAGTGATGGCATGATATCACTTCATCTGAGTAATTAATATTTTTTTCTTGAAGTATGAAGAAAAAAATCCAGTGCAAGTGGTGGCTGTTGTTTTGATAAACAGCACAAACCAAATTCATTAGTGGACTTTCAAAGAGGGTTGTTTTGTTTTCCCACCATAAGTAAACAAAGAAATAGCATTCTCTGTTGTCTCTCTCATTTCAGAATGTACCTGCTGGTTCTTGTGCTAATTACCATGTTCCTCCTGTGGTGGAAAATAGCCCCACAGCATCTTAACTGCAAAATTTGGTTTTCAGGAAAGAACAGTTTTCTCAGAATGTAAAAATTTGTTTCATTCTTACTGAGTAATTGGTTTATATTTGAATATAAATAAATGAGAAGCAAGTATGCTATTTATTTAATAGCATTTAAGGTACAATTGTTTTATACATTGGGGCCATACGGCTGTTTCTTTTATGTTATTAAAAATATCGATAAAACACTAGGCATTCATTAGTTACACCATTTCCAAGTGCACAGAAGGATGAACAAATGTGTTTTCATTATAAGAGGTAATAATAATTAAGAGTGACAGCACCTTATCCTCAGGATCTGCCCCCCAGCAGCAGTTTGACTGATAAAAAAACAGAAGTTAAGATAAGGCAGCAATTATTAAGACAAATCTTCTGAAGGGCTGTTTGAACTCCTGTGTCCAGCAGATAATCTGATTTTACAAGGTGCTCCGAGGGGGGTAGGCTGCATGGGAAGCAGTACCCAGGTGCAGGCCTTTAGCCCTTTGCACCGGCATTTTTACCTCTAGCCATTTCCCTGGCCGCTTCTTCTTTTGTTTGCTACAGCTGTGGCATATAAATCAGTCTTCATTCTGTCTCACTGACACCAAAGAGAAACACAGCACAGACAATGCAGAACACTGAGCCCCAAACGTATTAATCATCTTTTTTTTTCTTTTTTTTTCTTTTGCTGATCCCTTTCACCTATCTTTTTTGGGAGATTCAGAAATAGCTATGGGCAACTCAGTAATTCTTCCTTCATAAATATTAGATGCATGCAGAGCATGAATATTTGAATAGCTAACTCTGACTTAGGTGAAACCAATTGCTAATGGCAATCCATTTTTCCTTAGTGACATTCCACCAATAACAAGCATGAGGGGGACAGGATGACGCAATTTGGAGATGGACAGCAAAAGGGAAAGAAGGTGCTGACCGGGAAAAAAGATGCTTCATTGATCAAGGCTTCAGGTTGAGCTCAGGCCTGGGTATCCTCCCTTACCATGGAGAGAATTTTAGCAGAGATTCGTGCTCAGCAGATACATGCGCGTCCCTAGGAACTAAATACTGGAAAACAGTTTTGAACACTTAAGACTGATTTTTACTGTGTCACTGAACGGCTGCCTCTTGACGTGTTGTGCCCTGTGTGACACTGCACGCACAATGTGCAAACTGTAGTGAGAAGGCCCAGGTGGTGCTCTAGCATCCTCTACTTAGAGGCACAACATCCCCACCTGTAAAACCACAACTTGCGTGGGAAAGGTCTGTTAGGGTTCCTTCAGCCCAGCCCCAGCTCCCTGGTACAGTCCCTTTCTCTCACTGATGCTTGCAGCCCTGTGCTTATAGCCCACGTCAGATTAAGCAGCTGCTCCAGGGGAAAACACTGTCATTTTGGTCCTTAATAACTGTTTTTCAAGCCAGATGAACTCACCCTGCTGCACAAGGGCTGAAATGGTGCAAGTGACGGTGGGGGTGGGAAGGGGGCAGTCCCTCTTAGTGACAGCAGGTTAGCTGTAAAACTGCATGGTTTGATTTTTAATAAAGAATAGAAATAGCGACTTTATGCCTGCGGCACAGAAATGTAGTGTCACTGGACCTGGGGAATGGCAACGAGCAATCAGATGGGACCGGATCAAACCTCAGCTGAAGTTCACATTCATGTTTACATGACCCAAGAGACACCAGTATGTATCGATCATCTTCTATTGGTCTCAAATTTGCCATTACTGGATTAATACTTTACGATCCATGGGTAATCCTTATACATAATTGTCTGGTTCAGCACGCAGCTCCCCTTGGCTGCATTTTACCTCAGGGAAAATTCTGTTGGGTCTCTCTGGGATCATCACGGCCACCACAGTCTGGTTTGCCAGGCTCCCACCACCTCAGCCTGTGCTGGGGCAGCGCTGGCGGTGAGTTGGGCACAGCAGGCACTGTGGGCTTGTGACAGGGCCCGGCAGCTGCCTGTGCCGGTCCCCATGGACAATGTCCTGCCTGCCCCCAGGACACTCTGATGCCCGCAACTCTGACAGGCAGAGCCGAGTCTCAGTGCCAGCACAGGGCCCCTTGTCTCGACCCAGGGAGACCGGCTGCCGATCCATCGCTCGAAACACCACCTGCAGCCTCAGCAAGAGCCCACACAGAGGCTTGGGAAGAGAGGATAATTCCTGAGGCGGGCGTGCTGAGTCAGCCTTTCCCTGCCAGCCCACTGAGCCCTGGCAAACGGCAGGAACGTTGGACGCTGCACCCAGAGCACGGCTGGGAGCCGCAGCAAACAGCCCTCAGCTCCACAGGCTTCTCTGGCTCTTGGACAACGACACAGCAGGCGGTAGCAGCAAGCACTGATGTCTTCCCTGAAGCAGCTCATGCTTCAGCCCTCTGCTAGGCCATGGATGAAGCAGAGGTGAGTTGCTGCGTTTGTGGTGTAGCTGTTTTCTATAATTGAATGACATTTCATAGACTCACAGAGTGGTTTGGGTTGGAAGGAACCTTAAAGCCCATCCAGTTCCAACCCATCTGCCTTGGGCAGGGACACCTCCCACCAGACCAGGCTGCTCAAGGCCGCATCCAACCTGGTCCTGAATACCTCCAGGGAGGAGGCATCCACAACCTCTCTGAGCAGCCTGTGCCACTGTCTCACCACCCTCATCGGTCCTTGGTATCTTCTATAGCTGTGCCTGTAGCCAGTGGCAAAGGAGAGGAGCACCCAGCTTATCACCACCCCAGGCACGCTCAGAACGCTACTAGGCTTATTGCAGTTAACCACTCACAGCCATGTGCTTCAGCTGAGCCTTCCTGGCACTGCTGGGAATGAGAAGCACCTGCCCCACACACCTCTTTGTCCTGACAGAGCTCTCTCCAAGTGGTTGGTGGTTACATAATCTTTAATTCTTACGGAGTTTTCCTGCCCTAAACTAGTCCATGCCAAACCAGCTGACAGCCGTGACGATGTGTAAAAGTCTGTCCCCATCCCTACAGTGGAGATCTCAACCTGCAGCTCTTCTGCGGAGGAGTTCTCACACCAAAGCATGGTGTGAAAGGAGACCCTACCATTGCTCTTGCTGTCTCCCCTTGGAAGAAATAAGGGCACCCGCTGAGCAGCCCGGGCTACTGTCGCACGCCACTGAAACTATTAACACAATGCCCAGCTGTCACAGTGCTCTGGTTTTCCTGCCTGAGAGAACAGTGGTGCCACCCGCAGTACACAGAGAACAGGCTTCCAGTCTGCAAAAGCAAAGAAAGAACTGCACACAGAAAGAAAATCCTGCTTTGTTTACAGGTTACTTTTATTTACAAATATACTGAAGTGTAATCTCTCTCTTTTTTTCTTTTTCTGTTTTTATTTAGAGTGTGTGTGTGTACGCACGCATGTGCACGTGGGAAAGAGCATAATGTATGAAAAACTCATGTATCTTAGCTGCCAGGCAATGGTGGCAGGAAAAAAAAAAGTAGTGAAATGACATTTAAAAACACTAATAAATAATTTAACAATGACAAGTAATTAAATTAAAAAAAAATCCGATCTACATACATTACGGTGGTTTGTTACCAACACAAAAGAGAAAGGAGCAGAGAATCTATGGTGAAAGGAGCTGGTTAAGTACGAGAGAGCATAGTCATATTTTTTACAAGTTAAACAAATTGTAACGGACAGCTACAAAATACTACATTTCGATAACATAAATACAGAATATATAAATATACAAGTAATACAGCCATACACAGCTAAAAAATAGGGTGTTCACTTAAAAACAGAGTTCCCAATGCAAAGTATCTGGCAGCCCCTTCACTGTCACTGCTGAGCAGACACGGGCTGCATCTTTGAGGAGGGCAGACGGCTGTCAGCTGATCCTGACAGGCCTCAAATGAGTGAGACTGTGCTTAAATCCCACCAAATCCAAAAGACTGCAGGTACCTGGCAAGAGGTAAGCGAGCACCCAAGTACCCCATAACCAGAGCAAAGAGCGGCCCGAAGCCCCAGCCACACTGCTGTGGTGTGGCAGACGGCTGTCCATGCCACCAGGGTGAGGAGGGCAGGCTGGAGGCGACCCGCACACGCAGAGAGCATCTGCTGCTCAGCAATGCATGCGGCAGTCTGGGCACGGGCTTGGGTAAAGCACTATCCTGAGCACCTAAGACTTTGGGTACTGTGGCTTCAGCTCCCACGGCTCTGATGTACTTCAGCAGCTTCTCTGTCCTTTCACTGTCGTGACCAAGCTCCAGGCTTGGAAGAACCTTTCTCTTCCTCCTGGATTCTGCTGTCAACTGCTAGTGACTTTTGGGGACAAGCAGAATTATTATGTCACCATTCAAAGAGGTGCTCTCACAAAACCCAGCTTGCAGCATCCCTAGCAGCATCACAGAGCCACGTTCCCTGGTGGAGTGGCTTGGGTCATACTTCTCATCCTTAAGGAAACTGGAAGGGAGTCCTGAGTAGGAAGAGGTAAATGGGTTCACATCATACCTGGAAGGTTTGCCAGCATGAAGGACAGCATGATGGTACAGTGAGGTTTCTGAGTTGCTGCTGACAGAGTGACAATGACCCCTCAAAGGACCTGGTAATGCTCATCTGACTCATGCAGGGAGGGTCTGAAAAATCCACTCAGCAGCCCTCATGAGACTCAGGTGAGCCGCATCTCAGGCGTCTTTAGCAGCAACTGAGCCAAGTGATCTGGATGCTTTTGATGACAGAGTTTAGAAAAGGAGATCAAAATGCCTAGGATGATGATTCAATCTCAGTGATTGCAGCTCCCACACTTTACTTACAGAGACATAATTGTCCCCTACGTGGTGACTGAGAAACACATTTACCACTGGCCCCTTAACTGCTCCTGGTGCAAGGTTTAATCCAGAGGGCTGCAGTAAACAAGTGGCCATGAACAGCAGTGTGTGGTAGGAACCGTCCCCTCTACCGCCAGCCCTGCAATGGGAACGTGCTGCTGACCAGCCCAGAGCCCAGCAGCTGCATCAAGGGCAGTGCTGCTCCGTAACCATTTCTGAGTGCCGGGAAATCGCTAGGTGCCACCATTACAGATACGGCAACTGCACAATAGAGACCTCTGTGAAAGGCAGTACCCAGAATATTCACGCTGATCGCACCATTACATTTTTCAAACATTATTGAGTAAACACTGAAACCTAATCAATCATCTTTTACTTAATTGCATCTTGTCACAACTTTAGCTTAACATGTATTCCTTGCTTAGCCAAAATAACATGACTGAAACACTGTGAAGAGCTCACTTGATGCACTTACATTAGAGGGGTTGATTTCCTAGGGAAAATGATCACTGTAAGGTGCATGTAATAAACTGCTGTCATGACCTCTAGCCTTCAAGCTCCCATATGTGCAATCATTGTTTGTGGTTTCTGTGGAAGTGCCAGATGCTAAGAATTTTTGGCAAGAGTTTATCAATTTGACTCAGTGCAAGATATTACTGTGATACGGCCCATTAAACACTTTACTTTCACCTTATCGGTGACATTCCCTTGACAATAGATGAGTAAAGCAGAAATCAGAAAGGTCAGAGGTTGCTATATAACCTTTTACTGCAGGTCCCAGGTTAAAACCACAATCATCACACTCCAGTAGGGTAATTCATTCCACAAAAAAAGTGACATTTATTTTGCTTTAATGAACTTTGGCATTTGCCAGATATAACAGGTCCGCTGGAAATCATTGGCTATGCATTCCTTCCCTTGACCAGCAGCAACCCACAGTGGCATGGGAAACCTTACACATGCCAGAGGGCTTGACTGTGTCGTGTACGTGGCACCAGAGATGGTAGAATATGGGGGAACAAACAGCTAAGGCACCATACAACACACCAAGGGAAGAGGAGGTGGTATGTGCAGGCAATGAAAAGAAAAAAAATGCGGCAAACAGTCCTACGAAAAATCAGCAAAAGATGATGGTTACTTCAGCTATAAAATGGGATATCTGATTCTTTCCTTGGAAATGGATGTTTTTTTCAACATCCAGCCCAGAAGCAGAGGTAGAGTTGGGACAAGGCAGTTCCCCAAACCGTAGGTCACATTATAGTTCTCATACAAGTCACTGTAAACTCTAAAAATGCCACCTTGATCCTGCCAGAAATGAGGGACAAAGCAAGGTTGTGCCTATGTGTAGAGTCTATAATTCTGATATGTTTGAGATGGTGAAGATGCTTTTCTAGGACTCTAAAGTAGCACAGCAGAAGGATGGGGAGGAAAATGGTGGTGACAAATGTTTATAATGTGCCATATGAAATCTGCTTGCGTGCTTCCCTGCAAGCAGTGAGGATCACCTGAGTTCTTTATAAATGTTTACTATCATGCAGAGAGAAAGGAAATCATTATTTATTTTGATACACAAGGAAGAGGAAAGGTAATTGAGGGGGATGGTTAAGAAAAGAAAATTCTTCCAATTTCTAAACATATACAGGGGATCACAACTTTCACCTGAAAATCCACATCCCTGTCAGAAAGCAAGAGAATGGTTGCTAGCAAAGCAATCAGGTGCGATGGACCCATCTCCCTGGCACAGCACCTTGGGCTCCACCATGGAGAGAGGGGTCAAGAGCCTGCAGGGAGGGGAACATCACCCCGGCATCCCTGCAGACATCAGCCCCTTCTCTCATGAATGGCAGGCTCTGGGTCTGCCACCACGCTGCAGCAGGAGGGGTTTGCCTTGGGTCTGCGCTTTGCTCTCCTCATGGCACACACGGAGCCTTCTCCTCCAGGGCTTTCCTTGCCTCCATAGAACGAAAATGCACACACTTATCTTGCAGATAAAACTTCGCTTTTTCAAGGAACCTCTAACCCACTCGGTCCCCGTTTCCATGTTGGGGAGGAATGTGATCTTACTGTTTCCCTTGGACCTATCACTGATCCTTGCTACCCACCCCTCCAGGACCATTCTCCCACCCACAAGGGGTGGGCAGCAACCCAGCAGCTCCGGCTCTGCTGCAGCTGTGGTGCCTCCGTTCGCGGGGGCTGCTACGGCCACGGGGCCCTACTCTGGCCTCCCCCCACCACGATGGGGTCCCAGGGAGTCCCATGATCCTACAGAAGGCGCTGAGCTCCACGATAGACTCTGAAGCCTGGCTGTAACCAGTCCTCAGCTTGGAGGAGTCAGATTAACCAATGCTTTGGACTTGTTTTCGGCTATTATGGTCAATATATTAAAGGTATTTATTTAAGAAAGTGCCGACCCTGCCAATCTTTCCCCATGAGCTCTATTTTGAACACACCCTATAATTACAGATATTACCCTGGCAAATTTTCCCCATCAAGTTTTCTCCACTAAGAGCCATGACCGTACTTGTCTGACTCTCCACATTATAATTATCACCAGGCAATATTTATAACTATACTATTATTATTTATGATATTTTATGCCCTACGAAAACCTATATGACATATGCTCAAACTTCAGCATCTGAGACATTCACACTTCAGCTGGGACGTTCCCTTCAGTTTGCGTCTGTGTTCTTCTCACACTTGCGTTAGTTGCAGTATTTGTTGTGAATGCAGGAGCCCCGTCAGTGTGAAACCTGCAGGACTTGGGTTAGACTCCAGCTCAACATATCTAAATCTCCCATTGTGATCTCTTCCACACTGTTTCCCCCAGATGGTGCACATTTCAGGACTTTTGATGGCTCAGGCTAGAACTGTATATTATAGATTCTTGCTGAGGCAAGATAATTTAACGAAAGGAGTGCTTAATTATTCCAAATGGACAATGGAGCATAGCACATTTATGCCTCATGCAAAAAATGTAAATGTTTTATTCTCACACTTAAAAAAAATTAAATAAAACTCTGTCTTGTAAGCACCTTTAGTTCTAATTATTTAAGATCAATACTAACCTAAATGCCTCTGTCCCTAACATGCATCTCCTCTCCAGGGTCACAGACCTTTCTTATTATGAAATCACTGGCGTTCTCCACGCATATCACTGTTAACCAGTTTTCTCAGTATCAGATGCATAAGGGCTATAAACTAATGAGCAATCTAGGTTATGTAGAAAAACTGTAGAAAGGAAACAAATGTTGAACGTCACATTTACATTAACTTCTCACAGTTCAAATGGCAATTTATCCACAACATAGTATGAATCATGCAGTAAGAAAAGGGAGGGATCTCCAGTTTCTTTGATTTATTTGTCATATGGTTGACTGATGTCAGTATCAGTGACTTCAAAAAAAAAAGTTTAAACATCCAAAAGAAAGGAAGGGAGAAAGGAGAAAAAGGTCTAGCTTTCCGCAAATCCATTTCCTTTATAACGATGAACTCAAAGCAAACCAAACCAAAGGCTGCTGAAGAGCAGGGTCTTCTGTTCCTTCCGTGCTTGTCTCGTGGTCTGGTGCAAGCGGGGAACCAAGGGTATGGGAGTGGTGGATGTGTTTTGCTTATATATATGTATGTATGTAGGTAGGTATTTTTATATATAAACATACATACACATATATGCATACAGATATAGTCTTCCTAAAAATGCTCTTTGCAGTCCACAGGCAGCAGGAGTGAAGGAAGAGCTGGGCAACATATGGCTGTAGAGTCTGCACTGGAAAAAGTCACTGGCTAAATATATGTTGGCTGTTTGTTTTCTTTTATTTTCATGAGGCAAAATATGAGCTCTGCATAGAGTACAGCCTGTCAATGGGGTTTCCTACTCTAGCCTGCATGGAGTTAACTTCGGAAGAGGCAAGAAAACAGTCGCTCAAGCTAGTTAAAGAGGTATCACTGTCGATATCATGAAAAATGGAGTCGTTTCCTGCAAATGAAACGTATACGTTAAGCTGGATTCTGCGCAGCCAGGAGGACACAGTACACACAGATGCTCACATGTTGCACACCGCAGCAAATGGGAACGCTCCTGGGTTTGTTTTACACGTTAACGTAGTTTCACTCTAATGGTCTGACCTTCAAAGAGGAAGGTGAGCAACGCGTCCGGAGCTCAACTGGCAGAGGTGCCACTCAGATCTGCCAGGATTTAATTTACACCACAGTCAGCAGCACAGAAGTCTTGGCTGACAAGGTGAGCAAATGGTGCTGGGGAGGAAGAGGTCCCTGGCTCTCCATGAGCTGGGATCTGGCATTCGCAGGAGCACCGGGGCAGGAGCACCGGGACCAGACTCCGAGGGCCCATGACAGGGAAAAGCGGTCTGAGAGTCATAACCAGTAATGGTCTTCATTTACACACAAGGTAAAACACAGATCTACGAACGCGATGGGACCCAGGAGGAGACCCAGGTTCCCTGGCCTCAAGTGAACTACAGTTGTAAACATGCTTTCATTTCAGAAAATTACACTCTTTGGGGACTGGCTTGGAATAACACCTTTTATTTCCCTTAGCAACTACAATCTCGGCTTATTTCAGCTCTCAAGGTACCAGGAAGAGCTCTAGCTCAAGTCCTGTGAGCAATAAGAAAGTGTTAGTCTGGCTCGTTTTCCTCATGCTCCTCATATGAATTGGCTCTGTGCTATGTCCTGCACTGGTTTGGAGCATGGTACTCACCTCTTGAGGACTTCTGCTTAGAAAGCCAAGCAAGTTGTTAGCAACAAAATCACAAGCCACCTAATGCTCATTTGCACTTCAGATGTCCTCAGCTCCTTCCAGGATTTACCAGATTGCCTGGTGTGCACTGTGGACTTGTTTTAATAGGAAAAGCAGTAACACAGTCCCAAAGCAGATTTCTTGTTGGCCTGTGCATGCCATACTCATGAAATGAGATGCACGTGGACCTCTACAATCAAGTGCCCCTGGTCAGCAGAAATGAATCTGACGTAACCAGCCCCTGAGGGCTACAGCAAGGCCAACAATCACAGTTTGAGAAATTCTCTTACATTTTATTTAAATGCCACACTGCAATTGTCCAGAATCAATTATTAGGCATTTAATGCTTGTTAGGTGTACCTATCCACTTGATAGTGCATGGCCTGGAAATCATGAAAGCAAGCCATCATCTTGACTTTGGGCAGAGAACAAAACATGCAGGAGAAATGTCCCATGTTGACACATCTCTTAGTAGCTCAACTGCTGTTCCTTAGCAAATCCACGTATCCAATCTGAGGGATCTTAGAGGGGTGCTTATTCATTTTGGGATGACTAAATTATTTTGCTTTATTAGATCACGTTTCAAGGCACTTTTTTCCCAAAGCTTCTAAGAAAAAGGAAAATCTTGTGAGGGAGCTAGAATTTGGTACTGGTTATTTTTCAGTGTCTTGAATAGTGGTTTAAAAAAGTGGAGCTGGCGAGATGATGTTGCTTGTTTTATCATTTATCAGAATCATACTGTGAAATAGTTCTGAAGGGTTTCCAGAGCCTGGGATGAGCTCTTTCTAGCCCCTAATGTGTACATGAAAATATACACACAAAACTGACTGGTACAAATTCCCTAGTACAAATCCCAGAAAAAAATATTACAAGAGCAAGCAGCTCTACTGACCCTGTAGTGTGTCAACCAGCATACGAACCCTGCTATTTCTGATGCGGCAGAATGATGCATGCCTTACCATAAGGGTTCATGTGGTCGCCTGGCATTTGTGGAGGGGTAAGACCCTGCTGAAATGGGTCTGTGCCATAACTGCTTTGATCCATTGCTACAATCTGCTGCTGTGGCGGTGCAAGTGGTGTGTAAGATGTCATCATCCCTTCCATTCGGTTGGACATCACTTCTGCAAAGCAAACAAGAGAGCACAGTCACTGCCTAGAACAGAGGCAGCAGAGAGCAGCATCAGTGACAGTACAGAACCCGAGCAGGGCGAGCGCAGCCAGGTGTGCCCTGTCATTCAGAGAGACCTTCCAAACCTTGAGAGTACAACCCTGAGCAGTAACTCGAAAGTCTGGTGATTTCTCACTACATCATTGCTGGATCTCCTGGGTGCTGGAGCATATCTTCCCAAAGCCTGTCCTGTGCGTGACATAGCCTTATTATTCTCTACCTTCTGTTAGTACCAGTATTTCTGGCTCCGCACAAAGAGGAGGACTGGAGGCTGCAAGGCCTCCAGAAAATCCACAGAGCAGGGCAAGCCCTGGTGCCTCTGCAGCTCCTGCCCCAGGGTCCAGCCAGGTACTGGGGCACAGGAGGGGTTTCCTGTGCCATGGCTGCCGCAGTGATGCTGGCACCCTCCAAGCAGCCCGCAGATGCCCAGCTGAGCGTAGCCTCCCTTTTGTCAGGAGAAAACGAACTGGAGGATCTACCTGGAGTGAGCCTCCCGGACATTTCCTCCAGTGAAAGCACCTCTACTGCACTTTTCTTCTAAAAAGGAGGTAACAGCAACTGTGTAAGCACTGCCAGGGTTTGGCAGTGGAAGAACTCTGGGAACTCTGTATTTCCACTGAGGATGGCACAGGTCACAGACCTGTGCATTCCCTCTATGGTTGTACTTAAGACATTAAATCCCCTACCTTGCCCTAGTCGCTGTGAGTTTTGTTGCTCCTGCTGCTGCTGATGCCTTCGTGCTAATTTTTTCATCTGAATAAAAGAAGAAGAAGAGAACAATTTCATGGCTCAGAATGCACCGATTTTATTTCCTCACAAAACTCTCTGCAAACACTGAATTGACTCATACACACTGTTTGTATTCACGCACACACCACTGTGGGTTCAGCTTCATTTCAAAGCTTAAACATTTCAGTTTCCAGTTTGTATTTGCATGCAAAATATACTCCCACTTCCATGTTGCTTTGAGCTCATGAACTTAATGTCTGTGTTTGAAAGTTGTCTTTCTCGTATGGATGCAGACAGCAGTGCATGCAAAACGTGCACAGCTCAGCCCCTGGGATCCCCTACGGTGGCTGAGGGAAACCCACATTGGAGGACAATTTACTTTTAAGAACCTAAAAAACAACCTACCTTTGCTCTTTGGTTCTGAAACCAGACCTGGACAACTCGCACGCTGAGTCCTGTTTCAGCTGCTAGTGTTTCTCTGACCTACAGGAGGAAATGTTTAATGATGTAATTTTTAATACTTTTTAAAAAAGAACTAATCAGCCCTGCTAGGAGGAATATGCCTACACTTACAACAAAAACTGCATGTACGGAATCACTTTTTAAAATTCCTCATATTTTCGCACAGTACGTTCCAGTTCTATCCTCATGTCCCTACCAGTTTTGTAAGTACTGAACAAATAGCCTGAGCTGTGTAAAATGACACTAAGGCATTTCATGGTTTTTGTTTTACCCATAAACAAGCTCTGTGCAAAAAGATACAAATTGTTGGGGCACCTACATATTGTTGTAAGCACCTACCTTCCTGCAGGGCTTGGAAGACACTTCAAAGGATGCTTTGAATGCTCGTCTCTGCTGCGTAGTGAGTATTGTCCTTGGTCGTTTAGGTCGTCTTGGGTCCTTCCCATCATCGCTTCCCTTTCCTTGGGTTACTTGCCCTTTGGTGGGCTTAACATCCCCATCTTCATCATCACTTTTAACTGGTGAAAAATAAACAGGTTATAACGTTGCACTTGTTCCCCCAAGATAACATGGTATTTGAGAACTGCTCTTCAGCCACCAAACTACTTAAGAGGTTCAACAATTATCCCGTGTTGATTAGTACACCTAAAGCCACTGTGGTCCGGAAGAGACTAAGACGCCTGGGCACTGTCTAAATCAAACACCACAAAAGCATAAAAATGTTTTTGAGTTTTAATTGAGGGCATGGGACTGACCAGGGGACGGAAATTCAGAATATGCTTCAATAGTTCCAGGAACTGGCCACAGAGACTTTGTGCCCTTCCAGCACTACTTGGTTCCCCACTTGCCCACCCGCTGCAGCCATGCCACAGACATACTCGCTGCCCTTCCCGGCAGAACCACGTCCTTTCCCGAAGCACCGGCTGCAGACAGTTACTACTGCCCACACCGCTATGGCAGCAAAGTAGTATAAATGCAAATAGCACAATAATACCTCAAAGTCTGTTTAGCTAAATATATTGTTCTGAATAGTCTGAAGCTCTAAAGAAAACATTAAATATAATCTTTGTCTTCCCATTTCTGCGTACCACAGAAACCATCAGTATTCCTGTTCTGTGTATGCCTATGTGTCTACATGTGCATGCACAAATTTCTCTTAATTGGTAAATACTTACAAATACATATGTGCTTGTGTAGGTCAGACAGATCATTTGTATTGTCTACTGTCAAATCCTAAATCTTTGTGCAATCTAAAGATATTGTGTGTTAATGCACTTGGAAATCTCAGTTGCAGTGGCAAAGGCTGAAGTGTAAGTACAAATTTTATTGTGAAAAACAACTTTTGAACTCAGCATATCTTATTTCACCACAATACTGACTTTTCTTCCAGAAAATATTAATAACCTATTATAGGGACTTCATCATGAAGAAATACACTGCAATTTTTATATACTCAAAGATCACATTTGGGGAATTAACAAATGAGACTTTAATTCATTTTAGGGTCTGATTATTATGCACCTAGCAATCTAATCACCTTTTACTTTAATAAGCATGTTTTGCCTAATGATTAAGGAGAAGTTCAGTCATTTTAATAACCATGACATTATTAACTTTCCAGCATGCCATTTCTAAGGAAAGGTTTGTGAGGATTAATATTGCCCATTGGAGAGTTACTTTTGTGTCCAGTGGATAAATATTTGATTGGAGAAGGACACATTCTTAGCCAGGGCTATGTGAAATCATTTGCTCTCATGCAGGCACCTGGGAAAGCTGTGTTTCCAATGTCTCAGACAACAGGAGACAAAACATCCCATTTAATTTGTCAACTTGTTTTTCAGGTTTGGGTTTGTCTAACAGAGAATAAAGAGGAAAAAAAGGCATCTCCAGGAGTAAGAAATGACCCCCTGTGCCAAGGGGAAATGAAATGAAAGCAAAGGCTGTTTTGTGCCACTGTGGTACCTTACTACCAATCACAAAACACAAGGTCTGGTCCCGATGGAGAGCCCACCCAGACCCAGAGCCGATCTCAAAGGCAGCTGGCTGGAAAACCACAGGCACCAGCACCTGGCAGGATACATGTGCCACCACTGTGGCGGCGGGACAGCCCTGCACAGGCAGCTCTTCCAAGGGAGTTTGCCTGGACACAGACAGACAAACAGCAGGGTGCTGAAGCTGTTGATGAGAATGCTGAAGGGCAAGGAGGAAACTCGCATGCCTCAGGCAAATTCAGAAAGAGCCCAAACACAGTGACATGAGATTTACAGAGCATAGCACTCGAGGTCCTGCAAACACAGCACGGCACTAAGTAACACCCTGCTCCAAGAAAGACTTCAGCCCCACACATCCTGTCGAGTCAGCAGTGACCTTTTTCTTGCAGCATTCCTGACACGAAAACATAAAATTTCAGCAATGTGGAGAATATGGCTCTCAGATTAGAGATTAAGGATAATTAATGCTCCTAGCTAAATTGGAATAATGCATTTTCCCATAAACCAGAGGCAAATATTTCTGTCATTTGTACGCTTAATGGAATGGTAATTGTTGATTTTCTTAGACATTTTCTTGGGAAACAAGTGTGCGATGATGATGTCTGGCAGCAATCTGTGCACACACTGTCTCTAGTTTTGAATCAGCCAGGGCACACCAGCAGCAGGAGGATTCCAGTGTCCTTGAGCACACACAGCACAGGAAGAAGGCATTCTGTCTCTCTTGGAACTGCCTGTGAGCCTGAAAGCCAGTTCCAACTGTAACTATGGCCTGATCCCTGGGATCTGGACAGGATAACCAAAACCGAGCACGTGAACTGTTTCTCCTGTGCAGCTCTGTCTTCCCAGCCCTGGACAGCCAGCCAGTGGATTTTGCTCACTTTCTCTTAAAAACTTCCCTAGGAAATGGGTCGGAGAAAGGAAGTATCTGTCTCTCCATCACCACCATGAACTCAGGGAAGACGCCCATCAGCTGCTATCAGATGTGAGGGCTCTCCTGCCTTCTTCAGGAAGAGGCAAACGCTCTGGGCACCACGTGGTGACCCTCTGCCTGAACTCCCAGACCAAGCCATGCAGACTCAGTTCAACCCCCCTATCCCGCACAAGAGAGGTCACATTGCAGATCAGCAATAGTGCATCTTAGGAAAACATTGAGTCTGTCGTCCCTTGATCCTGAACAGTTGGCATTCATCAGGAATGGCACAGGACCTCATGGATGCTCTTGGAGATCTGTGCAGGCAAACTCTTTGTGGCTCACTTCTGTATCACATGTGTGCACACGGACGATGTCCCAGGCTGACACCAGAACAGGGCTCATCACAAAACAGCAAGCAGGGAGCAGAGATGATCAGAAAGTTGAGCCCTGCAGCACAGGGGAGACGCAGTGCCAGAGAGGAGGCTGGGTGGAAGTCAGGGGAACCAAGCACTGCGGCTGGCTCGAAAGCATCCAGAGACAGACTCCCCTAAACGTCTCATTCCAGTTATTGCTTTTTATTTTTCTTTTTGCGTGAAACTCCTTGCCTGCCTTAACAGGAGCGGGAACGCAGGCAGCCTGGCCAAGTGGGCAGCTGTCCCGGCTTCCTGTTCTGCACACGCTCTTACTGCAACACACACCCACTGCTCGGCTTCTTTCGGATTCTCCTCAGTTGGAGTTCTCTGGGTTATAGTTTTTCTTGAAGTCACCATTTGTGATTGGAAGAGAGAATGCTCTTGAAAATCCAATTACTTCTCTGCCCATTTTCCTAGATCAGTGCTGAAAGTGTATGTGTAGAAAACGCCCTGAAAAATGCGTTAGGTGGATGGAAGATTGCCTATGGAAAACAGCATGCTTTGAATGAGGTCTCAGGTAACCAAAGTCAGTCTGATTCCCATTTTGTGACCTTACAGCAAAGTACCTTTGTGAAAACAAAAAGTTTTTGTCCTTTACTAAGCAGCAAGTTAGGGAAGGGAGGTAAGTTAGGGAGAACAGACTGCAAGTAGGGATTTTTTCAGTTGTGCCTGCTGATTTGCATGGGTGGCATGTGCACACAGATAAAGTGGCTGTGTAAATGGACATACTTTTCTATAAGAAAGCTTTACAAACCCTTGTGGCTTTTCCACTTGGAGAAGGTGTGGGAGAAGCTCACCTGAGTCTGAGTCATCCGGGCTGACCGAGCTCAACAAGTCTTTCTCTTTTTCATAGTCACTTTTGCAGAGCAATTGCCCTTCCTTAAGGACAAACTCGTCCCCTTTCCTCAGCTGCCGTTCACAAACACAGCAGCAGAAGCAGCTTAAATGGTAAACACACTCCAGGGCTCGCATCACGAATTCTGTTGGGGCGATCTTTTCCATGCAGCCACTGCACTTTGCAGCAAACAGCCTGTAATAGAGAAGCAGTAAAGTCAAAAGGAACGTCAGATCACACGCTGCATGAATTTAAATACAACAAATTCTTTAATTTAACTACAGATCAGTTTGGCTCATGCTCTCGCACACTGGGAGACTTGCATCCTTAGTCTTGGAAACATCACAGGCATGCAATTCATTCAAATCTCAATCCCTTTGGTCTAGAGAGTCCCAAATCACCTTTGCTGGATAAAAAAAAAACACTGAAATTTGTCCTTATCTCACTGTTTTGTTCCTTTTCAAAATGCAAGACAAGAAGGAGCTCTCTGAGTTTGGATAACTTGTTCAGAATCAAATTTATTTTAATTGACCCTTTAGAGGAGTGACCAATTCATGCTTTGTTTTGTGTAGGCTCTCTGGTTTCAGCATTTAAACCCCACTCTGAATAGGTTTCATGACTTTCCATTTTTGGCACCATCTGTCTCTGAGGAGGCTGATAAATGAACACAGAAAAAAGCATGAAAACTTTGAGCTATGGCTGAGGAGAAGTCACATGCAATTGCACACATGCAATTGATAAAGAGAGGAGGGAAATAACATGGCTTTTCTTTGGATGTTGAGTTATTCCAGAACAACCTGTCTCTGAAGGGAGTACCGTGCATTTTAAATGGTGTGAAACATCCTTTGGCAGAGATAGGCAGTGATACAATCTGCTAAATTACTACTATAATCACAGGCTCTAGAACATACCCTGTATTTCAGACCAGTTCTTATTAAACCTTTATAAACCTCCTCTTTCATCCATCATTAATTTTCTAAGATAAAGTTAGGATGATTTAGATTAATTTTATTTTGCTTTTCTAATGGCAACTGTGAATCTTCTTCAGTGAACCTTTAGGATGCGGGCTGCTTCAAATAGAGATGAAGAGCCAAGATATGTCCCTTTATCGCACAGTCGGTTCGGCGATTTGAAATTCAGTGTCTTTTATGGCAATACATCAAAGTGCAAGGTGCAGTAATATTTACATTTCAGCAATGAAATTAACACAATTGCACCAACATATCCACAGGAAAAAAAGGAGATTCTGCCTTTTAGGATAAGGCATGCTGATTTTTTTGTCATCCTCAAAATTATGCCCTTCTTTATAAAAGGCGATTCTCTTGGATTTTAGAAGGCAGAGGCTCTGGTACTTGCTGATTCCTCCAAGGCCTCCATTTTGTCTGAGCTGGGAGAGCAGTGAAATGGCAGTCACCAGCTCCTCGCCAGAGCCATGGAGCAATGGAGTGGGCAGGAGCGAAAAGAAAATGTAAACACATTTGCATACGGCATCCAAGGAGAGGCTGAGTGCCCAACAACTTGTGGAGTTTTCCCACCTGTATCTTTTAATCCAATAAGAGAGATCCACGCTGTTAACCTTGCTGGCTCAGTGCGTCCCTCCGCACAGCGCCAGCCATGAGGGAACGGCCGTGCACAGCACCGGCCACATAAGTGGGCCCAGTGGCTCCTTTTTGGGTACACAATGAACTAAATCTGATAAAGGGAAACCGACGGCACGCAGGACCCATGCACATTGCCAGTACACAGCCCACTTAGTGCATAGCCTGTGGGGTTTGTCTGCACGGTTTTTTGCTGTTAGATGCAAACTTCAACAGAAAGAGAAATATGATTTTTATGTTCTGAGTAGTAATTGCTGCAACGTCAATGCTTTAGCTCGAATATTCCTAAGCAGGAAATATTTTTATCTATACACAACAACATATCTGAAAGGATTAAAACACGCAGGGAAAAAAAGAACAAGGAGATTCCAAGCGCTTTAGAAAGTTGTGTTGAACTGCTTAAGCCTCCCTGACTCAGTTTGTTAAGGCTGCGGTAAGGATGGAGTGCACCCACCAAGCCTGGGCACGAACGAGCGCGGTGTAAGGGCACCTGGCTGCCTGAACTGGCACCAGTCGGGTGGCACCACTCGGACCCTCGGGCTGCCCCAGGAGCGCTGGAGCAGCGGCGGCTGCCGCGTCCTGCAGGCTCCTGGCTCCGGTTGTGCTTCCCACAGGATGCGGGGGCTGAGCAGCCCTCGGAACGAAACTCCTGCGGGACCGCGAACTGAACCGAACCGAACCGAACCCTCCGCGGTGCTGCCGGGATAACGGGGGCCAAACTCGCGCCGGGACCGCGGGTATTAGGAAAGTAAGGAACACCGCGGGGCGGCGGCTCCTGCCCCGCTCCCTGCGCACCGGGACCCGCAGCGCCCTCCCGAACCACCGCCGCAGCTAGGGCAGAAGGGGCGCGGGACGTGGTGCAGGGCGCTGCCCGCTCTGCCCGAGCGTGACCGCCCCGTGGGCGCATCGTTGCGAGCCGCCCGGCTCCCCCATCCCGCACAGCTCCTCAATCCCGCACGGCTTCCCTATCCCGCACGGCTCCCCCATCCCGCACGAGTCCCCCGGGCTGCCTTTATCAAATAAGAGCCGTCTCACACACAGAGAACACTGCGCGCTCTTTGCTGGCCGCTGACTGTGTCGGCAGCCGCTGCTGCCCCAGCGACGCTTCAAAAGACAGCACTTCAGCTACAACGAATTACAGCGTTGTCAGTGCAGTATGAACTCACTCAAATCGACATTAAATCCATCTGACAGTGCTGCTCGGACTTCATCGCTTTAATTTGTTCATTGTCAACGAAAGAAAATGCCACCCTCTGTACTCGCTGTGTTCTAGCACCGCTCACGCGGATGCACACACATGCGTTGCACCATGTTGGATTTCATTCCAAGATTATAAAATCTTCATTAACCCTACCTAATAAAGTGTTTATAGGTATTTTTTCAGCTTCCAGAGAGTAACCCAAGCTTATGTAGGGGTTTTTTTTGCACAAGAAAATCTCACAACAGGAAACTAATCATGACAAATGACCAGACTTTGGTATCTGTGATCTAAAACACTGCTCATTAGACTGTTCGTTTTATAAACGAATGGTAATAAACCTGTTGAGAAGTGTAGGACTGCAGGAATACTTTACAGATCACCCCTTTACAGGTTTCTTTCAAAGCCATAAATTTGAAGGGGAACATGCAGATATTCTGTGCTGAGACAAAGACTCTGTCCCACACCAACCACACTGAAAGAACTATTTCTTTTCTATACATTTTACAAATAATTTGCAGAACTTCGACTTTTTACCCCCATTGCTGATTATCTCCAGCTCTCTTAAGTTAATGTCAAACCTCAAAATCCTTGGACTTGTTCAAGTATGTGGAGAGTGGAAATCAAATGCCTTTATTAGAAGCCCCAGGAAATCTCCGACTCCTAAGCACAACGAAAACATTCCAAAGAAAATTGTTCAAAGAGGACAAAGGAGAAAAGCAGAACAAGAAAACCTTGTTTTGAATCAATGATTGCAAGAGTTTTATAAATAAATTCTGTTGCCTGGACAATTCTGAAAGACAACTCAATAGGTTTAGGAGTTTTTAAGTGTGTTTGCCTCTATGCCTGAAAGACTTGAGGGATTCAGCTGAGCTAAAGCCTGAAACAATGGCCTGTCTGTCCATCCGAGTATTTGTTATAATCACTGTGAAGCAACTTTACAGTACTAGATAGTAAAAAATATTCACCAGCTAAAACTGGGTGAACCTAACAAATTAATTTTGCATATATTTTAAGGGAAATGAAAACACTAAGACATAAGGTCCTGTCTTTAAACAGTAGATGAAAATGCTCACCAGCGGAAGAGGCCATAAAGATTTTATTTGTTAGGGTATCCTGTGAAGTCAGGCTGAATCAGTAATCCTCAGGAACAACCACAGTTACATGATCCACCGTGCCTTCCTGCATGGGCACAACCATCTGGTGTTTAATATGTACGACTGATTTATTATCTCTCGCGTAGTTATCTTGCAGTAAGTTTGACCCCGCAATGTTCCTTTGAATCACGATTCTGCTGTTTACTCTTCTGATGTTCTGACAAGCCACCCTTTACCTTCCTATTGCTCACCCAGGTCCTTCATTTGCTCCTGTCTGTGGGCAAATAGATTTTAATTGTTTTATTATAACTAATTTAATCTGTGCTGAGAGATCTCTGTATGCAGTGCAAAATTTGCTGTTCATATTAAGGGTGGTTCAAGAGGTTGGTTATACAGGAGCGAGGTATAAAAATAGACTAATTCAGCCCAGCTGTTTATTTACTGGACCTCTGCCGTGGAGCAGTAAATATGAAGATATTAAGCAGTGTTTGATGTATGCGAGAGGACAGATGCTGCTGTCTGCCTATCAGAGACGTTAAATCATTTTCCTTTCCATGTTATTCTGACATTAGGTGTTGCAAGAAACCACAGCAGATACCTGGCTTTTCTTTATTTAATAAATATGCAACGCTCGTGCTCACAAGCTTTTGTGAATATTGTAGGTGTAGGCTCGAGCCCTCATGCTTGTCTGACTACAGCCTGTACATCCCCATCGCATCTGGGCAGGAGCTGGGAGCTTGCCTGGCACTCACCTGGTACGAAAGACATTAGAGCTGAGGTAAAATATATTATGCTTTTTACACAGCTGACTTTTACTAAGAGAAGAAATTAAATTACTAACGAATGGCCTCTATTACTTGTTCTTTGGAAAAAACTTTGATACTTCCATCTCCTTTATATGATACAGAATGGGAAAAACACTATGCATGAGGGTTTTTTCCAGCATAGGACTTGAACATTTTTGTAGTGTCTTACAGATCATGGGTGCTTACAAAAATGAAAAACTGTTGCTTGGTTACATTGAATTCTGAACATTCAAAACATCTCAAATGCACTAAAGCAAAACAGAAATATTATAATTTTATGATCTGAAAAAAGAAACCCTAAAAAAAGAAACAATCCATTTAAAATATTTTCCCTGCAGAAAAAATAATTGCACAGTTTATTAAAGCCAATTTCATAGCTGAAACTTCAGTAAAAGAAAGTTAATTCCCTTTCACCGAGTAGTAATAAAACATGCACAAAATTAAAAGTTTCTAGGAAAAAAAAGGAATATTTAGAGAGAAACTAAAACAAAGAAACGTTTTTCTTCTTCAGGGAGAACTGAAGAAAATTTTTATTAACCCTCTACCCACAGGTGCTGCAGTAAAAACACCAACTGCTGGTGAATGCTTGTGCTCAAATCTGCGCTTTGCAGAGGGGATGTGGGTTCACAGATTAAAATGCAGCGATCGCAGCACCCAGTGACTTTTTTTCCCTGTATTTTCATGAGAAGTGCTGCACTGCCATGCAAAAAGCACCCAAACGACAGAGCCCACGTGTTAGCCCATGATAAGTGGAATCTTGATTGGAAGCTGGTGGGAGTTTGACCATGGACACTTTCAGAACCACTGTTCCCACCAACAAAAGTAAAAAAAAGTCACAGTGAGAGTGAGTTGACATCCCTTCTTGAGCCGAGCTCAGGACTCCGCAGCCGCTCCACCAGTGAGGGCTGGTCCCAAGGGACCTGCGTGCAGACCAGCCATTCCCAGCTCCCTCCCAACATGCTGTGGCTGCTGCCTGCTGAGGGATGGGCGTTTGGCCAGGACATGGACTGGAGGCTCATCACCTTCTCTACAGGTTGTCAAGGCCACTGGGCAGTGGATTCCCCAACCACCAGGCACCCAACCCCAGCTTCTGCAGCCAAAGCATCAAAATCCCTTCTGCTGGCAGGCCCAGCATTTGCTGACCACGCCAAAGCTCTGTGCACTGGTGGTTCTGGGGTCAGCCCCAAGATACTGACACCAATGGAAAAGACCGAATGAGTGGATTCACTAAGATGCACAAAGACACACAGAATTCTAATCTGCATCCTAATGTAACTTGCTCAAGTGGGGCCAGAATGGCCCAAAAAGTTACATCTTCCTTAACTATAAAGTAAAACATAAAATGTAAAGTGCAGAGGAGTTTCTTGCTTCAAGCAGAATGTGACAGAATGGATTCTTCTCTTTGCTTAATTTTCATCCCCTAATTGACCACTTTGTTCAACTGTCTTCTATCACTGCCATGCAGTTCTATTTTATAGCATTTTTCCTTACAACACTTTGATGGAAAAATTTATGAAGAATCGAATTATTGCTGTTAGAAGGGAATTAAAACAATTTTTCATTTACAAAGTCCCTGATATTGCTCCACTGTGCTCCACCTTTGGGAATCCAATTGCTCTTCTCAGCTACTCCCATTCCTCTTTATAGCATGGCAATTGCACTGCTCAGATTATGGCTGCAATTTTCTCCTAATCTGTTCTGTAGAATAGAAACTGTTATAAAAGTTAAGGGCGCCAATTGAATTGATAAAGCCAGGGCTGCAATTAAGAAGTCTAATGGATTCACAAAATATGATGATTTTGTTAGAATTACATTTTTAGGCAGTGCAAACATTTGGGAAATAGAATTATTTTTGTCTCCCAGTTTAAAAAGGGCTAAACAGGTTCTGCTGTTGTGCTTTTCGTATTGCTTCCAATGGCACTGAGGTGCTCTAAGAGCATCGTATGTGGGGGGAGTTTGCATTTCTGATGCAACTCTGCTGAACCAGGTTGATACTGAAAACAAGTGTTCTTTTGATTTTTCTTCCTTTGGATTTTTATTCAGTTATTTATCCATATTAAACTCAATCCATCTTTATTTCCTACCTGTACAACCTCATTGACTCCCGGTGGGCGGAACATGCTTGGGGAAGGGGCCTCACCTCTGCACCAGGGCTGCCCGTCTGAGTGGGCTGAATATTCACCCCTCTGAGGAGACGTCTTATCCTTATTGTTCACTGAATGGCACCCTGCATTTACAGTTGCCTTTGAATTTACATTGCCAACAACACAGGGAAATTCTTCTAATATAATTCCTATATGAAATTCCCCCTAGAGGCCCCATCGCAGGGCGATTGCGCTTCTGGTGATTCACCACCCCCGCCCTCACTTTCACGGAAAAAAAAAATTGTGTGTCAAAGCAATTCAAATGTAATTTCTAAGTTATTTCTTGGCTGGCAAGAATGACTTAGGGAAAGAATTTACACAGGGCCTTTCCTCTCAACTAGGAACATTAAGAGGAAGAAACGTTATTTGCCAGTATAAAACAAAATAACTTCCTGTGCTGCTGCACTGATGCTGTACAAGAGCTGATGCCCAAAGCCATCAGCACAGCCAATTTAGCAACTGATTTGCAAGGGAAAGATACCTTCGTCCTGTGGTGTTAATGTCTTTACAGTGGGGGGTCTATTGCCAGCTTCTCCAAACTCATCAGCACAATCTATTATTAATACCCAGAAAGGCTTTATAGTAGGTTTATAGCACAAGGCAATGAAAGCTCTGTGGTGTAATCTGTTATCTATATTGCAAAAACATGTGAAATAAAACAAAACATAGACACTTCATAAACAAAATGTTTCATCTGTTACATCCCTCTGCCTCTCCTATATATAAAGCAGTAGGGTGCAGGAAAGGCATTCTGAGAGATTTGCTGTTAGATGTGGGACTGCCTTCTTTTTACATTTTATTTGTAATGTGACAAATTTTAAACCCAATGAAAATTTCAGCCTGTTTCACTGAGATGAAAAGGTTTGTATCTTTGCATGATTAAGCTGCATTTGATTGTAGAGCAAAGGGGCTTGGGAGCAAAACCCAGCACCTAAAAATCCTAAAAGGGAAGCTCTGTACAACCGAGTGATGATCTGGTTAACGCAACCCAACTCCAGACCTGCAGTGGGGTGGAGAGGGAGGCACAGTCCCCACTCTGGTGGTGGCCAAGCGCGGTGCCCAGGCAGGGGCAAGACCAGATACCTATGTCAGGAGCATCGTCATGGTGAGAGCTGAAGAATTTTTCTCCTGTATGCAGCAGCAAACCAAGCGCCCACTGGCATTTTCCTGGAGGCAGCTATTTCTTTGGAAAACATCCAAGAACAGAATTGGAGCAGAGCTGGATCTTTTCCTCTGCTAGTGATCAACATGTCAATATTTTCTATGAAAAGCCCAGAATTACCCTACACTTAGTCCCTCAGAACAGACACAGTTAGAAATACCATTTAACACCAAATAAGCAAACACACAGTTTAAAACCCAGGAAGATTTGTTTTGAATAAACAGATTATGGCAAAGGTAGAACTGAATGGGGCATGGGGAAGGTGCTGTTCACTTGGTACGTTTGCAATACAGTAAGAACCAAAAAAAGCCCTCAGCACAGGCCTGTATCTTATTTCCCAAATGCCCTTTTATTGTCTTCTCCTGTTGAAAATAAATTGTTCCTTTGTAATGTTTCTCTTTTCAGTCCGACTGTCAGCTATTATTTTTCTATTTCCTCTTTTTGTCACTTTGCATTATTTTTGGTGCTGTAATTCCCATTTGTTCCCACTCCTATCTTCCTGTCTCCCATTGTTCCATTTTTTAATCCCCAGTTTTACTCTTCTTTGGCTCTTTTTTTGGCCCATTCTCAGTAGGTTTAGAGAGAATACCCAGGCGTGACTCCCTGCTATAGCAACCACACCTCCCCAGGAAAGCCACAACAATCTCTTCGGGAGCAGGAAAGTCTTTCACAAGCTGGCAGCAAAAGTAAATCCTTCTTCAAGGAACAAGACGGATTAGCAGAGAGCAGTGGGCTGCAGACTTAACCCTACCCCTCATTTCTTTAGAGCACCAGTCACTCAGAACCCTGCTGGGATGTACAATTAAACAGAACCCCAAAAAAATCCTGAATGACACAAGAGCTGGATTGTGTAGAGGTTTAATTCCACTTTAATACCTTTCCAAGTTCAGAACTCAAAGATAGCAATTTAACCCAAGAATCCCCATCTGAGCATGAAAAGTTGCTGTTTGTCTTATAAAAGTCCCCACTATATTCTGCTCTGAATCATGTGCCGTTCCCTGACCTTTACTGGATAAATTTTTTCCCGAGACATCTCACAGAGTTTCTCTTTAGGGTTTTCCTTTACAAACTTTGCTGTTTTGTTAAGACAGAAGAACCTTATTAGGCGGAGGGGGCTTTGGGAGAAACTGTAAAAAGGAGCACTGAAAAAGGAAAAGGAACACTTAAAAAAACAGCAAACCCCACTCAGGCAACTAAAGGTGTGTCATACAATGTCTAGGAATAACTTATTCTTGTAATGTGGAGTCACTCATTAACATCTTGTCAATTATGTATTCTCAGTACTACATTGTAAGATAAATACCTCTCAGAATAGGCTCTTACGAAGACTCCAAACATCTGATTCATCTTTTTTACATTAATGAACAGACTAGCTTAGTTATTCTAGTATGGACAATTACTATAGTTGCTCTACAAATGGAAATTTAGATTAACACAGAACTACCAAAATGTCCTAGCTTCTGGAAGGCCAAAGATGGTTGATAGAGTCCTAAAGACTCAGCTACCAGCACCTGTGTTTGTATTCAGGCTTTGGTGAACTCGACTCTCTAAACCCATACAAAAAGATTTAACCATAAATAAGGTCCTATAGCATGTACAGACCCTCCTCTCGCCTGGAAGATTAGCTCACATTTTAAGTTATTCCAGCAGTTAAACATATATCACACAGGACACTGCCACATGTGTGAAAATTAAATCCCATTAGACACCAACAACATTATTAGGCATGCAAAGAGGATTATTCCCTTAAGCTTGCAAGACTGAAAGGTTTGTCTAAACATTATATTAACTTTTTCAGAATTTTTTTTAATTAAATGAAAACCTGTAAGTCGTCAAAGCTGGAAAATACTACTTAACTTTTGGTTATGTGTGTACCTATATGTTATGAACACACACACGTACAGAGAAAAAAAATAGAGATGCCTCCAAGAGAGAAGTATGTGAATTCCCCCCTAGATCACATCAGTACCACATTCCTTTCTTTTGGCAAGAAAATTTGTATGGCTTTGAATTTTCTATAAAAGCATAGAAATATCCCACGGTGTTCCCGAGGGTTCTGTAAAGGTTTCCAAAAATTAGGTGCTTTGTTGACTATCTGGCCAGAGAGTCCTGCTCTGCCTGTGCTGTCTCTCCACAGTGCTGACACAGCACTTTGGTTTTTATAGAATATTTGCTGCAATCGAATGACATTTGTCCACCCGTAGCTGTGAGGTTCTGAAGATCAGCTGCTAAAGACAACTAAAAGAGGAGAAGCTGTGGCACTACTCCAGTAAGTAAAATGAAGAACTGTGACACCATCAGGAACAGAACTGGGTCCTCATTCCCAGGTAAGACAAGTTCAGACCACTTGGCTACACTGAGAGTTCAGTCCTAAACCTATTTCCTACTATTCCCTCACAGAATCCCCAGTTTTGACACAGAAGCATTGTTACCAGTGACTCATTTTGCTGTTGGAAAGAAAATGATTCCTCTTCTGGATCTCTCACCAACACATGCCACAACACAGAAAGCTGCTTGTCCTACAAGTCCTGTGGTTGCCACGGGTGACCCTGCAGCCCACGCTCGTGCAGCTTTGGCTGCTGCTGGTGGTGGACATGGCCAACGGGTACCCAAGGGGCACGGGTGAACTGCGCGCTGCTCGTTCCCGTTTCACTGACAATAGGCATTAAAATATTTCAGATTTACTCCTAGCACTGCACCAAACAGGCAGGAAATGTAGAAGCTTGGGTGTACAAGTTAATGAAATATGGTTGGGTGAACATAAGCTCTTCATTTAGACAATAACAGTCACCGCTGCTGTCTCTTTGTATCCGCTTTATGAAAGTCATAAACTCTCCAAAGAAAAGCACGAGCTGTTTTACCCGGATGGTCTTTGACTCCCTCTCACTACCTGCTGGCGTGGTTAGAAAGTATGAACAGCCTTTGAACAGATTAGGCCCAAGTTAAAGTGTGACAACATCTTAAGCTTTCTCCACATGTTGCCAATGATTTCCAACTAAAGATGTTACTCTCATCACTTCTGCCACGGTGATAAGAATCTATAGCCCGCTCACTTGAGGAGATAAAAGCGGTTTAGCTGGAAGTATAAAGTGCTCTGACTTGCTAAGCCGAGTGGCTGGCTGTCCCAACCTAGCTGAATTTTTCCTCTACAAAGCACAAAATCCTTATCATTAGGGACTTAAGCTGCTTTTTATTTTGAGACAAAAAGAATACTGTTTATTGGCATCCAACTCAAACCAGCTGTAAACAGTTACTTTGATGAAGAAGCAGCTACAACTGCAGCCTGCCCAAAGGCACATACCCGCTGCGTGTCAATCATTAAAAGAAGAATGTAAGGTGTATACCGGGTCAAAAGAAGGCCAGGGGACATTTAAGACCTCAGGGATCCTGGATAGCCCGGCTTGCCTTTAGAACTAAAAGAGGATTTTAAACTATTCTGCTGCCTGACCTTTATCTCACAAGACAGCGCTGGGGCTTGGGCTCAGCCCCGCATTTACCCACAGCAACGGCAGACCTGCAGCGGTTTGGGGCTTTCCTCCCCAAGGTGATGGCAGAACAGCGCAGTGAGCTTTGATTTGACAGAGCCGGAACAGCACCAAAATGCTGCACCTCACTACAAATTCAGGATCCACACAGAAGGCTCTAAGAGTGGAAGTCCTGCTGGTTTCTATAGATATTTGATTCACAGGTGTGCAGGACACTCCAAATTCTTGTATTTACCCTTCTCATAGCTTATTTCTTTCATCAAGAATCACTTTACTGGCTGCAACAACTATTTAAGTTAGAGATGCCCCACCACCCCATTTTGGTGTGAGAAATACAAAGTTGTTACAGAATTAAAGATGAAATGGCAGGAACATCAAAAAATTAACTTAAACTTAGTTTGAGAACCACAGCCATAGCTCTGTCATGAAACATGTCTCTACAGTTATAAGTCCTCTTGTAGCCAGACACACAACAGCAAAAAGCCCAGACCTCAGGACGAGAGTCTCAACAGTGCCTAGGCAATGCACAGATGCTGTTTGCAAAATAGTCCCTTGGATGTGGACTGGGAAGGGGCTCATAGTCACGAAAGAAAGCAAAATACTCCCATTTTTGTCATACAGTTTGCTCTTTCTGTTTCCTGGAGTGGACAAGGTACAGTCAGAGCTGTCACCAGAGAGACATTAGGTCTCAAGGAAACAAACGCAAAAATAGTGTGGGTTTCTTACACATCCCTGCTGGTTTACATTGCACTTTAATGTCTGTATTTGGACAGTAGTGCCTACTGATTGCTTTCTAAACACAGAGAAAATATACGAATACTGGCCCCAGAAATGGTTGTGGTTTAAGAGGTGAAGTGGCTCAGATGTTGATGAGCCTCTGACTTCTCAGCTGCAAAGTTCAACACAAGTGGGAGAGAAAGGTCCATAATGAAGTTGGCCTTGTCTCCATTCACACTACTCCCTGAGACAGACAAACGAAAAAGGCTGTTTGAGGGGGCGGTGAAGGGGTGCGGTGCTGCCTGACACTGGACTGGCTTTGGGTGCTGGCATGGCCTCCTTCATCCCTGGTGCACGGAGGGAGCCACAAGGACAGAGGCTCCTGCAGGACTTACCTGGTGCTGCAGCAGCTGCTGCTTCCCGCATCCTGCCAGCCATGCCCAGCTGGTTGCCATCCCCCAGCAGGGGCAGAAACGCCCACCTGACGCACAGCTATCTTCTCGGCCCCACAGCAGCAGCATTTACCCAAAACAAGCTGGTCTGGAACACGCAGCAGCGCAGAGTGGACACGGAGAACTGGCACTGCCCAGTGACAGCCAGCACCCGGAGAGGGGACACAGCACCTGCAGCCCCACCACTGGCTTCAGGATGGCCCCAAGAAAGCCTCTCACACCTGTGTCACTGTCCAGGAGCCAGCTGAGTATCTCCACAGTACAATCAACTGTCACCAAACCTGAGGCCCCCTTCATGGAAAGCTCCCTCTCACACCCCCAAAGGATCCTTTATAACATCCAAGTAGGAAGATGTGGTTGTCTGTCACCCCATCCTCAGTGCAATGCTGAAACTGTTTGCAAAGCTGGGTCACGTTTCAAGCTCAGCCTCCTCAGCAAGGCACCACGTACAAGAAGCACATCCCATTCCAGCAGGGAATAAAAGACTGAAGACTGAAGACGTGCAGACGATGCTGAGGAAAGGTGTAAGAGAGCACTGCTGACATCGGTGACACCTGGAGAGGGATCTACAGAGTACAGACAGTCCTGGGACTGTCTCCCTACAGGACTCCAGACCTGGGGAACTCTGGAGCATGGACAAATTCAGCACACTCAGTGTGGAGCTGGTGCCCAGCTCTGTGCTCTTGGTGAGGTGTAGCTGGGACAGACAAGCACAGTTGGTGCCTCACTTCTGCATCCCTGCAGCACATGTGGCTCCACTTGCAACCCTGCTTATCTTGCGTGCCTTGACTCACAGACTGCATCCACAGCAACACCTCCAGCCCTTGCAGTGCTGGTACCTGCCTGGCGCTCAGCTTCTGAACATCCACTCGATGCAGCTACCTCTCCCAGGTACATCTCATGCAGCTGGAATTGCACAGATTATTTGGGGCTTGCATGACAGGCAAAAGACAGCAGAAAGTTTGTGGCCCTGTTAGATTATATGGCTTTACATATATAGTCCAATTTATTCTGTTAAGAAATTTTCCTGCATAAAAGCTCATAAAATCTTTCTTAAAAGAGACAGTAGTTCATCTTTATTGTCAGGTTGATATCTTTATAAACTTACTCTAATGATCTATAGGAAAAGCAAACCAGACAGCTCTGTATTTATGGGCATATTTTAAAAGCCTCTTATATTTAACAACTGCATTTAGCTGCGTTAACTGCAAGTTGCAGTAATAAAGGCTCTGCACACTTCGATGCTAAATTAAAAAAAGTTCTGCTGTTCAATAATACATAGATGCTGCTTTTTTCATTACTCTTTAATATCATTTCCATTTAGTTTATAAATAATTGTAGCTAGCTAATGAAACGAAATAAAACCTGCCTCCAACCCATTCCCTAGAGCAAACTAAACTCCTCTTTTTAAAGCTTCTTAATCACCGCCCAGTTCTTACAAAATTAGCATAGTAATGGGCTTTAAATTGAGCCTCTTTGTTTTTTAATTAAGCTCCCAGCAGGTAAAAATAAAACAGATTATTGAAGAATATGCCAACACTAATAGCCTGAAACTCTTTTGACAATTAAAAAGATCCCATGTTAACCCTTCTGAGGAATCCTGCATGCTAATTAGTCACTCTGAGGCCCAAATCCATCAATATTCCATCCAGACACCTTGTAAAGTTGAGGTGGTGAAGCCGATGTGTGTCAATACCTGCTGCCATTTCCGACAAGAAGGTGAGGCACAAACTCTCTGTGGCAGCAGGACGGTGCGAGACGGCAGTTACAGAGGTGCCAGCCATCGGCCTGCGGGCACCAATCCAGTGGTTTGTGCTGGACACGCGGGGGGCAGCACCTGCAGCGCCCGGTACTGCGCCCCACTCCCCGGGCCGGCTGGGCTCCCGCTGGCAGCGGCACGGGCGGGACGGGGCGTGGGTACCACTGGAGCCGCAGGGCCTCTCCCCAGGCTGCTGGGCCCCGCACAGCTCGCCCCGGTGCGCAGACACAGGGCCCCCGCGCTCACTGTCTGGCGATGCCTCCTTGGGGCCTGGCTGCGTTCTGGACAAGAAAGCGAAGGGGTGGCAGAGCAGCGGCCTGCGCTGCGGCCCCAGAGCTCTTTTGAAGGGCCTGCCTAGCAGCTGGTGCCCCAACATGCCGGAGACACGGCAACTCTTCCCTGCTTAGCAACACCAAACTGCCCAGAGGCAAAGGTAAACCTTAGGCAGAACAAGGGAGAAACGGTGAAACCGTGTCAAGGCAGCAGCGATTCTCTGGGAAAATTTAGTGGATACTGCTGGCAGGCTCGGAATGGCAAGAGCACTGAGCCTCACTGGTAGTGCTCTGTCAAATATTTGGAAACACCTTCCCGAGTCCCACACTTATTTTCAGCATCTGATCCAAATGTCGGTGTGGAGTGCTGGCTGCACTCTGCTCGCAGCCAGCCGGGACGATTAATCCCTGGCTTTCGGGAGTGCTGCGTCCATCCCCAGAAATGAAATCACCAACATGAAAAGACCATTCATTTCCAAGCACTCTGATCACTCTGAATCCTTCAGAGACTCACAATAAATGGTAGCGAATGCTCCTGCATGCTTAGTAAAACCCTGCCGAGTCTCAGGCAGCTACAGTAACTGCTGTCAGTTGCCGCTTTATATCACACCTCTACCAAGAGGGTCACAGTGATGGAATTAGGGACCGACAGAGAACGTGATCACATTTAAAGGCAGACTCTAGCCATGAATATATGCTGCCTTCTTTCACTGAGGAGCCTGCAACACATGTCCTAACATTTCACTTTCAAAGATAAATGGCATTTCTTGTGACTCAACTGATATCAGATAACTTGGAGAAATAAGGTGCACTTTGCTTATTATGGAACACAAATTCATTAGGCTAAGACCTTCATTCACCTTCTGCACAGGAACGAGCCCTGCAGACTTAGGACAAGAGGAAATGGCCGCAAGTTGCGCCAGGGGAGGTTTAGACTGAACATTAGGAAGAATTCCTTTACTGAAAGAGTGGTCAGGGTTTGGAAACAGGCTGCCCAGGGAGGTGGTGGAGTCACTATCCCTGGAGGTGTCTAAAAAATGGACAGATGAGTTTCTTAGGGACATGGTTTAGTAAGGAGACAGGCACGGTTGGACTTGGGTGATCTCAGAGGTCTCTTCCAACCTAGTGATTCTATGATCCTATGATTCTATTCTACAACTTCACTGGGCACCTCTGGACCATGCCCTGTCACAAATGAGTATCACCAGTGGAATCTTTCAAAACAGCATAAATCCATCACAACTGGATTAACTTGCACTAAACCACCCCAGAGTGGATCCCATATAATTTATATAAGAACTGGAAAGGCCGGGCTGCAAGATGGCAAAGATAATTTAGAGCTTATTAGATGGGGTCCTTGGGCCCCCAAGTCCCTCTCCTCACCACCTCTGCTGGTCCTGATTGAGACACAGCTTATGTGTGCAGGAAGGCTCATTCCTCCTGGGACCA
This sequence comes from Neomorphus geoffroyi, assembly GCA_033558235.1. Taxonomy (NCBI): domain Eukaryota; kingdom Metazoa; phylum Chordata; class Aves; order Cuculiformes; family Neomorphidae; genus Neomorphus; species Neomorphus geoffroyi. The sequence goes on from JAUMJM010000014.1 coordinate 385,305, forward strand.
TTTCAATTACTGGGACCTCTCCAGGAATATATTTTCTTTAAAGCAAGAAGCTGTAACATTGAGAAGAAGCTTGCAACATTTTCAACACATCTGGCTGAGAACAGCTGGAGAGGCAGCATGCAGTACAAACTTCTTTATCCTTGTGCTTGAGGCTTGTCAGCTATTGGTGGGGCTCCAGAGGGGCCAGCGAAAAGCAGGGACTCAAGTGAGGCATTTCTCAAATTCCCGCAGAACTGACTTTAGAGCACGCAGAATCCACCGCAGCAAACAACTGACCACCAATCATTTAACACTGAAAACTTCCCACCAGACCAAGGATAACAATTCCCGGTGCCTATGAGATTTGTCCTGCAGATGCCAAGCTGGAAAGTGTGCATAGATACATTTTGCATTAGACACCTTGTGCCATATCACATGAAACAAGCTCTCATATGAAACTGTGCTAGCACAACCCTTCTGGAGACATGCACACACCTCAGTGCATCTGAAGAACACAGGAATCCAAGAGGTGCTCAAGCACAATGGTGCTCTTTAAAACACTTCTGCCTTTTTGGACAGTTTTTACCAGGCCCAGAGACATTCCTCACTATATGAATAGTCCTACCACAGAACCAGTCAAAGTGGACGCAACTTCTTTCCATGCCTAATCCTGATTGGTTTTCAGCTGCAGATGGAACTACAATGAACCTACCAAGTTTTGCTCTGTGTGCACAGGCTATCTCCACCAGCGTCTGACCTTTTGCAAATGGGATCCAAGGTGACCTTTTACTATTATTGCAGTGAAAAATGCAGTTTCCCAAGGAATTCTCACTGGAATATGTTTTACATTAGTAGCTGGTATGCATCAGAAAACCCAATTTCTCTGCTGTGTAAGGTTTATTAACCCAGCTATCTCTATAGAGATGTACAATTTTATATGAACCATACATGGAGCCGGCATTACTGTCACCAAGCCACTATCAGGCAGCACCTTTCAGTGGCAATGCAGCTGTCCAAACAGTGCCACTTGTACCTGGGCAGCATGGAGGTGCTTGTTTGTTCTTGTCCAGCAGAATACACATTGCTAATTCTTCTGGATTTCATCGCTATCTCTTGTTTTATGCTTTATATTCAACCTTTCAGGAAATCAGAGAATGGTATTATTTCCTAACAAAAATATTTGTCATCTGAACACAGCTGGCAGCTTCAGCCTCTCCCCTCCCCCAGTGCTTTCATTTAATGTCTCCTTGGCGGAAGCATGTTTCATAATGGCAAAGTGTAATATGGTTTCTTCTGGATAAAGAATATCCAGCCCTTGCTTGTTGAAAGCTCCCATGATCTGTGAAGCTGGACTTAGTGGTTGCTCAGTAGAAAAAAATAAATAAACAAAAGGCTAAATATGGATTCTCCCCTCCTCTGGAGAGCAGCACATTTAATGTCTCCAAGTGGGTAGTGATCTGGTGCATCTCCTGGTCTGGTCCCTGCACCACCTGTGCTCAACACAGCAGGGAAAGGAAACTCACAGGAAGGCTTAGAAATTCCTGATGGGGACGACCCTAGCATTCCTGGTGTAAGAGCCCCTCTGTGTGCAGAGAGACACAAAAACAGTGAAGGGAATGCAAAAAGCAGTGACAGAGACACACAAAACAGTGAAGATCACATAGGGACCTGATGGGGGAGACAGTTGCCACCTCACAAGGGACCGAGGTGGAGCTACACAAGAAAGCAGTTATTGGCAACTTGGAGATTATCTGTATGAGGACAAGCAAAGTTGATGGTTTAAAGATCCCTGAGCACTGGCTTTGCTTGAAGACAGAGCAACTACTGACAGTATTGCTTCCCGCTTGAAAAGCCTGAACATGTTGAGGGAACCTCCTTCCAGCTCCTCATCTTAAGGACATTTCACAGCAAAATCCAGGCATTTCCAAGGGATATTTGCACTTTCTGAAAAGGTGCAAATTCTTTTGGCCAGGAAGGCACTGTCTCACAGTTGCATGCTATGAAAACCTATGTTTGCTATTGCAAATGACTAGTTTTGCCACTGACTAAATTTACAAGCTTTAATGAAACTGTAGCTTTCATATGAGTAAATCAATACAATCATGAAGATGCAAGCAGTTCAGTGCACTCTAAAACAGGCACACACCAGGTAACAACCTGCCTGAAGTTTCTGGCACTTGGCAATTCATAAAAAGTCATCAGTAACTTTCAACAAAAGCCCTGGCCTTTCTTGGTAAGGCTCTGCTCCTGATTTTGTTAAATCATGTTATAGTAAAGACTAGGATTACAGAAATTAGAGTGTGGTAACACAAGGATGCAGAACTGAATCCAGCTAACGGTCCTCTGTCCTGGCATTAAACACGTGCTCAGGCCCCAGTGCTGAACTGTGCAGCCTCTGCATACAGGAAAACAGGAACATCTCTGCCGTGCTACGTTTACAGTGCACCAAGAAAGGGGAGATCACAAAGCAGAGGAAAAAAGTGTGTGGGGTGGTCTGAGGGGTTCTTTGTTTGAGGTGGGGAGTGTGTGTTGTTTTCTGTTTTGCCTCTTGAAGAGACTGCAGTGTTGTGCTGCTGTTCTGTTCCTCTGCAAAGAAATGATGCCCTTTTGGGGGGAGGTAGATAGGAGGAGGAAGGAGATTGATTCTGTTTTTCTGCATCAGTAAACACTAAAGCAAAGGAGATACTAGGTGAGAACCCTTCAGAGTCCCTTGCCAAGGGTGATGATAGCTGACATTAAAGTCAAACTGCATGGAGAGCGCAAGCACACCCCTACAGTAGTGACTAGTGCCTAGCAATATTAAGAGGGAATAAACAACTTTCTGCTTTCCCGTGCTGTACAGTGGAGAGTCTGGCAAGCCAAGATCACTGCTGTGACCTCCTATGACTTGCAGTGCTGATCTAACCCAGCAGTGAGCACAGGAAAACCAAGGCTGGGGACACAGGACTGCTACATTTCAGAGCTGGGGAACGGCTGACGCAGCCTTTGTGCTGCACAGGGGACAGCGATTCTTCTCCGGCCGTTGTACCCCTGACAGTCACACAGAGTAGTGCCATGGCTCTGAGATTTTCCTTGCTTGTTATATAGGCTGACTTTGGCCATCAGCTGCCAAACAGGATAGCAGAGCAAACAGAAAAGGGAGCAGGATAAATGCACAAGGAGCTGCACATCCAGCTCAGAAGCATCATTTAGCTCTGTGGTTTCTTTTGCTTTCATGCACGCTTCAGTATTTGACATTTCGCAGAATGCATCAGTCAAAACTATCACCTAATTGCAGTAATGATCTCTTGGTTAAGAGCGAACTCTTGGCAAAGCTTCAAGCCCTAATCACTTCAACTGAATCCAGTTGCAAGAAAACAACTACCTGTAAAGCTGTCATTTCTTGTAACATGACCATTACTGCCACCCCATGAAGAGCACACACCACGTCCTGTAAGTCCATCCTGTGACCCACATCCACCCCCAGAATTCCAGTGGGTTTGTGATTCCCATTAAAAAGACCAAATTCTGGACAGTTTTGTGCATAAGGCAGACTTTTGCCAGGCACTGGCTTAGCAAATCATTCCGTAAATTTGAAAAAGATAATTAAATAAAAAGCAGCAAAATTCCTCCAGTGCTCAAGACATTGTCTTGATTTTTCTCTCATATTTTTGAAGTAATACTTTCCAAATTAATTTTAGCTATCTTAAATTATCTGAAAGGGAGATAAGTTACCCATAAATATTTTATTAGACTTGATATTATGCAAATTAGAGAAGTTTGGACTGAACCATAAATTAGCTCTCAGACCCCCCCAGGGACTGTTCATGCGCTTTCCTACCTCCTAAACACTGACCCTCAGCATTCTTCTACTCTGAAGGAGCTGGATGCAATTCCTGACTCAACCCTGTACAGACAGAGGGAGAAAGATACATTAGGGCTTTTGAAAGCCAGCCTGGAGAGCAGACCTCCTTCACCTGTTGATGGAAGCCTAATCATTTTTAGAAACCTTTCGATATAAGCGACACACAGAAGAGAGGTATGAACACTACTTATATGATTTCCACACTCTGAAAAAGTGATTTTGATTGAGCTTACAGTGCTGTAGTGATTCACTTCAGCAATTATGCCCACTCATCTCAAAAAATAATAGGGAAATCCATAATTAAAGGCTGATTGAAATATGGAACTTGGAATCTTGACTTGCCTGTTCCTCCCCTACAAAGTACAAACATGAATTAGAGCACCAAAGTGCAAGTACAGCCCTGCAGTAACCATCTATATATGCCACTTGGTGCAAGAGAGATGGAAACAAGAAGCTATTTCTTAGAGAACTCTTAAAATGATTCTTTGCAGCTACCAAACACTACAGGCTGCATCAATCTCCAAGCTCTTCTTTCTGTTACCCACCAGAATTATGATATGTTTAATTTAAACCATATTTCTCAAACCTCTAAGTGGTTTAACAGAGCTGAAAAGCTTGTCACCCTGTAGAAAACAACTTTATGTCATTTTTCTACCAAAAATTCACAATCTCTAACAAAAAAATTGAAAAAATAAATTACAAATGTGTTCTTCCCCACACATACATTCCTCAACACACATTTTCTTGAAACCAGGGCAGACTTTCTGTATAGCACAGCAAGATGCATTTGCTACAGGTATGTTACTTAAAACTGTTTGTAAGAAACATCCTAAACATGTCCCTTGCTGTAAATGTGACATCTTTACAGCATATGCTTAGTAAATGAAAGCCCTGGGAAAAGGAGGAAAGTCAGGATACCTCCCATATAACTGATTGTAAATTCTTGGGCACCAGGTTTATATTCTTAATAACCTACTAGTTAGACTTAGTGTGTCTGTTCCATCTAAGTCAATTTAAATGAGGTGTACCAGATACAGTACATAAAGTGTTTCATACTTGTGGAGATATGTTTAACTATTGTTTCTTTAGGAAAATCTAATAGCTCGCTCCATTTAATCGCTGTCAGATGTTCTACATGTTGCAAGTGGTAACTTCCTTGACACAAACTGCTTTTAATCAGGAATCTCCAACATATCTTGCATACATCGCAGACAGACTTTTGTGATACATGAAAAAGTTTTTATAGGACATATTTTTTGGTCGTGTTACCCTGGTTTACTTTTTGCTTTACTGGGTACTTAGGAAAAACCCTACAAGGTAACTTTTTATTTCTCTGGAAAAGGCCATGAATTCCATGGGGTTTCATAAAAATTAAAACACAAATGCAACAACCCACCTCCCCATGCCACATGCTCTCACCTCGCTTACTCGGGGTCTGAGCTAACACAACCAGTTCTGCAAAATGGAGTAAACTCAGCCTTGGGCCCAATGCAGTACTCCTGTCCTCCCCGATCCCAGCAGCTGTTTGTAAACATCTTGGCTGAGAACACGCGGATGGAGCACTGGTGGCAACAGCCTTCAGCTCTGTTCTTTAACTTCTCTGACTCTAAAAAGGCAATCAAAGCCACCCCCCAATGTGTGATTAAATATACGCAGGGGATAATCTCGCCTCCGAAAAGCTGGAGAAAAGGTGGTGTCGAGACTGGTTTGAAGTGGTCTCCTTAATAGAAAAGGACGGTCCCTTTCTGTGTACATCATGATTTGCTTTGGGATTTCTGTTGTGCCCCGTAAGCCTACAGGATATTACAGCAGCTTTTGTGTCGCTGGTGACCCAGCTGTTCATTATTGAAAAATTCCACTGCTTGATGCTGAGGGCAGGAAGGCTGACCCCGCATCTTATGGACGTTACTATCTTTCAAAAGATACAGGATTAAAGGGCCGAGCAAAATCTGGAGGAAAGCTATGTCTGGTTTTCTGTGTTTTCGTTGTCTTTCACTATATTGGCCCAGAGAGGGATGTTTGTACAGGATTTAATTAGTTGGAATCAGGCTGAGATTATTGTTGAGACTATTTACTCAGCAAATCTTCAGTCTGAGCCGGAGCTCAAAATGAGTCTGAATAAGAAAATCTAGGAGTGCTCAGTCTTACCACTCACATTCTGTAACAAGCAGTGAGGCACGGATGTGAAGGGGCTGATCATGTGAGGTGCTGAATGCCCTTCATTCCCACTGGGATCAATATAGCATGGGGGGGGAACTATCATTATATCACACGATTGAGCCTTAATCAGCTATAAATAGCAAGTGAGAAGCTCACAAAAGCCCCTGAGGTTTAAGAAGAACTTTTACTGCATTCTCTTGGGGAGCAGGGCTATAACACCAGCAAATGATACAGCAGCAATGAAAGGCACGTTGTTATCACTGCCACAGTTGTGGGGATCCAGCCATTCCGCATAGATCAACTTCTTATAATAAAAAAGGTTAGGAATATAATATCTTTTTTTTACATATTTATTTTTTTAAATTAAAGCATCAAAATTTGGACATGAGGCCCTGGACCTGTCAGCTTCAGTGGAAAAGAAATGCATTGCATTTTCTAGATACAAGTAGGGTAGCTCGAAATAGAAACTGGAGGGGCAATTAATATGGGAGAAAGCAACAAATACAGTTCTGGAGCAGGACATGAGCAACTCTGAGAACACAGTGCATTCACTGTCAGGCTTCCCCTGGCTTGGGAGGGAGGAGATTGTGGGCAGGACATTCCCTGGGATTCTCTTAAACTCCTCAATGATTCAAGGTTCCGAGCTCTCTACATTTGGAGGGGAGGGCAGTCACCGTTAGGAGACGTTCATAAAGGTCAATAAGCTGCCATTCATACTTTGTAAAAATAACACAGGTGCTTCAGTCACCACGTGCAAATGTGGAGATACCGATGCTCTTTCTGGGGCTGTGGAGGGAGCAGAAGCAGTCCCTTCGTCTACCCTCCCCACATGGCTCCTCTATGCAAGCACTTGGATGGAAAGCCACTGTGATACACATCGCTATTGGACTATATTTCCCTGTAGGAGGACCTCTACCAAAATTATGAAGAGCTGCTTGCAGCTGCTGGTGATCATTGCCCAGTGTGTTAGAGGAGGCACTAAGATTGCTAGGTAGGAGAAAATGTGTTGGGTCAGCTCCCAACAGTGCACAGTCCTCATCAAAAAATTACTCCCTGTGATTTATTAGCCTTGAAATCTTGATGATGGCCCAGAGGTAGCCACCCAGACCTCCCCAGACAAGCCCAACAGTATTACTGCAGCAACCTTCCCATCACTCAATGAGAGTGCACAGAAACGAAAAGCTTTCTGCCACATCGAAGGATGTTTAAGGTGAGGCGGCCGTTGCTTTGGTTGCGCTGGTTACTATGGCATGAACCTGGCCCTGCCAGCGAGGGGATGGGGAGCTCTGCAGATGTTACCATTCAAGAAGCTGCTCTCTGTGGAGAAGAAAAGCCCTTCCCACAGGCACAAGGCCCCTTGTTGCCTGGTTGCACTATCTCAGTCCAAATAATATTGTTTTAAAGTCACACTCTCCAGACTGAAGAGTAACAGATACAGAGAGAGTAAACACACCAACTCCAGCAGATCCTCACCAGTCAGACATCAGTGACCACCCCTGCAAGAGACAAAGGCACGCTCTGACCCACGCCTCAAAGCCAAAGGCAGCAGGCATACTGAGCATCCCCTCAACTCCTCAAATATGAAAACAGAGCAAGGAAGTAGAGGAAAATTCAGTGCTGCTCGCAGATCCCAGCTCTGACTTCTTACCAGTTTTGAACAAACTCTTGGCATTGGTTCAAAAGGGTTTTTGTGAGCAAGCATGTTGTCAGCATTTTTCCTTTAAAGACATGCAACCTAACATGAAAGAATAAAGCCAGATTGAGATTTATGCTGCAGCTTTCTTTTAAACACACACACACACACCCGCCTTTTGGTAAATTACTGATGATGATGTATTATCCAGCTCCGCAAACTGTGGGCATAGGACTTCAAAGGCAGAGGTTTGCCCTGCCAGGACAGCCAACAGGAGGGACCTCTCCAGTGCTGGGGTGCGGATCCTGTAGCTGAGCAAGGCAGAAAGGCATCTTATCTGTAGTTGCTGTGTGGCACTGGGAACTTCCCCAGACCTCTGCCAACTGTTCTAACATGCCTGGTGGATCACAAGGCCTAAGGAAATTATTGCCATGTTTATATTACATGGTTATATTATCTGCTTGCAGAAACCATAGCCCCTTTGTGCAGTCAGACTCTTCTCCCTAAAGAAATGAAGAGAATCTGAATAGAACAGAGTCTGAATCACAGTGAGATGTGGTAGACAACACACAGAAAAACCCCTTTTAAATATTTTGCCAGTAACCCTATATGAAATGGCAAGCGTGCATCCCTCCCTGAAACGCACTATGAGCTTTCATAAATAAAGATTTTTCTGAAAGTTAGGATTTTATGAAATTCAGAGCATGGAGGAAGAGCTGGAAATTGCCAGGTGCTGTGCACTGCACTCCCGGGGTACCTGATCCTGCATGGCATTTTGGGGGGTCAGGTTGCAGCTCCGGCTGGGAGAGAGGTGGCTGCACTGAACGGCTTCCTGCACTGCTCTGCAAGCCCAGAACCATAATGTGCCTTGTGAAAGTGGGTAAATTGTTCATCTTCTCCAAGAGGAAAGTTGGAGCTATTCACTGAAATATTAGTTAAGAAATTAACCCTGAAGGTTTCCCTTTTTCTTTCAGTAGCAGAAAAAAACCTGATAACTTTAAACAATGTAAAGCTCTGTGAGGATTGGTTCATTTAAAATAACCGTGCCCCAGAGGTTTATCTGTGCCCAAGATGTAGTGAAACTCAAACCTTTCTAGTTTAGAACTCTGAAGCACAAAGGAGCGTTGCAGCAACAGAGCCCAGACTGCAAGCACATCTGCTGCTGACAAAAATCTGCCTTACAGGCACTGCCTGGACACAACACCCCCAGAAAAACCAACGGAAAACAGCCAATGTAAACTGATAACCCTGAGTATTAGTGCAGGACTACAGCTACATCTCCAGCTACAAGCAAACAGGGCATCCAACCTTCACCACCCATCTGGGCAGGTAAATTCCCCCATAGCAATACCCTTGGCATTCTGGGACATTCTGCCCCAGGCAGGTTCCCTGTGGATGCTCCAATGCTAAGGAAAAGGGCTCTGCTGGGGGTAGGAAAGGCACTGTGGGCACCTGATGTGAAGAGGGGGAGCTGCACGGTACCAATACCCATGTTTGGCACACTGCACCCAGGACCACAGCGCTGCAGCACCACGGGTACAGCAGCCTTGGCTGCGGAGGAAAGCACAGGTTGTGAGTTCAGCATTGTAGCTGTGTGGTTATTCATCAGATGACCAGAAAAGCACTGCAGCCAAAGCTGATTTGTTTGGCTTTGCAGTCGCTCTTGCTTCTTTGTTGAGCTGCCGCACACAGAGACAGGGCGCAAAATGACAGCTGAAGGTAGCCAGTGCCACATGAGCCAGGTCGCACCACACAGGTGGGCAGCTGTACACGTTGGGCTGTGGTCACTGGGAGCTAACAAAAACCCTTCCCCCTCTTTTTAACTCTCTCTCTCTTTCTCCTTTCTCTTCTTTTTCACAAAGAGCGAGCGGATGGTTAAAAAGCCCTGATCAGGTCACTTCAGCCAAGCTGTGTTGCGCCTTGAGAGAATCGACATCCAAGCTGTTGACTGTGATTTCCCTATCGGCTCATCCTCCCGTGAAGAGCAACTGGGGCCAACATTTTTGGTGATTTATAAAGAAAACTGTTTTCACAGATAGAACATGAAAGACACAAGGCTCTAGATTACCACTGAGATTAGCATGCAAAAATGTATTTGAATTTCTGATCAGCAGGAGGCTTCAAAGGGACCAAGTGCAGATTAGCAGGTGTTAGTGAAAAAAGAGAGAGGGCTTTTGTGCTACAAAGTTGCACGAGCAAAACAAATACGTCTTTCACTTTGAAGAGCTGGGGAGGAATTTGTGGCCATTGCCATGGAAACTCAACAGGCCTCACGCTGCAGAGCCAGATTTTGGAGACAGAACTGCTGTTATGTCTGTATGCTTCCCAACACAGCGTGTCTTTATCAGAAGACTGGTGGGGAAAGTTAAATGACAATGCGACACCAGTACAACACCTTTGTTTGTTTCAGCTGGATTTCCATTGTCTGAAAAAGGGAAGTACAGGGCAGGCACTTGCTTTTGATATTGGACCCCAGAAAACAAATTAATTTGGTGAAAAATGAAAAGACACCAGAGGACCTTGGCTATCGTTAACACCTGGCTAGGTTTTGGTCTTTGGCTACATGTTTTTAAATTGGTTTTGTACTTTTTTCAGTCACCTCTTCTCTGCATCACAGCTGAACAGTGCTGACATGCATCCCTAGGCCCTGATTAGTTACCAACCATCTCCAATCAAACCAAAGTAGCCATTTGGCTGCCGCTGTCTTCAATACCCTCAGTGGCCACGCTCGAGCCATTACAACTCCTAATCCTCAGGCCTCCAAAGGGTGCTTTGCTCTGCTGCTGGCAGCAGAGGTGGCCTCTGTGTCCCCACACCCCCATTCCCAGGTGCCTCAAGCATTTGAGACATCTCCAGGAGGTAGGGGAGACAAGTCCTTCTCCAGAGCAGAAGAGAAAGGGAGTACAGCAAAGGCAGGAGGTGGCGAGAATGACCCTCGCTGAGGGGCAGTGATAGCAGAACAACAGGCTCGGGCTGCAGAGCTTCTGCATACACGTGTGTGCCTTTGGCTGCCCAGTGTAGCCATTCCTGGTTACAGCCATTGTTTTATAAAGAGAACACGTCCACAATTAACCAGTTAGTCTACCACTAACTCATCACCACTAGCACATTTAAAATGCACAAGTAAGCATGATATCTTGGCATCAGTTAATTAAAGGTCACTGTATCTCACAGCTTCCTCAACGCAGTTTACCCTTTGCTTACCAAGCAGCCCAGCAGGACTGATCGCAGGTCTGTGACTGGGGACCCTGCTTCCAAACTGCTGCTGTTGGGGCACAACCAGTTCTGAGGCCACCAACCCACACTGCCATGACTCGACCCGACCCTCCAAGAGCCCGTGCAGACAGAGGCTGTGGCTGGGCAAGGTCTCCTGCTGGCTCCAGCCAAGGCCTGGCAGGACTCTGCTTCCCCAGAGGGAGTAAACACGGGGCACCTCTCTGGGCAGGGCTAGGGCAGCCGGTGTGTCGCACACAGGGCCGTGTGGGCAGTGGGAGGGAGATGTGGACAGGGGTGATGGCTGGCACCAGGACAGTGCCTGGGAGAAAGGTTCTGTGTCTCCTGCCAGCCGTCATCAGCCCTGGTGAGGGGCATTGTGCCAAGGAGGCCAGCGCTCTGCTGCGGACATAGAAAAAGACTATTTTCCCTGTGAAAGCATACCCTCTCAGTGAGGCTGAAGTCTGTAGTGGTTGGCGGCAGGGCCACCAGCACAGGACCCACAGGGCCTCCTTCCCCAGAAGACACGCAGCTACAGCCCTGCAGCCACAGAGGAGGTCGCTTCATGCGCATTGGGAAGTGATGAGGCAGGGAAGTCACAGTATCACAGTATCGTAAGGTTGGAAAAGACCTTTGAGATCGAGTCCAACCTATGACCCAACACCTACTCCTACGCCTACTTGTCAACTACACCATGTCACTAAGTACCTCATCCAATTTCTCTTTGAACACCTCCAGGGATGGTGACTCGACCACCTCCCTAGGCAACGCATTCCAATGAACAATTACCCTCTCAGTGAAGAATTTCTTCCTAATGTCAATCCTAAACCTCCCCTGGTGAAGCTTGAGATCATGTCCTCTCGTTCTGTCACTGGTCGCCTGAGAGAAGAGTCCAATTCCTGCTTCACCACAACCTCCGTTTAGGTAGTTGTAGAGAGCAATAAGGTCTCCTCTGAGCTTCCCCTTCTCCAGGCTAAACAACCCCAGCTCCCTCAGTCGCTCCTCATAGGGCTTGTGCTCCAGCCCCTTCACCATCCTCGTCGCCCTCCTCTGGACACACTCCAGCATCTCGACATGTTTTTCAAACCGAGGGGCCCAGAACTGGACACAGCACTCAAGGTGCAGCCTGACCAATGCCGAGTATAAGGGGATGATGACCTCCCTAGTCCTGCTGGCCACACTGTTCCTGATTCAGGCCAAGATACCATTGGCCTTCTTTGTCACTCGGGCACACTGCTGGCTCATGTGGAGTTTCCTGTCCACCCGCACTCCCAAGTCCCTTTCTGCCTGACTGCTCTCCAGCCACTCTGCACCCAGTCTATAGCTCTGCATGGGGTTGTTGTGTCCAAAGTGTAGGACCCGGCATTTGGACTTGTTAAACCTCATGCTATTGGAGTTAACCCATCTCTCTAGCCTGTCAAGGTCCCTCTGTAGGGCCCTCCTACCTTCTAGCAGATCGACACTTCCTCTCAGCTTGGTGTCATCTGCAAACTTGCTGATGAAAGACTCGAGTCAAGGCAGAGGCTGCTGATTTTCCACTGGTTTGGATTCCTCCATGGGGAGGGCACAGCTGCTGGCACTGGTACCTATGACTGCCCACGCAGCTGGCGAGGAGCAAGCACTCAGGGCACCTGGAAGCGCTGCACATGGGGTGCACCATAAAATAAACAAAAATTACGGAAGCTCTGCAAAGGGATGTTTCAGAAACCCCTCTCGGGCTGGGGGTCAGCAGGGCAGCCACACAGCGCTACGACTACTGTGCTTGTGTTCCCAGAGGCAGAGGGTCCTACCTGCAGGGACCGCTCTGCAAGTGTGTTCCAGGTTCTGTGCAGTCCTCCACAAGGAAATTTTACAGAGGTTACTTGAGGACTTTGTGGGCTTAGGTGGCTTTTGGGGAGCGTGTTGAGGACAATAATTACTCATTTTGCCTTCCCAGAAAGCCCTGGGCAGAGGGATACTAGCCACATGTCAGACCAAGGCCAGTTCAGAGCACCCTGGTAACACTGGGCAAAGCTGGTTTCCTCAGACATCCTGGGTTTGGAGTAGTTTGCTTCCCACTGAAAATCTGAAGTGTTATGTAAAAAAAAAAAAAAAAAAAAATCATCCACCAGTGCCTGAGTGAGAGTGAGCCTATGTGACACCCTGGGACGCCCTATGTGAAGAATGTATTCTGTGCAAGGCAGAAGCCGCAGCACTGCCCAGACTTTAGATACCAGCTACCTGTGAAAAGAGATGTGTAACAATAGTCACAAGGAGTGCTTGAAACCCAGTGTACTTGCTAGAACATGCATTGCCTGCCTTAGATCTCATTTTTAACTTCCACAACCACTTGCATAAGAATACTGACTTCCTTTCCAGCTTGACTTACCTCAGCCTGCTTCATTCATATCTGCAAGTATGCGCTTTGCCCCAAGAAATCTGGCAGAAAACGAAAGTGCTGTCCTTCTCCACTTGCTGGCTACTTATGAAAAGACTCACAGTATTAAAAGCTAAAGAACTGGTTCCACAGAATTCCACAGAGATAAAGCACACGATCTGTTACAGATACTGACTGGATTTCAGTATCATTTCCACTCAGCTAAGAGCGAGCAAAGGCTTTTGGTTTTAATCACTGAGTCACATGCCTGTATACAGAAAGCAAAAGGCAAATAACGCATGTGAAAAAAGAAGCATGCTTTAAAATAATAGTCCTTGAAGCTTATTTCATATGGGCCAAGCACATTTAAATTAATTAGTCACGTCCAGATATTTCTGGAAAGCAAGGGAGGGGATATGTAGATCTTTCTCCATGCCATGGGCTTCTGAGAAACTACTCCTTCAAGTGTAAGCATAGATGAAATACGCAAATATGTCATTTATCTAAGTGAAATAAAAAAATGCAGGCTCTACATTTATAGCCTGTTTGGATTTCTAGTAAAAAATATTCAAGTTCATTTTTAATTCTAAGATAGATATGACATAATAAAGATAATAAATTCATTTCAAAGTGTGGGCCCAGAAATGCCCAAAGATTATTCTGAACAAATCAAGAAAGAAAAGAAATTTTACAATAGAGATCTGGAAGTCGAGAGAATAACTTAGTCAGATGCCAAGGTTTTACACTGTCAGTTATGTAAAATAGCAAAAGACAAGGCAGCTGAATTTGTAACTCACAAAACCCTGACAAGTGTGGTCAACCTCCTGAAAGCAATAATTTATTATCAAAAATGTCACGCCTACACAATAGTCTTATTGTTGATTCATTAGGTAATTTCCCTTGAAGACCAGCTGTTTCTAGCGTGGTAGGATGAATAATGAGGAAGATATTCAATGTTCAGGGTACAAATGACAGACATAAGGAGGTCCCAGTACCACCAGTATCCCACCGCCCCCGGCACCAGCTCTGTGCTCAGGGGGTAAAGGTCCTGCACCTCCCACTCACGGAGAACCTCCCGGGTGTGGGATCTGCTCCGAGGGCAGGTTGTTGTGCGATACCTTCAATAGAATCAGGAGACCCATGTGAGCGGCCAGGCAGGCCCCGGGCTCACTGTCACCTCCTATTTCCATTGATGTGCCCTGAGGGGAGAGACTTTCTCCTCCCAGCAGACTCAATTTATTCCCAGGTGCTCCTGCGAATGTCTCGCCACCAGTGTAGCCTGCAAAAGCTGGTCCCCATGGCTGTGCTCCAGGCAAGCTTTTATCCTATTTTCCAGAAGTGCCTCTTTTTTAACCTTAAGCCAAGTACTATAGAGATAATTATTAAACTATAATTTACTACAGCCAGTAGTATGATCTGCTAGTTGTTTGGTTTGGTTTTTTTTTTTTTTAATTTTAGAGAAATACATTATTTGTCCCTCAAATGATCCCTCTGAGGGCTACAGCTCCATCACACAAGTAACACTGCAATTAAAGTGAGTTAAATTCACCAATAAGCAGACAAGCACCATGTGCTGTATGGTTGGTGTTCATTATGCTCAGTACATTAATGCTAACAGTTTGTCAAGTCTTTTCACGCCACAGCCACCTAAACTGCATTAACCAGGAAAAAGGGGGAACTACTCTAAAGCCTGCCATTTGCTCAGCCCTTCCAAGGGGACCTGGAATGCAAAAATCAGATGGAACCATTTCTTTGCCTTTCAGAATATATTTAGTTGGAAACACAAATGCATGCTGAGCAGTGCTACAGGCAGAAACACCAACACAACGCTGCACAGAGCAGGATCTGATTAGAATCACTGCTGCTTTTGGTATGTTCTTGAAGGTTGCAACAGGATGGGAGCCTGCACACTGACAGTAATCTCTACAGCAGATTCAGTGAACGTAACCAACGCACTGATACTCACAGGCTGACAGAGGACATGAAAAAACCCCCAAAACCCTACTTTGCCCAGTGATGGCTTAAGCTTTGAGATGATGGAAGAATAATTCAAGTTCTAAAGGCCTGTGCTTTGCAAGTGTCCCTATTCCTGCTACATTTTCCTTTATGTGGCAATTATGGTAACACTTGCAATTAGACACAGCTACACAGTACTCTGCTAAGGGTACATAAAACACATCATTGTTTTCCAATGAAAGCACTGTATAAGATAAATAATTTACTAAAATATCTTTGGCTGAAACATCACTTGTGCTGCAGTCGAGATGAAAATCAAGCCATTGTCCTTACCTACCTGTGTGGGGAGAGTATAATAAAAACCTGGATTTACAGTTAATCAGATCTGCCGACTTTGACTTCTGTGTGCATTTTAGTACAGCATCATAGCTGAGTAACTGCAACCTCAGGCACCAGGACAGGTGTTCTCCTTCACCACAGCCACAATGCAGGAAGTCTATTCCTTTTAAATCTGTACGCTTTCACACTCCAAATGCACACAAACCAGAATTTTATTATAAGAAGATAAAGACTTTTTTCCCCTACAAGGAAAAGGGTGTTTTTTCTCACCCCACAGAAAAACAACCATTGCTTTGGGTGTTCTGGCTCTGTTTAGCAAGTTTGAAGAAACTTTGTTCCCCATTTGAAGTCTCCAGATTTTAAGAGTGGTTTCCAATGGTCATTGAGACCCTTGCTTAATTTGCGGCCTGATCCTGTTCTCCACAGCAGGATCCTAAATTTGAAATCGCTCCTCACCTAGATATAAGTAGAGCAGAGAGGTGTTTGGGATTTATGTTGCTAGAACCTCACGCTTCTGTTCCCTTCAAGTCAGCCTCTTTAAAACACCCACTTAAATCCTCATTTACTGAAGTCATAGGTAAAACCATAGCTCCTGAGGAGAGGGTGGCACCGCAGAACCCGCCGTGCTCCCTGGGCTCAGACCCTTCACCACGTCCACTCCAGGCAGGGTGGGAACGTGGTCCTCCAGAACCGTACTGCAGCGAGAACTGCAGACATCGGCCACTCTATGAAGCTGTTGTCACAATAAAGTCTTATTGCAATTAGGATTAATCACGTACACCAATAACAGCCAGGAGCTGAGCTCCTCCCCAGGCCCTTGGTGCTGCGGTCCCACTGGGACACAGGCGGTGACAACTGCTGTGAGATCAGAAGGAGGGGATCCCTTTCCTATTTTACGGCCTATTAAGACTTCAAGCCTAAAGGTGGAGATAAGCTCAGTACCATTTCTCCATAGAAATGGATAAACTATGCCCCACTGTGTAGGTCTGTCTGCAGAAGAGGTTTTGCAATTAACAAAATCTTGTCCATGGTTCAGTTTTAGAATCTGATTACTGTTCTACATTTATCTTAAGCAAAGTAGCTGACAAATAACTGCAAAATAATGCGATAAAAACCATTTATAATGCCAGCTTATCCCAGATCTTCCTCCCTAACTAGTTATGACAAGGTAATAATGCTGGTTATGCATTTGTCTGACTTTAAATTGGTTACTTATAGCCATGATGGATGAGGGGAAGGAGTGCCTTATTCTGAAAAGAGGCTCTTGATTTCTGATCTCATTTTTGCAGGTAATGAATTATATCTAATTAGTAGGTTCCAAATCTAATCAAGAGGTTGAGATGTCGACCCAAGGATAGCAAAAGAGAGTGAGGAGGCCTCCTTTTATGTTTTTTGCTTATCTTAAAGAATTCTTCATAAATAGTCTTCAGCAGAGCATTGAATACACTGGCTAAAGATGGAATCAATTTTAGAAGTCACTGTTTCAGTTAACAGTTTAATGAAACTCATCTCCACAGATGTATTCTTTCCACTGGGAATGTAAACTCCTTATTCACCATTGCGGTCTATTTATTTTATTATTTAGGAAAAATATGAGAAAATGTTGTTGTTGTTTTAAGCAAATCAGGATCTGAGTGAAAGAAATTATTTGTGTTGAAATAAAAAAATTGTGAGTTAAGAAAAATTTCCATCAGAATTCCTGAGAAATAAACTATTATTAAAAGAAAATCAAGGAGCTGGAGTGGAAAAAATAGCACAAGGGACGGATGGTAGATAAATAAAAAGTGTTATTCAGTTTCATGTTATAGTAGCTGCAAAACAAGCAAACAAAGCCACATTTCTCATTACATTTTGCTCTTAAGTGCAATTTTCCCCACCACAGCCAAAAAAGTGAATACATGATGAGTTCTGTAGGGATACGGTTTAGTAGGGAGACAGGCACGGTCGGACTCGGTGATCTGAGAGGTCTCTTCCAACCTTATGATTCTATGAGTACGAGATCTGCCCCAAAAGTCAGTCAATTAGATGGGCATGTTTGTGATTCCCTGGCTTTCACACCAGATTCAAATGTATCTTTGCAATGTTAATCCATGTGCTGAGTTAACCGTCTCCCAGTAACCTGCAGCTCTGCAGCTCCCAGGGATGGGGCTGTCAGAGGTTTGACCGCCACTGGATGAAGCCCGAAAATGTCAGGGCACCTTCCTTTACAATTATTTTTTAAATCTATCTTAGGTTCTTTTAAGGAGCATTAGTTATTAAAATACAATGAGCATTTAAAAGACAAATAACTTCTGAATTAGTAACAAGGACCTATGCCACATGGTTTACGTTCATAAAAAAGACGATCTATTTTAAAAGTTCTAGAGATACTGTAGCTAAAGCTGTAATAAATCCCTTTCTTAACTGAAGTCCTAAATAGACCTAAAACTTTCCTAAATATTCTTAAAATATTGAACCAGTTTGTCTACCTAAAACTTACTAAACTCCTTAGTCTAGCAAAATAGCTTAGTCTAAAAAGGACAAAATCCTAATCCCTTATTTCTATCACGTGGGTCTATCCCTATACTCAGAAAGCTCTAGTTGAACATAATTACAGAGCACCAAGCCCTGCAAACAGGAATTCTACCCTGAGCAGCCCATCAAGCACTCAGGCACGTTTGGCAGCAAAGACTGCAAGCAGGAAAGCTGACAAAACCAGAATGGAAAGTAATTTCCAGGAAGTACGATGGCACCAGGAAAATGCAACGTAGTGTTCAGCTGAGGCTGATCTTTGACATGAGCTGGTGCACCACAGCCGTGGGCCATGCAGGCTGCCTGTTCTGGAGGGAAGAAGCTCCCACGTGAATCAAGGCAGCCCATCCCCTGGCACACCTGGGCCAGCTCTATCCACAGGGTAGGGAGCAGAACCTGTGTGTATGTGGGCAGCTTTGGATGTTCTTCTTAGATCCAGAGCATCCCAGAGACAGTTTAGCTTTCCTTGGTCAAGGCTTTCTCATTTCTCCAAGGGCCTTTTGCTATGTGGATAAAATGATTCCCCAGAGAAGGATTTTGAGTGCAACAGCCACATTTCCCCAAGTCTGAGGTAAGGCAAGAGAGATAAAAGAGCTAAAGACAAACTGCAGCTCAAACACACAAGAGGGGCTGCGCTCTTCCTGCTGAGAATGTTTTGGGTTAATAAGCCATCAGCTTCCAAAGCTTGCAGGGATCAGAGGATGAGACACTAGAGAGCTGAGGCAACGCACTTCTGATTCATTGCACTAAAACTTTTCTGCAGCAAAACAGAGATGTTCTCGGAGGTCTACACGGGTGATCGAGATTCCTGCTTTTGTGTGGTGGTGCTGTGGGCAAGCAGCAGCTCCGAGGACACAAACTCCCTGCATGACCCTTGCAGTCTGCGTGCACCAGTCTGAAAGCTACTGACCCATCTCTGCTTTCCCAGGAGCAAGGAGAACTTTATGTGATCTATTAAAGAGACTTAATCATCCGTCTTCTGGTATTTCTACCTGCCAGAGTCACCATATAACTCTTATTACTTGTTTTGATCATCACTGGCGAGGCCAGTGGGCCCATAGCATTCAGAACACTGCCCTTTCCAAAGATGTTTCGTCAAGCCACAAACCAGCTTCGTGCAGTCAAACTCAATGCAACAAAGACACTTAAACCCCCTAACAACTGCAGAGGGAGCACTGGACTGAATAACCTGGAGCCATCCAGCGACTCACTTACACTTAACATTTGTAAGACAACGCTACCTCTTGATTAGTATGGCACTGAAAGGAATAGCACTTTATTTTTTATATTGAAGCACCCTGAAAACCCTTGGTACTTTATTTGGATTTGCCAAGTGTAAAAAGAGAGAAGAACATGCTCTTTTAAAATATATTGGTAAGGCATCTGGATCAGGAGGTTCCTGGGCCACATACTTACTGAAAGGGAGATATCACATGTTGTACTCACTTCATTACATGCCTGCTCTGCTCTTACACTCTTCCCAATCCTGCTGTCAAGCACCTTAGATCCTACAGTAGAAAATGGCATGAAGGAACATTGTTATAATTTATAAGCACATACTGTACAGCAGTAGCAGCTAAGGTGGTATTTACTGTGGGGCAATGACAGCTTTCCTCTCATGAACCTTAATTTTACATGGTTTACAACTAGGCTGCCAAAACTATTATTGGCTTAAACCCACCTGTACAAAGTCTCAGCATAGAAACTTCTCAAGCATTTGAGAAATACAGCAAGATGGGCATAACAAACTCTGGTTAAACTGGGCATTTTAAAAAAATAAAAAGGTGTAGTGCAGTTTCTGACAGATAACGATCACTGCAGTTCCATCCTCTGTCTTCGACAGTCACTTCAACAACAGCTAGATAAAATGAACATTCCCCCAAAAAAGGATTCAGACACATTTTCAGCTCTGTTTATAACATGAGTTTATTTCGTTTTTAAAGAAAAACTTCTTTCTAGGCAAGTCTACTTCCTTCTCCTATCTTAATGTCCTAAATAGTAATAGTCCCATGCACAAACAGCAGTCCCAGTATTTAGCTCCTAGAACACAACCACCATGGAAGGGCTGGCCCTGCGCCCCCAGGTACTAAACCTGCACAGCTCACCTTGTTACAGAGCGCTGCAAACAGGCACTGTGCAATATCTGCTCAGGAGGAGAAGCATTAGCTTGCCAGGCAGACTAATAAAATGACAGATTCGTGTCCAACAACTTTCAGCTAAAAAGGTTAAGTGACCAATTCCAACTACGCCTGTTTGTCAAGCAATACCAGTTTTAAGAGCTCATTTTTAAAGCCAGACAACTCTATTTTGTGTATTTACCTATTTATTTATGCATTTCCAAAGATCACCACAATATTTACTCTGTTATTAAACTCCATGTGTCAGGCACTAATGGCCTGTAATTATCTTTGAAACTGGATTTGATGCTGCAAAGCTACATAGTGTAGACAAGTGTCTTAATGACGAAAGTCAGTGCCAGGGCTGCTGTTCGAGTTTCATCATGAGAAAAACTGTTCTGCTCCTGCAGTTGACTTAGAAAACACACCTGCCATGCAGAGCCTATGAAAACAGATCAACAAGGTGCCTTGCTTAGAGAGTAAACCAAATCCCAAATACCCTAAATCTATGTGTTATCCAATTTCTAAATGCCTTGAAGAACAATGTAGAAGAAAAACCGACATTACCAGTGCTCATGTTCTGCAGCTCAGACTCAACAGCACAGGCCTGCATGGACACATTACTACTTTTCTTATTCAAAGAAATAATTCACAGCATAATGCCACAAAATTAACATAAAATCAGATATTTGAGAGTGGTATTTCCTTTGTTCCTCTTGAGTTTGGCCAAACCAGCATGTTCTATGTCATTCTTTTGTTAACAAAAGGCTCAGAGCTATCACTGCCAATATCCCATTACACCGCTTTGCCTTCGCTCATTCTGTCTTCACAGAGAACAGAACCCCCCCCAGCAGCAGGAACACACTGCCATTAATTCAGTTACCCAGGGAATTTCACACCTTTGCCAGGCCCTTTACGGTTCTCATTTTAGCACAACCTAATCTCAAATGGATGCAGAAAGCAGTGAAGAAGGGCAGCTCAAGCTGAAGGCAGCAATTAAATGATAATTAGGGCTTTACTTCATCTTGTGATTGATAGAGGCTTACTGGGCCCAAACTGCATCTTGTCATCTGCTAATAGGCCAGGCAAGGTGCTCCACTGGGTCTGAAGGATTTTGCCTTATCTCCAGAGAGATAATCTACTCAACAAGTAATCGCCTGCCTGTGGTAAAGTGCCACTGTCTATTTACCAGGCCAGTATTCTTCATGGTTCAGCTCCAAACAAGCCCCAAGACTTCCTTGGGAGCAAGGAAACTGGGGCTTTTCTCCCCCATTTCCAGGCTTTTGGGTGTCTCTCCCAAGTTCAACTGCCAAATGGGAATTGGGGGCTTTGCCTCCCCCAAGCACAGCCCCTTACAAGAGCCACCACCTCAGAATCTCAGCAATGGAAAACTTCTGAACTGTTTTCAATCTTTACCATTCCAGAGAAAGTCCACTGCATTGCGAAGATGAGCCTTGGCACCAGCCCCAAGCCAAGGGGCGCCTGGGCAGGCGCCTGGGCAGGCGCCTGGCAGTGGAGAAGCAGGAGCGAATGCACAAGAGCTGGGGCTGCAGCTCCTGTGCCTCTAAGCCTGTGTACTCATCTGTGTCATTTGGGCCTTTGTAGACCCAATTACTTATTATAAACAATTCAGTTTATCTTTATCAGAATCATTATCTAAATTGGCTGCATGACACAGACCGTTTTCCTAACTGCACTCCTGGGAAAATCTGCTATAAAATCTGTGATTTTGTACTTTCTAATTATCCCTCCATGGGCTATAAAACATTACACTTGTGTTTAAAATAGGTATAGCTAGCATTTTCCACTGCTCGAAATGGAACATCTATTCTACCTCAGAAAACAAATTGCAGCAAAATATTTGGTGCAACCAACAGAGAGGGGTTTTGCAGAAGCCATGTTATGGCTGCTGATCCGATTCCACAGGCAAAGGAGTTTCTCAGGATGCACTCCATTTTATTAGAGTTTCGATCTCTTGCTTGATGTTTCTTTTTCTCTGGGCAAGGCAAAGATGACCTAAGTCCGTGTCAAGTGAATCACGGCCTTAGCTGGCATTCTAGTCTGGAAATGAGGAGGTGTCAACAAGAGCAGCAAACAGGACCATACTCCCAGTGCCATTAATTTTCTCTTTTCAGTATCCTCCACATTTCCTGTTGTAAAAATGCTGGCCAGTTCTTCCCTGTTGCTGACTTTTGTTTTCGTTACTGTTTTGAGAAATTCCTCCTTCCTCAGGATTTCTAAATCTATTTCACACAGTGCCAAGCCAGCAGCTCTCCCCATGATTAAAACAAAACACTTTAGTTCTAAAGAGCAAAGACCTCACCTCCCATCTTGCACAACATGAGGTGTCCCTGGCCTCCCTTTTGAGCTGATTCTGCTTGCTTGACGTACTCTCAGAAGTTCAGTAACTAGCAGCAGAGGGGTCATGTTTGCCCTCAAGTTGCTGCTTTTCATGCTTGACATGTTTTTCTACTGTCCAGTCCCTTAGCTGCAGCAGGGTCACAAGGATGGAGAAGAGGGTGGGGGTTACAGAAAGGGTATTGTATTACACAAACCCCAAAAGGTTTTGGTTACAGAATGTATATTGTCCATGCTTATTTGGCTTTTGGAGAAGTATCAAGTTCACCACATTCTCATTTGGGGACTTTGATCCTTTCAGTTAAAAAGAAGCTGCTTAGAATTACTCTGCAGAGCAAAGAAATGAATCAGTTGTACTCACTCACCCAGCACTGAGGAATGCCAATATTTCTGTTAGCCAGCCCAATCCTAGGGAGGTTTACCCAGCTGTGGAGAGACTGGAAGGGGCTTAAGTCTATCAACACAACCACAGACTCCCCTCTCCTTTCAGAAAGGCCCAAGCAACTTTTATGCTGTCTGACTTTCAATGATGTGGAGCCTCTTTACACTGCTCTAGAAATGCTTGTCATGTCACACTGGATTTGAGTATTTTTATGCTCCTTTCAAGCTTGGAGTATTTTTATGCTCTTTCTGTAGCTAAAGCAGCAACTTTAGAACTGCAACCATGCATCTTACCTCCTTTCCCTCATCTCTATTTCTCTAGGTTATCCATGATCATATTCATATTCAATAAACATATTCAGTTTATTGGGCAGATAAAAAAACTGCTTGTTTCTGCTGCTCCAACTTTCCTGTCTCCCTGAGAAAGCTGGGCATGTCTCAATGAATGTTAGACCTACAAAAAAATGTGAAATTCCGTAATTGTCGTCTTCTATAGGAGTCCTTGTATTTTTTGCCTGCAACATATTTATCCACATACCAACTACCCTTTTTTTTGGCATTTACATATTACATGCTTCCTTTCACTAGTAATCTTCATTAATCTAATTTTCATGGCCTGATGGGCTATGTGATGCACATACTATCATATTATTTCTCATTGCTAAATCAGGGAGACCATATACATGGAGTTTTTTGTCTGTATTTTACTAAAAGTAGAGAGACTCAGAGCCCTCAGGAGCTCATGGGTCCATGTCCAAGCTTTCCTCGTCAGGACAGCACCTAACCCTAACCCAGACAGGGCCCTCAGAAACTGTCACAACACAAATCATACGAGTGATAAAACCTGGCTGTCCTTTTCCTATGAAACCTGTACTTCAGTGCTTAATGGTTGGGAGCCTGGCTCCACTTAGTGTGATACCACAGTGCTCAATTCAAAGGGAAGTGTTTCTGCTGAACCACCACGAACCTATACCACCCAGCCTAAGGCGAAGTGTGTTCCTGCTTCATCTACCGATTCCTTTCTTACTGCTGCAGCGCAGATGACTCCCTCAGCACCGACTACACCGTCAATAAATGCCTGCACAGAGAACCTGCTGATGGCAGCATCTGCTGCTGCCCCTCGCTCAGCCCCTGTGCGTTCTTCCTTCAGCAGCAGAGCAGGCAAGCAGAACAACCGGAACACGGAAGATCCCTCAGTCTTTCTCCTCTAGGTTCCCCCTGAGTGACGCGAGACTGAGCGATGCTGGAGAGCTGCAGTTCCCCATGCAGCACTTTGCTGAGTGACTGCAAGAGCAGTTTTCTCACATTCCTGTCGCTGCAGAAGGGCACAGCCCCGGGGGAGGTAGCCACAGCAGACACCTGAGCAGCGCCTCAGAGCTGCCACTGTGCTGTGGGAAGCGATGCTCTCACAAACAGGGTCAAAAGGGACCCAGGAAAGCATAAGGAAGCGTTAGTTGATTTTTCAAGGGGCTCTGCTTTGTTGCATTAGCGATTTTCTACAGCATCAAGCTGTTTCATGGTACATTGTACTATGTTGCCTGAAATGGCGTATGGGCTGTTTCCAGACCAGAAAGCTGAAGGACTTGAGATTTTAAACACCACACAAGGCAGAGAGACTGGAAACAGCAGCATCAAACCCACCACAAGCTTCCTAAAACTGATCCTCCTTTCAGTGAGCTGCTGCCTACCTAATCTGTACTCCCTCTGCAACCAACCTTCTGTCCTTTCCCCTCTTCCTGCCTTCCTTTCATTTTCTCACCTTCCCTCCTATTCTTTTTCTCAGTGAAATTGCCCAGAGATAATACAAATAAACAGAACAGCTTCAATAACTATGGGGTCAGAACTGTCTTATAATATGACAAATGCAATATATGTATTTCAATCACTATTTTCAGTTAAATTTAGATCTGTACTTGTCCCTTCCAGTCACTCAAGGAAAACAGCAAATTGTAGGCACATCCACAGTGCGTGGGGCAGTACAAGGAGGGTCTGAGGACAGTCCTGCCAATTTTCAGATAAAAGTAAGAACACAGGGAAAAAGAAGCAGCTACAAAAGGGCTAGAGGACAGTTCAGCTGTGGTCATAAGCAGCACTCAGTTTTCAAGAAACAAACTGGGCCACATCAGTCACAGCATTTTAGAAACAAGACTCAAGCTGCCAGTGACACGACACCAGATGCTCAATGGGGCCTCTGCGAAATGGTGCAGCACAAACATTCACACTACGGTACAGGGACGGCACTGGCACCTGGCTGAACCTCATCACACAGGGCACAGAGGAGAATGGGGGCACCTGCAGCTTGAAGGTAAACAAGCAATACTGCCTGGCTATCGGGGTCTTTATTCTTCAAGATCTTGCCTTTGAGAATCACGTAACTTTTATAATAGTATCAACAGTAATAATTTTTACTAATGTTTGATTTCCAGTGTTCGAATCAGGTTGGAATCAATGTCCTTGGCATGGAAGAATTCCATAAAATGTTCTGCAATCTCTCCTTTTTATGACAATAATCCTAAAATCACAGCCAGCTCACACTGGGAGAGTAAAGGAGCAAAATGCTGTAAAGCCAGCCTGAAGAAAGGAGAGCTCTCATCTATTACAGGGAGTTCTGGCTCACTTAAAATTTCATGAATATTATTAGAAATTACAGCCATGTATTTGTCACTGGAATGTTTCTCAACTACTATATTAAACCTCATAGATCAAGCTACATGCAGTTTTTCAAAACAAATCCCAAAATAAAATCTACCAAAGTGCTCAACACCTTTTGCCCGTGTGGCTGAGGGACCTGCCCTACCCCTTCCATGGTGGCGGAACTCAGACTGTCTCCAGCTGCTGGAGTCCTGCCCAGTAACTGCCTGATCCACCCCTTTGGGTTTACAGCAAGAGAGGGGAAAATCTCTGCTGGGCACACAACGGTTACAGCCCATGTGGCTGCTGTGGGCCCTCACTTCATGAACCCCATCAACACATGGACACTGTTGGGGTCTCTGGGACACCCACCCGTGCCGAGATGCTCCTTAGCACAGAAGTATTTCTGTAATTTTGAGGATAAACTGTATTCTCATGCTACCTTTGCCACCGATGGGGAGCCACAGAAAAAGGAAGATCTGGAGGTCTGGCTCCATTTCCAAGACTCCTCACTGAGCTTGTGCTACCCACTCACTACCTCCTCCCCGCAACGTGCCCCCTGGCTCCCAGTGGTCATGTGGAAAACATTTGTGGGACAAGGTTAAACCTTGTGTCCAACAGCACAGAACACAGGGAAGGGAGGCTGGATGGAGAGTGAAGCAGGACTTGGATGACTCTCGCCTGTTTACCCCAGACAAACTCTAGAAAAAGAAAGCATCCATTTGAAGGAAGATTGTGCCTCCCAGAGAACCAGAGTAACATCCACGTTGCAGTGCAGTGGAGGAAAGGGAAGAATCGTGTCGCTGTGTCAATGAACAGCTGATCTGTGTAAAATGCCAAGCATGTATCCAGCACTGTGCGGAGAGCACAGGGGCGAGCACTGCTCATGGAAGCTGTTCCTACAGGGTGGGATGGTGAGCTCCACTGGGCCTCCACAGAGCTGAGCCATGACTGTCTCCCAACCGTTTTCTGGAATAAGAACTGGAAATAAAGTGTCCTTCTCTGCACCCTGATCTCCTTTGGAAAGGAAAGGTGGGGTACCGCCAATCCCAGCCAGGCAGTGAGGCTGCAGGAGTACCCTGCACCAGGGACAGGCTCCTGCATGTGCCCAGGGTTCCCTTCCACACTGTCTAGAAAGTCTGCACCACAGTAACCAAGCCTAGAAGCTGGCCTGGCACCATTGAGTCATCTGTTCAGGACTAAGCTCTACGCACATTTCTACCAGAGTGTTTTCCACTGGAGCATTGGGTAAATCCTTGAGGTGCACCTTCTCTGGCTCCAACATCCACTCTGCAAATTTCTGTTCTAATGCTGAGAAGTCAGGGTGCTTATACAGCCGATTGCCTTCCCACAGCAAACTGCTGTGCACACAATTGCATCTGCTAATATCCCTGTAATCCAAGCTATGCGGGTGAAAAGCAATCACAAAGGCTCAAATTAAACAGCAACAAAGCCTGATGCTTACTTAAAATTGCATTTCATGTCACGTTCATGTTGTTGTTTTTCTAAGAGGCAGAACTTTTCTGCACCTAAAGACAGCAAATTGTCCATTTTTTGTCAGCTTCACTAAATGGAACTAACCAAAGCCAGACTTCCACTGAAGAGAACTAGAAGGCTGCCTTTTTTGCTCATCTACATCAATTGTTACCAAAGAGATGTTTCTAACAGACTGCTGACCCTCCTCTGCAAGATAAAGTTTTAATTAAACAATACACTAAAAGGAATATAAAAGCACATGTATGGATGAGGAGCTGATCACTGGAAACAGACACAGATAAAACTCCCTGGAAATGTCATCATGCCCTGTTTGTAGATACAGCTGTACCCATATCTCTAAATTACAAATGATAATGAGGTGTAAAGATTTTATCAGATACCTAGGCCGCTTGAAAGGCCTTTGTGTGTTGACTGGTGTAGTCTCATATTAGGTGGTAGGAATTTTGTTTTCTTTTCTAAGTGGAACATCAGATTACACAGGTCTTATTTCACTGCTGATTGCAGTCGTCCACTTAACATCTTGACAGATATTCCAGAATGAAGCAGAGCTGGTGGCGCTGCTGAGTGAGGTGTGTGTTCATCCATCATCTACTAACAGATCACTTGGAGGGCCAGGCCTGATGTCGTTAGCCTACCGCGCTCCACAACTCAATGCCTTTTTTTGTTTTTTAATTCCCGCTAACTAGGTTTCTCAACAATTTTGTGACAGCTTGTTAGCTTTTGTTTCTACAAACAAAAACATCAACTGAAAACATCACAGGCCAGAGTCTGAATAATAAGGTAGACTTTTTGATATATTTCCTGGAGAGAACATAGTTGTGTGATGCTTTGGCCCATTTCAAGCAAGCATTGCCACTGCACAGTGTGTTTTGCCAAATATTTTTTGAATACTTTATTTTTCCACAGCAGCAGGACTGTGATTGCCCATTGCACCATCTCCTACTCTCCCATCCCAGTACACTCCAGCACCTCCTGTGGAAGAAGATTCTGCTACCTGAGCATCACTCTGGAGCCTGAACAGTTGATGGGCATGGGCTGAGGCAGAGGAGTAGCTATCCAGCATGCGGAGGTGCCGGGCACTGCACCACGGGCGCTGCCACAGAATAAGCCTGAGACAGGGCAGTCCCAATCCCCAGCACCCACTGAGGCCCCGCAGCTGCTCTCACCTGCGCCTCGCTCTGCTAAGGCAAAGATGCCTAAAGAATGATCGCTGCCCAAGATCCAATCCCACCTGAGCCCTGACTGCTCTTCCTCAAAAGTGTTTTTTTAAAAGGGTCTAGCAGAGGATTTCCCCTACTCCTGGAGACCTCCATGCCACTCCTGGTGGCACTGGCAAACCAACCTTGTTGTGCGCCCTGAGACAAACTTTTACCCCATGGAAGGAAATGTGGCAGTTAACCCTTTTTCCTCTACACGATTGTCATTGCTCTTGCCATCTAATAAGTTCAGAGTAAAATAATTTTTTTAAGGAAAATTCACCTGGGGGAAAGACTGTAGGCGAGTTAGAAATGTAATCAATGTTTGTTGTTGCCAGGTGCAGTGCAAGCGGCAGGAGCATCCACAGCCTGCATTGCTCAGAGGCACCAAGAATCAGTGGGGCAGTACAAGTCTCATCCAAAAAGAAAACCAGTCCATCAGTCCAACTCGACTACTGAAACATTTTGAGAAACACAAGCTGATTGTTCTATATCCGTTCATTAATGCTTTTGGCACCTCATTCAGCCTCCTTTATGACTTCTTATTTTTGTCGGCTTTTCTTACTTGGTTACATTAAAAGAGGAACTCTCTTGAACCTCTTTAATGCTCTTAAACTCATAAACCACAAAGTGCGTTCTATTGCTGGCAGCCCGAGATTTATTACACTGACTGGCCTTGTGTTCACACCTCTGCTGAAAGACAGAAACAAACTCTTCAGTATTCAAGAAAGAGGATTGCTACTTGTCAATATGCCATTGCATAGTTTGACTCCGCTGGGTGTATGAGGAGAGTAGGGTTTCTCTCTGACATGGTTGCTCGTGAAATAGCCATTAACCAGATGGAATGAATACAGAAACTTGAAGCTACTTGTTTACGTGAAGTAGTTATCAGTTATCGTCCCACCTGCCTTCATGTAACACTCAGTGGAAACAGTCAGTAAAATCATTAAAAGCCATGGATGAAACCATATAAAATAGATTTGTGTTTCCTTACCCCTGTATACTCGACATAACAACGGGCATATACTACTAAATGTAAATGGATTGCACTTGCACAACACTATTCTAAATAAATCTGGGGCTAATGTAGTTTATGAGATACACTGAGGAGGTTAAATTGTTTCTGACTAGGTGGTTAATTAAAGGATTTATTTTGCAATTGCAGAGGACCCATAACTCATGAGTTACTGCACAATAAAAGTGTTGTAGATGTGTAAAATAACACCATGATTAACTCCCACACACAGCTTTGTGTGCCCCTTCTTTGTGCCAACGGCCTCAGTCCAAAATTCAAGAACTTCTACCAAACTGTGGCTTGGGGTTGGATTTTGTTGTTGTTGTTTTTGAGTTCAGGGGTTCGTTTTGGTTTGTGGGGGTTTTTTTAGTGAAATGGATGCACCTGATGCAGTGGTTGGCTCAGGGCTCCTGTCAGCTACATCAGAGGAAAAAAATATACAGAGGATTAATTATGAAGCAAAAGTGGTCAGGAACACAAGATAAGACTTCTTAAGAGATGGTTCTCATTCTGTTTCCCTCTCAAAAGATTCCCAAGGATCTTTGAGCTCTACAGTGAAGCCTCCATCAGAAGACATTGTGTTTGTATTTTGCTTAGCAAGGTCTAGCATTTGTTTTACCACTTCCTTAAAGTAATCTTAATGTTTAATGAAAAGTGACAAATAGGAAGTGCAAAAAAAAAAAAAAAAAATAGAACGTGGTTTTCCTTTTAGTTAAAACTCTGATTGTTTTGCTGCATATTAAAAAAAAATATTTTCCTATATATTTAGCCCTCTAAAATCCATGCCATCCAGCTACCAGCATTAATGATGTTAGGGTGAATTATAAAGAGAAATCAAATTTTCCATAGCATTTGAACGCCATTAAAATGCCAAACAATAAACTACCAGACTGCAAATTAGATCAGTGGAAATATCAAACACATTGCGGTATAAAATCCATAATTGCATTTAGCGCTTTGGCTCCCAGGGGACAGGCTGCTAAAGATCATCACCGTGCCACATATGAGAAGCTATTGACAGAACGATAAAAATCGACAGGCTAACCAAATAAACACTGCAGGCTTCATTAAATATTCAGCAACTGAAATTTGACTATCATGCGCCTTTTTTTCCCCACTAGATGTGTCCTGCTGCAGAGCTCAGAATTTTTACTGTGACAGCAATATGGGATGCTGTGCCCTACAGGCCTGTGTGGCGCAGGGCACGGTCAGTGCCGTCAGGTACCAGCGCCATCAATAAACACACTGCAGCTCCGACAGGGTTATTATTCTTCTGAATACATTATTAGCCTTGGCCTCAGGAATATCTGACTCCAAAGGCTTTAATTAGACAAAGTGTAATATCTACAAAGGTCTAACACTTCTCTTGTGAGGACAGGGACATCTCATCCCTAACAAGGTGCTTTTTAAGGAGCTGAGCACTAAACTGCCTCCTCTCGCTCCCCTCTTCCCTCTGCTGTGCGGGGATGCAGCAATGAGGAGACCCTGCACACCCTAAGACAGGACAGGGTGAAGCTGTTCTGGGGCAGCCAGTGCTCAAACAGCCCCCAGTGTGCAGAGAGCTGCACAGCGAGCTGGTCCCCAACACAGCTCTGCACAGAGCCCAGAGAATGCCTGCGGGCTCAAGCTCTGGGGTGCTCATCCCTGCATGAGGGTAGTTTGCTTTCTGCCTTTTACACTGTAAAATGAAGTCAAAGGTAATGAGTGTCTCTGGCAGAAGACAGGATGGTCCTAACTTTGAACGATATTAACCAGTGATTTCTGGTCACCCTCTTGGATTCTCTGCTGCCGGAAAGAGTGTGCCTGTGGCTCACACAGCCATCATTCCTGGTCACGGTGAGATAAATGGAGCTACAGGAGAGCCCAGTACAGGCAGAGGGCACAGAGCCACACCATGGATGCAGGGAAGTAAAAGAAATCTAAAAAAAAGCCAGTATCTCCCAAGTTCTGCAAGCAGAACAACACTTCCTGCTTGTGGACCTGGCTTGGCCAAAAGTGTGAGAGACAGAATTCTGACAGAGTTTGGATACCAAACTGTTGAAAGTATTTTAAATATACTGGCATATTTCTTAAAAGTACATTGAACATTTCAAATCCTGGAAATAGTTCCCAATATTCTGTCAGGATATATTTTAGCCTGCTCGCAGGACCGTGCGTGCAGAGGGGCACACTTACTGCTGCAATACTAAAAACAATGAAAAGCCTGCACATTTCCCCTCTCTGTTCCTACAGGCCTTGAGTCTGAAATTAGAACAAATAAAATGTATAATGCATGCTCTGGAAGCACCCAATAGGGTTATAAGCAGCCATTCCCTCTTCATGGAGAAAAAGTTTATGTAAATGACTGATGACAGTGTTATTGTGTGAGGAATATCAATGGAGTAATTACAGTTACATAGCTTGCTGCTGCACTGCTGCTCTAAGCCTGTGTTAATTTTTCACACCACTCCCTTGGGAAAGATCGCAGTGTGCTCCTAAGAGCAGAGCTAATAATCGGAGCTCTGAGCCACTGCCGCTGAAACTAGCCCCAAGGTCTTTCTGAGCAGACTGCTAAACACTGACTGTCTCCCCGGAGAGAAGAGAACAGAGATAAAATGATTAAAAACTGCCAAATTGGACTGGCAATCACTTGGCTGTACTGTCAGCCCAAGACAAGACAAATCTCAGTTATTTTTTCTTTTGTGAGCTCGAGAACCAGGATAGCACAAAGCAGCGCGGCTGCAAGCAGCGCAGTGGACTGCCTGCACTTCAGGTCTTCACGAGTACCATGTCAACACTGGCAGATACTGACAGTGCGGCAGCGATTGTATTCAACACCAACACAAATCAAGAACCTGAGAAAACCAATTTCTATTTAGGCCTACTGGGACCCTTATTATCATGAATCAATTGCACTTGTTTGATCCCCGGAATAATTTCAGGACTGAGCAGATCACACACGCAATAACTACATCTCACTATGTGAGGGGTTCCCTGAGGTGAGGTGCTGCAACTGCTGTTTGTCCAAAAATTTTAGGCAAATGCCATGCTCCAGTTAGTCCTTTACAGTGAAAGGTGGCACAAGGACCAAGTGACAGAACACAGGTTAAACTTCATCCAGTAAACGTGCTTTTAAACAGCTGGCTGAGGAATCGCTGCACCTCAGCCGTGTGAACACTGGGAAAGGATCCCAAGCCACATCTGATGATCAACAACACAAGGTACCGCTTCCCACTGAGCTGGAAGAAAAAGTCCATCTCAAAAGAGAAAAGCGTGCCACAATGAGCCTACCAGGTAGCAAACAGCAGCCCACAGCAAAGCCAGCGTGCAGCTCTGCCACAAACCACTTCAAACCAGTACCTCCGTCTTTCCTGTTGAGGGAACAGAGCGGAACAACAGCCTGAAATGGCTGTGGACAATCTCGCTGGCCCAACACATTGCTGGTCCCCAGTCCCTGTGTGTGTGAGTTGCATCTCCTGCGTGTATCCTGCCAAAATCAGCATTGATGTAGCTCCATCCCCATAAAGGGACAAAAGGGGCACTGCTGTACCTTTTCTACCTTCCAATCACAATACTTTTAGCTTCAGTTAATTGTATGAAATCACAAGTGCCAGTGTCAGCATTGCTGTAACTGCCTCTCCAGGCCCTTCACTGTGGTCTCATTGTCAAGTGACTCCTGGATAATACAGGAAAAAAGTTACCCCAGTGGGGAACTGGGGCTCATTGACCACACTCTATCAATTTGATCTCAGAGGTCTCTTCCAACCTTATGATTCTACGATCTATGAATCCACAGAGAGAGAAGACATGGGGGCTTTTCTCCTCACCCTGTAAATTTCTCAAACATTTGTTTGTGATTAAAAATACCTCTAGCCCCTTCCCTTTTGAAGCAAGAGGAAGAAACCTGGCAAGTCTGAACCATGGCAGCTGGCTGGGATGAAGTTGGGCTACAGGAAGCAACTTGCTTCAATAAACCCTCCATGCTCCCAGTTTTCACTGAAACACCCATTGCTACGTCTGCTCCCCAGATACCTCATTTCCAGGACAACCGGTGGAAGCCACTGCTAGAGTTTCACTGGGATTAAGATTAATTTTTTGTCATAGGACAGTAGCAGTCTTCCCTGCACAGGGCTGCATGGGGACTGCAGGCTCCTGCCAGCTCCGCAGCACCCACGTCCTCGGCAGCAAGGGAGTTTTTCCTGCATGCGATGCTCTGCCAGCCCTGGAAACCCTACACAAAACCAGCTTCTTGTACGAGCAATGGGCAAGAGAGAACAGGTTTGGTCCTCCTGATCCTAACAGAGATCTGCATTTTGGAAACAGGATTCTTTTGAAAACCTGCACGTGAAGGAGGGAAGGAAAGCAGAGCAATCCCAACACAAATTATTTCACTGTTTTACTGCTTTTGCTCTCAGGTATGTGGGGTGGGTAGAGGGGGGATTCAGGAGAAGGCAAGGGATTTGCAAGAAGATCTGCAGCAAGCCCTCTCTCCATCCCAGAGAGGGAAGCAGAAAAGTCGAGTAAGTGCTGAGGGCTGCCCCAGGGCAAAGGACGTGCAGGCAACACCTTCCCACAGGACATCAGCAGGCGCTGCTGAATGCCCAAGTGCAGTCTCTTCCATAGAAGAGCCATGGAGGCTGACTCTGGATCACTGATCTAAAACCACACCTCAGGTAGATTATACTGCAGTTAAGTAAGTTTTAGTTTATTTCATTAATAGCTCATTTTTACCTGATTCTTTTTGATCTGTCTCAGTGCCTTGTCCAGTATGTCCTGCATGTCCACCCTGGCTTGCTTGGCCGCATTGTAAAGCACCGTCCCCTCCCTCTAAACCCTATGGCTTTTCCTTTTCATCAGAATAAGACAAGCAGAATCCTTCCCACCTATTTCAAAACCAATCTCGCACAGAGAAACAGCAGAACCATAACATAGCTCCCAGTTATTTCTCTGTTAAAGCTAACGTTTCCTGCCTGTAAAAGAAGCTGTTAGGGTAAGTTTCTCAAACTCAGCAATGATGTGGCCCTATCTACAACCCTTTCCCGTCAGCAACACACCGATATATTCACACAGAAACTACTCAATTACAAGAGTCTAAATGTACACACACGTGCAGCCTGGGAAAGTTTAAGTGATTGGAGTCCCCTCTGCACAGCAGTTGTGGAGCAGAAACACTTTAGGCTGCTGCAGCTCAGCTCCAGCAAGCCAAGTCTGCGCAGACGTGAGACAACCAAGCTGGACAGCCCTCATCTGTCTTCAACATAACACAGACGGTTGTCCTGCCAGCTGACAGGCCTTTTGCAGTGGAAACAACATGAGTTTGCTTACTGTGCTTGTTTCCTTATTTCCAAACTTAAAAAATATCCACTCGAAACTTAACTTTCATGCACAAAAATACACCTTTTTCACACAGTATAGTCTACACACACACAAGATGCACACTTACTATGCGCTTAAAGAATATTACTGTGAGCAGATAGTCATATTGTAAACAGAAAAATAACTTTCTACTTCAGCTGCAATAGATCCAGATGCTCTCTCTGTTCTGCAACACTCCAGACACGTATGATTAAAAAGAACATACCAGGTATTACAACTATTAAACTGTTAGATACAATTTACAATGGCAATAACCCACTTGTCGTTGGTCTTCGCTAAAGTTAACCAGAAGTTTGTCAGATATTTAACAGCCCGTGGAGTGAACAGAGTTTGTGCCTTGTTTCATGGAAGTTTTTCAGCTCTTTCTTACAGGCACCAGCTTTTGTTTGAACTCAGTTTGATCAAGTTAAGAAAAATGCAAGGCTAACTGGTATGGGGCTTTTATTTTTGGTCCATTTATACTAATTGTTCAATTTTATTTGCATCCAGAGAAGCTGATTCCTGCCCCATACTCGCAGAGGACCAAGGACTGAACACCCCCCAGTGCAGGCAGCAAACTACACTGAACTGGCACCAGAGGCAGGCAGACGCCTCGAGGACCTGGCTCGGGACAAAACGATGCCTCAACCCTAAGGGCTGAGGCTGCCAACGTGTCTGGGTACTGGGGTACCCACAGCAGGGCCACCAGCCTGGCTTCCTGGGCCACCCAGCCCCACGGCCTGGCCATGCACCCCACTGTGTGAATGCAGATAGGGAAGAGTGGCCTCAGTGGCCCTCCTGGGGGGGCTTTGGCAGTGTCCCAAGGAGCCCGTTCCAAGGCAGAGGGATGTCTTGTGGACTGTTCTCTGAAGCAAAGGCAGGAGAAGACATGAGGCTGTCCTGTCTAATGTGCTTTCTTGGCCCTCCAACAGTGCCAGGAGGTGCAGGACACCAGCTCTGGCATGAACTCTTAAGCCCTATGAGGAGAGACTAAGGGAGCTGGGGTTGTTTAGCTTGGAGAAGAGGAGGCCAAGAGGAGACCTCATCACCGTCTACAACTGCCTGAAAGGAGGCTGTGATGGGGTGGATGCTGATCTCTTCTCACAAGTGACAAGTGATAAGACAAGAGGAAATGGTCGCAAGTTGTGTCATGGGGGGTTTAAACTGGACATTAGGAAGAATTTCTTTACTGAAAGAGTGGTCAAGGTTTGGAACAGGCTGCCCAGGGAGGTGGTGGAGTCGCCATTTCTGGAGGTGTTTAAAAAACAGGTAGATGAGTTCCTTAGGGATATGGTTTTAATACGGAAACAGGCATGGTTGGACTCAGTGATTTCAGAGGTCTCTTCCAAGCTAGTGATTCTACGATTCTACAGACTCAGGCAGACAAGGGTGGTAAGACTGGCCAAAGGACAGGAGGGCGCGAGCATCCAGCAGTGTCTTCTTTTTATGGGAAATTTGATTAACTTCAGTAGAGATGTATGCACCAAGAAAGCTGCTGGTGTTCATTCACTGAGAGTAATGAGGTTTGACGGATTTTTCTCAAGGATTACAAGATATAGGCTCCCCTACTCATCAGAAGCAAGATGTTGTCTGGGTAGATGTCTATCTTTCCCACAAAATCTGAACAATTTAAACATGTGAGAGCATGTACAAGTCACCTTAACAATACTGTTATTTGTGTCCCTCAGAGCAGCAAGACGGACCGCTGGAAAGGATCAGTAAGAGCTGGAGATGAGACAATGCCCAAATGAACATTTTCTCTCTACAAGTCCCTAAACTCAGCTCGTTGCCTGGCACCTCCAGCTAAATTCACACAGAATTTAGCCCCAAACTTCCCTGGATTTTTAGCTTAACAAAGGGTCCTACAGCTCAGTAATTCCACCAGATGAGAAGACCAGGTTTACAAAATGTCTTAACTTTCTAAACTTATTTCTGGAGAGCTGATAATTTAGGGCCTGACATCACGTGCACGTCTTGCCTGAGCAGGAACCCTGCATGGTGTAATCGTTTCCTGCTGCAAGGGCACGGTGTCTGGATCAAGGCTCACAGCCGACAGGCTTCTGCCTGACATCAGGCTGGATCAGCTGCTTCTCTGTGCCATCAGCACAATCCTTCAACCATTCCTCATCAGCCAACTTTCTCCTTCAGTGGCACAAGTTTTGTCAGTGTATGAGCTGTTTCTTTTTTCTTTTGCCTCAGTTCTCAGGGCAATGAACTGGGAGGTGCAGATTTTATTATGCTAATGAAATAAGAACACAACAGCTCTCTGAAGCATGCAAGCCAGAGTCTAGGGGCAGTGCTAAAAACTTCTCCCACAGGAAAAACAGATACAAGGCTGGCTTTGAAAGTGGGCGTCTTCTACACTAACCACCGTGTTGTCAGAAACCACAGCTGTCCACCACATGAGCGAGCTCAAATGTAACTGCGCTGGAGCGTGCTGACAGCACAGCGCCCACAATGCAGCGCGCCCAGGGTGCTCCCTGCAACACAGAGCAGCTTCTGTGCCGACAGCCTCACAGACCTGCACTCGAGAGGAGAAACAACAGAGCATCAGGCACCAAGTCAAGCTGTGCCAGGGAGAGCTTTCCCATTTGTCTTCCTAAAGGAGAGGTGCAGAAGGGCCTCCCTGGGTGTTTCCAGTACAGGAACTTCTCCTGCCCTCTTCTTTTTGACTTTGAGGCAGTTTTTATTGGTGCCCATCTCGCTGCACAGCATCAATATTAGCTTGCAGTGTAAACCTTCAGCTGAGAACCTGCACGATTCCTGCTGGGTGCCTGATCTTTTGAGACACTGTGCATAACCCCTCTCATGCCCTGTCATACCCTTACAGGGTACACAGAACAGCTTGGGCCTTCCAGAAGGGAAAAAAAGCCAACAGGCCATTATTGAAATGAGTTTAGTAAACAATAATCATAGGAATAGTTAATAAGTACAGCCTTTCTGTGTTAAGTAGGAAATTAGATCCACCACCCCATTACTATTTTGAGTGAGAAAGCAATGATGCCTTTAATTATGCATAGTCTGCTTTATTTGAACTGTGTTGGCTGTTGAGAGGGAAATAATCAATGTAAACGCCTCCTGAGGTTGCTCCCGAGGCAGACGCAAAATGAACTAAGTGAGCAGAGCAGCGTGTATAATCATATCAAGCAAATCCCCAGGTACTACCCGAGAATCACACATACATATGATTTATACACTCTCAACAACTCAACACTGACACCCCGAGCCACTTCAACAGCAGAGCCTGTGCATTGCTTTGAATTCTTATCTATACATGACAAGTCAAGGTTTTGAAGCTGGAGTTAATTCTATGTGGTTTAAAATGAATATAGCCCGTGCTGAATCCAGTGGCAATCCCACCTGACTACAGATCACAGAACACCGTTTTCAAAAACAGTTTTTCAGGTTTTTTTTAAGTAGAACTCTCCACAGAATTATTCAGACTAAAGGTACCCTTCAGTAGAGATTCAATATTAAAAACGCTTGGAACCAGACCCTCCTTTACTGAGAGATGCAAGAGTCGGTCTGGAGAGATTATCATTTAATTTTTACATTTGATCTGAATTTGTTTACAAACCTACCCGGCTTTTTTGCTGTTTTCCAGATTTTTGAGTTCAAGCAAATACCTTAAATCCCAGTGTCTGTTGCTGGCACGTGTTGACAGCACTCAGTTAAATCTGCGATGGAGAACAACACCTGGAACCAGACTGTAGGGGCAGACTCTTTTACCAACCACCCTTCAGTGACCTGGGCATGGTGGCAGTGCCATAGTTCTCCCATATGTGCATCTTTCTTTACTGGGAAACCCGTCCCCAAGCAGCTTGCTTGAAGAGAGGAACTGTGTTTCAGAGAGTCAATTTGGCTGCTGCAGCTCATAGGAAAACTGCGTGTAAAACCCAGCCCTCGAATAACCACTGGGGCTCCTTCCAGCTCTGCCAAGAAGAAATTCGCCCTGGAATTCCTCAGCCCCGTCATGCTGTGGGTGGGATGGGAGATGTGGGGTTCCCACACAGAGCCTAGACCCGCACAGCCCCTCCCTGGTCACCCTGCAGATTCTGCTCAGCCTCCAGCCCAGACCCACTCCCTGCCAGATGTAACCACTGATGGATTAGAGAAGGACAGATCCCGACTGATTTACATCCATGTGAGCCAAATCACTCCAGTTTGCACCCTGTAAATCACACCCGCCATGCAATCGTCCTGCTGGTCCTTCAAACGCAGCCCAGCCCGCAATGCGCTTGGCAGCCAGGCTCAGGTATCGTCAGCCCAGGTCACCACATCCATCGGGTACCAGGAGTGGCACAGAAGTCCCACACCAAACCATTTTTTACAGTTGCTGGCTGCACGAACTCTCCAGTTGACCCTGAGGAGCTCGCTTTCTCCCAGCCCACCTGCTGCAGCACAGAAACCGTCATGTTCCGCCCGCAACATCACCCTCACTGCCATGGAGACCGGCCCTGTCCTGAGCCTCTGGAAACGCAGATCTGTAAAGCAGGGAGCACACACCACCACAGAGGTTGCACATGTCTGCCCAGGAACACAGTCACGTCCCGTGGCCCTGGGCAGGTTCTTCTAAAGAGGCAAAGGCCGTTTTGGAGAAAGCCAGGCCAGTGCCCCCTGCTGCAGGGTGCCGATGGCAGCACACCCGAGGGGTCTGCGAGTGGGTCTGCCAGCATCAGCTCCACCAAGCAGCAGCTGGGCAAAGCAAGAAGCCTTTCTGCCCTGTTAAATGTTTTCCTTTTGCAGCAACTGCACCCTCACACGGCTCAGAGACTGTACTGACCTGTGAAGTTTTCGTAATTCCCCCCAGAACAAAGTTTAAGCCACCCCGCTCTGAAGAGCACAGTGGAGAGGTTTTTTTGCTTGGACCTGAGCTACCAGCGTGCTTGCTTGGCACAGCCTTCGGAATCTCATCACTGCTGGTGAAGGAACCACATCAGCGCTATAAAGAAGTTTCTCAGTGCACGTTTGGATGTTTGTGCGTGGACATCTGCTCTCCACTCCCAGTGCAAGATCTCTGCAGGTCCCTCGACCACGTGTCAGAGGGATTTTGATCTTTTGCAGAGACACTCACTGGCGTGAACTTCACCCTAAGGAGTTAAATCAGCTTTTGCTATGGAAACTCTCATGATAAAAATAGATCCTCCTGCTCTAAAGGATTTGTACTGTGCATGATTTAAGGGGGCTTATTGAACTGTCCTGCGCAGTTTGTTTTGCTGTGCAGAAATCACATTTAACAAAAATTTCTTTCACCAAGATTCATTTGAACAAGTTCCGCTGTACTGGTTACACTTCAGGGAAACAGAGCATCTCCTTTTCAAATAAAAAAAAAAAAAAAAAGCTTGTGCTTCTTCATGTTTTGGCTAAAAATAAAAGTTTTATGGAGAAGAGCATGTGGTGGTCTAACTATTACACATAATCCTCCAACCTATTCCTAAGCATGTTCCCATAAATCTTTAACAGTAAAGAAGCCGAATAGAGATATCCAGGATCAGGAAGAAACCGTATTTTGTATGACTTCAGAATTTTCAAGTCTACAAGCAAATCAGCCACCTCCAAAACATGCAAAAAAAAAAAATCCAGCAAGAGACTATGTGGGCTATTATTTGTGTTCTTTGCTAGATTTGACTATTCAATGCACTTAAAATTAAAATGCTGTAATGGTAATTCTAGAAAAATACATTCAGCCCCACGATTTCTAAGAGCTGGGTAGAGACAGAGTTGGGTATCAGGTGATTGTTTTAAGAATATTTGAATGCAGAAATATTGCCCATTGATTTTTGGTTTATGCTTCAAGAGGCCTGTTCTGGTCACCTGAAAATAAATTGCAAGTGCAAAGGCAGATCAAGCCACCACAGGCCTGGAAAAAAGCGACTGGCACGAGTTCTGCACGAGGCTCAACGCAATGATCAGATGAACAATCCGCCTGTCTGGGAAGCACTGAATACTGAGGATATCACCTTTTTAATCAGGATATGACTTTTTGAATACCTCTGTATAACACGTACAGCACACAGAAGTATTTCCTCAGCAGTTTATGAACTGTGAGCACCAGTGACACAATGCATCTCTGCGCTGCAGCGCGCCTGCCACAACAACTGTAACAATGGGCTTTGTCAGTGCACGCAACCAGGGAGATGGCTCCAGGAGCAGGGAGATGCTCCAGGAGCACTGAATACGCTCCTACGCCACACACACAACTGGAACAACCTGAAATTCCTGTCTCCTCTCTTTAAATACCATGGGCAGAAGTGAGGAAGGTTTCCAGAGAGGTGGACGAAAAGGAGCCTGGCCCATCTGTGGGATAGTGGCCCAGGCAGCGGCCACCCTCCTCCACCTGTGGGTCTGCACCGCCCAACGGCAGAGCAGGCGTTCCCATGGGCTCAGCCTTCAGGCAGAGCTTGGGGGATCACACAGCCATGCACACACACACATCTGCACACACTCACATTTTCCAGCCCCTTAAAGAAAATAAATTGTATGAACGTCATGCATATTTTAAGCTGATACCCTGGGGGATTTTCAGACCAAAAATGCCTTAACCAGAAAACTTTGTATTTTCCTTGCTCTCAAAAACTGAGAAGAATTCATATACAAACGATGACAAATACTTCATTCAAAGAGACAGTTACTCCCAGAGCAGAGGGAATAGGGCCAGCTCAAGTAGTTAGAACGGCTACACGCAGCTAACCCCTTTGCTTCAAGACCACAGGAATTGTTTATCACTGAGACTCTCCCAGGCTAATTGAAACCAGCCCTGACTTTTGAACCTGCCAGCACTAAAGAAACTTTAAGTGTTTTCTCCTACTGAGATCTGGCCTATGGGGACTGCTCATTGCTCACCCCTCTGTCATTTTCAGTTCATTTTATTTCCACCTTGAATGAATCCTTAGTCTAAAAGATGTTTAAACTATTCTCTAGTAAACACTTCATTTATGGGACAATGAAATTTTGAGACAATGTTGTTTGTGTGGCATCCTTCTAAGGACACTGATACTAAGTAAGTTTGAATCTGTACATTAAAGACCACTATTATGAGACAGTCTTGATAGAATCTTTGTGATTTACATTTTACAGGTGTAACTTACTGACATTTGCAAGGTACAGCATGCTCTCACTTTGGATTCTCACAAGCTCTTGGAAACAGAGATCTACACAGGGAACTGGAAAGAGAGTTGAGTCTAGCTCAAGCTGGCTTAACATTTGCTAAAACCAACCTGAGAAACGCTGCAGGCTTCCCTAGGGATTTGTGCTGTGCTAGACAGGCATGCTGGCCAACCCTGCACACGACCGGGGAATGATTTTTTTCCAGCATGTATCTTCATTTGGATGCTTCAATACCAGGACACCCAAGTGCAATGCTGCCCTACAAAAAAAATATGTTGGAAAGCATTGCAACCGTGATGCTCTACTGCTAACACACAACCCACAGCCTTATCATTGATGGAGAAACCGATACAGGTCACATCACCAGGTCCTGGCAGCCTGACATCCTGAGTTCTGTTCCAGCTCCCCCAGTTCCCCCAGGACACTGCTCAGCACATCACAGATTAAGTCAGGACAAGCAGGCAGGCAGCAGCACATTTATCTTCTCTGCAAACATCAGTTCCAAGAGAGATTCCACAGATAAGACAAGTTCATTCAAATTCATTCATCTGAGAATAGAAACCTGAGCCAAAACTAACATACATTTTATGCTTATTTACAGACCACCAGAGACTAAAGGATTCACCAAGAAATTCACAGGTACCTTCTCTGCCTCAGCAGTGAAATGCCATGGACTTGTTCTCCTGGGAGGTTTCGCTGCATGCCAGCCCAAGGTTCAGCTCCTTCCCACGACTCTTCTTCTCTGGTCCTGCCTGCACTCTCAGTCATTGCTGTGGAATCCATCTTTGCTTGCAGAGCAGTGAGGAGGACACCCGATGCTTGCTGCTGCCTGGACAGGCAACCCACCTTGATAGCACAGTAGCCAAACACTACCAGCCCACAGGCCCTAAAAAACATTTGCCACTTGATCACAGCAGTAACTTCTCTGCACTCCCAGAGCTGAACACCTTCACCTGTCCAGCAGTGCGGTGCACACTGAAGAGCAGCCCCACTCTGCTGCCTGAAGCCCAGCATTTCAACCAGGGAACACCTTGCAGGACAAGCGGCTGTTTTCTAACTTCTGGCCAGCTCTGCAGCATGTGAAGCCAATAGCGAGGAGTTACTCGCCTCACCTGTGCCTCTTGGGAGGAAGGCAGCAGAGGCTCAGGGAAGATAAAATGGCTTAGATCTTTGTCTCAGGATGATTCTAAGATGCAGTGATGACGCACTGCTGGATCCGTTGCTTAAAAACCCTTGCAAAGATCAGCTCCTTCTCTGATGTTCTCCGTCTGTGGCACAGGTAGCTATTAGTTGCCTCTGCATGTGGAATACAAGAGTTGACTTGAGAAAAAGAGGCCAGTTAAATTAAAACCTTTGTGCTTTATGTGTCCAGAGAAGCCCAGTGCTCAGCTGTTGTCAGTTCATGGACAGCCAGTAGCCAGGTCATGTCATACATGAATAAGATAGTGATGAGGTCAATGAACAAGAGTGAGGGAAGAACAAACTTCCTCAGCCAACCTATGCCATGATCTGCTGTAGAAAAAAGGACCAACCCAACCCTCTTTTTCTCATTGCACACCTTTTCCCAACCTTGCCTACTTTGAAGGCACAGCTGGTAGTCTGAGAACCTCATCAAAAGAGGACACAGAGCAGCCATGCCTCTCCTTGTGGGAAGAACACGAGAGAGCAAACAGCATGTGACGGACATTCGTCAGTGCTTACGCACAGCACAATGGTGTTTGGGTCTGGAGACTTCTAAACGCTGAGGCATTTAACTATGAAAATCAGGAGGGTGAGAGGACCATGCGCCTTAGAGCTCCACGTGCGCTGAGCCGCAGCCACTGCAGCGCTGAGTGCTGGAGCTGGAGAGAACAGCCTGTCCAAGGATGTAATGGGGCGCACCAGCTGCACTGCACGGGTGCACAGATACAGCTGAACTGGTAGAACTCCTGTGTCCGCAGCCAGGGCCCTGGTCACTGTTTGTGCAGACACACATTCAAACGATGAGGCTGATAGCTGTCCCCTGGTCACCTCACCATGACCTCTCTGATGAAGCACCAGCAAGAGTAACAACTTCCACGGGCTCTGTAGGTCACACTATCAATATTATCCACATGTGCCAATACTTTCAAAACGTGAGCACTCCCCCTTGACCAGATGCAGGAATGCTTGGGGGCTTTGGATGAGCTCCTGGAGCTGGAACAGCTGTGTCAGCATGGCTCTGTGCCCAGGCTGAGAAACATGTGGGGGCGTTAAGAGTCAGGTTCACCTGGAAGTGGGACAGGGGGTAAAACAGCTTGGGAAATGCTGATAGAGACTGGTTGACACTCAACCTGTCCTGAGGAAGCCTCAGGAATGCCTTTGTGCTCAGTATCATGCAGGAATCAGCCTGGCAGGCTCACACGTGCCACTGGGACAAAAGCCGCAGCAGCAAAATCCCATCCCTGCGTGTAGGAGCAGTCCCAGTGCAAGTGTTGATGTAAGTGGAGTCACCCCTAGCTTGCAGAAGGCCAGCCTGTCTAATCATCTCCTCACAGCCTCGTGCCCTCAGCCCTAAAAGAGGGAAGAGCTTTACACCTTGCTGCTATTCCTTCTCCACCATGGGCATCTGTGCCAATCTCACAATCTGCAGCAAATTAACACTTTCTCTACCGAGGTGATATCGCCTTTGTACTCAGTGCTGACAGTTCCACCACAGACCCGAGAAGAGGAGGGTGAAAATGGAATGCTTGTGCTCTCTCTGTGCTCTCAGTTGCCACAGACAGCAGAGATGCCCAAAATATAACAGGCAGAGCGACTTTACTGGCGGACCGTGAAGATGTCCTTGTAGATGCTGAGGCCATACAGGACATCACTGCGTCCTTTGTGGGACACACATTGGCATATGTTATCCTACAACAAGGCAAACAGCAATGAGGACTCAACGGTACGGTTCTGCAGAGAGGCCCTCACATGCAGGCTGCAAAAATGAGATTGTGGGCTGCAAGTTGGTGGGGTGAGGAAGTAGGAGA
Organism: Neomorphus geoffroyi; assembly: GCA_033558235.1. Taxonomy (NCBI): domain Eukaryota; kingdom Metazoa; phylum Chordata; class Aves; order Cuculiformes; family Neomorphidae; genus Neomorphus; species Neomorphus geoffroyi. The sequence continues at coordinate 429,922 of JAUMJM010000014.1, forward strand.
CATCAGTTCAACTCCTCCCCTTGAGGGGGTTCACATCTTTCACCACCCTGGAGAACACCCTCACCAGCGAGCAGGTCCCATCCCACCACACAGAGCAGGAGCCACCAGATTAGCACTGGGGGGCTGGTGGGATCTGGACAGACAAACCGTGAGGGCCCTCGCCCAGCCAAGGAGGCACCATCCAGGGCTGCCCACCGCCACTTCCAGGGTGCCATCCAGAGGAGCAGGTAGTCAGCACTCCAGGCTGTTGCAGAAAGGAGGAGACGGAGAAGCACCACCAACTCCTCCTCTGGCAGTGCTTTAAGAGAAAGTTTTGGCTGCCGTTGCATTTTGTGCGAAACCTGATCTTGTCAACGCTCACGGTGTGCTCTGAGCATGTCGAGAGCGTCGAGCGCGTTGTGCCCCACAGGCCTGGGCAGAGGAGCTGGAGCACAGTCAGTTGGGAGGGAACCAGAGCTGCTGGGGAGCAAAGGCACCCCCAGAGCTGCAGGGGAGGACAGGCACCCCCAGAGCCACTGGAAATCATAGGCAGGCCCAGAGCCTGCGCAGCACTACCCCTGTGGGCAGTGGGTCCAGGCCCCAGGGGACGCAGCCCCTCACCTCACAGGCTGCCGCCAAGACGTATTTCACACCCTTGGCTTGGCATTGTATTGGGCCAAACTATCCACCCCCTCCAAAGGCTCCACTGTAGCTGCTCCACCAGGGTCTCCTCTTCTGTGTGCAGCCAACAGGATGACTGCACCTCATTGCCCCCACCTCCCTTGCCTCCTCCAGAATAAACAGTGTTCTAGCAAAAAGAACAAGGGACCATGCTCTGCCCCAGCACCGGGAAATCACCCCATCCCCTCAGTCCAGTGCAAAGCAATAAAATAACACCCAGGGACAGGAGCTCAGTTTCTCTACATTATTTATGTCAGCAACAGACATACCCTGACTATTGCCTGCACGCACATTCTTCACAAGAACGAGATGGAAAAAGGGATTTGAATCCAGCCTTTGGAATAAGATTTAAATATTGAAGCAGTGCAGGCTGAGGTTCCTAAAGACTCTATCCTCGCCCTGGCAGCCCTGAGTCACAAAGCCCCTACAGCTGAGAGAGGCCATGGGGCAGCATCCTCCACACGCCTGGTCTCACTGCCTTCTCCTGAGCACCTCCCCGCTCCGACCCTCACAGCCACTTACGTCTTTTCAGTTCTTCAAATGAATCAAGTACGTCCTCTGCCTTCAAAGTGAAAACACAAACCCAGTTCCTATTCATTTAAAACAACCACACACGTTAATTATAGCTATTAAAAGCTACTCTGTATTTATACTTAATAACAGCATCTTTATTGGGTGCTTGAGAGTTCACACTCCTCTGGCAGCCCTTTGCTGGAAGGTCTGAGCTAGATGAAGTTGTATAAACTTCACGCTGGCTTTGCCCTGCATCAGAGGAAGTGTTGTAGATTTACACTGTGGAGAGAGAAAAATCTGACTGTAAAAATCTGAAATTATGAATCTAACCTCTACAAAATCCCAGCAAAACACAAACTGAATTCAAATACCAGGCACAAAATATTTTCTTCTAAAAATTCTTGTGTTTTTAAGCAGGAATTCATTCCAGCCCATGTGACTCCAGCTGGCAGTCAGCTTAGCACTGCTCCCTACTGTCAGTACTAAAACAAACAGAAATTTACAGCCTTTCCTCTACTCCGAACTGTCACAGAGCAAATGACTAAAAAACAAGTGGCACAGCTGTTGATCACACCTTTTCTGCAGGCCAGAGGATTCTCTGTTCATTCATTATGGTTCAGCAGAGTAAACATCTCTCTCTGTAACCCCTCTTCCTTATCAGAATTACTCTATATTTGTTCTGCACATTTTCCTTATTCTAACCCCAGCATTTGTACTGTTTTTATCTACCAGAATGCTGCATCTACACATTGCTTTGGACAATTTCTGTTCCCAGCCATCATGGCATCAGTACATGCACTTTGTGAGATTAATTTTGAAGAATAAAAAAGAGTTTATTTGTTTTGTTTTACACAAACCCGTGTACAATTACAGGACAGGCTGTTTCAAAAAGGCTATGCCAAAGTGCGTGGAAAACAACAGCTTCAAAATAAAGAGCCAAGGGAAACGTTTCTCGCACACACCTGCTCAGAACACAAGGTGAGTGCTGCCCTAACGTCCCTCCGGAGGGAGCCAGGAGAACGCCCCTGCCTCCGGTCACTTGCTTTCTTATGCTGCAAGCCTTTGACTTGTGTGGAAGAACGGAGATGGCGGGGAGAACAAAAGAGGAGCTGCATTGGAGGTGATGCATGGCACCAGAACGGCCGAAGCAGCGCGCTCACCTCTGCCCGCCAAGTCTCAGTGACACAGACACACACAGATTTGCTCCGAGAGGAAGATTCCATTCTTTCCCACTTCTTGGCACAGCACCTGGCTAAATGTGGCATTGTCCTGCAGGTGCTTAATACCTGCATATCAGCTAATAGGAACAAGGCATCCACTGGGCAGGAAACATAGGATCAAGATTCTGTCTTTTGTTTGTTTCCTCCACAACACAGCAATTTGGGAGTTTCAGCAGTGTCCCAGCCCCCAGCCCATATCCAGTCATCTTGGCAGGAACGCTAGCATAGCTAAAACACAAGACAGCACTGCTCCTGAGCCATCACTGACCCCTACTTGATCGTATTTTTTTTTTTCCTGGGGCATTAGTTCATAAAAGATTCTGCAGATCCACCTAAACCTCCTTCCTCTCTGAATTTCCTCATGATGCAATCCCTTGAAGTTTCAGGATGGCCTTTATTACAGCATATGCTGAGGCTTCAAATGTAAAGCAACATTTTGAAATGGCAGCATCTGTCTCTGCAGGCAGGAAAACCCCTTTGTAACTATATTGAACTGTTACACATAGCAAGAGATGCAGTTCAAGCAGTAACTCTTGATCTTCACTCGAAAGTCTCTACTTTCACTTATCAGCCTGACATCTCACAGTGGGGCCACTGGACCAGACCATGGGGCTGGCTCCAGGGCTCGCAGACTGGAACCAGACCTCAGAGGGAGCCATGGCGGACAGAGGTGGCCGGCTCCTCGGGACCCTCCAGCACAGTTCAAAGTGACATGTTTCAAACAGTCTTTTCCTCCATACCCCATTGCCTTCAAAGCACAAACAGCTTTATAGCCTGGAGCATGTGAAGTATTCATCCAGGGATGCACATCAGTTGCTTTTAGCAGAGGAAGGAGAGCGGCTTTGCAGAGAAGTTCGCATCCTGCACACTTCCAGGACTTTTTCTAAAGGAGTTTAAAGCAGATTCCCTTGCTCTAGTCCATTCTTTGATTTCCACAGTCCCATTTCTGCCAGATCTTTGCAGTTCTCTGTCAGAGCTCACACACAAAGAATTTCAAGCTGAAATACAGTAACCTAAAAAATAAAAAAAAAGAACTAAAAGGTCCCCAGCAATTGGACTGTGAAGTTCAACACAAAATTTCTCTGAAGTAGAAAATGAGTTAACACATAATTAGGGGTTTTCCCAAAGAGCCCGAACAATTTATGGAAAGTTACTGACATGTTCCTGACATGTTTGGTCCAGTTACGCCTTTGTACAATGTTAGGCTGTGACATCACAGCACCAAAAGACAATGTTTTCAAAAGAAAAATCAGTTATTGTGAAGCCAACAGAGTAGAAGCTCCAGAAATTGCTAAACTTAGCCCATTTTCCTAAATCATTGTTTTATAAAAGGAAAAGGAAAACATTCCTGGCTGTGTGCAATGTGTGCTGAAGTCACAGAATCCCACTTGTAACAACTTTCCTTCCCCTTGTCACAGCTTAAATTAACTGCGCTCCCAAGGAGTCAAAAGAACAGAACCAGAGCGCTCTGCTGGAGCCGTTCAGTTGTTTGTGACCAGAATTGTTCCTGGAGCACAGATCTACTCGCCGCTGCTTGGAAAATCACTCTAAATCTGAATGGGCGACTTCTCCGTATTGATAAATGAATTAATGGAGCACATATTTCGCAGAGAGCTGCAGGAAAGCGACTGTCCTTGAACAAAGAGAGGGTGCTGCTTCGGATGTGAAGACACAGACACTGTTTATCTAATGGTTGGAAAGTTTACAAGAAAACAGCAAACTTCGTGCTGTGGTTGTTGAACTGAAGTAGTGCTTTACTAGAACCAGGTTTTTTCGGTAATTCTGTGGTTGTAACAACTATTTTCTTTACATACTGCTATAGAAAAGGGGCTCTTTTTAACTTAATTGAAGACACTATCAAGAATAAATATACTGGGGCTTTTAATAAAAACAGTATGAGGAGAACATTCAAAGCTAAATAATCAGAAGCAATTTGTGTTCATGAGCAGAATGATGTGTCATTTTTTTCCCTTGCAATGCTCTGTACTGGATCAGTTTTGAGACTGTGGCAAACTTTAAACCTATCTTAAAATAATGAACAGCAGTGAGGGTTGAAGATAGTTTGAAAAATACGCTGGAAAGAGAAAACATATGCCCCAGAGTGTGGTGCAAAAGTCATATTTCATGCATGACTTTAGAGAATGTTAATAAGGATTAGAACCATACTTCAGCAGAATAACAATAAGTCAAAGAAGTGTAATTAATTTTTCTTTAGATCTCTGTTAGACAAAAATACAGGAGAGATAGCATTGTTGCCTATCGGTTTTGCTCCAGCTAAGAAATACAGCCCTTAAATACACGTCATAATTGTATGCTGTAACTGCAGTGTAGTACATGACTCATTTGCTTTATAGTTGTTGGTTTTATAATATTATGAATCCAAAAATATTTTAAACTTAATTTTTTTTGCTCTGGCCAATAAATATGATTAAGATAATACATCCAAAAACATATGTAAGCTGTGTATTTGGGACATATGGAAAGCAGATGTGTTCTTAATTTACATATGACCTAAAAAAATCAGCTGATTACCAGAGATGGTACTTTGTGAGGCTGCTTTGGACTCCGAAGCAGTGTTGCTAGCTCAGCACCATTTTAAAGGAGGCATTTTGTTTTTCTTGTGTCTGAAACCTCAGGCTCAGTGCTGCAGAAAGACTGCATCCCTGGAACAGTGATCACTTGGCTTCACACAGAACAGCCCCGAAATGGAAAACCAAGATCATTTGTTTCTAAACACAATTGTTATTGAAAACTTTTCTTTAATATCTTATGTGTATGTTCCAGTGTATGCTTACAAAACTCCAGTTGTGCCCTTAATAATGCTCTCTCAAACATAATAATAATAAAGGCCATGCTTGGTTTCCATCATAAGCCCAACTCTGAATGCCAGATTGAAATGACAAAGCTGCATCCATGTCTGGTGAGGAATCACACCGAGGTGGGAGCTGCTTTTCTCACAATCACAACAGATCAGGGAAGTGGTTTCTTAATTACAGCCCCTGGTGATAGAGGTTCTCTGGGGACTGTGTTCAGGGTTTCATTTTTTAGTTATACCTGATGAGAAAACAATAACTTACCATCAGATACAAAAGGCAATGTAAAGCTTCACATACAGGGTGCTCTCGGAAGCACACACAGCCCAGAAGATCCTATGTCAGCACCAGAAGTCAGAGCTGGGCTGCGAAGTGGGGCACCAGAAATATGGGGTTCCTACAGCTTTTTAAAGCACAACATTTTCTAGCCTTTTTTGGAGAAGAGGTGATTCAAATCTCTGGGGAGACTGTCAGAGGGACACGATAGCTGTTCCAAAACACAGGCTAATTGAACGCATCACTGGTAAATGAAGACACATTTTTCAGGCAGGCATTTGTCACAGTTAGGAAATTCTCGCTCTTCTGCCAGGCTCCAGCTTGGCAGCATCCACGGGAATCGCTCCAGCCAGAGTCCCCCTCGCAGCCACGCCAAGATGCAAACCCGCTTCTGCTGCCTCTGTCCAGTGCTCCGCAACCATGCCCGGAGCCGCGCTGAGGGGCTGCGCAGGATCGGGTGCTGGGGCTTCACACAGAGAGCGGCAGCAGGAGCAGCTCTGGCCGCCTCTGCTGCAGCCCTCCCGCACCCCCTTTTGCTGCATGTGCGGCCCTGGGGAGCCATCCTCCTCCTGGCGAGGTCCAGGGCAGACCTTGCACAGCCTCTACGCTCCCTCAAGACAACGGACTACAATTTTCTTTCTAAGCAAGCAATATTTTAAGGTCTGTCTCCTCTCTCCTCCCTGCTGGCACGCAATTTGGCATTTGCTGGTGCAGCAGACCCAGTAAACTGAGCCCATACCCAGTCCCACAGCAGCACAGGATGGGGCTCCAAGATGTCAGAGAGGCCCCCCCTAGGAGAGGGGACCACTGCCACTTCCAGTTGGGAAGGAGAGAGCCCAGTGAGGGTGCGAGGTGCTCGCTCAGCCTGCGCCCGACTTGGTGCCACAGGGCAGTCTCCTGGGCACCTTTCCACTGCACTTCCTGCCCGGGGCTGAGGCCATGGTCCCTGTGAAACAACGCTGTGAGCCATCCTTGCACCCCACACAGCGCCAGGGTGCTGGGGACCAGAGCCCTGCACTGGGGCCTGGTCTCCCTCTGGCAGAGACCCCAGCACACGAGGCCACAAGAACCGCTTTCTGCTGCTTCTCTGTTTTGAGCTTTAAACCAGACACAATCAGGGGCTGTTTCTCCAACCTGGGCCCTGCCTACGCCGTTCTCTCACTGCTTGCATTCACGTTATGCATCAGTGCTGGCACGCTTTGTCACAGCCGAGCTGAGGTGTGAAACCCTTCCGACCCCCTGGCCCAGCAGCCATGATGCCGACACGCTTTGCCTTGGCTGTAACGTGCGTTCAAATCCACGCGTCACGGCTGGGTCTCAGAGTTCCCATCTGCAGGGTTTGGTGCTGCCCTGCGGTTTCTCTCCACTCCTCCCAAGAGCGAGGACGCCATGATCAACGGGCAGGCAGGAGACAGAGAGCACCGCTGCAGCGAGTGGGCACTGTCACAGGCCCTTGACAAACCTGCTGCTAACTCAGGATCCTGGACAATTTCTCCTCCTTTCTCGTGTCTGCCACTATTTTCCTTTCCTTGTCCCAGAATCTGTACTCTTTCCAGGAAATCTCTGTTTATATTAGACCAGACAATGGGACATGCCGTTATTGTTGGACTCTTGTCCAAAAACTCTTGCTCCTCTGGCTCTGCTCCTCTGCAGCACCTCTCTTCCATGGGTCGCTGCCAGGACTTGCGGCACACACAGCCAGTCAGGGTACCCCTCGCCACTGCCAACACACACAGGGCAGAGCTTGTAACAGGCTCCCTAGGGAGAAATTAAAATCCCACCCAACTTTTCAGAGCTACTTCATACAATAAGGACAGAGATTCTTCCACAATAAATGCTTAAAACTGAATCCTGCGCAATGCAGCGTCACTGCAGCAGGGAAAGAAAAAAAAGGGTTGTGGAGAGGAACCCAGCTCATAGGCTGTCGGGGGTATTTTCTCATCATCGTCAGAGACCTCATGATATGAAACATCTGCATTGTCTTACGCTGGTCATCAAGACCCACTGTCCCTCTGAACTCCAAATGTTTCCCTTCTCTGCTGTTCGATGTCTCCCTGGGTCACAGGCCCTTGCACACAAATCATTTCAGCCCTTGGAGGGGGCTGAGAGGAAGGCAGGGAGGCTCTGAAATTCAATCCCCAAATGTTTTTCCTTTTTTTTTTTTGGTCCAAACAAAAGTTATTTTTCTTTCAATGAGAACATTTTAGCATCACGTGCTGCTAATGCAGGAACAGAGGGATCGCTGGGGTGGATGGCTGTTCCCCCACTTAACTGACCCTCCTGCTCAGAGCAGGGCAGGGTGTGTCGAGAGGAGCTGTTGCGCAAAGTTTCAGGGCACGCTGCGAGGACGGCTCTGGTTACCTCTGAAGACTCAGAACATGCTGCACTGCCTACGTCCTTCTGACACAGCCCTGTTGGTTGTTACCCCAGGAGAGCCTGCACAGGCTCCACCACTGCTGCCTTTATGCACCATCCACAGCGACAAAGAGCCTCAAGTTTTGCAACATTAAACCCAGGACATTAACAGGATCCCAGGCTGATTTCTGCAGTCACCTCTTCTGATGCACACACAGCCTCATGCCGCATCGCTGTGGTTTGCATTCACATTTCCGATGTGTTCAATACTCCTGTTCCTGCATTTCTGCGAGGTTTTCTCTAAGAAGCCCAAGGCTGTGACGACCGTGAACATTATCCCCAGCACACCCTGCCATCGCACTGCCTGCTGCAACTCACCCATCAGTTAACCAGCCTTAAGAGTTTACAGACATTTTATAGACTCCTTCCCCAGCCTCAGCAGTAGCTGGATATTCAAAACTGTTCCAGCTCACTCCATTCAGTCCTGCCCTTGCTGCAGAGACTGTTGCTACACGGATCTCTGATCACAGATTCAGAGATCCAAGCTGCACTGTGTTTAAAGCAAACAAGCTCTTCTAAAGGAAAGCTGCTACCTTGTGGATTTCTTTGCTTGCTGTTTTTACAAAACAAAGCAGTGTGTAAGTTCCCTTGTTAGTACGGTGTGTCGGCAGCCACTGGTGCTTAAGGTGGAAAACCAAATCCCAGTGAAGCAGCAGCCAGCTGCTCTGCACAACCCAGACAGGAGAATTTTCCCATCCCAGCTGGTGCAGTCTGGTCCTCAGGAGACATGGGAAGCCACGGTGTGTCCCAGGGATGAGTGCGCCCAGGACAGGCCCTGGCCTGCAGGAACCCTGGGCAGGTCGCTCCTCAAAGGACTTTGATATCTACTGGAGGAAAGTGCCATGAGATGCAAACACCTCCCAGAGATGAGATGTGTGCTCAAAGCAGGGAGCATGAGGTCGCCAGGAGACTGGGTGGGGGGGACGGGAGGAGACAGGGGAATTCCTGAAAGGTAATTTCTTAAAACATTTAATTAGCACTGACTTTTAACAACTAAAATTACTTTAAAAATGTGCATAGAGATGAAAAATACAGAAGAGCTGGACACGCCTTCTAAAACTGGGACTGGTGAGCAGAGCCAGCTGGAGCGGCTCATGGCAGTGAGCTGAAGGAAGTCTTACGCAGCATCTCTACCAGTGGTGCCAGCCTGGATGAAAGGAAAATAATCTTAAAACTTTCCCATTCCCTTGCTTTTGATTACAGCTCGGAAAAAATATTAACACGACAAAAAGATAATTTGCCTCTCCCCCAGAATGCAGCATTCCTTTAAAATTTCCCAGACTTCTGTCTCAAAAATTACAGCAACCAGTATAAATTTCACAAATCCACCACCTCTTCAAATACCTGTGGTTTCCCACATTTTCCAAGGAAAACAAAAAGATTTATAGTTTCTCATGTTAAATCTGAGAGGCTAAACTTTGAGAGACATACTTGCCCACCTGCTGCATGTGTATTAGTTCTAGCTGAAGAGAAGTCAATAAAAATGGAGAAAGAAGAATTTGCAGAGCTGGTTAAAGTAATAAGATTTGTTTCAGAGCATCTGATCTTTAGACTAACAGACTTCCAAACAGTTGGACAAGTAAATAAAGCACCACAGGGAACCGCTAGTTGAAATAGGTTACCGCAGGGATACGCACAAAGGAATTCCTACGACTAAGAAAGGGCCGGAGCTATGAAACTTATAACACCAGTGACTAGGATGAATTGCTGACTTCTGTGACGCTTAGGAGTGAATTCTATGGGTATCCACGCTTTGAGGAGGGCATAAAATGCTGTTCTGAGCTTGGGGAAGTATCCCACCCAATAACAATTACCACTGGGCAACAATGATATTTTGCACGTAGTGTTAGATCCTCTGCTCCTGCACAGACAGGGGGTTTTGTTCCTCTTACTCCTTTTTCTGGATGGGAGCTGTGGAGAACCTCAGCAATACAGTTCACTACGTGATTGTACACACACGAGCCCAAAGGAAATATTTTCTTTAAAGGCCTTACTTTCTTTAGAGAAATAAAAAGAAAATCCAAACAAACAAAAGTTATTCATGAATCCTCCTACCACCTCCCCAGGATTTTTCTGCACCACATACACAGCTTCCCTGGGATGCATGCGGGACAGCAAACACCCATCATGCAGGGCAGCGCAAGATCGGATACAGGAAACCCTGCAATGGTCCCAGCTCCCCGCGACAGGGAGTAGGGCTGTGCTGTACAGCAGGCAGCGCTGTACAGAGCAAAGCACGGACAGCGAACAAAGCAGGAGGTGTCCCATGTCCGTCCAGCGATGAGGGGGTGGAGGTGACACTGTTGTAAGGTGCCATCCGATCAGGACTTCTTTTCTGTGCTTGACATGAATAAGGGGATTAGGACAGCGAGTTTCCGTGAGCTCACTCTATCGGACAAAAGGCCCTGAGGTTTAGTGTCACAGTGCCTGATAAAAGTACAGGAGGCTGTCAATCAGGGGCTCCAAGGTACTTGTGTCAGTGACATAATCTTATTAGAAGATAAACCAGTGAAATCCTTTTCATGATGAAAAGTTACATTTAATTGCTCCTTTGCTTTTCTTCTCTTTCTCTTGTTCATTTGTCCATTTAACTTTGTTAATGTTAGCTATTACAAGAATATAGCAGCACAAAGATGTGAGCCATCTACCCCATAGCCATAAATATACCAAATAAACGGCTCAGGATCCTGAAGGAGGGCAGCGTCTGTGCAGACACAGCACCAGTTGAAATCTTTTAAACAGAAGGTCAAAAGAGTTACCGAATTAGTTAGCAGGAGTGCTCATGTCCAAGGATAAAGTTAAATGTTCTGTCAGTTGCTTTAATACCAAAGTATGCTGACAAAAAAAATAAAAAATGGCAAAGCTCAGTCTCTGTGCAACAAACAAAGGAAGACTTTTAATAACCTCTTACAGGAGCAAATTCATATTAGCTTTGGTAATGCGACTGTTCCAGCCAACTGCAGGTTGTTTCTTTTTGGTTTCACAAATGGGCAGCTGATGCTGACAGCGTGAATAACCACACAGCACTGGGAATGAATCAGGAGACTTTGCTGGAGCTGGAGGGGCGAGTTGAGAAGTGTCAGCGTTCTGCATCCCCTGTGTGCCTGCCGTGGCGCCCGGGATCTGTGTGCTACGCTGGGAGCTTGGCCGGGAGCAGGTCAGGATCCAGCCCATGTCACACAGCCCAGGCTGACCCAAGGCGCCCTGGCAGCAGAAGAGCTCTCCTGCACCTGAGGAAGCCTTGAGAGGACATGGGTGAGGTGAGCACAGAGCTCTCCTCTGGGGAGAGAGGAAGGGCAGGATGCTCTGCCCATCAGAAACACCTGAGCCCTGCTGTGGAAGAGGTGGCTCCAACACCGCTGTCCCTGGACACCCTGCAGCTGGACACCTGCCTGGCCACGCAGCTGCGGCACGAGCAGCCCACACGCGTGCATCTACCCCATCCACACCGAGCACAACCCCTAGACAAATGCAGGACTCCCGTCCTCACCCAGGGCCCCCAGCCTTTGCAAGAGATGTGTTTTTAAGGCGTCATTTAATTGTCACTATTAATAAACTACAAACACACTCTCAGTAAACGACTGCTGCCATGTAGTGCCACGGAGTCCCACTGAAATCGGTTTTACACTAAGTACCTGAGTGTGCATATTAACCAAGTAAGTTAACTCCACAAATGTGAGATGTTTAAAGAAAAACTGAATTCCATTCATCTTACACATTCTGTTCCTTATTTCACCCAAGTGTCTGCCTGGCTGAGAACAAACTAGCACTTTAAGCTGAACTCCTTTGAGAAATTACATGTGTAATTGTCACCTATAACTCAAATGATCTTAAAGAAAATAAGTCTTCCAGAGGTCTTTAAGAAAACCACGTTTTCATTTAAGGACTAACAAAAAATTCTGACAAATGTCTTAATACTTTGCTTTCTTAGTAAAAGTACACATGAAAAATTATGACAGAGAAGCATCAGAGGGGCTGATGGCAGAACAGAAGCAGCTGAAAAATGTGGTTTAACATTGGTTAAATCAGTGGTGGTTGGTGATGCAGTGAAAAGACAATTGTTACATTACCGGGCTGCTGATCACATGGTACCAGCATTCCACAAACGCTTCGCAAGTGGAAATCCAACTCCAGCTTTTGGGAAGGCAATTTCAAAACAGTGCAACATATTATAAATTAATTACCTGGCTTAGTATTTTCTATCAAAACAATAGTTCCTATATTATGCATATTTACAAAATCCTTTATTACCTTTTCAAATATTTAATCACTTGTACTCCATACCTGCCAGTGCTGTGCTGAACTCTGGAGACTGGTTCCTACACTGAGAAAGCCAGTCAAAAATATTTGCATGCAGGTTATTTGCCGTGCACCCAGATTCTACCTTGCACTTTTTCTGAGCTCAGGAGGAGGTGGGGAACACGATCAGCCCCACTCAGCTCCGTCACCTTTCCTGGTCACCTCCGCTCAGAACGTTGCGTGGCATAGGCTAATCGACAAAACCAAACCCTGACAAACAAATGTTTAACAGCTTTCAAAGCAGCGATGAGGAAAGAACAATGGGTGAGCTGAGCGCAGAAATTTATTTTTACTGATCGAACTTAGGCAAATCCAAGAAGCCACTAGGAAGTGTTGTCAACTAAAGCTTGAAATCTAAGAAAGTAGCCATTCAAAGCACAGTAGGCCCTTATAAACAGTTAATCCACGCAGCTGCAGTAGTTAAAGCAAACACACTGCCCTTCACTGCGCCATCAATTACACCTCCCCAGAAAAAATTACACAAACTTTGTAGGATTTTTCAGAGAGAAGATGGATTCTTCTGGAGACTTGAGGTCAAGATTGGGCTGTTTAAAGTATATTATTAACAAATAAACATTTATTGCAAAAAAACCCTATAGGCCTTTGGGGAGGAAAATTGTGTTATTTTTGGCATCAAATGACACAAGCCATTTATGACATGAATGGCTATCACCAACAGACTGATGAAATGGCAAATGTCTCCCACTTAACTTCCCCTGGCTTCCTGAATAAATTTTTTCAAACACTTTTTTCCTTCTGAAATGGCAATAAACTCCATGTAATTTTGGTTTTCTCTCTGTTCTAGCTGTTTCAAGATCCATAGCTGGAAAAGGTTGAAGGTACTTCCAGATGGAAGCTGAAGACTCCCCAAAGACTGGTAAGGCGATGAAAATCACATTGTTAGGATTCGGGGCCATGTGCTGCCCTTGTTTGTGTGTATTCTGGCTTGAATGACAACTCACAATTGGCTTTCGGATGGCTGGGTGAAAAAGTTGAGGTTTAATTGTGGCATCCAACAAACTGAACGTTATAGCTCTTGTCATTGAATGTATCCGCTCTGTACTCTGACAAACCCCTGCTAAAATATGAGCTGAATTTTTAAGTAAGAAAAAAGCCACAAATGGAACAAGCTTCAATTATGCTAGACAACCAATATTCATAGGACCTGGATGAAATGAAGACAGCTTGCTCGCCTTGGGCTTGTTTTCCAAACTTTCTGTAAGACACGGTTGTGCTACCGCCTGGTGCTCAGTCATAGAATCATAGAATCACTGAGGTTGAAAAAGACCTCGAAGACCATCAAGTCCGACCATCAAGTCCAACCATCAGCTCAACACCACCGTGCCTGATACACCAGGTCCCAAAGTGCCACATCCACATGCTTTTCGAACACCTAGACCAGCAGTAGAGTGCAATTGCTTGCGGGACCAGGGACCGCCCTGCTCTGACCTCTGCCACGCGGGATGCTGCGGGCAGGTGGCCACAAAGGAGCAGGCATGGCCGGAGCGCCAGTGCTGCTTCATCGAGTCCTCCCATCTCATCTGTGGGGAGCAGCAGCTGGATGGGGAGGACGCCACGCTGGGCAAGGCTGCTCTCCCTGTAATTGCCCTGGAATCTCTGGGGATTCTCCCACATAAAATTAATGCAGGCGCCATCAAGGCTAATTTATTCCACACCCACAAAACCATGCCGGGGAACTGGCCTGGGCATGGATAGTGAGGCCAAGGCAGCACAACGCTAAGGACCAATCCAGCAGGAGCTGCACACCCTCAAGCACCGCTGCTCCCTCTGGTGTGGGGCACCCACTCAGGAGCGTGGGCATCCACCCAGGAGTGCAGGCACCCACAAAGGCCACGTGTGGGACACGACGGGAAGCTGCAGCGGACACATAAACACTGCCTCCTCCATGCACTATTCTCCCACAGCAGCTCCTGCCAGGGCTGCGACAGCCAGGAGCGATCAGGGTGCTGAGCCTGCAGTGGGGGAACCCCCCAGCCCCAAGATTCTGCCTGTCCCTCCATTAACAAAGTAGCTGTCGGCTGTAATGTGTTCTGCTCCCACCAGCTGAATCACTTGTTTGTTGCAGCTCCAACCACCAAGCCTGGCGGGATACCAAGTAGGTATAGCATCACTGCAGCATTTCACATGCCATTTATTCCCTCCAATAGCTTAACTCCATTTCTGCTTTTGCAACATTTCATACCTTGCTCTTAACCTGGCTTTTGTACTACGAGTACTCTCAACGCTGTGTCCCATCTGTAAAAAAACAAAGTGTTCCTTTTCTTTTACACACATGCAAACCAAGAGGCACACACAGTACACTGCAATATCTGCTGAGCATCAGCAAACAGCACACAGCTACAACGCTGCTGCTGTCACCCGTTCATGACGTTCAAAGGGAAAATGTGTGGATGACTTCCTTGCAGCTTGGGAAAATGTTGGTAAATGAAGTAATGAAGTAAATAACTTCTCATGTGTGTGCGCAAATAAAAGTGAGAAACTGTCCAGATGCTGCAAAGCTTCATCATGTTCTGCTGACAGAAAGGGAATCCTTGGAAAAGCTGCATTGCCCCCGTGGCAAAGTGATGCCCAGAACATGGGAGCACTTCCTCCCTAGGCCTCAAGGAGAACCAGGCTATGAAAATCCAGGTGGCTGGGGCTGTTGCTACTGCATTCCCCAGCCCTGGGTGGCAGAGGCATCAGCGCTGGAGCAAGGCGGCTTCCCAGTCAGCTTTTGGCACCAGTGGGCGATGGCACTGGAGCCCATGCCCGTTGGCTTCACGCCTCCAACCACAGAGCAGAATCGAGCCAAGCCGGAGCCTGCAGGCATGGGGCAGCACAACACAAGGCTCCAGTAGTGCAGACATCACAGCAGTGAGGGCAGAGCAGGCGCTGCCACCCGTGTTCCCACCCTCCCCTTTCTGCAAGGGCAGAGCTGGCAAAGGGCACTGCGGCAGCGGCAGAGCTTAGAGCTGCTGCCTCACCGCACACTGGGGTGAGACAGTGTCAGCCAGACGGGATGCACAGGGCATTGAACCAGAGCTCCATAGGCGCACGCGGGGTAACCCCAGTCCTCGCACAACAGCGTGTGCTGGGGACATGGAACAGCAGCTGCTGTTAAGCCCCGCAGCACGAGGTGGCTCCGGATTCCCTGCCAGTCTGCACCCTCACCTACAGCAATCCTGGAGAACCTGCACCTCTCCCGTCCCAGGTGCAGACGCAAATTCTACTGGCAGGACAGCCTGGGGGGCTTTGTCCCCCAGATTTTACTGAGCCTCCCTTCATCACCTCTGTCACTGTTACAAAGCTGATAGGCTGAGTTGGTGTGACTGGTCACATGTAATAAACCCCAGACTGACATTTAATAAAACTCATATCAATAGAATCACATCAGAAAAAGGACATTTTCTCTTAAGATTTCAAGAAAGCGACACACAATATGCGAAACTCATTCACTGGGGCTTAGGGCAGACTGGCTTTGTGTTGACTTCTACAGACAGGCAGGTCTTGCTTGCTGTTGCTGTCTCTCTCTATTCTCTTCCTTTCTCTCTCTGGACTCTGATTATTAATGAACAGAAGGTGACTAGGAAGCTCTCAAAATACAATATTTGTGTGTCCCCAGTGCAGTCATAAGCCAACTGGCTCGCAGAGGACCACAGAGCCACCAGCAGAGTGCGGAGCACATGCTTGGCTTGGTCCAAACGCTGAATGGAGGAAACGCACTGCTGGTATTGACATTCATAGAGGACCCCACCACACCTTCCGCGTCAGCTCTAGTGCGACTGGGTTACACTCCACATGAAGGCCATGCCAAAAGGCAACTGAGAAGACAACTCACAATGTTGAACTGCAACTTGTATTTAAGATGGGTCTTGCCTATGAAGAGCCTCATCCCCAAAAGCTTCCGCGAGCAGCTCCTCCGAGTTCTCTCAAGACACTTGCTGTCAGGTAAGTAACTGACCTCACATGACCCTACAAGCCACCGCACGCCAGGGCAATTGGCTCCGGTGGCATTACTCATGGGAGCCCCAGGAGCGGGGATTTGCCGGCTCAGGCCCCTGCCGGGGCTCGTGAACTGGCAGCGTCAGCCCCTCCGTGCAGGGAGTGTTCCTGATGCTGGCGACTGCTGCAGGAGGAACGCGCTGCCAACCTCCACAAGCACTTGCAGCCTGCTGCGCGTACCAGTAATCTGAAGATTGCTCTCTAAAATTATAACAAATAGGTACTGACTCAAGCTTGCAAGTACATACAAACCTTCACAGAGTGACTACTCAGTCTGCAAACTGTGACTATTAATAGCTGGGGGAGGAGGACGGAGGATCAGCTCTTTCTCTCCAAACCTCTTGATGCCTAGGCAGCCCCATCGGAACAGGTAACAAGCGTGATCCCATCCTACACATGCAGGGAAGCTGCCTCACTTGCCACAGCCAGGAAGAGCCAGCCCCTGGCTTCTGACCTGTGTGAGCTCACCAGCAGCGCCAGCACAGCTCCGGTGTCCTGAACACTTCATTCGACACGTAGGGGGGACAGACCAGGGAGCCCATATCCCCACAGCTGCTGGAAGAAGTAACTGAGGTGGAAACGGGGCTGCGTGCTGCTGCAGTGGGCCCTGGGAGCTGGGTCAGGTCTTGCTCCCTCTGCTCACCCCCTTCCCACCACTCCCTCCAGCTCCTGGTGCTTTTCCTGGGGGTCCGGACCATCGTAAAAGCTTGGCCGAGGCTCATGAGCTGGGCAGGCTGGACTGCTTCTGGGCAAGATCTACATGGAACGGAGGGTGCAGTACCACTCAGCAACTGGCTGAAGAGCTGCTGCGCTCAAGATGGCTTAGCACAGATCAGCCACTGCCGAGAACCGTCTGCAGGAGATCCTGAATATTTATGAACAGCACAGGGCTATCAGATAGTCAGGTACAGCTGGACCTCACTGCACTGAAGCCTCCTCCTAACTGATGGTAAGCCTCCCCTCTTCTGTGGTCATTCCAGTGTTTTGCTTTGCATTTTTTGTCTTAGTTTCACAATTCACTGCAGTTCTTTACTGTGATTTGTTAAGAAACCTCTTTGTACAATACAGAATTAAATACTTGTCTCATTTCACATGCATTATCAACAGAAACCTCCGCAAGAACACCGGCACCCCCCCAAAAACTGGATTAAAGTTGTTACATAAGAGAGAAAATGAGAAACCAGAGAAGCTGCTGCCATCGGGAAGCTGCAGGAATAGCTCTACCAGGTGACAGAAAAATGCTCGCTGTAGGCAAGCTGATTATGTCAAAGAATAGGATCCCACAGGTGGAAACAACTGTTGTGTGGAGTGGATGTTAATGAGAACTGTAACCTTTCTGGCTAATGAGCTTTGGCAGGTACCATGCTGCAGCCCAAGGGTGCAGCCCCACAGAACTCCCACTGACCCAGCTCCAGCTGTGGCCCGCAGCGGCGCCCAGCACTCTGGTCCCCACTCACTGTCCCCATCCACATCCCATAACAAATGTGCTTTCTCACTAACACAAGAGGAATGCACCTTGCTCAATTTGTAAGGAGAGGCTGCTGTAAGAAGCAATGATGTTTCCATCAGCCTGAGAGAACAAAGAGTGACCACTGGCTGTAACTAAAAATGCTCCGAAACAATATCAGTAATTTCTTCTGCAAGTTCAAATTTGCTTGCTTCCTACCATAATAATAACTCATAACAGTAACAACTGCAAAAAAATATTATTGATTTAGATAACTATTCTTTTTTGGTTTTGCTTCTGTGGTTTTTTTTGTATTTGGTGATCCAGGTAACACAAAGGAACAAACACAGGAACGTAAACTTCCTAACAGCTACCACAAGGATTTGGTCCTCAGCATGTGCACATAAATTCCATTAGCTCTGACTGGGAGAGTGCACGTGCACACTTGTACATTATAAATAATGCACTGATTGCAGTAAAATCAAGAGCCAAATTCTCCCCTTTGATGAGCAAGGATGGCTCTCATTGAAGTCAATAGGAACTGCATGTTCACAAGTTCATGTCAACATTTGCAGAGGAAGATTTTGTGCATATTAAAAAAAAAATTATGCTTTGGAAGCAAAGCAAATGACCTCCAGGATGAGTGCTCTCCGTAAGGGATTGTTACAGGAGCACTAGAGTACACAGGTTCCCAAGAAATAGGTTATTCCTTGTTCACGTTGAGATCCAGGGTATTTAATCAATTTGTGCCGGTGCAGTTCTGCTCTATCTATAAAGAACATCACTGTAAAATTTCAAAACCAACAAAATATCAAACTGGAATTAATCATATTAATGATTCCTTTACTGTAACACAATCTCACAAATGTCTACTTGTTCAGTCGCCCACGGGCAGGCAGCTTTGGAAAGGCGAATGGAGAAGCCCAGCTCCATACAAGCATCGCAAGAAGCACACAGGTGGGTTTGGCTGGGCAGCCTACTGCCCATCTCAGGCCAGGAAAGCTGCTGGGACAGACCCTGCGTTCCCCTGGGAACGCTGACCCGAATGTTTCCCCTTCTCCAGACAGTCGACGCTTCACACTGCATACAATGCACTTCGTTTTAAGGGGTTTGCTCTACATCGTCTGTATTGAAAGTACGTAACGTGCCACACACGGTGCTTCCTACTTGCAAGACACATTCAGCATCCAACAAAGGGCAATGGCAACACTGTGCACTCTGTGTGTGTATTGGTCATCTAACAGGAGCAAACACTCGTGCCCAGTGCTGTCTGGGAACAGCCAGAGCCTGGTTTGCAAAACAGCTGTTTGGAGAGTGGCCGGTTGAGGCCCAGGGAGCAGAAGCCCCTGTCCCCTCCTCCCCTCCCTTGTGCAGCAGCAACTCGCCCTGACCCTGCCCCAGTGCCCCCGGGTGCCAGGGGCTGCCCCTGCCCCAAGACCGCACTGGCCACTGCCCCGGGCAGCTCTGGCAAGGTACCGTCAAAGCAGACCTACCAACAAGTGAGCCAGAAGGAAGGCAGTGCTTTGCTTGAGGAGTATCATTCAAGCCCAAGCAAATCCGCGAACACGGAGTGAATGTAAGGTTAGTATTTAAAAAAAAAAAAAGTCAAAGACCTGCCTCTATTTTCTGTTGCGTTTCAAGAGGCACCTGGAAACACTGAATAATTTGCCTGAACAAGGCATGCGAGATTGTGATCTACATGGCACACGGTTACAAACACCAAAGAGCGTTACATTTAAAACCAAAACTCAGCTCATTTTACCTTACAAGTATCATAATTTTTTTTCTCTCTTACGGCCTCTACTCTCAAACTCAGAACTCTAGCCTTACCGTCACCGTCAACATTTATTTTAAATCAGATATGAAGTTGTTCATGTATTTTTTTTACTTAGTTACTAATGGAGAAATGTGATGTCATCCTCCCTAAATGTTACCAGTGCAGTTAAAGCTCCCACTGCTGCAAAATAATCTGATGTCCCTGCTGCATTTGTTAAAATATCTTAACCCAGAAAACACCTCTGTCTGCTAAAAAAAGTTGTAATGTTATTTTATCAAACTAAAATCAATTCTAATTTGTAGCTTTAGATAGAGCACAGCACAACTACACAGCCCGCCCCGTGTACATTCAATAACCATTCCCTGCCCACTTGATAGATTTATTCCAATTCACTCAAAGAAAGGAAATTTCTGTTCTTAATTGCACCCCTCCAAATCCAAAGGAACTCCTCTGGTTTCACTATTTGGCTGCTGGAGGCTCGGCTCTCGGGCTCCAGTCAGATTGTTACTCATAACCAGCCCTATTCTTTGTTGCAGAACAAAGGTGGAGGCTTTATATTTTGTAACCAGCAGAAAACGCCACTTCATTAGGAGTAATTTTTTTTGCCTGGTGAGGAACGCAACCACCCCCAAATCATGCCAGACCCCCTTCTCCCGCACCAAGCTCTCCAACAGCAACACCAGGCTGTTTACCTCCACTGGAGACCCCTGCACAATGCCCTCCGTGGTTTCTTTACCCCTTGCTTCATTACCCCACTTGAGCAACAACATCACAGATCACGCAAGCAAAAACACACAGGCAAAAGCAGCGTTTATGCCTGTTTTTTCTGCGAGCACGGCCTAGCACGGCCTTTGCAGGGGACACTGAAATGGCCTTTTCCCAACTCGCTAGGGTTTCAAATCCACAGCCTTTTTGTGAATCTGCATTTTATGCAACTCGTGACACAGTCCAAGCCAGCGCGAGGAGCAGAAAATCCCTTTCTGATATTATCACCAAATATCACTGTTCTATTTACACACCCCATTCTTCCAAAAGAACTGAGCAGCGCACGGAGCATTGTGCAAACCGAACAGAAAATGTATTTGCCTGCCCTGAGCCCAGCAGGGACAGAACGAGGCGGTATTTCCTTGCCCCTAACGGCCATGGGCTCTGTGCTCAGAGCGGGATGGGAGGCATCAGCGCCCCAAGGCAGCCCCGTTCCATGCAGGGGCTTCCAGCGCCTGGTTCCTTATGTCCAGGGAGGGCCCTGGCACAGAAACCTCTGCCTGGCTCGCACAGCAGTGGCAGGGAACTCAAGCCCTCCTCTCAAGATTCACTAAATATGCTGTACTCTCTATTCCAGGGGAAGGAGACATTAAATAAAATTAAATCAATTCCTGCTACAACAAGCAGTAGCAAATTTAGTATAAATTTGAATTTTGTCTGGAATGGAAAATAAAAATCCCAGCTGCATTAAGGAAAGCACACTCCTTTTCCTCTGGAACATTTCTTCCCAACTATCTGACTAAATCAAGCAGCCTCTGCTAAATACGTGCCCACCTTCCAAGTTCAACAGGGAAGAGAGCATTTTAAACATTCACAAGCTGCTCCACAAGGGAGGCAAGCGAGAGGGGTTCACATTTACAACAGAAATACACCAACAGCGTCACTGGCCTAAGAAAAGACATCAGAACCCAGTTATTCCATCACAACATATTATTGATAGTTGAAAAGGTGTGATGTATGCCTTCGAAGTAGTTCAAAAGTTTAGGCCAAAAATAATACACTTGATTTCTAAACAAAACAAAAAATATTCCCATTTGTCACATATTTCAGAGAAGGGATTTTTGCAATGTATTTCCTATTTATTGGCTATTTTTTCTCAGGTCAGCAGTTAAGTATTATAAATTATTCTCTTATTAAACTAATTGCATACTGCCTACGTTGCAGAAAGATCCTCCCTATCATTTTGTGCCGTGGATTAGTACACACTATGCATTGTCATTGCAATTATTTTCTCGAATAAGGTTACCATGATTGTTGCAGAAAATCAAAATGTCTCCCCAAACCCTCCGCACACGTTCCATCCCAGAGCCCTGCGAGCGTCTACTCAGCCGAATCCCCGGGCAGCTGCGGGCAGCCCTGCGGCCAGCGCTCCGCTGTCCCTGCAGCTCCTGCCACAGGGATGAATTCCTTTGGACACAGGGGGACCCGCAGGGGCTCTGCCCGACCTTGGCCACCCTGCTGACGTCATCGGCAGAAATCACAGTCCTGTTCCCTCACACACCCGCTATTGGAACTGCTTCGAGGTGCCTCGAAAGCCGGATCGTACAGGGAATTTTCAATGGGCTGATGTGTCCGACAGCGCAGGGCTGGCTGGATTGTCAGCAAAAACACCAGAGGATTTCAGCAACTTTTAAAAGCGTTTTTAGTGGATGACATAACTTCAATCATTACTCCATGTCCTGGGCATGTGCGGAGGCTGCTCCTCACCCTAAGCCTCGGTCCGTTTTTATGCTGTTCCCTAACAACACGTTCAGGACCAAAGCCAGCCTGACATAAGAGGCAAACTAACAGAGAGGGACACGGCTGCTTGACACGATGCTGCCGAGTTCGGATGATGAACGACTGCTCTGACGGGCATAACAACACGTCTGGTGCTTCTCAGTTAAAAAAAAAAAAAAAAAGATGTAAAACTGGAAACAAATAAAATCCTCCTGTTTGCAAAGAGCAATCACCCGCTCTGCGAGCAGCAGAACCAGTGAGCTCAAGTCACCTCCCGCACCACAGCTCCTGCCTGCATTCCACAGCCTGCGCTCACAACAGACAGGCACTCACTCTCTCTGGAAGAAAAATAATATCCACAAAAATAACAGACATTTACTAATAGGAAGCTTTTGTCTTATTTCGAATAGAAAAGGCAACTGCACTGGGAAACCTCAGCTTCAGTCCTACACTGCTGTGAAAGAATTCCCAGGTTCTGGAGAGGGAAATGTTTCCCTACAGCAAGAAGCCTTCGCAGCGTTTCCTTCCCTCCCTGCAAGGCACACGCTGCTCCGTGCTGGTTGTATGTAAAAAAAAAGCCCAGTCCCTGCCAAGAAAGGACTCAAAGATGAAGAACAGTATAGAGACATAGCAGAAACCTACAGTAAGTCTCCAACAGCATCCAATAATGATGCTAAAACAACGCCTGACATGCCTCGAAGAACGCAATGAAAATATAAGTATTTCTCCTTTCCATCCTACGCAAACCCTAAATACATTAACAGAAAATCATGTAATAGCAACTGCAATTGTTTGCTATCCTATCCATAGAATCAAGGACCTCTTTTACAGCCTTTATTTTCAAATCTAGAATAGGGATATGGATCTTCCTAGAAATTATACTTATTTCTTACATACGAAATAAGTAACCTGGAACACAGCAAATCTTTTTTCAGTATCAGCAATAACTGGGGCAAACTGTTGTGTAACACTGAGCAGTGAAAGAAAAACAAACCAGAAATGCACAATCACAACAAAACGAAAATATACAAACGGGAAAGAAATGTAATATTAATAATTATAAATGTTTTATAGCAGGAAGCACTCTGGAGGGGTACAATAAATAAATTCATTTGAGCAAAGAACTGCAATATAACTACCATAAATCCCCTGCTTTTGATAAATATTAATTCTGAGGGTTTCAGTTTGTAGAAAGACAACATCCTTTAAAGAAAAAAGTGTAAGTGTAAGGCTCCAAATGTACAACAATCCTGCAATTTGACAAAGCTCTTATTAAAATCAAAAACATTCTGTTTGACCGGGGCTTGCAAGAGTCAGCCTCCCTGCTCCCATTGTACTACTCTAATCTTCCTCTCCCCCTCCTCCCGCCCCCCCCCCTACAAACCTTGCAATCAAACGTACCTGTGACACTCAAAATCTTAAATGTTAGCAAAAGAAGTACTTTGCATTAAAACAAAAGATCAGCATGTACTCATACAAAAATCTGTTGAATTGCTTCTATAAAGAGAGTCTAAAACACAGGCACAGCTTAGATGCTGGTCCCACCGATGAGATTTCTGTGATAACTTACACTTATCAAGTACCTATGACTATTCCAAACTGTGCTTGGGCCACTAATCCATCTACCCCAGGATTTATTCTAACAGTCCAAGCATAAGAGCAGCTTCAAACAGCCAACATTTTTATTTAAAAAATAAAATAAAATAAAAATAGCAAAATGTTTTTACCCTTCCCCCTCACATGAAATGCCCTCACCCAAGGATGGGCAGCAATCATTCCTGACCCAGTGAAAGGTTTAAGGTCTGATACCCGACCCATCAGGAGCTTGCTTTCATTAGAAAGACGAGACACCAGTTTTCCAAAGATACACACACAGCACTTGATTATAGTCCTGGGAGTTCTGGAGAAATCTGACCTTTAAATTACATTACTATGTACAGAAAAATCTATCTAAAGCAAATTTCAGTAACTAAGAAATTTAAGTGATCCTTATTCTCTCTATTTTTTTTTTTTTTTTCCTCTAGAGACCTGTAAATAGGACTCAGGATAACAAAAAGCATCTGATGTTGCTGATACTGGTCTCCCTCTGTGCTGACTGTTGCCTCTCACTGCTCCAAGGCACGGTCACAGCAGCATTTTACACCCCAGAGAGTTACGGCTCTGGACACGGCTGGCCCAGCACGCCCCAGGTGACCCGCATGGCTGCTCACGGCTGCTCTCCTGCCCCGACCAACAGAACCGATCAGCTGCATCGCGCAGCTCAGAAAGTGGCTTGATTATGGGAACTGGAATTGTTATACTTTAGCTGTCCTAACAGAATATTTGTCCGAGTCTAAAAGGCAGCGGGCAGGGAAAGCGGACAAATGAGGGCAGCAGTTTCACGTGTTTGCTCCTTGGGGCTAATAAAATTTCAGAGAAAACAAATTCTGAAGTGCCGTGTCTCCCCTCCCCGCGAGCCGGTGTCAGTCCTTAGGGGCACGCACAGCAGGCGCCCGTGTAATGTCACACTAGGTGCTGGGATTCAACAAAGGCCAACATGCTGATATCTTTTTATTGCTCGTCAGCCTGGTTACCCCGTCCCCCCCTCTACAATCGGACACCTCTGATAATAAAGAAAGTTCTGCCGCAGTGACACTTCTATTTTCAGTCAGAAAAGTATTTTTGTTTTTCCAAAGCAAATGTCTACTATCTCTCTTTTTAAGTCACAGAGCATTACTCTTGATTTCACAGAAACTAAAGATGGGACTTAGAGGATACATTTGTGGGTAATGAACCTAAATATTTACACTGCCAAATATTTTTTTTAGGTAGTCTAAACACTATTCTAAATCCCTTCCCAATTAACAAAAATACCCAAGGTAGCACTACGTACAGAGGCAGACGTTGCAGTGAGCTACACCTACAGCTACCACGGGGTGTTTTATTTAGTGTGGAAGCAAAGCACAAATCTGTGTGCACGCTCCCACACTGGGGTACAGCAGAACGCAGCCTGTGCTGGACCCCAGACGATCGCATGGCCCAGCAGTGCGGAGCGCCGTGCTGTGTTCCCGCAAAGCGCCCGGGCCCTGGCGAACTCTGGCAGTGAGCAGTGTGAAATAACACGTTTTGTTGCAACTCCCAAACAGGGGGACATTTATCTGGGCCATTTATACAAGAGTTATAACCCTAACAATATTTATACTCAGCATGCCGTGTTAGCATTTACTACCAGTTTCCATGGCGATGGATTTTCATGCTGTAGCTATGAAATGCACATTGTTGCCACTAAGCCACTTCAGGCCTTTCTGGGAGCCTGCTGAATGCCTGACAAAAGTTGATGCAAACCAATAGTTGTTGTTCTTTGTTTGTTGCCAGACTTCTAGCAGAGCCACATTATGTCCCGGTGATTGAAGTGCCCGTGTTCGCCCCCCTCCCGGCGCGGGGAGGATCCTCGATCTCGGTGACAAGCGTGAAGCGGGGCTGCGGGGCGGAGGTTCCGGGCGCGGGGCCGGCACGGCGACACCCGGGGACAGCAGAGACAGCGGGGACGGGGCGAGCGCGGGGCCGCGGGGGCTCTGCCGGCGCCGGTCCCTGCTGCGGAACCCTGCGGCACACTCGCGCCCGCCCGCGCATCCTCCGCGCCCGCGCGAGCCGTCCCGCATCGCCGCCGCGCTGCGCCCGGTGCCCGGGGCTCGCGGTGCCCAGGGCTCCCGGCGCGGCTCCGGGGCCGCGGGACGGGGCTCCGCGCTGC
This sequence comes from Neomorphus geoffroyi, assembly GCA_033558235.1. NCBI lineage: Eukaryota > Metazoa > Chordata > Aves > Cuculiformes > Neomorphidae > Neomorphus > Neomorphus geoffroyi. The sequence goes on from JAUMJM010000014.1 coordinate 455,558, forward strand.
CCGCCTCGACGGCGCCGCGGGGCTCAGGCTGCGGGGGGCTGACGGCGCGGACGGGGGGCGGCTCCCGCAGCCCCAGCTCCGCTTCCCGGGGCCGCCACCCGCGCAGCAGCGCCCGGGACCGCAGCGCCCAAGCCCGCATTGCCCCGGGGCCCAGCAGAAGCTGCCCCGGGAGTGCAGCGCCCGAGCCCGCAGCGCTCCGGCCCGAGCGGGAGCAGCCCCAGCCCGAAGCGCCCGAGCCCGCAGCCCCCATCCCGCAGAGCGGCGCGGGGCCGGGCGCGCTCCCCGCTCTTACTGTTGGTAGTCCTGCTTGCAGTAGAGCTTTCTGTCGCGGAGGTAGCAGCTGTTGGTGAGCGCCTGCTGGCACGCGGCGCACTGCAGGCACTCCTCGTGCCAGGACGACTCGTTCACCCGCATGAGGAACCGGTCCGAGATGGGCCGCTGGCAGCCCTCGCACACGGCCTGGTGCTGGCAGTCCGACCCTGCGAACGGCACACGGCGTCAGCGCCCGCACCCGGCCCCGCGCCCAGACCGACCCCGCTCCCCTGGCCCCGCAGCCCCCGTGCCCGCCGAGCGCACCCTGGGCACCGAAAGAAGCCCCGGGTACCGAGCAGAGCCCCAAGCACCGAGCAGCGCGCTGGGTCCCGAGTGTAACCCGGGTACCGACCGGGGCACCGGGTGATCCGGGGTACCAAGCAGGGCAGCGAGTACCGAGCACAGAGTGCAGACCCGGGCACCGAGCGGGGCACCGAGAGCGGCTCCAGGCACCGAGCAGGGCAGCGGGCAGGGCACCGAGTACCGAGCGCACAGCGCAGCCCCGGGCACCGAGCAGGGCACCAAGTGCAGCCCTGGGCACTGCGCAGCGGCACCGGGCGCGGGCCGCGCGGCAGCGGGACTCACCGAGCAGCACTCCGAGCGCGGGCGGCCCCGCGCGCAGCGGGCGCTCTTCCATCTTGATGCCGTCCAGCATCGCGGCGCGGTCGGGCTGCCCCCGCGAGAAGCAGCGCTCCAGGGACTCGGGGCCCGCGGCGATGTCCATGGGGCGCGCCCCGCGTGCGGCCGGGCTCGGGGCGCGCTGCGGCCGCGAGCGGGGAAGTCGCGTTTATTTTTATCTGGGAGACATGAGGAGCGCTTCCCGCCGGGGCTTCCAGAGACGCGGGGCGGAGGCGGAGCGGGCGCCGCCGCCCATGGGCGCTGCGCGGGGCGCGGGGGGCGCTGCGCGGGGCGGCCCGCGGTGTCACCTGCTCGGCGGTAGCGCCGCAACCCCGCGGCCTGGCGCGGGGCCGTGCGGGGCGGCGCGGAGCGGGGCCGGGCGGGGCGCGGGGCTCCCGGCGCTCCGCAGCCCGTGTGCCATGCGGCGGCCCGAGGAGCCGCGCGTTTAGAGCAGGGGCCGCGGCGGAGGAACACACCCCCCGGCGCCTCACCCCTCCTCAAACTTGCTGACATTTGAACTCCATTGGTGCGCGCCGTATCGCTGCGCCGCGGTGATTCGGCTCCTCGACGTCAAATAGTGCCCCGGCCCCGCCGGGCCCCCGCGGCCCCCGCAGCTCCGCGGCGCCCGGGGCGCGGGACGGACGGGCTCCGCGCACCCGCAACGGCCGGGCGAGCGCGGGACGGGCGGCTCGGAGCGCGGCCGTAGGGATGGCGGGGCTGCTCCGCTCCTGGCCCGACGGCGGCTGCGGCGCTGCCCGGCGCGGGGTAGGTACGGGCGGGCGGTGGGGCCGCCCCGGGGCAGCGCGGGGCCGCGGGACGAGGCGGCAGGGCCGCGGGACGGGGCGCGAGGGCGCGCCTGCCCTTCACCACCGGGCGTTCCCCCACGTCGCGGCGGGGCTGTCGGGGCAGGAGCGGCCCTGAGGCTGCGGAACCGGCCTGGAGCGATCCCACTGCCGAGCCCCGCTCCCCGGGACCGCCGCGTTCGCGCCGCAGCGTTTCGACGCGCGCAGCGTGCGGGGGAGCCGCGTGCGAGCGCCCCGCGGTCCCACAGCCCGCCCGGGAAACGAAACCAACGGGAAACGCCGTTCCCGCCGCGCTGTGGGAGAGCGCCTGGAACCGCATCCCGGGTTCGCATTTCGGTTTTGCTTTTTTCTGTCTATTCCGTTAAAAAAAAAAAATAAATCTAAATCTGAGAAAATAATAATCCGGAAAGGATTCCGTGCGGAGTTTCTTAATGTGACCCGTGATATGCTGTGACCCTGCCGAAGGAAGGGAGTTTATTTTGTAACGCTCCCAAAATATTGATATTTAATAAGCAGGACAAGTGTTAACTTGAATTACTTAATGCTTCTTTTTCTGGGTCTTAATATAAAGCCTCCTTTTTATACCATTTTCGTACAGAAACCTCTCTGAAAGAAATTCGTGGTTGTGTTTCAGTTAAATATTTTGGAAAGGGTTTTCAATAACAGTGGCGATTTCAATTTTGTTCTGGACAGCACAAATCTGAAAACCTTAGTAGCTAATGCCGAAAAAATAAAATATGATTATTTAATTCTGAGAACAAGATAAAAGCTGCTTAGATTTCAGAGTTCAATCAGTGGAGAAAAAGCTTCTCGTTTGCATTAAATTTTTTGTTCCTTTCCCACTTCCGCGTGAGGATCTGGTGTTCTCCTTCGCGCACGGCTTCGCTGAAATTATCTTCTGCAATTGCGGGGGAAATTAGAGCGCCCCTTCCCGCAGGAGTTTTCCTAACTTTTCATTTAAAAAGAAGGGGAAGAGCCACGCGGGCGGCTGGGAGTGGAGCGGGACCCCCGCACCCGCAGCAACGGGCTCGGCTCTGTTCGTGGGCTTCTGCTCGCAAACACCGCCTGCGAATTTGTTTCTCCTCGCCGTGCGTTTAACGCGGCGCCGGTTCGGTTTGTCCCTGCCTCGGTTACGCTCGGTTTATGCGGCGCTTTTAACGAAAAACAAAATTCAATTAAAACACCCACGCGCGAAACCAACCAGAGCCTAACGCACCCCCACTTCCCCGCGGTTTGGGTCTAATTCTCTAATTATTTGCAAGACAAATCTTTTTGTTTTGGGGTGTTTTGTCTAGATGTTAAGAGCCGCGAGAGAGACGCAGCCGATCCCCGTTCTGCGTTCCTGGAGCGCGGCGGGGCAGAGCGAGGCTCGGGAACGGGCGGCGGAGCCGACCCACGGGGCTCCGCAGCGGCTGCACCCGGTGTACGGGGACACCGCACACTTCCGCCGCGGGGCCGCTCCTCGGGGCCGGCGCCCCTCTCCCTTTCCCCCTCTCTCCGTCCCGCAAGGGGCACTCGCAGCGTGTGCCAGGACTGCGGGGCTCGGCGACAGTGCGCGGAGAGATCCCCTCGCCACGGGTCGGCGGATGCGTGCGGGACAGCGAGGAGCCCGGGCTGCGCAGAGCGAGGGCAGTGGAGCTCCCGCCTTCTCTGCGGGAGAGTGCGGGCTGCGGAGTGTCGCGGATCCCCGCGGTACCGGGCGATGCCCCGTGCGCTCCGCTTGGTGCGCGGGGCGGGGGCGGGATATGCGGTGCCGCCGTGTAGGGCGTGCAGCCCCGTGGGGGGCGCGGCCGGATCCGCGGGTACGGGGGCACCGCGGCCGGAGCAGGCGGTGACCGGCCCTGCCAGGCTGCCCCGGCCTTGCTGCCCCCATCCCCGCTGCCCCTGTCCGGGCTTCCCTGCTGCCAGGTCCCGGCCGCCCGTCCCGGCGGGGCCCCGGGCGCAGCCTGCCCCCTGCCGGCGCGCGGCGGCACGGCCGGGGCTCCCGCGGCGGGGCAGGGAGCGGAACCGGGGTCAGAGGGGCCAGGAGCGGGGCCATCCCGGCGCTGCCCGCGGGGAACCGGTCACGCTGCCCGACCCTGGACGGGGCAGTGCGGGCTCCCGCCTCGGTGTGCGCGGATGCGCGGGGGTAGCCACGGCGATACCGGCTCACTGTGTCCCGTTTTTCTCAACTCACAGCTGGACCTGCGCCTCGGTGCCCCCGGAGCCCCAGCCCTCCCTGCCGGCAGCGGCCCGGGCTGGAGCACCGCTGCCGGGGCTTGGAGCATCGCTGCCCGGGCCGGAGCACCGCTGCCCGGGAGCGCGGGGCACCTCTTTGTCGCGGGTTGTCGGGGGTGCAGCCACCGAGATGGGGACTGGCAGGGCCTCTCGGAGCTCCCCCCGCTCCCCAGGACGGCTCTCAGCCCGCGGCTCCTGCGAGCGCCCGGCGCTGCCTCCCCACCCGCTGCATGGCCCGCAGCGCCGGCAGCCCCGGCGAAGCCGCCGCTCGGCCGTGACGGATGCCGCCCGCCCTCCCGCCTCGGAAGGATGAATGTAAGCGAGCTGCAAAGTGTAGTTACTAATAACAACAACAATAACAATAAATTACCGGGCTGTTGCTCAGTGGCGCAAACCAGCGGAGCACCACGCACCACGCGGAGCCGCCCCGGGACCGGCCCGGGGGGCCCTGCCCGCCCTGCGGCCTCACGGAGCCCCTGCCCGGGCTGCCCCGGTGGGTGGACGGGCTGGGTCTCGCGGGGTCTACGCTCCGGGCCCGATTCCGCCCCCCCCCGCCAACCCGGAAGCCCCCGCGCATCCCGGAGCAGCGGCGGGAGTCGGGGCTGCGTGAGGGGAGCGAACGCCGACCCGGAGTTTAATTAAGCAGAGGTTCTGATAGAGGCAGCCTGATGCTATCGCTGCGCGCCCGGCCCTCCGCCGCGGCTTTTGGGTAGGAAAATTGCTGAGAAAACTGGATTAGAGGAGTGAGGGAGCCCTGGGGAAGCGGCGGGTGCGGAAGGAGTGCGGGAGAAGCCCCGCAGCCTCGGGGGACCGATCGGTGCGTGCGAGCGCGCTGGGAGTTCCAGCCCCGCCACGGTGCGGTGCGCGCCGTCTGCATTTTCGGGGGGCCCGGAGGATCTCGACTCAATTTACCATGATTAAAGCCATAAACGAGGAGGCGCCACGCATTTGCATGCGCCTTCATCTTTCTTAAGTGGATTTTTGAGGGCAACGCGGCAGACAGGCTCGGGCTGCGCATCCCCCTGCGCCGGCGGGGACGGGGGGGAGGTCGCGGAGCCCGTCGGGTCTGCCCGCCCTGTGCCTCCCGCAGGGCTCACCTGGCGCCCCTGGGCCCCTCCACGCCGGGGCCGCAGCCCCGTGCCTCGTTCCGGCGCGACCCCGGCTTGGAACCGCACCTCGCGCCCGGGGCTGCCGGCGGGGTCGGTTCTCGCGGCTCCGGGTCCGGCTCGGACCAAACCGCAGCGCCCTGCCCCCCGCCCCGTGCCCTCCCCGCGGGGCGGGCGGGCTGGCTGCGGCGTGTCCGGCAGATGTGTCGCCGGTGCCAGGTGCAGGGCTGGGGCAGAATTTACCGACGGCTCCGCGGGTTCCCGAGCCCGGGGGGGGACGGGGAGGGGGTCTTTTCCCAGTTCAGGGCAAATACCTTCGTTTCACTGGGAAATTTAACCTCTCCTTGGAGCTGGATCCATTATACGGGTTTAATATCCGCTCTTTTACAGCTCGGTGCTGTAAAGGCAGCAGCCAGGTCTGTGAACTCTGACATGTGCACCCCCGGGGGGGGGAGGCGCGGGCGAGCCTTTCATCTGCGGGGCCGCGCTCCGACTCCCGCTGGCGGGGAGGCTCCGCTCCCCCCGGGTTCCGCAGCCCCCGGGGCGCTCCCGGGGCTCCCGTGCCCGGGCCGCTGCGATTCTCCCCGCCGGGACGCGGCAGGTGCGCCGGGGGCCGCCCCTGCCCCGCAGTCCCCGCTCTCGCACAGCGAGGGATGGGACGAGGAAATCCCGCACCTCCCGCTCCTTCTCCCGCGAACCGGCAGGTGCGTGGGGCGGCCCGAGGGGATCGGGACAGTGCGGGGCCAGGCGGGACGAGTGGGGGTAGCGACAGATCCCGCCGCCTCCGGGAAGCAGCCCCGGCTCCCGGTGAGGAGCGGGGCCCGTGGGGCCGGCACGGCTGCTGGAGCGGCTGTGCGCGGCCGCTCGCTGTGCTGGAAGAGGGTTCCGAGGGAGGGCAGGCAGCAGGGCCGTTCCTCTACTTTTCCAACGCGCCTCGGAATCATTTCTACTCGTTTAATCGAGGAATCTAATTAAAACTCGATTTGCAGAAAATAAAACCCCTAAATTTCCAACCACGAGAAACCATTTCCTCCCGGGGCTGGGCAGCCTCCTGATAACGACTGACGCACACTGAGCCGCCTCCCGCGTCCCACAGCCCTGGCAGTTGTGCGGGGGGCGCCCCTGCCCGGCCCCACTCCCCGTGCGGTGCGAGACAGAGAGCCCCGCTCCCCGTGCGGCCGCTCTGCCCAGGGCTTCTTGAGGGGAGAGATGAAAACCAAAGAGTTTTTCCAAGAGGGAGAAAGGGAGAGCGGGCTCTGCCTGCAAGGCGGTAGAGTCTTTTACGTAAAGATATTCACAGCAGCAAATGGAAATTGTCTCACATTATCTGATCGGGCTTTTCTGCTGAGGCTGTCCCGAACGGCTTTGGACATCGAAAACGACCACCGAACATGGGGAAACAGCAGGAACGGGGACCGGGGAACGGGCAGCGGTGCCGGGAGGTGCCAGCGGGGCGGAGGCGATTCCCTGGGTTGTGTTTGCGGTTCCTGCACTGTCAGTAAGGAATGCGGGAGTGGAAATATTTGCTTCGGGACTCCAAGCACACGCGTTACAACAAGAGGGGACCAAAACGCTGAGGCGTGCGTGCCGCAGAGAAATAACGCGGAATAACGCTCGGCAAAGGCTGGTAACATCCAGGGGCGGGAGCAGCCGGCGCTCCCTGCCTCTCTTCCCTTCAGATCCATCTCACTCCCAGGCTCCCGGTTCCCTCACACGCACGCACGCTTGCAAGCTCGTCACGCCGCGTGGCTGCGTGATGCAACTCCCCGGCGTGACTCGTCCTCACCTGGTGCCAGCCCATCGCTCCCAGGATGCGCTCGGAGCTGCGCTTTCTGCTGGCAGCGTTTCCCCGTCCTCCCCCTCCCTCGAGTGCCTGCGATTTGTCTGACACGCTGGGTGCTGCCAAGGGAGGCCAGGGGAGCGCTCGAAGGTGCTGGGGCCGTGGGGACTCTGGCCGCCCCCGCAGCCCTGTCCCCTCGGGACGCCGGTGGCCAGGAACGCCGCTGTTCGTTCTCCCGTTATCCGTAAGCACCAAGCTTACTATTTCTAGTTATATCGGAACATAAGTTTACATAAACGGAGTTGTGGCATCGGATGGAGGAGCAATCCCTTCTAAAGGTGTTTTTCTAAAAGAAATCGTCTGATCCCGAGCTCAGGGGTTGTCACGAACAGTCACCCCTTTCACCCCCAGTGAGACAGTGACAGACGGCCCGGCTCTCCTCCCCTGCTCCTGGAGCGATTTTCGCATTTTTATTTTGGGTCGGAATGAGGGACCTGCTCTGTTTCCCCCGGACTGTGGTGCCCGGTTTTGCCTCCTTTGCGCGGTTTTGGTGTCCGCAGGAGGAAAACGAGGGTGAGCGGTCAGCCCGCTCCCAGCCCGGGTCTCGGCTTGGGTCTCCCCTTACGGATCCCCTGACTGCTTCTGAAGATCGATATTTGCGTAATACGCGGGGGCAAGAGGTTCTCCAAAACCAGTAGGGTTATCCGACAAACGTGTGCCGAAACAGTTACGGTTACCAGGTCGGGAGCTCCCTGCAGCCGGGGTGAGAACGGACAGCAAAGCTGCGATGGGATCCGTGCAGACCCGAATGCATTTGGTTGCAGCCTCGGTCACCTGAAAGCTTGGGGCACAGCGCGGCCACCCTCCCGATGATTTTATACTTTAGAGGCGACGATTTCTCCAGCACAAACCCCGGGCTGGTCAGTCCCACAGCGCGAGCCAAACTCCTGCTCAGCCCCAGCGCTTTTCAAGACAGATCTAACGAACAAAACAACCCCGCACAGCCCCTAGAAACCGCCGTGTGAACCGACCGACAGACGCGATTCCAGCTCTGGTTTTGGCTGCACAGAGGAATGGGAGAAACCGGGCTCCTGCCGAGAGCAGCCCCGCACGAGCCCCGCACCGCGAGGCCGGGGTGCGGGACCCGCTGAGGTCCCGGACTCAGCCCCTCCCCGGCTGCGGAGCCGGGGTGTCCCGTAACGGACACCGAGGCTCAGATTCGCCGATCACACCAGCGCACGAGCGCCTGGGTCTTGATTTTTACTGTTGTGGAGGAATAAACCCATCGCTCATAAAAGCGGAGGAGACCGAGCAAGCTGGTGTGTGGTTGCACCGGTTTTACACGGCGGTTGTGGGATTGCTCAGAAGGCCAACACTCCGCGTTAAAGGGGCTCCCGCCTTTCCCCCCGTTGTGGGAGCTGGGGAGGTGACAAGATTAGGGGTCACACACATTTAGACTCCCTTTAGCACACAGAGGAATTCCACGGCGGAGCACAAGGGCAGCACGAAAACTCCATGAGCGGATTCCCAGCTGTCCTTATCCTGCACGCGTCCAGGGCACGCTTACAATTTTGCTTCTAGCCTTTTATTCTAGAGATTTGTTTCCTCGGGTTTGTGTGGGAAGAAGAATGTGCAAAAACCCCCATATTTTACTAAATATTACATTAAAATAAGCTATTCAGAGATATTAGTATAAGATATTGATAAAATATTAAAATGCTGCCGTTAAAATGGGAAAAGACAGTTGTGAAGCCTGTAAGAATGGATTTCGAAACTCAGTTTGCCAAAGAAGATGGAGAAATGCTGCACGACATTGACATTTTGTTGTGAAATCCTAAAGCATCTCTGTTGCTGCAGCAGCCACTGCTCACTGGAGCAAGTGCTGTTGGTTTCAGACATCCCGGGAGCCCTGAGGACGGTGGCCCCGCGACCCCCCCTGCCCCTGGAAGGGAAGATGCCCCTGCCTTAGGCATGGATGAGAAGGCTCCTTTGGAGAAACGGCTCTGCACAAAGAGGCAGGGAGGAGGGCAGGATAAAGATGGGCTGAACTGCCTGAATTTAGACGCTGAAAAGACTGAGAAGAGGCAGGTAACAGGATGTATGAAGGGCAAAACATGGTGAAGATGAAGAGGAATTTTCAGGGTAACATTTTTGTTTCCTTTTGGCAGGTGAAAGACATGCAAAGCAGTTTTTATTGGTGGCTAAACAGTTTTCAGCACTCAGATACAAAACTGAAAACTTTGGATATCCACCAGCCAGAATGTATGCTTCTAAAATATAATCACCTTGGAAAAAATAGAATTTTAATTTCAATTACAATTGTTCTATGAGAGACAGATGTGAACTGCTAAAATGTTTATAACGTGGCTTAAAAGTAAAAAAACAAATATTAATGAAATGTGCTTCACTGATGGGATTTGATTGGCATGTCGTATTAATTACAGGCCTTTCACCTCTGAAACTGCTGTTCTAATCCTGTCAGTTCCCAGGGAAAACAATTTAGGGCTTGTTTATATATTCTAAAATGATATAGAATCATATAGGCTTTTTTTTTTTTTTTTTTTTTTTTTTTTTCCCAAAAGGCTGAATTTCAGTCTTGGTTTCACTACAGTGGAATACTTAAAAAGGAGCATCTACCAACATATACATTCTAGTCACTATCCTACAACTCCAATACACCTAGAATATTTACAGGCAGTACTACGTGCAAATCATATCCGTTGGATCCATAATTTGGAATTAAAATGCTAACCAAGTTTCTGGAGCCTGACACAACCGAGGCCTGTACATCCCCAGCAGGTGGAGACAAGACCACTGGCCTCCTTTATTGAAATAATAGTAATGAAATAATCAATGCCGGGTAGCTGATTTTAGTATCACTAAGCCAAGGTGTTCAAAATCCATTGTTCACCTTTACAAATATCAGACCAGTTTAAAACCATCCTTTATTTTTATTCCTTGTGGCTAAAGCAGAGGGTGCTTTCTGGTCTCATCTGTGAGTTTTTCTATGCAGTCAGAAGAATGAACTTTCTTAATCTCAGGTAAAGCATTGCTTGGGATGTGCCTGTACCCAGGGAAACACCAGAGTTCTCTCCACCGAGGGTGCCGTGCGGATGTGGATTTGGTACAGACCGAGAGAGGAGACAGAGACCCCTGACCCGTGTTAACACCTGCATTCAAAGCGCAGTCCCTGCCTGCGCATGCCAGAGCTCTTCTGGCTTTAGCAGAGACCCTGACCCCTTCCAGCCGTGTGCACCTCGGCGCCCCGCGGGCCCACAGGCAGGGAGGCTCCAGGACCCTCTCCATGACGTATCAGGGGAGAGCTCACGCTGCTCTGCCAGCTCCGCATGGCATCCGCATCTGGCAGATCACAGGAGGGGAGAGCTGGAGGAGGCTGCTGAGGGGAGGCTGTCCAACCCTTTGCCCAAGCACAAAATGGGCGTAAAGAGAGAACAAATCAATTAGAGCCCAGAGACCTTAAGCGCATTGAAGCTCTTTAGTCCTCAAGCTTCCACCAGGATAACTTTGGGGCACCCCATGGACAGGAAAACAGCAGAATGAGCCAGCACTGCTAACTAGCATTGCTAACCAGCATTACTAACCAGCACTGCTAACGTGCGGGGTGGAAGGATGGCATAAACAGCCTAAATCCTGTAGTAAACCACTCCTGCTCACATGGGGGACAGCGTCCTGTGTGACAAAGACCCTCACAGGTGACATCAGGAGGGCGAATGAAACTCTCTCCATCAGCTGCCTGCCCAGAGATCCCGAGTTGGGACCTAAAGTGATTAGCATAACCTGCAGGCTGATTTAAGTAACCAAAGATAATTAGTTTGCAAATAATAAGGATGTGTTTTCCTCTGTCGTAGCAACACTCACTTTCAAAGCACCAATACTGTAGCAAGCAACTCGGCCTCTGCGTTAACGTGGAACTGGGAAGAAAAAAAAAAGCATAATAGGGTGGCATTTTGAATTGTAACCCCATTTTAGTCTATTCTACATGTTCTATGGTGGGGCATTTTATGTGATTTGGATATAACTCCACTAGCACATTAAAGTTTATTGGCCTTGAAAACATGGATGCATCACTGGTGATAGAAGACCTGGTGTTATACTGTCAATGCATATTTTATTTGATTTCTGTCTTAAATACAACTCAGGCCTTTGGACTCCGTACAGAGTTGGACTTCAACCTTTTCCTGTAATTATTTGGTGTCTTGTTAACAATTTATGAGTATGTCTGTTTAAATAAACCTATTTGATGTGCATTTATTTTGGCTGTAGTCTGCTGTATAGGATGGATGTGCTTTTCTCTTTGTCTTTTAAAAGAAATCAGAATAAAGCTGAGCAATGGAACTGCAAGGGAAATAAATTTAAATATAGTGTTTGTTTCATTTAACAACAATATGATACAGTTGAAATCAAATAGACCTGACAGCATTATTTATGAGGATTTAATATTTATATGCTAAGTGTAGAATACTGGGATAATTACAACTGTAAAGGATCAGTTTGTTTGCCAGTTGAATTGACTGACAAATTTATATTTGATCACCACAGGCACTATTTGCTTGTAGTAATGGACTGTAAAAAGAGCTGGAGTAAAAATAGCCCCTACGTTTTTATTCACCTTCTCATTACTTTCAGAGAAACAGAATATCTTCAGAATTTTTACCTGTTTGCATGGGAAGATCTTCTTCCTTTCTGTCTCTGCCATGACCTCAGCATGCAGGGCAGAGGCACTCAGAGGCACAAGGCATGGCCAGCTCTTCCTGGGAATCTGGGAAGAGAGCACACGCGGCATCCTCCGGCTGCCGTCCTCCTCCTTCCACCCAACACCTACAGCCGAAGTGCCAAGCGCATCCACCTAAACGCTGCTTCAGTAACTCATGGAGCTGTGCAGATTGTGCACTCTCTGTGTGTCCTTAAAACATCCGGGTCACCTCTTTCGCACCTGTTGGTACCTTGGTCACACTTGAAGGTGTGAAACTCGGCTGCGTGAGGATGCAGGCTGCCTGCTCGCCTCTGCCCTCCGGCTTCCCACCTGTGGAGCGATGCCAGCCTTGTCACTTCCAGTGCAGTCTCAGTCTCTGGTAACAGCAGAGGAAGCTTGGAATAATGTTACACTCTTTCTTTGTTCTTTACATGCAAGATATTCCTGGTGAATTTTTAAACTTTACATACTGAAAACAAAACAAGTGCAGAGATGAAAGGACCGTACTAAACTGCATCTTCATCCTCTCACCATCCGACACTCAAGAGAACCAGCAAACATGCAGAGGTGCATTTGCTGACCATTAGGATGCAGCCGCTTCCAAAATAAACAGCACCTGCATAGAGCAATGTTCAGCAAGAGCTAAAAATAATTAAAGACATTAAACAAAGAAATACTCTTAGTGGCTCTGAATCGCGGGAAGGGTTCCATACTACCTCCTTTGACCTTCACTGGTTTGGTTCAGACTATGCCTTGGGCAAAATGTTACTCTTCTGACACCTTTCCCAACGAAGCAGGATGATTGTTAGTGTGGATGTGGCCTTTCATTTCGGTTTAACAGGTACTGACGTACAGTTTACTCAGGGTGCAGAAAGCAACTTTCTTCTCTTTTTCTAGCAGTTATAACCCTTTCTCCTGACAGACTGCTGCTGTTACCTTGTAGCAGAAAGAAGCAAAAGAAAAGGCTTCACCATTCCTGGAGCTCAGGCATTTTTCTGCTCTTTAATCCTGGTGCTTTCTGTGTTGTGCCTCGCACAGCAGCATCAGGGCTGCTCCTGGGCTCCTGCCTGATGTTTTCGTATGGTCAAGATGTTAAAACAACAGTGCTCAATCAAATAAAATCACCATCCTGAGGCTGGAAAAGGTAATCAGACATCACAAAATATGACAAAAATAATAGATGACACTGGAGAATACGCTTCCATGGGAACATTTTTACTGACTCGAGCAGTATTAGCAGTTGGCAGATGCACGTGCCTGCACCCAGAGCCTTTTGCAGCAGTGCTTTGCTGAGCACTGCCTGCACTCAGCAGTTTGCGGAATTGTGTGGTTGTATAACATTGATTTATCATTCATCAGCCTCAGTTTTTCAAACTGGAGGTCCCCACAGCGAGCTCATGTAAGCCCACATCAGAGGATGAATTTCATCTCCCTGGTGAACCACCTGCTATTGCTGTGGAGAAGAGCCCTTCTCCGGGGCAGCGCCGGGGCAGTCTGCGATGGCCCTGATGCAGCACCTCTTCTCTGGATCTGCTTCCCAGGCTTGTTACCACAGGAGGGCAGCCTCTGAGGTGCTGAGGATAATCAGTGCACAGTGGAGTAACGTTCTGGGGCTCACTGAAGAGGAAAGAATACTTCAGTGCTCAAACACTGCTGCCACCCTCACAGATCACTCTCCTCTCACTTCCCAGAAAAATAATACAACTATTCTCTTCCCACACCCTGTATACTTCGTCTCCCAGGCTAAACTGCCTTCAAGCCTTTACTTTTCCAAAAGTCACTGTTTTCCACTGGATACTGTGCTGGCAGAGCTACACACAACTACTCCTATATTACTTTCAAAGCATCAGGAACTAAAAGAGACAATTTTTTTGCTAATCGGGTCAAATCAAGAGTGAAATCTGCACCGTGGGAGAAACCTTCACACGCTTAAATCTTTCTTTTCTCACTTAGCTCCATCTACTGATGCTGCAGCAGATTGCACGGGGCTGCTGAGCTCTGCTGCAAACCCAGACATGCCCTGTCTCCCATCAATAATAACGTTAAGGTTACTTCTTCAAGAGATTAGAAAAAAACTGCTATCAAGCAAAAGACAAGTGCTTGTGCATGTTTCCCCTGCGGGGTTCTTACATCAGAAGTGTGAAGTGAATTACAGGGTATGATAACCCAAGGGAAAGTTAGCAGCTTCTCGGCAAAAACCATTTTGGAGCCAGTTCAATAACCCCCCATGAGACCACACATCAGAACTGTATTTATTTAGGGGAGCTAATTGAAATGGAGCCTGTAAGGAGGAGCCGACATCAGAGGCAAGATGCAGTTAAAATCTGAGCAAGGGCGGTGTTTGCGGGTAGAAATAGTAAGAAGTATGTGTGAGGCCAAGCCTGGTAGCCTTCACCCAGGCAGGGTTCCCACTGAGCGGGGTGGGTTGCCGTCACGAGGTGGGTTGCCAGGGAAAGGCTTGTTCGCTCAAGCTCCTGGGTAACTTTCCTGGGCTGTGATGCAGCTCTGCTTTCACAAGCATCGGCACTTAGTCTGCCTCACGACTCTGTCAAGTCCCTTCCCCATTTTGCTGGGAACCTTGCCACCGAGCCAAGCCGTGTCCCCTTCCAGCACGAGCTGGTCAGAGGGTGACAGTGTTTCACATGGGGTCTGCTGGTGGTGTTTGGTTATCATTATTTTGTTGGTCTATGCTGCAGGACGTTCTAAGCTTGTTTCTATCAAAGGAAAAGTAGGAATGTCAGGTTGGAAAAGCCTGTTGTCCTTTGAACTTCGACAAGAATTTTGGGGCAAAACACTGAAATCCTTATTCAGAAAAAAGCTTCAAAATCAGGCTCTTAAAATCCACTCAGGTAGATTAGAACTATTAAGATCAGTAAATAATGGCTGAGTTGGCCTCCTGCTCTCGGAGTACCATGCATCACGCTGTCTGTCAGCTCATCCCTGTGAGCACAAGTACAGAACCTCACACTTCAAAGTAAGAGTTAGGATTCCTGCACAGCCCGAGGGTTCGCGGAGTTGAGGTTTTCAAGGCAAGAGCAAATCCTATGACATTGTGGTGAAACCCCAGAATCTTACAAAGAGGGGGTCATAGACACTAATTTAATAAAAGGTTGAATAGAACTGTGGTGGGATCATAACTGCATTTTGCCCTTTATTTTCAATTTGGAACAGCACTTTGAGGGGTCATATTTTGCAGAATTTTGTTAGAAAAGCCATAGTTACTGGGATGAACATCTTTGAGGAGAAGCAGACCTTTCCCTCCGCTGTGGTCGCCTCCTAGCAAGGTAAAACTTGCTCTACTTATGTTAAACTGGTAGTCTAAGTGGTAAAGTCTTTTCCCTTTTGGTTTAAATGAATCCTTGCCACTTAAGTTCATGTTTATTTTTATAATATGGACTCTCTGTCATTTATTGCTCCCAAAGGGACTCCAAATACCATGATGGTTATGAGTGAACCTGGGAATATTCTTCTGAATTGCTTGTGATTTATCCTGTTTCTGATGCACATAATAACACAGCTCTTCCAAAGCCTGTTCGAGGTTTTTAATTATTAATTTCTGTACTTTGTGTGGCACCATGTGACAGTTATTGTTGTTGTGGGTGGGAATTACTGTGTCTGTGCATGCTGGTAACAGCACTGCCATCGGGAATTTTGTATTTCAGTCTGACTGCCGAATGGCTTTGGAGCAGTTTGAACCTGTCACCAGCAATGGGAAAAACATCATTTCAAACAGGCTCTTTGCAGCATCAGGCCACTGAGAGCAGAGCTCAGGGAAAAGATGAGACCAACAGGAAACGTGAAGAGACCTGGTAGGAGCAGAAGGGCGACTTGCCCTGTGAACACACAGCACCCCTTCCAAGCTGCCCCAGACTTCACCTCTCACTAAAGATAACGTAGGAACAGGATGACACTATATATAAGGAGAGTTTTGTTCCTCAGTACCAGTTGCCAACAGCTCTAATCCCATGTAACTCTCTGAAAAAGCCAACAGATCCAAACAGGTGACTCCATTGTACACATCTGCTCCGATGAGGCCTCCCGCACCACCCCAGCACGTGAGCAGAGCACCCTGGTAAGCATTCGTCCTCCTGAGCAGCACAGGACACTTTCTGTTGCAGCCTCCATTACTCCACTGCCTCCTGCTTGCTCCAAACCTTGGGTTTCCTAATGCCCTTTGGCTATGCACTTTCCTGGATTTTTACTGTATGGTAAAACGGGTCCATGGCTTTGCCTCGCTCTGTGCTCCCCTCTCTGCCTTGCACACATGGCATTTCTGAGGAAAGATGGAGATTTTACCACCCCAGATGGGCATCATGCCAGGTGCTGCATGCGGGGCCAGACCTGGCCACCAAGGACGCTACCAAATGGGGTCTGTGCAGAGGACTTTCTGCAGCGACCAGAGGAGAAGCCCTCCTTCCCTCCCCCCTTCCTCCTCAGTTACTGAATCTGTTTAAACTAGGGTAGAGGGGTGAGGAAGTGAGACCTTTTGGAGAAGCCACATAGATGTTTGTTTTTCTTGGGGGTTTATATCAACATTGGTCTTGACATTTTGCCTCTTATTATGTGTGGCTCTTTAAAGGGTGAAATAATATTTTCTTTTGCTTGAGAAAAGGACAAAGTTCAGACAAAGCGCTCAACCCAAAATCATTTTCTTCTTTCCCAACAGTTTACACATTGTCTACGTGGTGGCTCTGTGTGAAGCACCACTCTGCAAACAGAATGAGACTGGCAGGGTGATGCTGCACATCCAGGCCGACGCTGTCCCAGTGCCCCACAGCCCTGCCCGCTCCCCGGGCAGAGGGATCACCACAAACCCACTCTAGGACACTCCTAGGGACTGACTTTAATAGGTTTCATAATTGGCAAAATGTGCTTTGAAGTTTGAAAATACCGGTTTTCTCCCTGCCAGGCCAATCTCCCTTCATCCAGCAAAAGCCTGTTTCCAGCACTGGCTGTTTGTGTGCCCACAGCGCTGGTGAAGTCCCCAGTCCAAGCACCTGACAACAACCGGTGCGGCATCTTTTTCACACACTGCCCAGAAAGAGCTTCCTCTGCCTTTCCCAGCCATGGCCTCAAGCTACACGGGAAGCAGCAGCAGGGACAGGGAAGGGTCAGGATGAAGTTACTGCCTCTGAGCAGCTACAGCACCAGGAGGAAGCTACCTTAGCTCATACCGATGTTTGATTGGGGTCAATCAGCTCATGTGACTCTTCACCTGTATCCCAAAGGGAGTAAAAGCAAAAGCTTACTTAAAATGCAGGCTTTAAAATTACTTCTATGCTGCTCCTCACAAAGAAAAGAGTCAGCTGAGCAGGAAACTGTGGCAAAACCTGTTAGTGACTGCAGAGGCTCAGACATGACTGAGAAGCAAATGGAGTGAGTAACATGGGAAAAAACATACATGGAAGGCAAAGATGTGGGAAAATCACTGGCTGCAGAAAGCTGCCAGGGTTTCTGGGTAACTTCTGCTGGTGGTTTTGTTTTAAGTTTTGAGGGTCACTCATGCATCCTGTCATAACTCCACGACATGCCCCGACCCTGGTCTGTGAGCCCCATAACTCCCTGCGGGTGCGGGAGCTGAGAGAGCAGGCTGGCACGTTGGTACAGAAGGGAGCTGCTCCCTTTGCACTGTGCAAGCTGGAGGGAAGGAAATGGGGATCAGAATGAATTTGGTGGGGGAATACATAAGACAAAGAGCCTAAGCCAAGGGAAAGTGAGTTTGGGAAGAAGCATGCTGATGGTCATGGTAGGGACGCAAAGACCAATTTTCTCTCTAATCCATAAAAGTCAGAGCTGTCAGTTTCTGGACCAGTTCTTCTCCCTGCTTTGCTGAACGTGCTGCTGCAAGGAAATGGCTCCCGACACCACCAGGAATGAGGTGAAGCTGGCACAAAAAGGTGAGAGAAGAGGCCAATGGTATGCAGCGCAGCGGGTGAGAACCATCTCGCTGCAGCTTCAGCTGGAGATCAGGTGGGCAAAAGTCCATGGGTATTGCCACGGGTCAGCGGGACAGGGCAGAGCGGGAGGTGCCGGAGGGATGTGGGGAGGAGGCTGGGCCGTTCGTGACTGGCAATGCAGATGGGAAATCAGAGATCGAAAGCCCAACCTTGCCATAACGTCCTCTGAACATGGAAACACAGATCGCTCCCCAACACGCGTACGCATCAGGGTGCACAGCCTCCCACTCACTCCAAAATGTTGGCTTCCTGATGTCCTTTGCTACGCACTTTCCTGGATTTTTAGTGGTATCATGTCTTCTAATCCTGTCTGAAGCTCAGAAGTGCTAATGCTTGGGTAAACAAAATATTTTCTGCCTTGAAAAGCCAGGGTTGTTTCTTATTAGTGTAAAGTTGTAGTTCAATTTTGAATCAGACTCACTACTTCTATTGCCCCTTGTAGGCAGATTTTATTTTGTGAAAGATGCCGGAATTTCTGCTTGATTACATTCAGTACAAAGCTAAATAGAATACATAAACGAAAATAGCTTTAGGTATTTAGAATTTTAGATATCTAGAATTGCTGTAGATACAGAGCACCATGTGATAAACAAGGTACATTACTCATTTGTTGAAGTATTTTATCTCACTATCTTATTGTAACCTAATAAATCTGCATAGTGTAAAATCAAGTGAAAACAGACCCAAATAATCATCTGCAAACCTCTGGTAGTAATATGGAATTTTTCTGTAACTTGTGCATTTCTATTTCAGACATATTTTTTTTATTCAGTGTTTTCTTTAGGAAAGTATTTCACAGAGAGTCTTCAAGGAACATAAGCCCATAAAATATGTATCAACAGAAAGCTGGCAAATGTTTTATAGAGTGACATAACCAGTTGTGATAAGAAATAAACAGAGAGGCTGTGTCGGGCTCTCTAGGTGGGATGGAGGGGTCGCCCGGCTAGGCTGGCTCTTGTGATGTAACCCACCCAGGCGAGGCACCACCACTGCCTCAAACCAGCTGTTCAAATGCCGTAGGACATGCAGCAGACCTCTGACCCATCGGCAAAGAGGGAATGAAGGCAAATCATAATTCCCCAATTATCTGGGGGTGAAATGTGACACTGGAGTTAGTGCTCACCAATCAGGTTAACAAGTTAGCTGAAACTTTATCTTTCTGTACTTAAATTACTGGGAAATCATCTTGCTGCCCTGATTGAGGAGATATGGATCATTCCTTGCTTACAGAGGGCTGCAGGGGTTGGACGTTGTCCCTGACTAGGCTGCAGCATCCGCCGCTGGGCTGCAACCATCCAAGGCATGTTCTGGGCACAGCCCCGCCTGCCCTCACCCTCCTGTCCTTGCCACATGGCTCAGCCACTGCCACCCATGCTCCACCGTGAAGGATTGCGTGGTTCTATCTCGCACTCAGGGGTGCTGGAACAAGCATGGCAACACATCTCTGGTCTTGATGCCTTCTTAGTGGTCATGTTGATTAGGCATTTGTGTACAGACTACACGAGTAGCTGGTTGCAAAATGAGACATTAATGAGAAGCTCAGGAGCTCTCCACATCTCCAACACCTCCTTGGTGGAGGCACAGGGTCACTGGCCTTGCTAAGAAACAGGCAGGTGAGACCGGGATCGCTGCTCCGGAGCGCCCAGTAGCTGTGGCTCCACCAGGGAGCCAAAGGCAGAGAGACCGGGACCCCTGCCTGTCCCACCACACCAGTGGGTGCAGCTGTGCTCCTGCACTGCAGCACCTGGATGGAGCAGCATTGTGCAAACAAGGAGCATGGGCACATCCTCGCACCCACAGAGCAAACCTCTCCTCCCTCTGATAAACTGCACAGTAATCTGAGAGCCCCGTTACAGCAGCGATGGTGTTCTGGGTGAAGGCTGATGCTCTTTAACAGCTCATGGCAAATATGGTGTATGTTGTCAGGGTAAAATTTATACTTTCCTTTCATTCTACCAGCTGTCAAATGTGTTTGATTTTTCTCAAGCTTTGACTGAAGCAGGAATTTAGCCAATAAATACAACTGATGATGATTTTCACTTTGGTTTCAAGCATCTGCCATTCATAACGAAGCCTGATTAAAAATGTAAGAAGATTATTTTTAGTTCTAGAATGTGGCAGACCCTTGGTGCAGAACGTGGTGTGAGGCATGAATAATTAACTTACAAAAAAATCAAGGTATCAAGCTGCATAAATCAAATGAGTAAATCCTCTCTGGAGTGCTGTCTTTGCTGTGATGTATCCCGTGTGCAGAGTATGGTGCAGCAGCCATGCCTTCTGTGCAACAGCCAACTCCTTCACTCTCATAGACATTGTGCGCTTTTTTTGTCTCTCACTGGTAATGAGTTGTTGCAAGTTAGTGACTCCCCGCCCTGTGAACAACTACAGCACGAGTTTAGAGCCTGAGAATCCTTCAGAAAGAGATGGGGGAAATGCAGGAGCAGCTCTCCAGGTGGTGGCAGGAGCAGACAGACTTCTGAAATTCAGTTTTATTCTCCCCATAGGGCTCAGTGGCTCTGTGCACAGAGAGAAGCTCCCCACCTGCTGAGCTGGGCCTGCAGAGGTACAACTTTTTCACAGCATAAGCCTCTGCCAGCAGTGACACGTACACACATCGAGTGTTTCCCCAGTGGAACCTGCCCCTGGACCGTGCAGCAGTGCTGGGCCCCACGGATGCACCTCCAGCTCACAGTGGCTGAACCTATTGCTGGAGCCTCGCTGCCTCTTTCTCCATTTTCACAGGGTGGATGTTAAAAAGAGCTTTCCTAGAAACTGTGCAGCAGGTTGGAACCTGTGGTGCAGTGCAGGGACTAGCACTCTTCCTCCCTATCTATGCCAGGAGCCGGAGGCACTCCTGTGGTGGGATGCAGGAGCGGAAGAAGGAAGGTGCTGCAACGGTGGCAGTGGTTGCTCTTATGTCTGTCCAGCTGTTGACTCCTGAACATTTAGTGTATGAAGACATAAACTACAAGGGTTGGTTGTTTTAGGGATTCACTCACTTTTCCCCATATTATAAAACCACCTCTTGAAGGAATTGACAGTGACAAGACAAAATTGTCTGATAATAAATTTATCAAGACATTAATGATCATCAGCTTCTCTGTGTATTACTTGGCAAAATCACTACAGGTCTTCCTATTAGCTGGAACTGCTACCCATTTAGAGCTTGCTTTGAAATTTTATCTTTCCATCTTGTTTTCTGTTTCCTCCTTTTTTTTCTTTTTTTTCAGAGACCTCATCTGTTTGCCAGCATTCTCTGATCAGCATCTCTCATGTGTTTCCTATTAAGGCTATGATGTGTCTAGCCATTTTACTTCTCCTGCCCTTTTAAGTGGTGTCAGTCCTTTTGCTTTGCTACTTGTTGCCTTTTATCTCTGCATTCTCCAATTCTCAGTGCACATCATTACCTAGCTCTTGAACTATCCTTTTCTTACTCATCATGACAAACCTCAGAGCCCTGTGGCAAGCCTTTGCCAGGATGTAGCTAACGATGCTGACTGTCCATCAGGAGAGGTGGCTTTCCGTGAAAAAACAGAAACTCCCTGCTCTCGTGACCTCAGTTGTGGATGTGGTCATCTACCACGTGTTGGGCGTTGGCTGAGCACAAGTTGCTCTGCCAGCCTTGAGTGGATTTCTGCTGGGACCACAGCACAGAAGCCAGTGATCCTCCTGCTGGTGCAAGATGCTGGCAAACGCTGTGCCAGTCTGCGAGTGCCTGATCCTGTTCCTGGCTACCCACACTCCAGGGCGTCAGGGTCTCCCTTATCACACTAGCTGTGCATGCTGGGGAGCCCAAGATGTACCCCAGGGCTGGTGCTGGAGCCTGCAGAGATTCAAAGCCCTTGCTTAAAAAAAGGAAAACCCCATACAGCATTATCCGGTATTGACCAGGGTGTTCCTTACAGCCCCGTGAGCTCTCTGAGTGTGAGCGTGTGCTTTTAAGAATTTGTTTGAGGGCTCTATTCTGACCAGTTTCTGTGCTTTCATGATCATTGTTTTTCTTCCAGGGTCCTCTCTCCCTAGTTGTTTTCCTGCACAGTGCACTGGGCACGGCCACCTTAATGCCTAAGCTTAGTTATTGGTATTTAATGCTGCATTTAATTCAGAAGTGGATGTCACTAATGATCCACAGACAACACCACAGAGCAGCACACAACCTCAATCTGTAACTAACTAGTGATAGTGTTATCCTACACCGTTACTAAGAATAGCTTCTAAATATATACCCAAACCCCAGACTCCAGAGCCTCCCTCATCTCAAATGACTGGTAATCTTTCTGTCCCAGCTGTCACAGACCTTCTATAGTGGCACCAGGCTCTGCTGCTCTGCCAGGGATTGTCCCAGGGCTTGCGGAGGGCTAAGCTAGGGGTAACAGATACAACCTGGTGTCTGCATGGCTGAAAGTATTACAGGGTTTGTGCAGGCAATGGACACGTGTTACCCAGCCACTGTCTCTGCAACTCCATGGGACAGACTTGCCAGAACAATCAGACACTGACGTCCCCTGACTCCCAAAGCAGGACAAGGCTGGCTGGCTGGGAATTCTCTGGGCTGGCCAGCAACACAGAGTGCTAGAGCGGCTGAGAGGACGCATGCACTGCCCCTCCTGGGGCTGCTGATCTTGCCTTTCAGCAAGTTGGCAGAAGCAGGCAGAAAGCTTTGAGGTGTATAGCATCATGACTTTGAGTTAATATAGCAGCTTTTCCCATGCCCTTCACCATAGCTGCTGCTGGATGAGCAACATGCTCCCCCGAGTACGACTGTGCAGCACCAGGGCATGGTGACCTCGGCATGGCCGGCTCTGAGCCACCACTGCCCAACATGCAGGCGGTGCACCTGGCCACCGCTCAGGCCACTCTGGGCTCTGCACAGCCCCCATCAAGGTGGCTTCTGGATGGTCTGTAATTACATTTCCCACATAGCCTGTGCTGGCCCTGGCATTCCCAGCTTCAGGAGCCCTCCAGAAACCTGATCAAGAAACACCCAGAGCACCACAGCAACGTCCCATTTCACTGCCTGTGCCCTTCTCATGAACTTATGCTTGAAGGATTCATGGATATCAGAGTGGTGACCTGAGTAAAAGCACAGAGCTGCTTTTGCTCTAGCTGGAAGAAAACCGACCCATTACTCCTTGAAAAAACCCAAAGCTTTCTATTTTTCTAAGAACAAGAGTAAGTGAAGCAGAAGGCAGCAAATGGTCTCCTTGCACAGCTCTGTCCTCGGTGGGTAAGAGTTCAGGGTTTTGCCAGGCACCTGGCTGTTCAAAGTCTCTGGCATTTCTCACAAAATGCCACAGGAGAGGCTGTGCAGCAACACTAGCAACACTGCGAAATCACAAGACAGTGCTCATTTTTCAAGTGCAAAGTGAGTGATAATTGTTTAAAAATTCAGCCCCATAGGTTGAACCAGAAAGGTGTTCCAGCTCAGTTTTCCAGGGGGTATGAAAAGGATTTCCTGCAGTGTGGTTCATTCAACTCACTTTTCATAAGCTAGTTTTCAACAACATCATCCAAAAGCCATTAGTTTCATTGTATGTATCACACAGGGTTATTTAGTAGGTCAGAAGGAAAATGTAAACGGACAGGTGCTTTAAATTACAAGATGGTGGAGGTGGTTAATAAAAAAATACTAGAAAACATTGGTAGCCTTATTCTGGGCTTGAAGTGGGTTCTGTAACTGATGGGTAAATGGCTTGGAGAAACACTGAGACCTGTCAGAAGTGGTGGGTTCCAAATGCATTCAGGAAATCGGGCTGCTCCCTGGAGACCAGAGCACAGCACACGCTTCCCAGACGTTATGCACCTTTAAAAGTATTTGTTTCTTCTTGGATATTTGCACCGTGGGGACAATTAATTACATGATGCAAATGTCCTGTTTGCATGACACAGAGAGAAACCTCAACACGCTTGTATTTCTTGTCAGGACCTGAAAGGTGTGAGGACCATGACAGGCTGCCTCCCTGTAGCTGAGCTGGGGATAGACAGAGTCCCCTCCCCTCTCCTATGTCTGTAGCTGCACAGGTGCAAGGAAGGAAGGAGAGACTGTCCCGAGCTCTGGGTGCTTCAGCCATAAGCTGTAGCCCACCTCCACTCTGTTCAAAGTACCCTGCCAGAATCACAGCTGTGTAACAGATGTCACCATCTAGCAAGAACCAAGCAAGGGGCTTCTTGCCGCTGATTGTCTGTGTTGTGTGCTCACCACCAGCTCCACCCAGAGCCTGGCAAACGACCTCAGCAATAGCTTGGCAGCCTCCTCCTGCCACCACCATAACCTCACGGGCTGACGCAGCGCACAGATATGGCACCCAACACACAGACCCAGGGTCTTTCAGCACACGGGGATTCTGGGGTTTCAGCTCATACAGCCACATCTTGGGCCCTAGCCCAGAGTTAGACAGCACCTACACCAAGGCAAAGGGACACTGAGGAGATGGTCACACCTGTGCAGTCAGTCCTACCTACTACACCTGCATGAGGGATGTAATCCCTCAGAAATCCTACCAGTATCAGCAAGACAGCACAAGTACTGGGATGCTAGCACAGCGGAGGAAAACACAGGAAGGATTTAACAGAGAGATGGAGAGGACTTAATTGTTTTGTACATCGGAGGCTACTTATTCAGATGTCTACTGAAAGATCGGTGCTTGTAATGCATTCATGTATACAGCAGGCAAGAAAGGCAAGTCTGGTTTGTATAAGCATTCCCCAACATCGCCACATCTTATCTAATTCCTTTGGCTCAGAGATCAGGCTGGAAATCTAATGGGACTCAACTGCTTTCCAAGATGCTCAATATTTCCTAATTATTCCAGGTTGGAAATATGTCAACAGCTAGAGCAGAGATGCTTTAATATCTGTTATTTTCTGGTCAAATTCAGACTGTTCCTCTGTTTTTGAAGCTCAAGGCACAGGAGGAAGAATGAACACCATCAAGTTGTAAGAAAAAGCTACTCAGTACAGAGGGCAGGAAGAGGGAACAGGCAAATCACAGAGTGCATGACTGGTAGCTTGGATAGCAGAAGTTTTGAGCACCCCTCTGCTGCTTTTCACCCTGCCCAGGACAGCTCAGGACCACAGGGGCCCTGTGGGGGTGGAAGACCTGCAGAAAAAGCCTCCTGCCACGCAAATGCCCCCAGGATGTGCTCAAGCTTCAAATGTGATTCCCTTCTGAGACTTCAAAGTTTGCCTTTATTTGTCTACAGTTTGTCATGCCAGACTGCAGAGAGGTTAGCACCTTTAACTAGTTTGGTTGATGCTGCCCCAACCTGACTGAACTGTGCCCTTTAGCCATCCTAGACCTTGTTAGGCTGGGGGGAGAGGAAATGCACAAAGTTACAGGGAACAAGAGGAAAGAAAGTAGGAACCCCACATTTTTTTCTGCGCTGGATGCCCTGATGATGTAGCCTTAGATGATGATCAGCCAATGTTTGGGTAAGAGGACGGGGTTACTGTCTGAGCCCCAGAAAATCATGCTGTGCGCTCTGTGCTTCATTAGACCACTCATCCTGTGAGACATGCTCCAGGCGGGATGACTCGCAGTCGCTGGAAATTCCAGCTTTTTTCTTTTTCCTTTGCATCTTCCCCCTGTGTGCATAGTTCGCATGCCAGGGGATGAGCTTCTTTGCTTGCATGCTTTGCTGATTGTTTGGTTTGCAGACTCCTTGCGGACATGAAAAGATTGAACAACTTGTGCCAATGCGCCATGAACCCGAATGCACTAATTGCTGCTGGAGCACGTGATGTTTTGGAATTTGTATGTGTATGTTTTGCTGTGGTTTAGCATGCCTGGCATCATCTCCTTTCTAGCAAGAAAGGATGGCATAATCCATAGGATGCCTTTGTTCCATGCAGTGTAGTATCCATGCCCTTATGCAGACAGCACCTGCTTTAGAAATGGATACTATGTACTGTCAAAATAACAGACACATTTTGTATCAAAGAAACAAACATTTTAGTCTGTTTTGCTGGGCCACCTACTTTTACATCAGTGATTCAGCACCTCTGAACACTGAAAACTTTTAGCTACATCCATGAAAGAGCGTGCAGCGTGCTGTGGTTTTAATGCTATTTTGCAGTGCCAAGTGTAACCTGACGGCCAACTCCTTTCCCAGAGGTCACACATGCCTGATCTCAGCACGGGAACAGACTCAGACCCTGCCTCCAGGGATGCTGTGCAGGCAGCCCGCACCTCCCCAGTGCTGGTCTTGCCTGCTCCGTCGGGGTGCACCTCGCCCCAGCTGGGTTCCCCAGGGAGCCGGGGACACTGGCAGCAGCGGTGGCAGCAGCAGCTCCGGGAGCTTGGCTGCTGCCCTGCCTACCCTGAAGAAAGAGCTGCGTCCCAGCAGTGCTCTCTTTGCAGCCTGGGCTGGGGCACAGGGGCCTCGACCCCTTTCTCCCCTCAGTCCAGCTGGATGCCCCCACTCTGACAGAAGAGTTCTGGCTGCTCTCACGACTGCAGTAAATGATGCACCATAGACATGGCCAATTATCCTGGAATCCTTTGGGCAAACCACAGCACCTGCAGTTGGGCCTGGCCAGGTTGGTCTGCGTTTGTCTCTGGTGCTGATGAAGAGTGAAAATGAAAGCCAGAACATCCAAAGGGTCACCCCATGCTGTGGGTGCTGTTATGGCACGGAGGGTGAACAGGGTGCCCCTCAAGGACAGACCCAGCACCAGGATTTGCAGCCAGGCCTCCCCTGTCACCCTGGTCGTGCCATGGCAAGAATGGCCAGGCCACTCCCATGGGGCTGCCTCCAGCCCCTGAACCCCAACACTGTAACACCCTGCTCAGTGCCGGGAAAGCCTTGTGTCCAAGACTGCCACCCACTGCTCTTGACAGCAGTGACAAGTGGGCTCTGTGAGGAGGAACCCTGGGGTGTGTGCCCCAACCATGAGCCCGTCTGCCTGGCCTTGGGGTGCAAGGACTTAGGGTGGTTTTCATTTAAATTAAGCAAGAAAAGCTGGATAAGATGACACGCAGGCCCAGCCACCGCCCTGAGCAGCATCCTGACATGTTTCAAACTGAGCCTAAACTAACACGGGATCATACATGTGTTTTGAATGTTTTTGGCAGTTCTTTAGTGTGCTTTCAGTGTTTGTACTACTAATCCACAGCTTCCTTCTTTGGGGAGAATAAGAAAGGTCAGAGGAATATCTAATGAACTCAAACAGAAAAAAGCAAGACATGTTTCCCATCCCGCTGGAATGTCACTGAAATGCTTGGGCTGCCAAGGAAGGTGCAGGTTAGAGCACTGGCTGCGGCAGCTGCCTGGCTGCCGCTATGCCGGGCCCAGCATCCCCCAAGCTGCCACCCTCGGGTCTCTGCAGCCACCGGCTCTTGCTTGGCACAGACACAGCCAAGAACTGACCCTTTTTCCAGTCCTCCAGCCTGAGCTGGTCCATGTCACAACGCTGATGGCAGCAAGGTGGCTTCTGCCAGCCGAGAGGCAAAATATTAGAAACCGCCCATCTCATGGGAAAGCGCGTGTTCTGAAGCCATATCAGCTTGTGTTCAAACATGAACAGTGAAGTTAAATATATTAAGGTTTGTATGCTAAAATCTGACACAGGAATTTTTGGTTTGCAGAAGAGAAATAACCCTCAGCCACTATATTTTCATATGCTTTATCCTCCAAAAAGACTATTTGGACAACCTGGCCTGAGGTTTTGCTGTTGCTGATTTCTGTGTTGCTCTGGATCAGTGATGCTCACACCAGGGCGAACCTGTGCTTCACCCAGACTTAAAACCCCCACAGAAGGCAGCATCTGCCCTGCTTTTGGTTATCTGCAAAAAAGCTTAATTACTGTGATTGCTAAAGTTTAGCATTTTGTTCCAGCTTTGTCTTATTTCTGTGCATTTGGTGCGTTCGGTCTCGCAGCCCTGCATGGCAGGTAGAGGTTGTCAAAACTTTGGTTTACAGTTTGGGCTTTGGGGCTTTTTTTGCCTTTGTTGTTAAAACACTGTACCATTAAACTGAAGTTACTGAAAGAAAATGTTCACATTTTAACAAAACATTGCTGTAACTGAAATAAACACCTCGCATTGCTTGAAATGCTGCAGTCATTTATGCTTTGCATTTTCATGCATCCGGTCTCACTCATAGAATCCTCCCTTTCCACACTAGTGAAATAGCCTTAAAATAGGAGAAAACAGTTTCTGGAACAGATGCTATTTCTCTATTTTTTAAAAGCAAGCAAACAACAGAAAAATTATTTCCCCCTCCAGTTTTCCTCAAGGGAAAGAGATGAGAGAGAATCCTTCCTCCACTTCCTTTTTCTAGGTTTCTCTTCTCTTATTAAGAATATAAAAAGAACACCACAAGTAAAAATACACTGGAAAAATGAAGTTTTTCTACTTACTTTAAAATAAGAGATTAATTATTGATACAAATTTCATACTAATAAAGCCTTATGACAAAATGTGTATTTCTACAGAAAATTACTTGAATACAATAAAACGCTCTTAAAAATATACAAAGTTGTTCACAGTATCACAAGGCTGGAAAAGACCTTTGAGATCATCGAGTCCAGCCTATGACCCAACACAAACACCTACTCATCATCTAAACCATGGCACTAAGTGCCTCATCCAATCTCCCTCTAAACACCTTCAGGGATGGTGACTCCACCACCTCCCCGGGCAGTGCATTCTAATGGCCAATCACCCTTTCAGTGAAGAATTTTTTCCTAATATCAAGCCTAAACCTCCCCTGATGAAGCTTGAGACCGTGTCCTCTTGTTCTGTCACCGGTCGCCTGAGAGAAGAGACCAATCCCTGCCTGACTACAACCTCCTTTTAGGTAGTTGTAGAGAGCAATAAGGTCTCCCCTGAGCCTCCTCCTCTCCAGGCTAAACAACCCCAGCTCCCTCAGTCTTTCTTCATAGGGCTTGTGCTCCAGCCCCTTCACTACCTTCGTTGCTCTCCTCTGAACACACTCCAGCATCTCGACATCTTTCTCAAACCGAGGGGCCCAGAACTGGACACAGCACTCAAGGTGCAGCCTGACCAGAGCTGAGTATAAGGGGATGATAACTTCTGTAGTCCTGCTGGCCACACTATTCCCGATGCAGGCCAGGATACCATTGGCCTTCTTTGCCACTTGAGCACACTGCTGGCTCATGTTGAGTTTCCTGTCTACCAGCACTCCCAAGTCCCTTTCTGCCTGACTGCTCTCCAGCCACTCTGTCCCCAGCCCAGAGCTCTGCATGGGGTTGCTGTGTCCAAAGTGTAGGACCCGGCATTTGGACTTGTTAAACCTCATGCTATTGGAATCAGCCCATCTCTCCAGCCCGTCAAGGTCCCTCTGTAGGGCCTTCCTACCCTCTAGCAGGTCGACAATTCCTCCCAGCTTGGTATCGTCTGCAAACTTGCTAATGATGGACTCGATCCCCTCATCCAGATGTTGATCATAAAGATATTGAACAGGACCAGGCCCAACACCGATCCCTGGGGGACACCACTAGTGACCAGCTGCCAACTGGATGTGACACGGTTCACTATCACTCTCTGTGCTCAGCCATACAACCAATTCCTAACCCAGCGCAGAGCATTCCCACCCAAGCCACAGGCTGACAGCTTCTCCAGGAGTCTGCTGTGGGAGACAGTGTCAAAGTCCTTGCTGAAGTCCAGGTACACTACATCCACAGCCTTCCTCTCATCCACCAGGCGAGTCACACAGTGGTAAAAGGTGTTGGGTGTTTTGTTATGGCAGAGCCCTCAGATTTGGTTTTGTATATCAAGCTAAAAATAAACCCCAAAATTCAAAGGAAAGATCAGGTGAAATCAGTGAATTATGCCTGGTTTCCATCCAAAATCTCAATGCCACTCAGGTCATACTAAAATTCACAGAAGGTCACCAAGGGCTCACCTGGGTTCCAGTTTCATTGCCAAAGTGCTGCATGGCTTTACAGGAAACCCAATTAAACCCAGAGTGAATCCCTTGTGAAGCCCTAGGTATAACACTTCTATATTCTGCCCTTTTTTATGCGTGTACCCAAACCACTGCCAAATTAAGGCATCTATAAGTATTGGAAACAATTCAATTATTTAAGAGTACGTGCACAGTGGAGAATCAAAATCACTGATGAGCTTTTTTTGTGTTGTGTTTCCATTTGGAAGCAATTCAACCGAATTCTAGCAAAGCCTTTCAGAGCATATTGAACTGATTTAAGGAGTTTGCATCCAAAAACTTGAAATTTAAACAATGAAAAAAGAGGTTAAAAGGCACATTAATGGTTGTTTATAAATCATGCCCTCAAATGTTAAGAAAACACACTGCCTTCCTTGTTGGCAGCAGAGGAAGAAAGAACACACAGTAGAGGTGCAGATGTGGGCAGGGGATTAGATGAGGTTTTCCCGGTGCTGTGGCAGAGCAGCCCTGGCCAGAGGTTGCAGGGGTACAAGGGGCTGTGGTCTCAGCCAGGCCACAGCTCCGGCCGGCTGCACCGCGTGAACCGGAGCCCTGTGGTCACTCTCCATCAGAGGTGATGGGATCATCACAGCCAGGTGTCGGGTCCTCACCTCTCCCTGCAGGGACAGCTGAAAGCCTTGTAGTTCCATCAACCTGCTGTGACCCATTTTCAGCGGGTGTCTTTTTCTGCTATTCTTTTTAACATCTCATTTTAAGACTAGTTCAGAGCGAGCTCTGTCAAGGCAGAGCTTGAATCCCAGGGGATAACAGCAGCACACCTGAACTGCACTTTTTTATCTTGCGTGCACTTATGAACAATGAAAGGGATCTGCTTTCATCTGTCTAAAAACAACAATTTCCTATGAAAGATCTTTAGCCCTGAGGGTGCTGTGGGTGTCTCTGCCCCTCCCCATCAATATTCTTCTGCCTGCACAAATGGAAAAAATTGGGGCAGCCCCCAGGCTATTTGTATATCTCAAGGTTTCTCTCAAAATAAAACAAAACCAAAAAGCATAAAAAAAATCCTCTAGTGAATGCTGCAGATTGTGTTTGCAAAATCCAGAAACTCTTCCCAGAATTGCTCTAAATTCATAATCCCTGGGGGAAATGGGCCTTGTTTTATAACCAGCACAGGAGCCCATGGCTCCAAAAGGGGTGGAGGCACACACAAAAAAAGATAGAGGAAGAGATGTGGTATTGAGGGAATTCACCTGCAGGCTGCAAAGGTGGGGGAGAACAGCAAGGACACAAGGCATGATCACAGACCTGCTCTAGAGCTTTTTAAATCATTTAAGGTATTATTGAGACTGGGCACAGCCAGAAAGAGTTTAAACCCCTGCACTGCTGTCCCAGACTCTGCAGGCAGCAAGTGCCACAGCAGCAGAGCTTGCCAGGACATGTATGCGTTCACTCAATGGGAGAAGCCTAGTTTGGAGGCTGGTGGCCCCCAGCACTGTTGAGGAGTGTGTTTGCTGGTAGAACGCTGCTCTCTGCCAAGCCGCAGGGAAAAAACAGACTTCAACTGGGGTCTGCCTGGCAGGCCAGGGTCATACGCAGGGGGAAGCTGTACAGAGGGAAGCAGGTTCCTTGTGCTGTTTAATGGCAAAGGGAAAGCATGCAGGGAAGAAACAAAAAAAGAAATGGACTAAGAGCAAGGCAGGGTTAGACACTTAATGCCCCTGTGACATTTTTGTGAGTGCATCTGTACAGTCGTCCTCCCAGCAGACAGGGTTCCAAGTCTAACCTTGCAGTGGCATAAACGGTGCTGAGGAAAACTGAATCAAATCGATATAAAACCAGTGAGAGAAGCATCTGTGCTGTATCCCCACAGACATTCAAGGATTTCCCGAACAGACGAAAGCTGCAAACTGAGCGAGTGTAACTTTGCCACACTGTTTTTGCTCCCATCCCTTGTCTTTCCCTCTATTTATCAGCAAAAGAAGCAAGGACATTTCTCCTTAAAATAATAAAACAGCAATTTGCAGGCAGTGCAAATGATCGTGTAGCAGGCTACAGGCACGCGTATCCCACCAGCAGAGCCTCAGCACTCCAAAGGGCTAGACAGTAGGATGTTCTGCCTGGGGATGTCATGAACTGAGTTGAGCACAATAGGCTGGCTGAGACCAGGATTTAACATACATAAGACAGAGTTCCCCTTGGTTTCAACGCTCCGGGCATGTGTTTACTTTTGCAGGCCAGGCAAACAACCCAGAGGCCAGACACTTACTAAAAACTCTGTTTACAAAGCAGTTGTGTCATACCCAGGACCAGAAAACCACTGAAAATGCTGCAAGGGAGCTCACTGGGGTGGATTTCCAGGGAAAACTCCACAGTCTCCGAACAGCAGAGGCCCAAAGCCCTCTGTGATTTGTCATGAGGAATAAGGACAGATACACAGCCTGCATTGTCCCTGGGTGCCCGGTGATGCAACCCTGCCGCGATGCCAGGTCCATCCTGCTGTGCAAGAGCAGAGAGCAAACACCATGGCTCTGCCGAGTCTAGCAAGCACAGCCCTCAGCGCTTGGCTCTTTAATCTGTTCCCCTCCTCCTTGCTGTTATTTATAACCATTTAAATCACCCATTGAGCCCTGTCTGTAAAAGGCCTGGGTGCTTTTTGATCATGCCATGAATCTTTACCTCGCAGACTTCTCCTGGACCTACACAGTTTTCCTGAAGAGCTGCACACATTTCTGTTCTTTTCAGAAGAGGCATCCCAAGTGGGGATTATGAAGCTATAAAAGCGGAAGTGGACTGCTTGGCAGAGCATTCCTTGAGATTTGCCAGCCTAAGCACACAGATGTTTCTCAGATGGGTGAATTTGGAAATGAAGATCTACATGGCCTCTGTCAAAGACGAGTGTTTCTCATCTGTGACAAACACTGCACAGGATCCTGTCTGTCCTGCCAGGCTAATGCTGCACACAGCAGAGCTACCCATCACTGGAGCTAATCCCAAGTAATTTATTAATCTTCTTGTGTGCACTCGTTTGTACCTCATAATTCTCTTGTCCATAATGAAAAATTACCTCTTTTGCAGTTGTCCTTCCAGAGCCCAGGAGAGCTGTAGCAAAGGCACCCAAGTGTATTTGGATGATGGACCACCCCTTAACTACATTTGTCCCAGGAGCCCTCAGAAATGGGTCTGCAAACCCCCCAGAGGTGTTTCTGAATTGGAACTGCAGTAACTTTCTTGCCAATTATCTTCTCAAAGAGTGGCTCAGAGTAGAAGCGAGAGCTGCTCTGTCAGATACCAGTGCAGGGCAGGATGATGCAGGCAGCATAACCCAGTGCAGCTGCTGCAGGAAAGGGAGATCTTTGGACTCAAGCAGTCCCAAAGATTGCTCCTCCCAGTGGCTCGTGCCTCAGTGAGAACAGGACTTTTACCCCAAACAACTCCAGTGATGGCCACACTTGAGGTTCACACCCATCACTGCTCAGGTCTGACCTGGCGTGTTCAGGGTACAGTGAAAGGGCAAAATGGATACAACTCCGAAATCCCTGCTCTGGCCCCATTGCAGCGCTTCTCCTTCATCCCAGCACTGCTGAGAGGTCCCACGAGTCTGCTCGCCTGCTTCCTGGGTGTGCAAGGAGTTTTCATTTGTGCCCAAAGCCGGCCAGCTCCAACAGCTCCTGCTGCAGATGGGCCAGCAGTGTTTCACCTCTTGCAAGCTCATTGGCAAAGCTGCTTCAGCAGCACTTGCTCCTACAGACAGCAGCAGTCTCTGCTCTGACCAGGGGCAAGTTGGAGACAGGGGCAGAGAAGATGAAAAGGATTTACAAACACTGGGACACATTTGCTCATTGTGAATTCTGAACCATAATTCTTCACTTTGGAGTGTGCAATAAAAATCCAACTGCAAAGTGCTTACAGTTGTTGTAATATTCTGTAAATCACAAAAGAAAAAGAAAAGAATTATTCTACAGGTTTCTGAGTAGTTACGAATAATGGATTGTCAGCCTCAGTTCAGAACTGTGCTAAAAATCTTTTTAACTAATGCATTAACTCCTTCACTGCTACTGCAAGATGTTAGAATTTCAACATCCTTCTCCAAATTATCTAAATATATTGTAGGTGCTTGTTTGACCCAACGCCCTATTCTGCAGAGTAAGATTTCATAATCAAAGGCACTGAGAGTGTTAGCTAATCATTAGAGTATTGCAGAAAATGTAGGGAACTCACTTGCCTACATAAAGTCTGCCAAAAGTCATCAAATGAAGAAACCACGAAAAAGGGAAAGGGATTACTGGCAATGGCTCGTAATGATACTCATAGTCGTCAACATGGAATTCTTGCACAGAGGCTAAAAAAAAAAAAAAAAAAAAAAAACCCACACAAAACCCACTATAATTAACATTCAATGTTTTCTCCTCAAACAGTGCTGCCACAGGACTCCTTGGGCAGAGCTAAAGCTGGAGCAGATCCCGCACCCCTGGCTGGACTGGGACAGAGTTCAATTTACTTAATGCCTCAATATTATTCCTCTGCTCTGCCACTTGGTTTCGCTTCACAAGGGTTTCCAGGATTTCACCTCCACCCTTCAGTGCACGAGGTTCCTCAGAACTCTGTGGTGAGGACAGAGATGTGGCACAAAGATGCGGCTTGCTGCTCTGAATAGCTGCACACAGAACGCGGTGTGTTTAGGCACAAAGTTAATAACACAGAGGCTCCACAGAGAAGTGACATGAAATGCACTGCACTCATTCAGCAGCCTTACTCTTTTCCTCGGGGTTGCTGCTCTCTTTCTGCCTCCTACTGCATCTTGCTGCCACTGACCTCTACGGCCAGGGCAGTTCCACACCCTCTTCTTGCTGCGGAGAGCACAATACCTGGCTGTAAGTAAGCACGAGGCTCAGGAAAACAGTGCTGGGGCCAACAGCAACTTCCAGCAGCAGGACAGCAGATGAATACTTTCTAAGGTGACCTTGCCTGGCTCCTCTTTTCTCTTTGCTGGAAACCTCATCAGACTCCCAGAGTCACTGAATGCTGATGTCCTGTGCTGGAGAACTTGCCTGTTCCCTCCTGGAAGCCAATGGGCAGTAGAGCAGCCCCAAGAGTGATGAGGAGCAGGTAGGTCTGCTGCCAGGCAAGCACACCAGACCTCAGGAAGCACCTGACCTCAGCAGTATTGATTAATATGAGGACATGACTGTCTGCAGAATGTCTAGCGAAGCGCAGCCCTGAATTTAGTTCATAAATACTTTAAAAGAACCACAAATTCATCCATAAGCCTACCAAGCCTCATGCTGTGTTCCTTCTCTCCCCTTCTCCAGGGTAAGCCTGAGCGCTGGCTAGGCACTGGGCTGCAGGGAGGTGCTGTCTGTTCGGAAAGACTTCCCCCCTACCACTGAGCACTCCAGCACGTGCATTTAGCTGTGTCAGTAAATATACTAAATATTAAATTATTATAACTGCAACAGTAAATAACAATGTTTTGACCTTCATACACCCGTTGATCTGGGGATAACAAACATTTACAAACAGAATTTAGTAAGAAACAGACCCTCCAGTGCCAGCTGGCTCTGCCCTGCTCCAGACCACACTGCCTCACAGCTGAAGAAAGTAAGCAACCTTGCCACCATTTTTTTCTGACCTTACCTGCTGGAGTTCATTCTGCAAGTGTTACAAAAGACCACAGTTAAACTCTGCAGGGCAGATAGGACTGGTGAGGACAGATGCTCACAGCCAAGTGCGATGGAAGACAGATAGCTCGGAAAGGCCATCCCATCTGGTGGGACAGTTGTTTGCCCTCCTCAGTTGCAGGGAGAAGTGCACAACGAAGCAATGCTTCCCAAGCTGAATGCTTGTCTGGGAGCATCGCTGTGGATTCCTCCAGATGGATGCAGACCTGGTCCAAGGATGCTCGACCGGGCAGGGGGCGGATGAGGCTACCTCGGGACAGCCCGGCTACACGGAGGGGCGTTCCACCCTCACCCACCCTGCACAGTCTCGGGCTCTTTCACCCTCCCCACCCGCGTTGGCAGCCGGGGTCTCGGGGAGCAGCAGGATAAGGCCACCACACACCCCACCCCCCCCCCCCCCGCCCCAGCACCGGGCGAGGGGACCGTTGATCCCCGCCCCGCGCCGCCCCCTGGCGGCCGCTCCGGGCGCAGCATCCGCCCCGCCCCCGGAGTCCCCTCGGGCGCCCCCGCCCCGCACGGCGGCACCACCCGCCAGCACGATGCTCGGGACCAAAGCCCCGCAGGAAAACTGCTGGACTCGCCCCAGGGTCCGACACAGATCTGCCATTCCTTTACCCAAATCTTTCCCTCCTGCAGCTGGTGCGGGAGCACCGCAACGGAGCGGCTACATGGACTGAGCGGGTTATGGGCAGCACGAGATAACGCTCCGGAATAGAATGCAAATATTCCAGTGAAACAAAGACAAAGCTAAGACCACCCAAAATAAGACAGAGGGAAAATGTTCCCTTCGTTCGTGTTCAAGGTAAAGCTCCCTTCCGCAGCAGGTTTACAGGGTGTTAGGAACAGCATAAAGAGAACTGAGCACGTTAAAAACTTGTTCCTCTCCTCCCTTAGTTGCTTCCGCAGCCTCCAAAGCCACGCTGTGACGCACCGCAAGATGTGTCACCACACAGGGCGTCACCCTGGGTCGTGTTAGGAATCATCACAGGGCTTAAGGCTCTCTGGTTCCATGGCGGCCCGGCTGTGGTATGTGCTGGAGAACTGGCATCGATGCACAAGGCAGCACGGGGTCCCAGCCCACTAGGGTGAGCAGGGCTGGATGCCCTGTACCTACTCTGCTGGCAGCACCGAACAGAAATACCTCTGCGAGTGAGTGCCCTCACCACAACTGAAAATACTTGGGTGTCTTGGGATGGACAAAAGAATAAAAAAAAACAAAAACCAAAAATACCCCCAAAATACCCTGCCCCTTATTTTGCATTCAGCACAGGCAAGACCTCAATCCCAGGGTATGGGGCTTCCTGGAAATGAACGGATGCAGATGCGAGCAGCAACGTGCAGCTCTGGGAGTTCATGACACATGTCCTGCTCTCCCATGCCCTGTGCAAGCCTTTTCCAGTAGCCATTTAAACTTCTTTGAGGCATGAGATGCCCACCATTCATGCACTCACTGACCCATCTCAGAAGAGTGATTTGGTGCAACAGCAGGTGGACAGAGGACTCCAGGGCACCTGGCACCCATTCCTCTGGTCTCTGCTTTTCTGCATTGGCCTTTAGAGCTTTAGTTGTCATTAACAAAGTCAGATACAAACAAGGTCTTCCCCTCTCCTCACCCACCAAAGCACAAGTGTTAACATCCTTCCCTCCTGCGCTGGTCCTACACAGTGCCTTGCACGTGTCCAGCACTGTCTATGAACTGGGCCAGTCTGGGGCACCAGTCTGGTTCGCATTCCGTCCTTTGATGTCACTGCCATCCCGTGGAGCCTTGTCCAACCCTGGGCAGCCCAGCCCCAAGCCCAGCACAGTGTCAACAAGGTCCATCTTCCTCTTGGAACGCTACTGCACAGCCAAAGAGCTCTTCTGCTTCAGGAAGGAGTGGCATGCTACCTGCAACACCAGGAAATGATAAACAGGGTCAGCTGAACCTTAAGGAAACTCACCACCTCTCAGGCGGCAGGCTGACCAGATGCCTAACCAACAGTTCACCACCAGACCACACAGCCCCAGCTGCAGGTGCTGAACTGAGCCTGGCAGCTGCCACCAGCAGCAGCACTTGGGTCCAGGTACTGCATAATAGGCAACATATCTAATTATTACTATTATTTGTATGGTGTCAGAGGTGTGCATGCCACTTTACAGATTAATAAAATGAAACTCCTTACCACTGTCGTCTACAAGCAGAGAGATTCTGCAGTGGGAATCAGTAGAAATTACTCATACAGTTGATGCAGTAGAAAGAATCATGTGTTATATCCGCACCATACTGTACTCTCACTAAAAGTTATGTTACTTATCTCTAGATACAGGTACAGAAGCATTCTAAGTCATTATTCCCTACAAATCCATCTGTTAGTAAGCACCTACAAACAATCGTCCTTGCGGTCATTTGAATCAAATGGCACCGTGATTCAGGGCCAGTCCAGATGTCGTAATGGCCAAGAAAACTCTCACTGTTTCCACAGAGCAGAGTTGGTCTTTCAGACTGGAAGCCGACAGCTAACACCAAACTCCCAGGAACATCAGGCATGCAAACCCAAACTGATACAATATTCCAACACAACCCCTGCAAATGTCAGCAGCTAACGGTGCAGAGTCTAATCCAGCCTGGCTGTTAATTTCCACGTGATGCATTGGTCATTCTCATTCATTGTGATGTTCGTTAGTACCTGGGGAATTCATTACTAAACACGTACAGGTTACTTCCACTGCAACTCCTGGAAGAAACAGGCATTTCTGTCCTCAGTTATGTATTTTACAACCGCAATGACATCAGTAAAAGGCATTTTGGGGGCTGGATTTTAAACTGAGAAGTCAATGCAAACCTTAGATGCCGCAGTTGCAAGGAACTGCCACAAATACCTTCAGCAGGGCTGAATATTAAAACCTGTGAGTTTGTTTGGTAAGAGTAAAGTAATAAACCACGATGTTCAATCACATTGGAATGCAAGGGCTGCAGCGAGCATGGCGATGCCTCAGCACTGCCCTGCCCTTTCCAACAGCTGCTTCATGCCAACTTCTCAGCAAAAAACCTGAAGTAAATTCTGATGCAGAGAATACACAAACCAATATTACAGAGAGCAGCAATGACCAAAAACTAATCATCGTAACACTTATGCATATAGGACCGAAGAACAAGAGACCTGTTGCTGAAAGGCAAAGGGCAGCTGGGCTAAATTAGCCAAGCAAGTTTGAGTCTGGATAGTGTCATTAGGAGAAAAGCAGAACTATGCCATAAACTCTAATGAATGCATTAATGGATGGCTTGTGCCTCTCAAAAGGGGAAAAAACGGTTTAAATAAAGTTATTAACACAGCCCACCTGTGTTTGGCTCTTGGACTATGTTGTTTAAAAAGCCCATTAACTCTTGGAGTAACTAATCTTGAAAGTGAATATCGCCTTTCTGAAGTAGACATTTAACTACATTCATATAATTCAATTAGATTGAGCATTCTTAGTCCAAAGCCAGTATTCTATGCTTTCATCTCTAATAATAGTGAACAGCAAACTTGGTTAATATGGTGTTAAAAAAAAGAATTTGCATTTGTAATGGTAACCAAAAATAAATTGCTGGACTGAATCCTGAAATATAACATTTAAGTGTTATGAGTTAGAATTACTATAAAAATACAGAATTGTAAGGTTGTATTTAATTCTAAAGTCAGTATTACAAGAGTGCACTCAGTTTTAGAGCTCTGTCTTAAACTCACAAGAGAAAACTAATGATTTTTTAAAAAAACTGATACTGAGCTAAAGTTCTTTTCCTGGGTACCAGAGCTTACATCAGTTAAGAGACAATGACCTGGCCTGCTTCTGCTTGGCTTTTGAGGGGGTCAAGACAGAAGAGGAAGGGGGTGAAGAAGAAGGAAAACAAATCACAGCCTGAACAAGTTCATCCAGTTAATAAATAGTTAAAGCAAATTCATTAGGAAACAGGAATTTTATAGATTTAGTTAAAGGTTTCTTCCTATTTATGTCACTGAGAAATGATAAAATTCCTTTTATCACTCTACAACTTGTTAATGTTTTACCCCAGGACCACTTCATCTGTAATAAACATCTTAACAAAATATGCATCCCTAGGGAAGAACCGTTAATTTCCTTAAGGCCTCACACATGTAATAGGCTTTTATTGCATGCAGGTGCTTTGTGAAATTGCATTGACTTGTGATAAACATCCAGTAAAGAGCAGGTAGCACCTAAGAGGGGGAAGTGTATGTGCACCTGTCTGAGGGGAAACTTAACACACCCTAATCCTCCATGGGCTTCTTCGGCTGCGACAGAAGCATCACCGCACCTCGCCTGCTGCCTCTAATCACGGCAAGGTAAATGCTTGGGGTTTTACAGTTCTGTTTAACCAGCTTAACAAATAAATGCTAGGTGAATTTAATATAGATTCAAATATATTTATTGCTGCCTTGGCTAAAATTGCAACATAAATTACAATCAATTAAACACACTCTAAAGGATAGGAGAAATAATGCATGGCAGACTTTCTTTGTAGGAAGTTATCTGTGTAAGACTTCACAGAATTAATATATTAATCTGTTTAGAATTAAGTATAAAGGAAGTTCAACATAATTCTTACCTGTAATAACATAGCTTAGATATTTTTAATGAAGATAGTTTTGCCTTAAGTGTTTAGTTTTGAGAGATTATTTTTAACAGTCATTTGAACAGAGATGCATCTGTGCTTCTCCACGGTCAATTACTGCAGAGGGCTATTTTGCTCATCACAGTAATTAACAGGAATGGAGACTCGGCATTTCAAGAGAATGCCCTCTCAGCAGCAGCGCGTACACGCATTGGAGCTCTGTTGTTCAAGCAATTGCTTTCTCAATCCCCCTGTGTTCTGCTGGAACACTTGCAATACCTGTGAGCAGAGAATTGCTCCTCCTGTCCTGGGGGAAGGCAGCAGGTATGCCTGAACAACAGCATTCACCAAAACCAGGGAGTTAATGTTCTGTGTCTCCATCTGAGGCAATGCCACAGAGTCTGTCTCTTTGGAGAATTTCTAAGTTTAGTTACAAAGTAGAGAACTTAAAGTTCTGCAGTGAAACCTCTGTGTATTTCCCTCTTCCCCCCCCCGCCTCCTTTTCTTTCCAAATACAATTTCCCAGTGCAGGGATACCAAGGCAAAATTGCAGCTAGAGTCAAATAAATGGTTTTGGAGATCTCCAGTAGCTCGGATAAGTCTTCACAATTGCCTTGTTCTGAAGTCGCCCAGGCTTCACTCACTGCAGGGTAGCAGAAGCAGTGATATAGTCGCTCAACACATCCCTCAGTGAAACACAGGCAAATTTTCAAAAGATGCTGTGATGCTTAAAAATCCAAGTACAGTTAAAATCTTTACCTAAGTGCACAGGAAAGCCTTTGACCTTGAATGGGGCTATCACTAAAACACTCAAGATGCTTTTCCATTTCACACTGGGGCATTTTTGAAAACTGTAACCAGGTGCAAAATTAAGAACTTTAATGTTCTGACTAACCCAAACAGAAGTGCATGCACTTCTTAGTCCAAAGCATCACCTGAAACATTAATTAATGACAAACATTTAAGCTCAGTAAAAGTCTGTAAGAATCTGAGAAGTATTTTAGGTGTGTTTAATTAAAAAATTATTTACTTTTCACCAGCGTCTTCCTGAACGGGGTACATAACATAACTCAGCTGTGATATTACTGAATTCAAGAATAACAAACTAATATACTAAAATGAATCCTCATTTTTGGGGGGTTGGGGGGAAGATAAATTTACTCAGTAATGAGTTATAAGAAAACCATTTCTATCAAAGTGAGTGAAAGACAAATTTTGATTCCTATGTGAATAAATACTTAAGAGTAGGAAAAAAAAGAACCGAACAAAAAAATTTTAAGAGCAGAGACTAAAATGGTGAATTCTGAAGAAAATCTCCCTGAATTTAAAAGGCAGAGAAAAAAAGAAATAATAAGTAACCTCACACCTGAGCTAAGATGGCAAAGAAATAAATAGTGCTGCAAAAATCAGGAAAGCATTTCAAGACATAAGTCACTCGTCCGCAGCCCCATTAAAGCCCGAAGGGGCTGTGCACACAGAGGGCTCTGCGAGAGCCCAGCCCCAGGCTCTGACCCCTGCGGAACACCACATGCCCAAGGCAGCTGATGAATTACACCCACGGCATCTTTGAGGGCTCATTAGAAAATACTGCAGCAGGACGAAGTCCCAGCGAGCTGGGGTTGCTGTGGGAGAGCAGCCAGGGAACACTGCGGGGGTGCTGAGAGGCTCTGGGGGTCTCTGGGAGCAGGTGATGCTGCGGATGGGGCTGTGGAAAGGAGCACAAGGGTCATTTCCCCCTGCACTCCGACATGTGTGTGGCACCATTGCCATCCTGCCTGGGCCACTGCTGCCTTGTCTCTTGGGCTCAGCCAGGCCAAGTGGGGAGAGCAAACAAGAGGCAGTTTGGGGGCTTTTAGCCAGGAAACCCCACCAGAGTTGGCGATGGGTTGGGGAAGGGGCAGCAGAGACATACATCCCTGTGCGAATGCTCCCATCCCATCCTGGGGGACAGTAAGAGGGGTGCGAGGAGGAGCAGGGGGTGCTGGGGGGACACTGCTGTCCCTGACCTGGATGGGAGGGAAGTCACAACTGCAGTCACAATCTGCAGGCACTCAGTCCAGGCACAACAAGAGACAGCAACATGGCAGGGGACCCCGTCCCCCTCAGATTGGAGCGTGAGAGGACAGTGTGGTGAGCAGCAGAGCTCGTTGCCCTCCTTTTCCTCGCAGCTCCAAGCGAGCCCTGCTCAGCTTGAGCTGCGGCCTAGTGAGGCGTGTGGAACCACAAACAGGCCAGCAGGACTTAAAGATAAAAGGGAAAATGCTTGTACTTGTCAACAGGCAGCATGTGAGCATTTTTTCCCCCAAAATGGCCACATGAACATTTAGTTCCACTGGAGCAGCTCCTGGAAGTATCCCCAGGCTGTGCCACACCAGGACTGCGCTGCCCAGGGGCACAGGGTCAGCATCCCCAGCAGGCGCTGTGTACACCCTGGCTCCATCAGGGAAGGCCTCTCCCACATGGAGCCCCAGCTGGCTCCCCAGGAACTCCATGTGATGTAGGCCGGCACCCCCAGACCCTCTGAACCCCCAACTCGGCCTACGCAGAGTGGGGGGCAAAGGTGCCAGGATCAGTGGTGGCGGCCAGGTTGTGCCAGATGGGCAGAGAGCAGCAATTCACGCTTCCTGCGGTCCAACCGAGCTGCTTTTTAAAGGGGTCAAATAGTAGGAATGATCATCTTCAAAGAGAGAGGATTTATAGGTGCTGCCAGGCCCCAGGCCTTGCCCGTCAGAACTCCGAGCAGACCAGCATGCTGCCTTCACTCCTCCTCTCAGCACCGCATCTCATGGGGCTGCCCTGAGAGCTGCGATCTCTGAATCCCATCGGCTGCTGTTTCAAATGTTCCCTCAGAAAAGCCTGACATAGCAGCTTGATTTTTCAAAGAAAAAAACCAACCCACACCCAAGAAAAACAATCAACTCCTTCAGTACTGAGGGAAAAACAAGAGACAGGAGTCAGAGGCAAATGTAATTAGGAAACATATGAGAAGATTCAAAAAAGTTCAAAAGCATGAGAAAGGAAATGTATAAAAAGTAAATAAAACACATTGTTTAAAAATGTTTCATATTAGACTTCCTCTATAAACATTTTACTTTTATTTTATAGATTTCATGCTATTCTAATCAACTTTATTTTTGTAACTTCACAACTGGAACTGCAAACCTTACAGCCTGTTTTCACATTTCTGGTGTGTCCTGTCAGTCTTTTATATCTCTCTAGATGGGGGGAAAATAAAGTCAATGAAGTGAGCCAAAAAATTCTAATTTCAAAACTTTTATAGAAATTTTTCCTGAAGAAACTTAGGCACCACATCATGGAAATATCGTAAAGACTTGGTGCAAACAGTTTCAACTCCCAGAAAAATCAAAGACTAAATAGTTTACTATTGTTTACAAAGAGCATGTAAACTTGTAAAGGATATTAATGAAGGTGTAAAACTCTTACTGAGGAAAAAGAAATCTTTGCTGTAGAGGACTGAGGTATTAAATAAAGCAAACACGACACCTCATCTGCCATGCCCTAAACTGCACCAGAACATTGGAATTAGAGAGGTTGGGTAATCTAAAAAACGATTTAGAGGTGCAAGGCTTTTGCTGGCCTGCAGTCATCTGGATGAAGGTCCCATCTCATCTTTACAATCAAAGAGTTAACTCTGGTGTCCCAGCACACAAATAAGTAAATGTGGGATAATTAGGAAACAAATTCTGCAAACATCTTGAAAGGGGCTGGAGACCTTTGATCTTTATAGAAAAGAAAACATTACAATACAGTCTAGCTTTTGGGGTCTGCACACATTTTATACCAAGGCAGAGGATGGTATCTTTCTTAAAAATCAAGTAACACCTAATTCCATCATACCCTAATTATCTTAACTGATTTCATATGTCTAAAGGTATTTCACCAAAAGATTAGAGTAGAAAGAAGGACTGACAAAATAATTGAATATGCAATTTGCCAAGCTAGGGCAATATGGCTTTGAAATCACCTTTTCAGGAAGTTTTACAGCTTGTTCATTGACATATATATTGCAGCCTTCAGATTCTTATTTAAGCTCTTTTGATTACTTTAATGGATTAATACCCGAGTACCATCAATGTAAAGCCTAATACTCAAGCCTGTTTCTAATTTGCCAGAAGTTGCACTAGTTTCCTTTTGGTGTTATGATAAGAAAAAATAATCTATATCTTGATATGTATACATTTTCTTTTAAATCATAAAATTTCTTCTTCCAAAATAGCTCAATAAGTACAGAAATAGGCCTGTATCTGGTGGCCTTTTTGGTTACATGAAATGCTTTCATGTTTTCAAAGTTTTGGGTGACCTAACCAACATACATGTGACCATCAGCCATATGTGGGGGGTGCTGTGTTCCCCCAGAGGAGTGCGGAACCACCACTTTAATACTTTCAGATTTATTTTGGGGAAAAACCTTGTAATGA
This sequence comes from Neomorphus geoffroyi, assembly GCA_033558235.1. Classification (NCBI taxonomy): domain Eukaryota; kingdom Metazoa; phylum Chordata; class Aves; order Cuculiformes; family Neomorphidae; genus Neomorphus; species Neomorphus geoffroyi. The sequence continues at coordinate 499,643 of JAUMJM010000014.1, forward strand.
AGCAATGTCTGGAACCTTCACCACTGCACTGTTCTATAGAGCATGTGGAGCCTGGCTGGCATGGCAGCACCTGCCCCAGTGCCCCCTGGCAGACACATCCAGCTCCAGTGGCATCGCCCACGCCTGCCCCAACAGTGCTCTCACTTCCGGAGCTGCTGCAGCTGCACGAACAGCTCTAGCTGCACATCCATAACGCAGGGAACACTGAGACAGGAAGATGGTCTCGACACATTGTCATGTCTGTCCCCCAGTCAGACACAGGGACGACATTTCTGTATGCACAGGAGTAGCAATATTCCTGCTTCTCTCTCCTGCTCTGCAGATTTAACAATACAAAGCCTGCAGGAAAACTTTCCACTGCTAATGGAAACAATGAAAGCAACTATGAGAGGTCAAAGCAGGAGTTGACCAACCAGGACTCTCCAACACTTGCCAGTGCAAATACCCAACGTGGAGTGCAAGACCTGAGCAATGCATCCCATGGATATTCCTGTGACAGTCCATGGCTTAGGAGTTTCCCAAAACGTGGGTGGCTTTTGTGTCTAGCAGCCCTCAGTGATCTTCATCCCTTCCACCTTTCATCCCAACCTGTGGTAACACATTTCATGGTACAATGACACACTGTGTGAAGATCCACCAGCACAGCACAAAAAGGGTTAACTTGTGCTACACGAATACACATATATACAGCTCACCTGGGTGCTCGTTTTTGAATAAGCCAGGTGTGGCTCTTTCACCCAGATGAAATGGAGAGAACATTGCTGAAGTTGAAAAGTGAAGATACACATCTAGAAGAGCTGATTTGGCCATGGACACCTAGAAACATCACTACTCGCATGCAATTCAAGCATGAACCAGAGAAACAAACGGATAGCAGGGAAAAGGCAAGCAGCTTCTCAAATACTTTAAACAGTGAAGCTCATTTTATCTAATTCATCTCTTGGGGTTTCTTGCTCTGCATAGAGGCCAACCCCCCAAAAAAAATCCTTGGGAAACCAGCCTTCTCCTAACATTTGTTTGACAGGCCTTCCTGGGCTACGCAGTTACTGGCCACGCGCGCTGTAAATGTCCATAGGGCCAAGGTCCTCACAACCAGATCTATCCCAGCTGCTCCTGCAATCTGTGGTACGCATCATGTCTCCATTTCAGTTCAAGTTTTATGAAACCCAAAGAAAAGACACTCTTTAAATATTTAAATAGAAAACAAATTCAAGTTTAGAAGTGCACAATATACCAGAAAGGGGACAGGTCTTCAGCCATTTCTCCGGAAGCCAACGCACATTCTTTAACAAAGAACAGTTTTGCTTCAGATCTAACAAAACAATCTAACCCAAACCAGCACAGTCTTTGCCTTTTCCTGAAGAATTCCAGCCTAATTATAAACTTCCTCTGAAAGATGAAAAAATAATAGCAGATAACTCACAGTTGGAAGATGATGCAGCCAGCAGCACCTCTAACACAGTCATTCTGCAAATGGCTGCTAATTGGCTCCACACCTGAAATCAACAATGAGAAAAGGCCCTTGCTCACAGAGGAGGTCTTTGTGTCAGGTCCCTCCTTTTATTGTCAGCCAAGAGCCTGGCTTTGCATCCTCACACCTGGTCAGCTTGCTTTGCATGTGGTCACACTGGCCTCAGTGGGACTCCTGGCTGTGTTGGTGTCAGTCCCCTTCATCCTCCTCCATAAACAGACCCAGCTCTGCATTGTCAGGGTTGTCTTCCTACTCCCTTTTCCAGGTTTATTATTTCTCCCTTACACATTATCATTTGCAGCCATCAGAAATGACCCAGGGTAGAGAAAGTGCGCTTTCTTACACAGTGTTCTTGGTTAGAAAGTCTGCCAGTGGGTTACTTGAATGTCTCGGAGCAGAGGATGGAGGAATGCTGGCGTAGTTGGGTCTTTGCTGCCCACAGGACACGGCTCTCCCCACCGAGGAAGCAGGGAGTCCCCAGATGGGGCACTAACCTGGCTTCCCCCCTTCCAGGGCAGCGCCAGCAGGTCTGCTGGCTTGAGGTGGGTGCCGTGCTGGGGACTTCTGCCAGGGCTGCTCCTCCTGCCCCTGCTGCACACGGCCAGGGGGAGACTGGCTGAAGTGGCCAGGGATGCCCAGTGCAGGTGCTCCAGGGCTTTCACCTGCACCTTTTGGGCTGAGTCCCTGTCACAGGGCAGCCCAGGGCTGGGTGGGCAGGAGCAGCACTGCTGCAGAGTCTGACACGGCTGAGAGTTGGTGGGGCAGGCAGCATCGGTTGCCAACAAACCCCAGCCTTCACCAGCGTGAGGGGAAGATGCAGAGGGCTGGGAAAGCAGAAAAGGAATAGCACTGCTTTGATGCCAAAACATAGTTCAGGGTCTGTTTGTTTATTAGTGCCCATAAAGTTTTGCCAAGTGACACACATTAGGATTAAAAATATAGGCAATGTCAGAAATGCACCCTGGAAGCCACATTTCAGCAGAGGCCTTTGGAAATAACTAATTGAACCGCAACAGGGAGACACCAAACTGACCCAGTCCTCTCTGTCTTTAAAATCATGTACATACACTATATTTCAGGGTCAATTTATCACAACATGGCCCTTCCACATTGGTGCATAGCAAAAGGGAGCACACAGATGTATTTATTGCAGTCATTGCCTATCAGATGGTATAAATATCTCACGTCTGTGCTGAAATAAATCAAGACATAGATGTGAAACTCAGTGACCCATAGTGAGAAGGAAGTATCAATGAGCATCTGGACCGTGGTGCCTCTCCTGTGGGCATGGGCAGGCTGCTGCCCTCTGCACAAAGGTGACTTCCATGGGGAGAGGGCCGAGCGGGACTGTGGAACACGTCACTCCTGTGGGGACTGGTCCTTCTAGCTCTTTCAGACTTGCACCAACGAGCCTTCTCGTATTCTCTTTTCCTGATTAGTCCTCTGCAGCTGTTTGCCTAATCCTGTCTTTGATATAACATATCTCCCCAAGACAAGGGTTTGTCCCAGCTCACCTGAGTCGGGTCTTGGACCTGCCACCCGTGACGTTCGCAGTAAGGCTCCATTAGGGCATGTCATGCTCCTCTGCTGAATTACAGAAATAATACAATGTTTTTCCTAAACTTTTAGCTGTTACCAATTTACTGTAATCTCATTAGCACCGTTGTCCAAATTCTAAACATCCCTGCATCTGAAAAACATCAAGACAATGTCCAGATATTGTGGATTAAGAAAAAAAACCCAACAAAGTGACTTCCTCATTAACAATTGTTTTTAGGAGACTGGTGTCTTGTGCCTCCACAGATACAGAAACAGGCTTGGAGGGAATTAGTGCACAGGAGAGGTGCAAGGAGACTTGTGACTCAGGGTCATTTCTTGCTCACTTGTGCATCTTGTGTCTCCTGCAGCCTTGAGAAACATCTGATATTTAAGGCTTGCCAAAATGAAGATACAAATGCATTGAGAGGAAAATCAGTTTAACTTTCAAACAGCAAAACGTAACAATTCACAGACCAGCAGAAGTCTTGGGATGAGCTGCTTGCAGTGATGCACAAGGTATTCACAAAAGAACTACAGAAACTGCACAGAACTGGCTTGGAGAACGCTACTTAGCAAGAAAAATACCAGCAAACAGCAGCAAAATAGATCCGCTCTGTTTCGTTACGGGGACCATTTAGGATAACACCCACTCCTGTGCCTGGACAGTTAGGGCCTTGTAAGAATAAACTGATTAAAGAACATTTTGCAACCTATAAACCTGGCGCAGTTTAAAAGGAGTCTTTTAACCTTGGAGGTCTTATTTTCCTTAATAAGTTGGGAAAGACCTTGCTTTCTTTCCCCAATTTGATCATCTCATTAACGGACTGACAATATCTCAGGAGCTGCTGATGCTCAATGGTTTAATAATAACATCTGCTGACTTCCTTGGGGCCCTGTTCAGAAGAAATTAGGCACAGGTTTGCATGCCAAAGCAAGCAGGGATGTCATGAATCTGCATCCAGCTGGGAAGAGCAGACAGGCTGCAGAATCTCTGCTGCCACACAGCCACTGCCCAAGCAAGCCCTGGCTGGAGAAGGGAGGGTTTGGTCCCTCTCCCTTTCCTTTTAGGAAGAGCAGAAGCCCATCCTGCCGTGCCTGCTCCTTGGCCCCCGCCCCGAGCATCACCCTGCGCGTGACTGAGGGGGGGTCCCACCAAAAGAGCTGGTAACTGCTCCAGGGTTTTTTTTAATCTAGTTTCCTATGAAAACAAGGTTCCTGTGATCCCTGTATGCTTGTCTGTCTGCCTGTCCTGTCCAATAACTTTGAACTCTTTTCTTTACTGATGTAAACCAGATTTCACAGAGAGGTAGAAGTCTCAAGGATAATTAAGTTCCTAAATATTCCATATAAGTAGGCATTTGGGCAGAAAAAAGAATTTGGAGTTAGAACAGGCAAAAAGCTTGTATTAAGGTCTTTGAGTCCATCACCTGGCTTCTTCGACAGGCCACTGCTGGGAGACTGTGGGAAACGTTTTAGGTGTAGGTGGGAAGAGCAGAAAATCTTTGTATAATTCAGATAGAAGTCGATTGCAGGAAACCAGCTCCATTACCTTTGGTGTTGTGGCACAAACTGATCCTCACATATACCCAACACGGTGCTGCATGTTTACGGTGCCGTGGGTTCTGTGCTCTGTGGCCGTGGGTGAATCCAGCCGTTTGTGATCTGTGGACAGAGGGGAATTGTACAGAGTTTTAAACAGGTAAGAAAAGTGTTGCTCCAGAAAGAAGTCCAATTTAGCTTCAAGTTTCGATGTGCTGTTGTTAGGTCTTTACACAGTGCATTTTGCTGTAGCATTCACACTACACCCAGTGCCCAGACCACCTCCAGCCCTGGTGTGGAGCTGGGCAGGCAGCTTGGGCCATCCTGGTTGCAGTTACTGTTCTGCCCTCCTTCTCCGTCCTCGCCTCACGCCTCTGCTCTTTGCCTGGTGCCTCCCAACCAAGCCTGCAGGTGCTCCACAGGGCATATTGGAGAGAATAGCAATAACAGCTTCTCGCCTGTTTTTTGAAGAACAACAATTTTCAGACATTTCCGCTCAGAGCATTTCCCTGTCAGGAAAATGACCTTATGGGGCTTCTTGGGCCCTGTGTTTTCCTGATGCTTCAGTGACTTTGTAGGTGCCCTCCCCTGCTTCCAGCAAACCCAAACAATCCAAACCCCAAACCTTTGCCGTGACCGTGGGAACAGCACTAGTGTGCTCCCAGAGGAAGGACTGTGCTGAGGAAGGGAGGGATGCTGTGTTGGGCACTGCTGCACTCCCCTCCCTGCAGAGCGTCAGCTTTTCCTCCACCGCTCCCAACCAGTGTTTAGCAAGGTCCTAATGATGGAGGATAGGCAGCCTCCTCAGGCCTCCCCTGTTTCCCGTTTAGGAAGTTCTCTTCTTATCCAGTGTGATTTTTCCTTGTTAACATTTCAAACCATTTCTGTCGAAGGAGACCCACAGAGTTGTGGGTCCAGCACCGAGGCTGCAGTTACTCGAGGACAGAGGTAACACAGGGATTCCACAGCAGTGTTTTGTTATCAGGTCAGTTTACAATCATCAACAGAATCACTGGGCCTTCACATTGCACTCGCGAAAGCCAGTTGCTGCTTCAGTCCTGTTAAGCAGTGGCCTAAGAATAAATAATACAGCCAATCCTCCTGAGATCCGCTCAGGTGAGCACACAGCATTTAAGTTCTATTCCCATGGAAGCCCCACAAAAAGGATCACAGTCCAGAGCTTGCTCTGTACTGTTTTGTCAGCAGGCCACATGGGTGAGGGCGTTGCAGAGCCCTCCTGAACGTGTGTAGGAATATTTCAGAAAGTGATGATACAGCACAGTCTCTATCACATGAGTTGGTGGGAAGGCTGTAAAATAATACCTGGCAGAGCAGCTGGACAAGGACTCAGTTTAATTTAAGATCCAACACTCATGAGTCAGACTATAAAGTGGTCCCACTTGATGTATTCTCGCAGTTTTTGGTTTAGCTGAGCAAAATTCTGGAGGTTAAATTTCACCCTCAGCAGAAGCACGTCACGAGACTTCCAGCTTTCCTGGTGGCAAAAAACCCCACACACCAGGGCCTGTTTCCCCAGAGAACTGCATGATGTTTTGATCGGGCTTTCTCTCCTCAACACGTCACCCATTTTATTAACTTCTGCTTTACTTTAAAGAGCGGCATCTACCGTTTTGCTTCCCTGAAGAAGCTCATAATGTTATAATTCAAGTGTCAGGACAGATTAGGTTAAATGTACTGTGTGACTCCCAAAGGAAAACAAACTTCCAAACATATTCTATTTGCCTTGTTACTTGTCATGGATTGCATTAGAGCTGAACATGTAACTCTGTCGCCTAATGTGTTAAAGTTGGCATGAATTTTATTCTCCGTGCAAGGTGAGAAATTACTTAGCTAACAAAACATTTCGTTTCCCCCTCTTTGCGTTCTTTCTTTATGAGATTCTGAATCTGACATTTTCACAAAAAAACCCTGCACTTATTTGTGAAAAATGTATATTAAAACCAAAACACATCAAATGGAAAGAAATCACAGATGGTTTTATTCACAAGCAGTTGAATTAATGGTCTTCTCTACTCTTTATAAATATTGGAAGCAGATGAGTCCATTACTATTTCACTCTAATAAAGAAAACCTGCTTTATTTTGACAAGACATCTACTTATCTAGCATTTCTACTGAATAATAAATCCATTTTCTTTGAAAAATAAAAGAAAGATTATCAATAAACAAAAACCTGTTGGGCAAATTTGTCAATCAAAAAACCCCAAACATCTTTGTTTCTGATAGTGCAGAAATGGAATTCAAGGGATTTTGAAAATATCACTAATTTTCAGAATAGAAAGTTTTGAAATGTTTACTTTGTGGTTGTCTTAAATTTTTACATCTTTCAACAAAGAAAGCAGAAAAGTGAAAACATCTGAAAAGGCTTTTGAAAAGAAAAGAGTCAGCGCAAGCTGGATAAAGCTGTGGGCTCCTTTATCTTCGAGTAATCTGCACACATGGAGTGGAGTTTAGGATTTTTTTTTTTAACTGCGCATTCAAACACTTCCCAGTTCCCAATCCCAGCTCTGTTGAGTTTGCCAGCCCTTCAAAGTGCCGTTGGTTGGCAGCCTTTCCTGCGCTGGGATAAAACATTTTACCCTAGGGAGGCAAAAGCTGAGTAATTTTTAACCCCAAACAACATTCCCTGATGTGGTCATCTTGTTAGTCATGGAAATCCTGCGTTAGTCCTGTTTATGCTTCTTTCAACACTCATTAACCACAAAGTAAGGGGGGTTTATTTCAGACTGCAGAAAATGTTTATCCTCTTCCAGGCCATGACAATCAGTTACATGGCTTATCCATCATTTCAGAGAAAGGAAAGGATTTTGAGAAACTCCCAAGGCGAGTTAATTTTTAAAGCTGTAGGAGGGAGAGGAGAAAAGAAAACAACCACTACCACAGCCCTGGGCAAACAAAGCCCGACACAACCTCCCCGTGCTGCCGGGACCCTGGCCGGCTCCTCCAGCCCCCACACCTGCTGCTTTCCCCTCAGACAAAAGGGGATTTCCCTGGGGCAGGAATGGCCTGGAGACATCTCACTGGAGGCAAACGGACACTCCCGGTGCTGGGGGCACTAGGCAGTACCAGGCAGGGCAGAAGAAATTAGAAATTTTCCTTGGGAAACAAATTCTGTGAATGACGGACAGACAATGTACATCAGCTCTGCTGTCACCCTACACTCCTGCCTCAAGACACCAAATGAAAGTGGTCCTGGGTCCAACCACAAATGAAAACGAGGGTTGGAGGACCAGGGTGCTTCCTGGCATCAGTGCCCAGATCTGGGCCGTATTTCCAGGCAGCGGATGCGCAGCCCTACACAGCTTCCTGTGCTGCAGAACAGCCCGTGAGGCAGAAGTAGCTTTGATGTTCGCAGGTATCGCCCACTCAGCGATGGCTCGGAGGCAGCTCACGTGCCTACCCGCTGCACGCCAACATGGGCAGGCGTGAGCCAGCACGCGGGATGGGCTCACTCTGGTTTATGTCCCCTCTGTGTCACCCTCTCCCTGGCCAGGATATTCAATCAGGTGCCAGTGATGGCTCCCACAGCAGCTCTTGGATTGTGGTGGAACAAGTGGTACTCACTTTCAAAAGGTTATGAAAACACATGCCTGAAGAGAATGTCAGGCACTTGGGCATTAATCTCTTTTAATTCAAAGACCACTCAAAATAAGCGAGACAGAAATATTGGCTGGGGTGAGAGAAGATGCCAGAGGTTGCCCAGCTTGGGTCAAGTTCAAAAGAATAATGCAGCACAAAGAATAACAATTTTCAGTTTTAGTGGCATGGCGTGAGCCTCTCCCTCACTGAGGAGCTCGTTTCCCCTCAGGGGCTCGCGGCTGCTGGCCATGCGGGTACCTGCCCGCCTGCAGCAACACCAGCCTGGCAGCCACGGCCCGCGGCCACCTGCCCCTGCCTGACGGGAAGGGCTCTGCCCTGAGCCCCGAGCCAAGCACTGCCCTCACTGCTGCCGGCACTGTCCCTGCGCCAGGCATTTCTCCTCCCCCTGCAGCTCACACTTCCACTGCCTCTTAAAACACGGCCATATTTCAGAGTTGATTATAACCCTCTGTTTATTTCTGCAGAATCCCATATTATAACATTTGTGAAAACCAAGACCACAAAACCCTGAGCTCCCAGCCAGCCCACGTGCAGCCTCTGTCCCTGGTGTGCCAGCTCCAAGCCCAAACACTGCACCAGAGGCCCAGGTGGCCTCTACGCGGCAGTGGGGACAGCTGGTTCCTCGCATTCCTGGTTGCTCAGAGCCGAGAACACTGGGGTGGGGGGATGCTGTGCCCCATAATCCCTCAATTTAAAAAACGGCAAAACTTCAAAAAAAGGAGAACAAAACACCAACCTGGCACTTGGGGCTCCCTGTGTAGTGTTGTCCCCATGGAGAGTCGGCCGTGTAGAATTGTCCCTGAGAAGAGGTGGCCATGTATAGTTGTCCACTTCCCGTCACCTCCTGTGCATGGCTGCAGCAGTCCATTGCTGCTCCAGCTGCAATGCCAGGAGCTCCCAGCGAGAGCCACCACTGCCCCGAGCTGAAACGGCAGGGGCATCCCTGGCACAGGATGTGTCTGTGCAGAAAGGCCAGGGAAGGACCAGCCATGCACAAGTGCACACACGTTAACAACAATTAATTCAAAGGGAGCCTCTGCTGAGAAGTCAAACCTGTGCTGGCATTTCCCAGCTTTGAGGCCGACTTTGTGACTTTGACTTGGCCTCCTCATAATTACACAAAGTGCAAATTTTGCAGCTGATAATTACGAGTGATAGAGTTGTTAATCTTTACAGAGGATGAACAAGATGTTTCTCTGACGTTGCTGTCATTTACTGCAGTGACAGTTACTGTCACATGTATCTGGGACACGGTCTGCGTGGCAATGTTGATGCCATGTGTGGTCCCTTCACTCCAGAAAACGCTACAGTTGAGCTGTTTTCACTTCTCCAAGGCTTTTTATATCTAACTTCCAAGGTTAAAACCACTAAAAGAAGCAAATTACCTGTGGGGGATCATGCTGTCACTGCTGGGGCTGGCCCTTCAGATCCACGAACAGGCGGCTGCTCATCCAAGGAGACGGACCAGCACTGCTCACCAGCTCATCCTCGGAGACTTCGCAGCCCCTGGCCTGATTCGAACAATGCCTCTGCTCCCATTTCTTTATGACTCCCATGTCTGAAATCAGATCCCATCTTCTGCAGCACCCTTGGCCTTCCTGGGCAGCCTGAGTGCAATGGTAAAGGTGCCTCTGGTCTTGGTCCTCATGCCATGGAATTATGGAATCATTAAGGCTGGAAAAGACTGGATGGACTGGATCACCCAGTCCAACCATCAGCCCAGCACCACCATGCCTGCTAAACCATGTCCCAAAGTGCCATAGCCACATGGTTTTTGAAGCCCTCCAGGGACAGGGACTCCAGCACTGCCCTGGGCAGCCTCTGCCAGTGCTTCACCACTTTGTCCGTAAACAATTTTTTTCCCCAATATCCAGTCCAAACCTCCCCTGGTGCAACCTGAAGCCATTTCCTCTCCAGTCCAAGTTCCAGGGATACAGAGGGGATGGCAACGTGGGAACACCACCTCTGCAGGACACAACTGGAAACATCCACCAGGTGACAGACCTGGTGCTATTCCTTCATAGTAAGGCCAACCCCACACCATTCTCATTCTATAATGCCCATGAGGACACAAAACCCAGCATCTGCTGAAGTCCAAGCCCACTGTAAGATGCATCACCTGCACCAAGCAAACCTGTAAATCACTCCAAGAAACAGAAGTGGTTCCAGGTGCCACAGCTACAATGGCTACATTGTGGCTCGGCTCAGAACAAGCACTGACTCCTGTCTCATTGCTCCTGATGTTTTTAAGTACTTTCCAAACAGCCAGGTCTGGGATCTGAAGACGTCAACACAGAGATGGCGCAGGGGCAAAAGAGCAGCTGTTCCCAAAGGATGCCCCTTTCCGCTCCCAGGAGTCAGTGCTGCCATGTTTTAAGCTTCCTAAACTCCAAATTTAAAACACAAAGCACAGAGAATAAACTGATTAGAACAAGTTTTATTTAACAAATTATATTAAGAATACAGACTAAGTTATCACACAATGAAACTTCCCTTTGTAAAATACAGGAGCATCTAAAATAAATATAAAACGTAGTAACATTCATAAGATTAATGCACAGTAAATTCACTTTCAATAACCCAACAAAATGCATAGCATCTTAAAAAACCATTTTGCAACTGCATAAAAGGTTTCCCTCTTCCATTTGCACGACGACATTTAAAACCGTTGCTGTTAGGAAACAATTTTACAACAAACGACCAGAATACCTAAACTGTTTGGTTCCCTGTGTTGGATGAATCGAGCAGCACCTTACTGAGCTGTTTCACAAGCAGAGGAGCCCTCCCTGCTGCAACGGCCACTGGGTTTACGGCTCGGGATAACCAACACTGGCACCGCTCTGCTGCCCCGTGCCGGCAGAGATTCCCATCCGTTTGTCAAGGCTCGAAGGCTGAGGTAATTATTTGAATGCAGCGAGACGCATGTGCCCTTTGGGAGCAGTGGGATCTGCTCCCTGGAGCTGCTCTGCTGGCACCCATGGGACATGCCCTGGCTGTGCCGGGGCTGCTCCAGGAGAGCAGCCGGCAGGCAGATCCGGGGAGACAGACCCCACGTTGCCCGAGGGCAGCGGGAGGGGAAGGCCGACATGGAACAACCAGCGCCAAAGGTGCCGTATCCTGTTTCCCCTCTCCCAAGGAGATTTTTAGGGCCTAAAAGAAGAGGAGGTGCAGCCGCATGCCCTCGCTCCCAGCGTCCACCTGGCAGTGCCCACACCAGGTGACGCGGTGCATGGATTCAGTCTGAGGAGTTCTGGAAAGCAGCAGGAGCAGAGGCAGGTGTGAAACCAAACAAGGCCACAGCTACAGCCTACAACAGCCTCTCGCTAAGCAGGAGGCTCACATGGGATCCTCTCCTACAAACGCTGCAGGCAAACTCCGTTACAGTCACAGGGAAAACGTCTCGCAAAGTTTATTCCTACGCAACTACAGCTACGAGGTGCTCCCAATAGGGAAGACACCCGCTACATCTGTCCACATTTGAATTTTATCACAAAGTTCACACTCTACATTACTTTCTGGACTAACTTCTTGCCTTTTATGCGGCAGTACAGCCCGGCCTGGCTGGACCACTGGCCATTTCAGCATGCGACCTGCTCTGTGCTGGGAGAAATCCAAGAGGCAGCATGTTACCACTAATTCACATCAGGTGTAGTTTACAGTAAGCAAACCCCTCACTGCTGTGTTCCTGTCCCTGCCGCAGAACATAAATCTGGTAGGTAATTTGGCAAACTAATTCTCCACCAGACACAAGACCAATCTACCCAGAGATCACTTTTCTTCTAGAAACAGAGGCAAGGTAGCCAAGCACACCTGTTAAAGCTCTGCAAATCCACTTCCATTGCTTCCCTTGACTCATCCCCTCCCCTCATGCTCCAGGTTTCTCCACAGCCAGACAACACCAGCCTCAGGCTCCACGGAATATTTACTGCCTGGGCCAGTGCTACCACAGCTGCCTTTTGGACAGAGAAGGAGGAAGATGCAGAGAGAAGCCGGTGCTGGCTCTGGCACTTGCCAACAGGGAGGACTTGCCGCGAGGATGCAAGGACCAGCCTTGCAGTGAGTTGCTGGGAGTACAAAAGTTATGGAACAGCAAATAAGACATATCTGTGGAAATGCTGCCCTGATGTCCAAGGTCCTGGCAATTCAGAGGTGCAATAAAGAGCTTCCTATAATCGGTGGACCAAGAAGACAATACGTACAGTCAGCCAACCCGTGCCATGTGTCTTGCTGTGCTTCCAAGCACTGGCTCAGAGCCCTCTCCCCTTTGGAAGTGCCCAGTTTTCCAGCCTTCCATTAGTAGGTCTGAGTGCTCGGCCAGCTCTCAGCAGCTGCCGCTCTGTGCTCAAAACACTTCTTATGTGTTTGTACCACAAGAGCAGCATTTGTACTGTTCAACGCTTTCAGTACAGGGCGTCCTCACAGTGTGCAGTGCAGAAACACACCATGAAGATGAACCTGATCTCTGTTTGCCCTGCAGATGCACCCCTAGGCAGCTTTGCTCTCCCAGCATAAGAGAGGGCAGAGCGAGAACCAAGTATACAACCACCTGAAGATTTCTCAGGTGCTCGTTTCAGCCGTGTGTCTTGTCAGCATTTGGAGCCATCCAGTGTTTCTTGCAGGTCACTGACAAGAAAGCTGAGCTCAGACAAACATAACTGTTGCTATAAATATAAATTTTATCTACTGGTGCTTTCTAAGCTAAGTCTCGCAGGAAGGAACTTGAAGCTACATGCCCATTTTTCCAAGGCGCATGCCGGGAGTGCCCCCCTGAGCGTGGGGTGCAACAGCAATCTGAACCTGCTCCTTACTGAGCGCTCCAGAGGCTGCACAGTCAGCCCTGCCCTCAGCAGGGGAAGACACGGCTCGGGGAGGTGCTCCTTGCAGCCATCTTCCCATCTCCTGGTGGCCAGAGCTGCCCCTGGAGCTCTGCCGACCCTGCACTGGCTGCCTGGCACCAGCCCGCAGCCCTCACTCCCCCAGCACCAGCTCTCCACAGGTCCTTCATCCCAAAGCTACAAGGAACGCACTGCTGCAAACAGCACCGACCTACCTGCAGTGACCAGTAAGCCACAGGAGAAGCGATAAACTGATGCCATGGAAAGCTACAGAACAAATTATAAGCAGAAAAATAGAAAGACAAGAGATGGATGAGATGGGCATAACACTACAGCATGGAGTGGATTTGAACTTCAAGTGAACCTGAGCCGAATGACCACGCTGCCATGGTGTGTTCATTTGTCGATGTCGGCATCATCAATCTAGCCTTTGTGAAGCTTGGCAGTGAGGTCTGGCTTTGCTTTCCTGCAGGATAAATAAGAACTGAAAATGGTGCTGCAACCTCCAAGTAAACGAGCACTTCCAGGGGGCCACCCAAACCTCCAGAGCTGGCACAAACCGCACCACTTTGACTGACACACCCGCACCTAGAGCGGCCTCTGCTTTTCACCTGCACAGCCTTGCCTTTCAGAGGCATCTTGAGAAAGTGATGCACCTGACCGGAAGGAGTTGGAGCAAAGACTTGGAATCCGTTTGTCCTGAATGTTACGGTATTTTGTGCTTATTATCTCAACAATGTGGTATGGTGCCTTAAATCCAGAAATGAATCTTTGGACAAGAAATATCTTACGTATGTACAAATAAAAAATACAAGCTGACAGTACAAATCCATGGTTGGTGACTGTTCTGTCCGACTAGAAAATGCAAGATCAATCCAAAGCAGTGCAAAGCGTGTCAGGGCATCCGTGCGGCCCAGGCTGTCAGCGGCAATTCTGTTATTTGTTACTATGGCAATGGCATTTCAATAGGGTTAAGTCAACAGTATCTTACAATATAAAAAGTTGCATGTTTTAACGCTTACTTAAAAATTGCCATTTTGCTGCCATGATGTAGCTTTATTCTACAGCAGAGATTTGAAAAAGCAGCAGAGTCAGATGGGCACTTCTAAATAACTTATTACAGCAACAGACTTCTCCAAGACATGCACTGGGCTCAGGAGCGAGAGGTCAGCGATCACAAGGAGGTTGAGGTCAGGGCTTAACGCATCTGACTCTCATCCTGCACCACCTCAGAGTTCAGTGCTTCCCTGGGAGTGTGAAGGGAACAGGCACATCTCCTGCTGAAGCAGCCAGTGAGGCAAATGCTAGAAAACAGGGACAGGCTGGTGACAGCATCCACGCTGCCAGTAGGGCCCCAGCTCCACAGGTGGTTGTGTGCAGGGATCAGCAGGGCACTGCCAGGGTCCACCTGGGCTCCTGCAGCATCCAGCCCCAAAATAAATACAAGATGTTTGTTGCTGCAAGTCCTGCCAGACACCTGGACACCCTGTGCAAAGCGGAGGTGCCTCACCTCGGGAAGCGCAGAGCAGCGTGTGCCCTCTGCACCCTCCACCCTGCCAGTCCCTGGGGGGAGGTCCCGGGCAGGACCAAGCAAGCGGCCCTTGGCTGTGCCAGCTCACAGCAAAATCAAGCAATCACAGTCTGGGGTTGATCCTCGCTGTGGCAGAGCTGCTGCATGCCCAGACCTCAGTGGACGCAGACGAGGCATCTGCTGCGCCTCGGTGCTCCCCATGGGACCGAGCACCACAGGAGCCTTCCACCACGGGGCATCCACAGCCCATCAGCAGCTCCACACCAGCCCCGGCAGGACACCTGGAGTGTAGAGTGGGTTAACCAGCCGAATGTTTTACTCCTGACTTTCAGGGCTCACTGCTGTGATTTCTTGATGGTCTGCGAGCTCAGAGCTTGCTGTTCGCAGTCTGTTACAGGTCTGGTTGTTGTGACTGTCCTGCAGCAGGGGTTAAAGAGTGGGGACAGGAGAGGGGCTGCCTCAGGTTCCCAGTCCGTACTCACGTGGAGAGGGGTCCGCAGCAGCGAGGGGGGGTGGGCAGCTGCCGAAGAGTTGCACAGTCCCAGCATGTGGAGCAGCGTGTGCAGGAGGTGGTGCAGTGCAGGGCGGGCGGCAATGGCCAGAGGAGCTGAGGTGTGCTGGGACGGCCCCGGCGCCATGTCCCGCATCCCGCTCAGTAGTAAGCACGCATACGGCTGCTCCAGCGCCGGCGGCCCCTCTCAGGATGGCGGGACCGGGGGGCACCGCGTCGGGCTGGGTGGAAGGCGTGCCGCTGCACTCTGCTCCGTCCGGAAACTGTAGTCATACTGTGGGGCAAAGCGAGACAGAGGAGACCGTGGGGCACTGCCCTTACAGCAGCATGGCCACAGCGCCATGCTCCCCAGCCCATGCTCGGGACAGGCAGGGCAACACTACAAGCAGGAGAACAGGGGAAGAACTGGGCCTGGCAGCACTCTGAGCTGTGCTCTTGTCCCCTTGCCCCAAGCAAGGCCGTGCTGGGTGAGCCTGCCAGCAGCACCCCGCCCCACGCAATCATCCCCGGCAGGATCTGCGTGTGTGTGTCCCCAAACCCAGCATTAGCACCAGCACGACCACACCCATCCTGCACACAGAGCAGCTCATCAGAACGCTCCTCCTTTGCAGGCCTCATTTACACAAGCTGGTACCATCATAACTAACATTTTTCGTTTGGCAAGGTGGGTGAAATTTCCTATATACGTGTCCCTGCACCTGAAGAACGTCCCTGCAGCTGGCTGGATGCTGCTGCAGTGAGGGACAACCCTGCTGCCAGCCGGACACGGCCGTTGCAGCCTGGGTGCTGCAGCACGGCACACGCCGTCGCAGTGCCATCTCGTGGCACACTGTGGGCCGCACCCCGACAATCCAGGCCACCCCGGATGCTGCCATTACCCAACTTTGTGCCACAGCATCCCCGGAGAAGCCAGGGCTGTGGTGGCTCTCTTGGCACGGGTGATGCAGCTGAACTGGTTGATGCACTGGGGCTGCCAGGGCAGGAGCAGCACACAGTCCAGCACACCCACCCCAGTGGCTCTGGATGTGGATCATCCTCCCTCGCATCTTGTCTCCCGGTGTTCTGTTTGTGGCTCCTGGGATGTCACCAACACATTCCCCTGTTCCCTTGGGCCAGGTGTTTGTAACCACTGCTGTCCAGCTAGCCTGGAGCATGGGACACGCTGATGGCGAGACGTCCCTGGGGGCTCAGTGGCTTCACTGGTGCCTGACCTCAGCTATGTGTGCAGGGACAGAGCTACGGTGCCGGGCGAGCTGGCTGCGCTGGTGCTGCTGTGGGTTTGTTCGTGGTGCCAAGACCCCTCGGAGCTGTGTTAGGGCTGTGTGCTTCTTGTGGAGAGATTACAGAATCAGGGAATGGGTTGGGTTGGAAGGGACACTGAAGGCCGTACAGTTCCACCCCCAACCCCGCCACAGGCAGGGACACCTCCCACTGGATCAGGGTGATCAAAGTCCTGCTTAGTGGCCTCCTCTGAACTCGCTCCAACACATCCACATTCTTCCTGTGCTGAAGACTCCTTAGCCGGACGCAGCACTCCAGGTGAGGTCTCACCAGAGCAGAGGGGCAGAATCCTCTCCCTGCCCTGCTGGTTCTCAGCTTTGGATGCAGCCCAGGACACGCTTGGTTTTCTGGGCTGTAAGTGCACTTTGCTGGCTCATGGTGAGCTTCTCCTCCGCCATCTCATCCAGATGAGCTGGATGCACTCCTGCAGCTGGCTCCTGGTGGACATAGGCTTGGTTTTCTCCACTCCAATTCCACAACCTCTGCTCCAATGCTGAAACATCTTATCCGTCCTGGTCTGGCAAGTACGGTGGCGGTGCGAGCAAAACCACCAATTTCACCACTGCCAAGCTTTGGGAAAACTGGCTCTTCCTGAACACATGCGGCTGCGGGCTGCTGGCAGGTGAGGCGGCACCGGCTGAGTTGATCCTGGCCTCGCTGTCCTGGTCCCTCCATCCCACACGGGGGCTGCGGTGGCGGGGCTCGAACCTGGGGTTTCCACCCTGCGGGGCAGGCGCGGGGCTGCAGTGCCGGGCGCGGCCGGCAGAGGGCGCGCGGCCCCCGCGGCGCTGCCCCCGCTCCCGCGGCCGGGTCTGTGCGGGAGCGCGCCCCGAGCCGCCCGGCAGCCCCGAGCCGCCCCCGCCCCCGCGTCCCCGTCCCCCTCGGAGGCGCCGCAGCCCCAGCC
This sequence comes from Neomorphus geoffroyi, assembly GCA_033558235.1. Lineage (NCBI taxonomy): Eukaryota > Metazoa > Chordata > Aves > Cuculiformes > Neomorphidae > Neomorphus > Neomorphus geoffroyi. The sequence continues at coordinate 516,874 of JAUMJM010000014.1, forward strand.
GAACGTGCCATCACCTCGTTTTTCTGCGCACAAACACATAAAGATGTCAGCTCAAACTGTTTACTAATTAACACTTAAAAAGACACAAATTAGATATGCGTGGCTAAGAGCAATTATAATCAAGACGAATTTCTCCAGTCATTGGGGAACTGAAAAAACGCCTAATTGCTGGAACCAGTGTTTTAAAAACTGAAATCATGCCAGTTAGCAAATATGTTCATTTAAAGAACATTTCATGCGACTGCGCCCCGGGGACGGCTGCAAACAGGGGAGAGGAGAAATACTTCTGTATAAAAATGAAGATTTTAAGTTGTTTTAGAATTACAGCTTTTCCATTAAACATATTTTCAAAAAGCACCCACGAAAAGGTGCCGCAGTGAAGTGGTTAAAGGATGCCTGCCTTGCAGCTTTAAAAGGAGTGATTAATATTAGAAGCTCCCTTTACTAATGAGGCTCCCCAGCCCAGCACCCAACTGAACCGAGGTGGGGGTGCTCTGCGCCTGTGCCTGCCCGACGCCTGCACACGCTGCCCCACCACGACAGCCCCAGCGCCTTCAGCACCCGCGCTGGGATGTTCTCCATCCAGGACCAACACCTGCCTGCCCTCTCGCCCGCCCTCGCCTGCAGCGCCACTCCCCGCACACAGCACTGCTCCCCATCCTGCTGCCATGAGATCTGGCTCCAGGAGCAACTGAGTGTGCGGGGCAGGACTTGTGCCTGTCTTCATCAGTTTTCATGGAAGGGCAAAGCCCTCTGCATCGCTCGCCTGGCAGCCCAGAGGGCAGGTGCACATATCCGCAAATGTGGCACCAGGGAACAATAACTCCTGGAATTCTTTGGGAATATTCTGTGCAAGGCATCCAGCTCCAGGGCAAACGTTCTCGCTGCTTTGGAAATACAGAAGATTCGCTGTAATGGTGCTATTGCTTGCAAGGGAAATAAAGCCATGCAGAAATTCTCAATATTTATATGCGTAGCTATCGATGTGCACACACGATGCTTTGTCATGGAATATGGGCTGCATAATTATACTTTTCATTACTCTGAAAAGCACACAGCCTGTAACCATCAGGAGGGTGAGGGGAGAGCCCACAGGTATCAACCTCTCCTCCCAAAGCCAAATGACTCGGGTGCTGGCGTTTCTGAACCACACAGGCCTGCGAGGGGCACGGGGCAGGACTGCACATCTCACTCCTTTGGGCAGTGCTCGGAGCTGCCAGGCCCTCTCCTGCACCAGGCAAAGGGCTACAGAAGAAAATCCAATGCCACTTCGCTTCCTCTCCGGCATACGGGACCCACTGCCCCACTCCTGGCAGGCACACCCAGGCATCTCCAACGTTGAGCACTCCCAGCTCCCAGCATGGGGCCCTTGGGACAGACGCAGGCAGTCCAGAACAGCAGCACGGTGGCCACGTGGCAGGACTGCAGCGCTGAGGCAGCAGATGGTTCTGCCAGCGATTGTCCCCATTGGGTTGCATCCTCAGAGCCGCCAGTGCCACTCCCCTGGCCTGCTGGGTGCCTGGGAATTCGTGGTAACTGGCCATCTTCTGTTCATCCTCAGACAAAACCTCCAGGCAGAAGAGGATGGATGTAGGAAGCTGGACTCACAACTGGAATCAGAAAGTGGGGAGGCCATGAGGTGTCTTAAATTTTCCTATGCCATCTTCTTAGCCCTGCCTTTAGTCCAGCTGGTTGGCACAAGAGATGTGTTTGACCAACGGTGCCTGAAGCAGCACGTGCTGCTGAGACAATTCCTCCTGGTCTGAGTCTTCAGCCAAGAGGCCTTTGCAGAGCACGTGGCTCCTCAGCACCACACAGCCCAGGTCATGCATGCGCCAAAACGCTCCCTTGGGAACATGAAGCCACCCTCAGTTTGATGCCGGTCTCCTCCCTGAGCTCCTGGAAGACTCACACTCACTGAAAGTGCTGCCCAGTTTTCCCACTAACAAGTTACCAGCATCATCAAACCCCAGAACGACGAAGCAGTTACCTGACATTGCTCAGTCGAGTTCATTTGCTTCCTGAGATGCAAGAGGCAACCTAACACGGTGTCCTGCTTGTAACACATTTTGTTAATATGTGAGAAAAGCTAAGAAAGACATCTGGAACTAAACAGAGCACAGCAGACTTTGCCATTAGGTGCAACACTTAAACCATCTTCACCTAGGTGACAGAGTACATCCCTAACTCTGAGCTTACTGTTTCACTCCTCATTGACCTCACCCACCAGCAGTGATTTGGGAAAGACGAGAGGCCTTTTCCATAGGGAAGTGATCTCACAAGAAGAGGACACAGCTCTCATGATGCTTTTGCCTGGCTGGCTACCTACCTCCTTTTCGATTTCTGCAAGGGTTTTGATTGTGATGCCCAAGAGATCAACTGACTGCATCTGGGAAAAAACAAAACAAAACAAAACAGAAAAGTCAAAGTTAGGGGTTTTTTGGTTTGGTTTAACGTCAGCAAATACTCTATCACCAGAGATGCAATGGCACCACCTGTAAACACACGCCTAAGGCTGTTTCTCAGTCCACGACATGAGTGAAGAAGCAGAAGGCGGGATGAGAGAACAGCTGTAACACCTTTCTCCCTAAGCAGGGAGAGCGGACTCCATGGTGTCACTTCGCACAGGTAGATCTTAGCCACTTCCCTGTGCAGGACAGCTGTTGCTGTAACACCCTCTGGATCCCATACGGTCGCAGCACATAGGTGTGAGCGGCTCTGGCTGCGGGAAGCCCCAACCAAACTGACCATATGGTGGCAATGGTGTCTAAAGGATCTGAGGCGAGGATTAGCACGACCTGACCTCTCTGCATTTGTCCTCGCAGCAGGCACTCCAGCTTTCTGGGAATAAAGACCCATAAACAACCCTCTCAAGAAAGCAATGGTTGTGAAAAACCATGTCTGGCTGCACATGCAGGTTGTGTCAGCAAGAAGAAGAGAGCACAAACTGGTAGCACAACGTGAAAAATCAGATACAGCTGATGCCTCCGTGTTTGCCTTAACAGCTTCTTGTAAATTGATTATTAAAGAGATATTGGTTTAGGATGAGATGGATTAGGGAACTGGTAATGGGATGCTGAGCCTTTGAGCTCTGGATCACCAACCACCAACTGCCTCAGGGACACTCAAAAGTCACTCTGAATCAGTATGAGGGTTTCCGTGTTGGCTGAGCAAACCTGCCCTGCCCAGGCTGTTGGCAGCACCCTCCGCTGGCACCACAGCGCTTGGCGCCAAGATGGCAGGACATGGTGCCCTCTTGGAGCCATGCTGACAGCAGCAGAGGCATGCCGTGCAGGACTTCACTTGAGGAGTGAACTCGCTTGGAAACATGCCGTATGTGAAAATAACCCTGTCTGTTTTGCTGCTGCACTTGAGACACTGGCTCAGATCACTTCCCATGCAATGGGAATCCTAAAAACATTTTTCCACTCCCACTCCTGCTCCCTGGAACCCAGCCGAGGTCCAGCTGTGGTGTCATTAGGACACAGCCTCTCCCGACACTGGATTTCGGGCAGTGCAGCCGTGGTGACCCTGCTACCCCTGGTCGGCTACAGCTGCTGCCCACGCTCCATTTGCAAAGCCACCAGCACCCACCAAGACCCAGTAGTTCTGTGGGCAGATCCTTGCCCACAGACCACTGCCTGGCTCTGCTGGTACAGGCCACAGAGCCACGGGAGCCTTGCAGCTGCCTGCCGAACTGCGGCAGCTGCCAGTGCTCTCTGCACTGCACCGTTACCACTGCCTTGAACTTCTGGAGTGCAAAAGCAAGGCCATGAAGCTGACTGTGCTACGCCATCCCCATGGCGGGTTACAGCTACGAGAACTGTACAGTCGCAGCTTTCTTTGCAATCTGTGCTAAGAAATTAGGAATGCTTCCAGCATCAGAGAGAATTCCATTGGCACTCCTGATTCTGTGGCATTCCTGATTCTGATGGTGACAAACCATTCAGTGTTAGAAGCGGTCTGGCAAAAGCCATTCCCACCCTACGGATCATTTCAAGCACTGGCTATGTATTAGGCCCCACGACAGGAAAGCTCCCAGAAGTAGGTGATCTGTGTAGGTGCTTCGTGCTCTCCATGAAAAGACGAATTTCAGACCCTGGGAAAACAACAAAGGCAACTCACCCCTTCAGGAGCGCAGGCAAACTTCTCTGAAATCATAAAAGGCACTCCATCCATTGCTGAAAGGGACAAAACAAGCAGACACGTCACATTTCCAGCTGACTTCTGACATGCAGCTTCACACATTCCCAGTGATAGATTACATACTCATGGCATTGATGCATGACTGAGAGCTCGCAGGAGTTACTGCCAGCCCTTCCCTCTCTCTAACCTGCCAGTGGTTTCTCTCTGGTGGCGGGTTAGTCCCAACCAAATCCAGAATTCAATGAACCCTCCCTGCTTTACCCACATACAATTTTATGGTCTCAATTTTGAGTCTTCCAATTTGGTTCAGCTGCCAACATAGGACAGTATTTGAAAGTGAAAAAAAAATACAAACAGTTAAGAGGACCGACATCCATGTACCACCAACACACAGCGCCACTGGAGCTAAGTCAGTAGTGCCTGAGCAGGAGGACACAGAGCATACCTGGTTCAGGAGCTGCATCTCCCCGACACGGTCCCTGGGCAGGATGGAACAAACACCAGGGGCTGAGTACCCTTGCTGGCTTGGCTGCTGCCAGTGTGAACTCAACAGCAAGCAACGGAGCTGCAACACTTGCAAACCACATCCGGAGGACAGAAACCAGCAGAGTAGGAGGACAGACACAAGGACATGATGGCACATGGCAGAGGCTTGTGCCACTTGGCTAAGCTGTCTCTGTAGCACAACCTTAATCACACCAAGAGGGCTGTTTGCCTTTCTATTGTCTTGTGTATTCTTCTTAGATAGTTTTTCTAAGGCAGAGTGCAGCACCCGCTTTATTTCAGTTACACCTCTAACTGTGAGTCTTTAAATTTCAGCTCTGAAAGAAATAAAAACTTCAAACTAGAGCAAATTTAAGCCCTGAAATGCTCTCAAGTAACCCTCAAACAGGGCTTTCCTTCACAAAGCATCTCCACCCACGAGCCCAGCATTTCTCTGCTTGCTGTTTGTAACTTCCACCAGCAGCAGTGAGTTACCACTTTAGTGATTTAACAAGGGTTATTTAAGAATACTTAGCATTTTACATATGCTTTGTGTATTTTTGACCTAAAAAACCCCCCTCCATTGGAGTTATTTCATTATCAAGGGTGCTATGTGGCAGCCACAGCACTACATGAAACAAAAGGAAACAGATGAAAAGCAGCATCACCAAATCCAGGAAGTTTTGAACCTGAAAGACATTTGTTATCCCGACAGAAGCCTGCTTTGATCAGTCACACGCTGGCTTTCGTAAAGTAATTTAAAGAATAAGCCACGATGAGCATGCACGTTCCCGACAGCCCCTGCCAGCCTCCCTCCATCCAGCCCTTCCAGAGCTCAAAACTGCAGAGCAAAGCAGCAGATGAAAGCAGGGTGTGCCAAAGGCTCAGCAGCGCAATTAGCACTCTCCTAAACAAACGAGCTTCAACAGAGCTGTAATTAAGCAGGCCTGTAATTAAGTATATGCCCTTTATCATAACGATCATGCTTAAAAATGGCATGATGCATGGAAGTGTGTTATTAATGCTGCACTCCCAAAGCGCAGGAGCGCGCAGAGGAGCCAGTGTCAGGGCCGTCACCAGGCTGCTGGGAAAATGCTTTACAGGGAGAAATCAGAACACAATGCACTCATTCAACAGCTCTTTTCACAGCCAGGCACCAGGAGTCACAAGGAATTAAACAACCACCAGTTCAGGAAACTTTACACAAGCAAAGCGCCGCGGTGTCACAGCCGCCTGCCCTGGTGCTGGGCGGATGGCAACCTTTGCCCCGTGGCACGGGGTCCCGGCAGCCTGGGCACCAGCAGGAGCTGGTCGAGCACGGAAGGGGCTGCAGGTGGATGGTGGGGACCTGAGATGTGGGGAGTGGCCGTTCATCCGTTGCCTCTGATTCCAAGCTGAACGATGGATCCAGCTGAAGTAAACACTTCCGAGGAAGGATATCTCCACATCCCCCACCTCACCCTGGGAGGCACTGCCCGCCATCCCGGCTGCAGCAAGAGAGGGAGGGCATCAAGGCTACTGCTGCTTAGGAGGGGTTTTCTCTCACTCGAGGGCTTCAAGGGTGAGGCACTCGAATTCCTCTGAGGAGTATAAATCCAGGGCTGTGATGGGGCTGCACACATGCAAGCTCACACTGAGAGCTTGTGTGGGCTGACCCACGAGCACTGCCCCAGTGCACACCAGCTCTCCAAAAGCCACCTCCAGGGCTGAGCATTCCCAGCCACAGGCAGGGAAAAAAGCCGCCATTGCCACACCGTGGTCTGCTGGGGTGTCCAGCAGCAGGCTCTGGGTGCAGGTGCCACTGCTCCCGGCCTGCTCTGCCAGGTACTGCGGCACTGCCACTTGCAGCAGCCACTGAATTTCATAATAAAATTAAATGAAACCAGAACTGTAGGAGGCTTTTAATTCTATGTCCCCTATTCTGAGGTTGTGCTGTAAATAAACAGCAGCAGCCTCTGATTCCTCCATTTTTCCTTTCTTGTCTTTTTTTCCCTGCTGCTTTCAAAGCATTCCTGGCAGTCCCTGCCAAGCAGAGCCCTGGGCTGAGGTTCTGCCCAGCATCATCAGGTCTATGGGCAGTGTCAGAGCTTATCAGCCAGGCTCTGGGCCGGAGCTGCAGCTCTTGCTTTAGTCCGGCCCAGAGCGATTCAATGCTCCTTAACATCAATTTGCACCACGTTCAAGACCAGCAGACAGAGGGTTAAAAGGAGCTGGTGTTGGCAAAAGGTACCGTACAGCTCTTGCCAAGGGTGACCCACGCTGATTCAGAACAATCCCAACAGCAGCTTTACTGCTACCACCACGAGTAGGCTCACACATTGACCGCGGAGGTTTTAAACCCCTTCAAAAGTCTTCAGAATATTTCAAGAGCCACAAAACGTTTGCACCTTGTAGTTTTCACTTAAAGCCTCCCTGCGCAGGTAGGCAGAGCTGCTCTTGCTCTGCACGGCTCTCAGCAGGATCCCCACCTATGCCAGCACCTTCCCGAGGCATCCACAGCCCTCGGGTGGTCACAGCTCCCTGCCCCACACGGGGAATCGCTGCTCACCCACAGAGCCTCACCTCCGGCACCAGCAGGACCTGCACGCAGGGGCTGAATCCAGCAGGCAGTAGGGTCTCCCTGTCCAGCTACACCCACAGCAGCAGGAACAGGCCAGGGAGGGGCCCACATCCCCTGCCCTCAAACCAGACCAAAATAAAAAGGAGGTTCAGAAAGAGAAAAAACATTTTCCATGGTTGTTTGGTGTCTCTCAGAATCAGCTCCTCCCCGGGGGTCATATCCAATTAGCTCAGTCTCTGCAATTAGACAAAAGAGTTGAAGGGAACCAGTGGTCAGAACTGTGCTCCTAAAACCAAATTCTGAAGGACAGCGTCCCCATGAATCCCCGACGGCAGCCAGGAGGAGGGCGGACCCCAAAAGGGCACCACAGCCACGCCTCAGTCAGTGCAGGGCCACCACGCCACCACACCAACTTCTAACCCCTGGCTCCTGCTTCATCAGGATTTATGAAGAGTTACCCTGAGCCCCCACAGGGCAGCCCACAAAGCTGTACTCTATAAATACAGTGGGTTAGCTCACTCAGAAATTCTCTGTTTAATGTGAAAAGGGACTGTCACCCTCTTCTGAGCACAGGATAGACACTGTCTTCTGCGCTGTAGACTCCAAGTGAATCTCAGTTGTCAAATTAGTAATTCATCTTTCTTGAATAACTATATTTTTAGCAAAGCTACCAGATTTAAATAATCAGACCTGCCAATGCTACCCTAATTTAGACACGCTGATGAACTTTCACAGCAGCATCAGCTAACATAATGAGTTTCTGGATGACAAAGAACTTCAGACCACAGTTCTCTACACTACCCAGCATAATAAGCACTTGTTCTTTTCAACAATTCACACATAAAAGAGGAATCTAAATAATAATTGCTGTAATTATCTTTAAAAATATGTGGTGATTAATGGTGATTATGAAAATCTGTATAATTGTTCATTGAAATCTCCAACGATCAGATGCTTTCTTGAAGCAGCCATTAATGAAGAACCTGAGAACACAAAAAGCATCAAAACACCAGCCAAGCTCCTGGCTGCTGGAAGCGCGCGAGGATGCGGTCACACACACACCCGGCTCAGTTTTCACCCCTCCCAATGGACTCTGCGCAAGGTTCCAAGATGTCCATGATGTGACACATATGTCATTGTGGTTCAAAGCACAAAGTTCAGCCTGTTATTTATGCAAATAATTAATTACTCTTGTATCCAACTAGCAGTTTGTCATGACACATTAATGACTTGATAGACTTCTATGAACTAGTGAACACAGGACAGCGGAGCGCTTTTATCGTCATTTAATTCAAAAACGATCCTGTGTGAAATTATCCAGTCGTGAGTGATGGAAGCATAAAGAACAGACTCAGCAAAGCTTCTTTTGGATCATTGCTTTATTAATGGTAACGTCAGGGAAATGAAAAATGCTAACATTGTCATATTTAGCTCCTGGGTACAGATGAATAGCTGCCTCAGTGCTCGGCGGGCTCCGTTTGCACACTGCAGTGAGCGCTAATTCTTCACACCACTGTTGTGGGGATGCACAGCCATGGAAGGGTTTATATACCTCAACTCCCAAGGAAATAACAGCTGTTTCTGCATTTACATTCTCACCATAAGCTTTTATAGCTTTGGATTTCTTTATTGCTATTTTTGCATGGCCTTTTACACTTGAATTTCCAGCTGCTGATACTAAAAATATTTAAATAAATAAATCCCTTGCAAAACACTCTGCTGTGTGACTTTAAAAATCAAGGATTGCTAATACAAACTTACAAAAACCCCAACACTAAATGTACTGTTGACATCTTTAACATTTAAATGATCCTAGATTTTAGAAACGGTTTCTGCAACACTGCAGAAGTCTTCAGGACTTCCCGACCTGAACTGCTAACAGTGTTAATGTTCTACCAAGATGAATTTCTCATAAAGCAGCTTACAGCAATGCCATAAAACCAGTAATGCTCACCTGTTCAGAGAAAACTTAATTTTCAGCTAAATGACACCAGAGAAAATAACGTCTCCAAGTTCCCACTGGGAACCGTGCACACTTGCCAGGGGAAACCAGGGTTAGACCAGACAGAGATGCATGGCCCTGTCCTGTGTGGGCGCTGCGGGCGCCTGCCAGAAGCGCTTGCTGCCCCGGGGCACAGCCCAGTCTGGTATGTGCAGGAGGACCCCTCCAATGCCATCTCCACACGAGTGAGAAAGCACAGCTCATGTGCTGCCCTGTCCTGTCCTCCAGGCTGAGGGCAGCAAGAGACAGCTCTGGAATCAGAAGTGGTGCCATGTGTGGGGTGAGGCTGTGCCTCAGCCAAGGACTCACCCCACAGCTGATGGAGATGGGGAACATCCCCTGTCTCCAACACTGCTATCACCTCAGGGTGACGGCGCTAGGCTGATGGCTTTCCAAGGAACAGGACTGTCTTCCCAAGCCCTCATGGGCTGCCGGGTCCAACATCCACCCACGCAGTGCGGCACGGTCCTTCAGGACTCAGGTTGCTGCCTGGGTCTCCTGCCCCACCATGGGCAGTTGATGAGACAGTGTGGCGCTGGCCAGGCCCTGCTCCCCAGCACCTCATCCCAGCAGGGACCAGAGCAACCTCCATCTACACCCTCTCCTAGCCCCTGGACACCCGGGCACACGGCACACACAGCTCTGGCTCCCATTTGTGCCTCTCTGCTTCCCATCCAGCGTCCCAGCACGAGCCCTGCGCACCTGAGCCCTACAGCCACGCATGGAGAATGGCAATGGGCACCTGCATGAACCCAGGCACGTTACATGGTCCCAGTAAAGGGGGAAGTCGTGCACGAGCATAGAAAGTTGCTCCACAGCAGCCTGCAGCGCATCAAAAGGACGCGAGCTTTTCCAAACAAACCAAGCTCTCCGTCATGCACAGCTAAGCCGCCTGCTTCTGTATTTCTGTACACAGCGATTTAAACAGCAGCCGGAATAGTAAACATGTGTGTGTGCTCTGTGCTACCGTGCACCAAGCCTCAGCTGGAACACCGTTCTGCAGCTCCCAAGCACTAACCAGAATGAAACCTCAGGGGGAAAACAAAAGCAAACTCTCCCGTGACCTCCTGCCAAGCCAGCTGCAATCAGGAATGCTGCGACCGCCCAGGCAGTTTCCAGGCTGCCGACACTGCCCGCAAATGCACACACCTCTTCAGTTAATAAAGTACCAAATATTAAGACATTGAGCCCGTTGCCCTAGCTCCTTACCAGCCCCTTTTCAGGGTACCCAGGACCCCTGAGGCAAGGAGCAGGGAATGCAGGGCCATGCCCAGTCCAGCCACCATGCTGCGCCAGGCCAGCTGTGCCCGCTGGCGGCTGTAGGGCACACTCCAGTTTGCGTTGTCATGTGGCCTCGCCATCTGTGCCGGTCCTGCAGAGATGCCTCTGCCAGCCCTGTGCGGCCCCTCGTTAGCTAAATGTGCTGACGAGAGGAGACCAGCACAGCTGGGATGGTCCCATGCTCCTCCATTCCATCAAGTGGCACCGCAGGCCTGGCAGCAGCACCACATGAGTTCTGCCCGCACACCCAGCCCCATAGGTGCCCGCACGCAGGGTGCACGGCTCAGCCCATCATCTCTCCCCTTGTTTGGCTCCAGAGCAGGGCACAAGCCCACACTCACACCAGTGCGATTGCCCTGGACACTACACCTGGCTTGGGGGCAGCTGTGCTGCTGCTCTGCCAGTTCCAGGGAGCAGGAGCTCACAGCAAGGCAGCGAGGATGCGCGAGCATTGCCCGGCTGGGAAGGCTCTGGTGGCAACAAACCACATGGCAGTCGGGGCGGGAGAGCAGGGGCCTCCCGGGCTGTGGAAGGAAACCTCCGCAATGGAAAAGGTTTATAGCTTTCTTGTTCATCTTGAAATGACTTTGATTAAAAAAACAGACCTGGACTAAATTTTCATTTTCACTAATTCGATTGTCAGCCTTGATTTTCTGTTTCCTGCACAGCTCACGACATGGCACAATTAGTTCTTTACTGCTAGATCAAGCCACGAAAACACTTGCGAAAATACTCCTGGTTCTGATTATTCTCTTTTTTAACTAAAGTGAAGGTTAAGTGCTGCGTCGTGGAGGCTGAGTGGTACCTCAGCGCTGCGGCCGCATCAGCACCAGGGGACATGGAGAGACTTCAAACGAGCTCCTCAAATTGCAAGTGTTTAGGAGCTCTTGATTTTATTATTTTTTAATAAAACGTCTCCTTTGAAGTCTCCGCACCACACTAAACTTCAAAGATCACACCTAAGCATGTGCTACTTCCAAGCAACAACCCTTAATTAATTAGCCCAGAGCAGAGACAAACCAGGGCCCTCGTGCGGGGCTGTGGCAGGGCCCGCTCGTGGACGGGGAGGCCAAGCGGAGGCTCTCGCTCCTCCGGCCTCGGTGCACGGGCTGCCGCGCTGAAGAGAAACACAGACGCTTTCCAATTACTTTCAGCTCTGGCTGTAATGACAGACAGACTCCTTGGAAGTCATTAAACGTGTAATGTCTGTCTGCTGCAGCGAGGCGGGGAGGCACAGACGGGCGCTTGCGCTGGAGCAAACAGTTGCAAAAAGCATCTCGGGAAGCACCCACAATAGCCGCAGTGTTCCCTGGCCAGCGGCCGTAAATTTCTCCCTCTTGATGAGAGAAACATCCTGTTGGATAACGGCTGCTTCCTTCCAGCGCTGGTATTTTCTGCACTTCAGCCATTTCAGTTCTGCAGGGCAGGAGCAGGGTACGTTAAAGGAACACACTGTGTTTTGTTATCAGATCTGGCCCTGGAAGCTCCCCCTGCTGAGGCACCCCTGGAGGAGTGACGCTGTCACTGACAGGGTGCCGGGCTCCTCAACTCAAAAAACTTTCTGACCAGGGGCCAGGTCACCGGGCAGTGGCAGACGCTGACCCTTGCCATGATGGCTGTGATCCTGCCCCGCATCAGCACTGCTCGACCTCCAGCAACCAACAGCTGCCCTGAACCTCCCTGAGGAAATAAGGGTGCACAGCACCCTCTTTTAATGTGGTTTTGTTTTAAAGAACTCTAGTTTTTTTAAACACACAGGAAGCATTTTGCTTCCAATAAAAGCAGGGGAAAGAATCACAGAATCATTAAGGTTGGAAGAGACCTCCAACTGTCAGCCTGACACCACTGTGCCTATAAAACCGTGTCCAGAGTGCCACGGCTACACATTTTTTGAACATTTCCAGTGCTGGTGACTCCACCACTTCCCTGGGCAGCCTCTTCCAGTGCTTCATCACTCTTACAGTAAAGAAATTTTTCCCAATATCCAATCCAAACCTCCTCTGACACAAACTTGAGGCCATTTCCTGTCATCCTATCACTAGTTACTTGGGAAAAGGGACCAAAGCTATCCTGAAAGTACCATGGTCCCCATAGCACGGGCCCCCCAAATGTGGATGGAATCACAGCTACAAAGGACACAGGACTCCAATCTTCTGCCCAGAGCTCACTGAAACTTGTGCTCCCACCATCCAGTGATGAGATGCCTATCCAGCCAGAAAAGCTTTGACAAGGACCCAAAGCTGAGGTCTCCAGCGCAAGAGGGGATGGCAGTACAGCATGGGCAATGGCCATGCACCACGGGATACTGCCCACCTGCAGGAGGTAACCATGGAGGCGTGGGGAGCCTAAAAGGCATGAGGAGGTTTCCTCATCCTCCCAACCGCTGGACCACAGAGCAAAAAGATCTTCTGCAGGAGGAGATCCACTGTGCCACTGCACAGCTACTCAGGCTCCGGATCTCCTAATGCAATTTAATTTCTACGTGCTGCTCATAGTCATTAGTGGAGCCACATATTTCCATAAGGTAGATTTCATTTGCATATGTAAATTATATCTAAATACACTGCACCATTAATATAATCACTAATTACATAATAATAGTTACCAATCTCCACACAGATCAAACTTAAGAGTTTTGTAGCTATTAAGGAAATTGTGCTTTGTAATTAAGATAATCCTCATTTCCAGATGCTAATTAACTATATAATAATTAGCTTCTTTTGCTAATGCAAATTAAGTATTTTCATCTTTATTGGTAAAAGAGTTGCTTATCACTTAAAAAAAGAGACAACCTAGAAATAATCCCTCCTCCCCCTTAAAGGTGAAGAGGTAGCTCCATTTTTATCAGTCTCATTTGCAAATGCAAATTAGCCCTGATTAATCAAGTCACAGATAAACACGCCCATCTCCTCCCAGGCATGGCTGCCTGGAGCTTCCCTCCTGCCCAGAGAGGACAACGACCACTGGTGCCCACAGGAGCGCCCGGCTGGGCACAGCTCCTCTCCTGCCAGCACCAAGGAGCTCTGTGCCCGGGATGCGGAGCCGCCCAGCCTGGGAGCGCCCCAGAGTTGGCATTGTGACAGCACGTGGCCCATTCCACGGTGCTGCTCAAGCTGCTGGGGCATAGTGGCAGGTACAAGGCTGGTGCTGACGGGGGCCAACCTAGTGAGGAGCCATGCTGACAGCCAGCCAGGCCACCTTGGCAGGCCTCAGCCTCGGCTGCAGCGCATCCATCATCACCTAAACCAATCCGCCCGCGCCGCACCACCATTTGTCATTAATTATGCTAATCAGCAAACCATTACTCTCTGATGACACCACAGCACTTATTAGCTAGTTACGGCTTTTCAAAAGCACGGCTGATTGTGCATGCAAGCGCCGCGCATACATTAGCCTACAGGGAAGAAATGTCCAATTATGAAAAGAAGAAATTTGCTATTATCTCCTTCTAACAAACCAATTTAGTAATTATAAAAGTCTCTGAACTCAGAAGGATTTTTTAAGAAGAGCTGAGTGATGAAACTGGAGAATTTTGTTTGCAATAACTTTCTGAGTTGGAACTAAAGTGACAAGAAGAGAATGAACAGCTTTTATTACCATAATTACAATTGTTGCATCTTAACTTCAGATGATCAGAATTTATCTAACAGCACGACTGTGTTTGCTCTGACTTACTTATTTTAGCAGATACAGATGCTTACACAGGCCTAGCGCATTCTCAGCCCGTCGTGCTGACCACATACACAGTTCGATGAGCAACAGCATCCCTTGCCAAGCTCCTGCACACCCAGGGGACGACGCAGGATAAGGGGGTCCAAACAGCTCATCCATGCCCAGGTACCATGTGCTCGAGGAGCATTTGAGGAGGGAGCAGCAGCAGAGCATGGATGCAGGCCAACACTCACGGAGCTGAGCTGCTGGAGAGAGCAGCTGAAGACTCAGATGAACAACAGCCTTGTTGGAGCATCCAATTCATTTACAATCCCTACGTTGCTGTGCTCATTGCGAGAGCAATACCACTGGCTTTAGAAGCTTAATATGTGTTAAGAGGTCATTAATATCATCAGAGTAAATGGGCCTATTAAAACATCTTTAAGCAATATCTGAACATAAATCTCCCTAAACTATATTTAATGACTGTACTTAAGATACATTATATGCAAGTCTTAACGAGACATTAGATAGCATTTTGAGGATTAAAATTAGAGAATCCATATAAAGTCTGTCCACTTAATGTAGCCTTAAGCTATCCTGATGAAAAGCTTTACTACCAAATTATTACTTCATTAGAACAAATATTTTCTAATCATTTCTGATTTATGCCATTAGTGGTCTCCATATAAGTTATTCATATATAAGAATACATACAAAACAATTTTCTAGTTCCACAGGAGATGGCAGAAATTTTGAGCTTTCTAATGGCTGACTTAATTACTTTTCTTTCTTCTGTGGAGTTAAAAATAAGCACTCTTTGTAAAAGTCCATTTACTGCATCCCTACTTTTCTAATTTAGCCCGAGATTTTAGTTCCATTAACCACAAGGTCATTTCTTGAACACGTGCTGGTTTACTTTGCCAAGATCAGTAATATGTCTGGACTTAACTCTTTGAATCTGCATGGCATGGCCATGGCACGTGCATGGCACGGTGGGGATGGCGAGGCAGCAGAATGCCTCCTCCAACACCTCGTCACCGCCAAAACCAATCGCAATAACCTTATTAGCAAGAGGGCTTTATGTGTGGTTTATTTTGTATAAACAGCTTTTCATTAGATAAATGAAGCCCAACAACCTTTATAAATGTTTTCAATTATGAAATGATGCTATGGAGATATCCGGATGACGATAATCAGGGAAAACACCACTGACGCCTCCTGACAGGAGTCAGCGCATGCTGCTTGCATGACTGCTCCTCCCAGTAAATAGAGCTGAGCCACACCACTCATTATCAAAAATTCTTCTTTATTAGACAGAATCTGTCGCAACAAGACTACTTCCATTTGCTTTGCCCAAGTCTTCTTTCCATCCAAAAGAGAGAACATCTCATTGTAACAATTTTGCATTTTTAACTGTGCAAATTAAGCATTCTTCATAAATAACAGCCTGGTTTTCTGCACTAGAACTCCTTTTTATTAGCAGCACAGTAACGAACAATGAGCAATGTGTTCTATTATTCTTTGTCAAATCACAGAAAGCTACATTAGAATAACTCTGCTGGTCAATGTAATATAGTAGATTAAATTCAACTTCTGTGCAAAAAACACTGTAAAACAGCGTGATAAGAAGGCTATAAAAAATTTAATTTTACTCCAAACTCCATCAAAAAAAAAAAAATGGTGTGAAAAGTAATTTTGCATAATCAGTACACGCCATCTGGAACAATTAACCGATTTCTATAGAACTATGAGGATCAGTCATATCTGCTTATTAAAGATCAGAAATTATACAAGTAATAAATCCTTGAAAAAACTAAGCGTACTCCCGCCTGTCAGCGTTATTTTAACTTCAAATACTGAAGAACGCCTGATAAGGCTGAAAAGAAGAGATTAATATATGCAAATTACATCCAGCATTTAAAATCCCCAACAACTGTCTCCGGTTTTCTGTCCCTTATTGCTGCCTTTATGTTTTATTCATACACCAACTCACCTGTCACTTTATAAGCTATAATATTATGGGGGTATTATTAAACAGCATAAAGCCGTGCTTTAATTGGAAAGCTTCATCGCATTTTCCAATTATTTGGAGTAAATTAAAAGCAGATGCACATAGTTTAATAAGGAGTCTAATATCAGTTCCGGGAAATCAAAATTCATTGTCATTACTGTGCCTTGATAGTTTTGCAAACTGTACTCAATTTCAGAGGTTTTGAAAAGAAAAATCTGTCTACACAATCTGCTAATTGTCATTCGGTTAATAACTGTTTAAATATCCAAACCACAGAGCCGATTCCTAGTTAAAAAAAAAATTAAACTATGGCACTCGGAAAAGCAAAACAAATAGAGCGCAGTCCGCCCCAAAGGTTGTGCTCCTCCAGCAGCCACATTCCCACGCCAACAGCCACTGGGCTTGCAGAGCAGGGGCCGAGCAGCATTCCTAGCAGGGCTCCGTGGCATCACCAGGGTCACCCTGGCATCACCCTCCCTCTGGACACGGCCCTGCTCCGCCTGCCACTGCTTTCGGATGCTCCCCGCATGCCACACCGGCTCAGACCCACTGGCGTCAACGCCTTCACCACTGGGATGGGAGCATCCCTGCCGTGCACCTGCTCATACATAATTCATGGTGCCAGGGCAGGAGCCGGATAATTCTCTCTGCAAAAGTCAACAAGCAGCCTCCTCGGGAGGTGACACGTGCTCCAAGAGCTACGGGCATAGTGTGCACCCCTGGTTGCTACAGTGAGAGGAGGCAAGACTTCCTGTGCCAGCCCGCGGCTCCGTGGGACAGCTGGGACACTGCAGAAGAGCAGCACCGCAGCCAGAGCTGTCACGCCCTCCTACAAGCACGCCGAAGTGAGATGATGGAGACGAAGAACACCACTTCAGATGACAGTAGGTTAATCAAAAAAATCACACACCTGACAAATGACACAAGCGGCAAAGCTTGGGGCTTCATCTCTCACTGCTTGGGCCGAGCCCACCTGAGCGCAGCGGTGGTAACGTGGGGCAGAACACTGCAGCAGCGAGCAGCAGAGAATCCCTGTACCATGGATGAGCTAACTTAATGAGAAATAGACTTTTCTGAATCTCATTAAATACAGTATTAAGTCACACTTACATTTCCCTTTCTGAAATACGCAGGTCCAGCATTTTAGATGAGACTTCAGTCTCCCTGAACTGCTGGATATTAATAGAGCTTTTTATATTTGGAAGATTATCCAGGTCTCTTAGTCCAAAGACTGGAAATTGCAATAGGGCGAAGAACAGGCTGACTTTAATCTCGGCCTCAGTAAAGAGGTTTCAACACAGAATAAAGCTTGTGTCACAACTCGTCTGGGTTTTGGACCATCCTGATTAAAATTCAGAGTCACAAAAAAATAAA
Source organism: Neomorphus geoffroyi (assembly GCA_033558235.1). NCBI lineage: Eukaryota > Metazoa > Chordata > Aves > Cuculiformes > Neomorphidae > Neomorphus > Neomorphus geoffroyi. The sequence continues at coordinate 534,385 of JAUMJM010000014.1, forward strand.
TCAAGTTCCACCTGTGTTATTGAGAATCGCAGAGAACATACATGTGGGAATGTGGATCGACAGGAAAATGTAGCACAGGGTGTCCCCTTAGCGAGCAGAGCATACTAAAATGCGAGAACATAGAAGAGTATCGCAAAACTACCAGAAACTGTGCTGGAAGATGAATTTAAAAGCAATTCTTGTGCAGTGATCCAAAAAATAGCATCTCTCTTTTTTTCAAAATTACCTGTTTTAATAAAGCAGACACACTGTGCCAAGTGAACCATTTAATTATCTGCAAAAATGAAGCAGCAAAACAATAGTTTGCAAAAATAAATGACTAACCTCTGATTAAAACGTCTGTCCTCATTACGTAGAGATAAAAGATACACCTCCTTTAAAAGAAACATACAGAGAAGAGAAGGAAGCAGCAGTCATGGCGGAGACACCCTGACATTTCGCCACACGAAAGATGCTGACATGTGTGCACTGAAATGTAACGAAATCTTTAATTTTTCTTCTAATCTAGAAAGACCTCTGAAAGAGATTTCTTTTGTAATTGGAAAAAAAAAAAAAAAAAAAAAAAAAAGGGAGGACCGTGCAACGAGGCATCCCCGAGGCAACGGCCGAGCCATAGAAACACCAGGCTGTGACACTCAACACTGCCAGCCCGGGCTGCAGCAGCCGCTGCCGCAAGGCTCAGCTGCCTCCCTGGTTCCAGAGCAAAACTCACAGCCACCCCGAAAAAACCAACAGAGCTCCAGAGTGGAAGGAGGAATCTGCCCTCACAGCAGCAAGTGAAATCAATGCTCCCAAAAAAGCTGCCCAGACAAATTACAGCTCCCCCCTGCCAAGCTCTGTGTTATCCGACACAGAAAATCCACACCGTTTCCTTTGCAGGAATCCAGTGGCTTTCATATTTTTCCAGATCATTAACATCTGTTTCCACTCTCTCTGCTGCCTCCAGAGATCTGGATTATAAACCAGTGTGGGATGAACACAACTGAGGGTGTTTCTACAGCCGCCCCCTCATCCCACCCAGCGTTGTGGATGGGTCCCAGCTCGCTCTCCCCTCGCCACCCCAGCTGGGCTCACGGGCTGAGCCCCTCCGTGCCCTCCCCTGCAGAGACCTGCCCCAAGGACTCTCCTGCCACTTCCAACTGACCTCCTGCTGCACAAGCTCACCCAGCAATGGAGCAGATCAAACCCAGACTGAAACCTGGGCTGGCTGACATTTCCCTCTGCAGCCCAACAGCCCTGCTGCACATCGGCAACCGTGTCGCCCATGCGCCTGTCCCAAGCCATGGCCCACAAACCCCAGGCACCACCACAAACCCACCCTGCTCCCGCTCAGACCACAGCGTTTGTTCTCGCCTTTCCACACAGCATCAAAAGAGGTAAATAAATAGCTAAATATAATAAACAAACGTTTACACATAAAGTATAATAATAAACATATGTGATTCTATGATTTAAGTAAATATTTCCCTCTAAGTTAAATATCAAGGCAACAATATTGGTGCACAATTCCAAAATAAATAGACACCAGAGACAGCGCCACCTGTAAGAGCCACCCACAAAAGCCTCCTCCTTTGCAGTGAGCTGGCAAACACGCCCCAGCCCATGATGGCAGCTGGCGTGTCTCCCTTCCTTGGTGCTCAGTCCAGTTTCTCCTTGCACAGGTAACGGTGTTGATAACGTGGTTAAAGGCAATTGCAAAACAGTTCTTTCACAATGAGAACTATATGCAAAGGCATTGCTGGATCAAAGAACTGCTCTGAAAACCTGCTGCTCTGATGCAAATGAATGGCAAATATTGCAGCCCTGTTCAGTCAGGAATGTGGCTTTATCAGTGGGTAAAGCATGTGACGTTTCGGGATGGGGCCTCTGAGCTCCAGCTCAGAGGAGCTGGCATTTTTCCTTTGACAGAGGATGCAAACCTTCACCTTTGGTTCAGCATCAGCAAACCTGCAGAAGGCCAGCATTTTCAGGGAACAGCAGCCACAGCCACGGACAATCCAAGTGCAAAGGAGGGTTTTAAGGAAGGAAGAAGGTGTCTGAGGAGCGCCCAGCCCCACGCAGGAGCAGCGGGCACAAAGGCTTCAGGCCCAAGCTCTGCAATCTCTGCTCTGGAGGACAGGCTCTGCCAGAGCCCTGACTGCAGTGCCGCCAGCACCTTCTGCAGGATCTGACACGGAACTGAGCACTCCTCAGACAGTACAAGATTCTGAAGCATATTGTAAACACAACACAGTTAACTTTTACACAGTACAGGTAATGCGTGCTTCTGGATCCTGTTCTGTTTCTGTGCACTGACGAACAGCGAGCAGGTCAAGAGAAGGTATGAGCATTGCCTGTCCGATATTCAAACTGCATCAACCTGTACTCCACAACCGACAAACGTCTCTCTACAGCAATATGCCAAAGGGCACAGGAAAATTCCAGGGCAAAAAAGGAGAAGCCTGCTCAGTAGTGCGCAGGGGCGCACCCCAGTGCCAGCGACAGCTTTGCACACTGAACTTGAGCAGCAAAACCCCACACTCTGGGAAGCACATGTCTTGGACCAACTCCTGAGTTCCCAAAACCCCCAGCCAAGACCATAAAAAACTCATTTTGCAAATTCAGTCACTCTAATGCAACACCCCACCAGGTGCTCTGCAAGGTGTGTTAGGCCTTTTTCCCATCCCTAACCCTTCTCCTGAGATAAGTCTGTTGAACACATCTCAAACTGGCAGGTTGAGGTAATTCTGAAAGTGAAATCATGAGCTGGAGCAGGGGCAGCGTCGGTGGCACAGTGCGTACCCCACTGAGGAAGACGTGCATGGCTGGCTGCGCAGCCTCTCCGCTGCTGGCCTCGTCCCCGGGCAGGAGACAGCTTTCGCCTGCAATCAGAATTTGAAGGGGGCTTTCACTGGAAGATTTTGTAATTCTAAAGGTTTACATTTCGGTGGCACTTACACAGCAGAAAACTTATGGGAGGCAGGATGCCCGAGGGGCATCAGGACGCTGGTCCAGAACGCGCTGTTTATTAACTTCAGAGCGCTACACTGGTGTTCCAGCCCATCCAATTAGTGAGGCCTGCAGGAATATTGGCACTCAAATATCTTGGTTTCTGAAAGGGTTAAAGCTTATTATTAGCATATAATTTACAGGTCCTTTCTCCCAGGAAAGAAATAATGCACAGTAAATGCCACATTCATTTTAATAATACATGTTACAGTCTGTGCCCAACATCTGCACAAAGGTAGAGCAGACAGATTTTTTTGACATGTCCCACTCTGCCATCCAAACACAGGCTTTTTGTTTCTTAAGTGACGGAAGGTTTAATCAAGAAAGCAGGCAATTCATCAATCGAAACAAGGCTGCTCACACTGCCCTGACAGCACACACATGGCTTTATACAGAAGAAACCTGGCCACCTGTCAGCAGCACCTTTTCCATCAGGATATACAAATACAGCGAGTGATCAATTCTCCAGCTCTTCCCATTCATTTCTGCATTTTCTTATTATATTTTTCTTTATGCTAGATGTTGCCCTCATTCTCTGCAGGGATAGATGGGAGACAAGGCAAGCTATAGCTGTTTATACACTATCATAAAAATTTATATACCCTTAGAGTGACTTATTTCCCTTCTATTTGAGTACCATTATTATAAATAATTTTCCACTTCATTCAGGAATTTTCCCTGCACGTTATTATCTGTGGCTGCCTGAGAGGGCTCCTTCTCTCCCTCAGTGTCCTTGTGGCTCTGATAAGCCAAAACAATATGCAGGCAGAAGATGCTCAGGTTTGAAATGAAGGCAGTATGTAGTCACAACATCTTAATTAAGCTGAAGGCCATGAAGAAAGACTGCGCTGTGAAATACTGAGCAGTGCCTGTCGACAGGTCTGTCTGGAGCAAGGCATTCTTCTTCCAGCCGCTGCCCATTCCAATGCACATATTAAACCTGTCAGCCTCTCCACACCCTCTCCCAACAGCACCTGGAGACCTTTGGCAGATTAACCGAGGAGTAATGCTGCCTTTTGGCCTCGAGCGCACAGCACGGGGTGGGCACAGGAAGTCTGCTGGGTGCAGAGGATGGCATCAGCGTGGCAGGCATAAGCGCAGGCAGCAGCAGTGGGACCCCACTGCGAGGTCGGGGCAGTAGTTTCCTAAATGCACCCTCACCAAGACTGACTCATTACTTCACTGTGCAAAGAGGAGTCTCCCTAAACTTTCTGGTTACCCAACAGTTCATTTCCAAGACTGGAAATAGCAAGATGCTGGTTAAACACCAATTACTGCTTTCACGACCATTTTGTCCTTGACTCCAGCTCTGTGATAACAATGACATCACAGACCCCAAGCAGTAACAGGACAGCTCAGTGGGGAACTGGCAATTTCTGCCAAAAAGTATTTTCAGACACAGAACAGGCTCAAAAGCCAAAATTCACTTCACCTTCCATAAACAGTTTGAACCCCAGGCAGAAGCATGGTTTTCATTGACTACTGAGAAAACCTGGGGTGTCCAGAGAGAGCCAAGCCCTTGCTGCAGCTCTCAATCTCAGCCTCCCTTACAGCCAGCCCTCCCTTCCTGAACAGCCCATCCTGGTCCCACCATGGGAATCCAGGCTGAGGCAATACCAAAACTGGAAGATAAGAGACCATTCATAATGGCTTTTGTTTCCCTGTGACAGCACCAGGAAACCTTCCATTTTGCTGAGAGCCAAGAGAGGGAGCCCGCAGGCTCGTCCACAGGTGCAGCCCTGCACCGGCCACAGCCCCGTCCCCTCGCCCAGCCCGCTGGCCACCAGCCACCATGGCCTACACACCTGCCCTGCGCCCACAGTGCCCCGGCGCTGCGAGCCCCACCGCAGCCAGGAGCCCACAAAACACATCCCAGCAGAGCAATTGGGGCGGCACTGGAAGCGTGTTAATAAATTTCCCGTTGCCATGGCACTGCAGCAAGGCAGTCACGCTGCAGATAAACGAGACTGGCTGCAAACTACACCGACGTAACAGGAAACTTCAGAATGGTTTCCACAGGGCATCTGGGGGCTGATCTACCTCGGCAATGTTGGAGCACACAAAGGGAATTGTCCCAGCACCTCATCACGGCTGCTGAAAAGGCAGCAGTGGTCAGGAGGTATGCGTGAAGATCCCTGCCAATGCACAGGATGTTCCACATGACAGGACCCTTTCTCCAGCAAGGATTCGCACCTGCAATAGCCATTACAGCATGTGGATGCACAAAACCTGGTGCAACAGAGTGTCTGAAAGAGCATGTGCAGCTGGGGGAAAGAGTTCTGCACTTTGACTGGAATGTGCCATGCAAACCTGCAGGACTAACGCCGCACCCAGTTCTGCAGCCCCTCTGGAGGCAGAGGTGGCTACGGGAAGGACAGAGCCGGATTGGTGTCAGTAACAGCCACGAGGAGCTGCAGCCTCGCTGCTTGTGCATTTGGTGCCTTCTAAGGAGAGAAAGTGTGGTTCCTGCCCTCCATGCAGGACTGACGGGAACACAGGAACACGCCTTGCCTTACATTTCTAAATCTATTAGGGCAGGAGTCTATCATGAAAAACAAGCACTGACAAGAGTTACACAATTGTTATATTCCATCTATTTTGGAACCTGAAGCTGCAGTTTCAGTCAGATATTACCTTTTAAATAACCCTTTGATTATGGTACATGAATTAAGGCCACGTTTCCATGTTAAAAGTGTCACTATTAATAGCAAGAACATGTGAATGGCACATTTTTGCCATCTTCTCCTCCCCGATTATGCACAAGGACTTTCTATCGTACAGCCCACGAATCCACTGCTGCTTTGTCTGGCTTTCCAAACTGCCCCAACACTCTCATTCTGCCAGACAAAGGACTGGACATGCATCAGGTTTTGACAGAGTCAGGTTTAAAGTCAGTATTTTTCAACTCTTGCAAGAACGATGTAACAAAGAGAAACTGTGGCCAAGTATGATTCTGTCATGCCCATCACTGTATCTGTTCAGGTGTAACATCATCGCAAAACCCTCTTGACACCACCCTTTCCCAAATGAAGCCCAGCACGTGAGCCAGCCAGGTAAGAGAAGAGGCTGGTGAAATGTGCTGCTGTGCCCCAGCTGTACCAAACAGTTTTCTTTAGTTAGCAGAACAACATTCCTTTTGCTGTGATTCAGACCACATGGCTCTCAGCACATCCAGGAGTGACAGACCCAGGAGGTGCAACTCCATAACGTATCCCTGCTTCTCATTCCCTAAGCCATGTCTTCCTCAGCCTCAAGAACCAGGCTACCCAAGCTACATTCCTTTTCACTCACTCCTCCTTCAGGAAAGCAAGCACTTGAAGGCAAGGCCTGCTCCAGAGGAGCCGTGCTCCCAGGAACCCCAGCTCCAAACCAAATCTGCTGCTACGTGGTCCTGAAGCACAGTAACAAGGACCTGTACCTGCAGGGTGAAGAAATGGGCTTGATCCTCACCACTCCATTTAAACACACATTTTCCCTGCAGACTAGTATTAGTTAAAAATAAAATACAGCTAAAATATTCATTGGCAGTTTTTTTCCACACTGACATCTGGAAACCATCACTAGCTCTCGCACTTTCATACCAGCCTGGGATGGTGAGCAGAGAGAAAGCTGTAGCGAGAGACCCAATGGGTGTGTGCAAGCGCATGCTGCTTAAAAATAGCGCAGACCTCCCCCATCTCCTAACCTCCAATTTCAAATTTGCCCTAACACTGGGAAAACAAATCTATTCAGTGCCAATATTCAGAATACAGAAACCAGAAACAGCAAAGATCTCATTTGTTTTTAACGTGTATGTTGAGTGCAGAAAAGAGCAATGTGTTGGAAACTCATCCTTTGCTAGGCAGGGCAAAGCCCACCGTGAAACAGGCAGAGATGTCTCTTGTGACTCACCTGTAAAGATCATGAAAAAGATGAGGAGCAAAGTTTGTGTCAGGGTTGCTTTCCACAGAGCTCTCATCCAGCAGCTCTGCAGGCAGCGGTGTCCCTCCCTGAGGGCTGCAATCCCCAATGACTGGTAACGTGTGCTGCCAGCAACATGTGTGCATGGGCACTATCTGGGGTCTCCCTGTGTCTCTTCTGCTCTTGACACTTAAACAGCGCTGAGGAATTGCTGAACATTTCACGGGTACCACATGCCTGGCTGTTTGAGGCAGAGCCGCTTTGCTTGGTTACACCTCAATTAGACAGAAGAGCAGAGAAACTGCTGTGCGCGCCAGCTCACCTGATATGGCATAGAGATTCGAGTGCTGGTGCTCCAGGTCCAGGCGAGTGCTGTGACTCTTCCCTCGGAAGCTGGCAGGGAGTGTCAGCGAGATGTGCCTGGGGAAGAGATGGGAAACAGAGATGGCATTATCGCAGCTCCCTCTCACCTGATGATTCCAGCCAGGTTAAGCAGCCAACATCAATTTTAACATTGCTTGTAAAAGCGGGAGTGGGCCCCAAATCCCAGGAGAAGCCCAAGGTGGAGATTCAGCCATGACCTCAAGGGTGTGTCAGCTGCTTTACCTGCTTCTCAGTCTGGCTGCGAGCGCGATCTTTGACACCCTGGCACAGGCCCCCTGCCCCGCTGAGCACTGGGCTCAGTAACACTCAAGCACCAGAGGCAGCCGTCAGCAGGCACGGCAGCGCCTCGCGTGTCGGCACACAGGGACAGCCTGCGCAGTGGCTGCAGAGTACCATCCCCTCTCTGCAAACACAGGCCCCAACACACGGCGTGTTCACCAGCAGAGCATCAAATCCACGCTCTTAGCTGGCAGGTTTTATCTATTGAGCAAATCATCTGGAAATTATCTGCCTTTAGAAACCAGGACACATTTTGTGAAGAACTACATATTTTTAGACCTTTATAGAGCTGATGGTGAACAGCACAGATAAAATAAGAAAAAGCAAACATCAGTGTGAGTTTGCTTGTGCTTCCCAAAGCTATTTCTAACCAAAAAAAGATGGCGTGAAAATATTTTTGAGTTTGGCTAACAGTTTGCTGTTCCAAACACAATCCATATGAGGCTCTCTGCGCGCAGAGGCAGGTTTGTCATGAACACACTTTAAACTAGAAGGCCACTGCCTGTAGGCATTACACGCTTTTCATTTGTTCTTTAATAGCAGTATCCAAAAATACTTTCTGAGGCACCAAACCAGCTAACAGAAAGGTTCGAGAGTTTCTCCTACTTGTACGGGGTAATGCAGTCTTCATCCAAAACAAACCAGCAGGAATTGTTTTGGAAGTAAACAAAGCGGATCTTCTAAAAAAAAAAAAAAAAAAAAAAAAAGTGTTTCTGAGCAAAGTATTTTGAGCGTTTCTACCCACTTTGGCTGCAGAAGAGGTTGGTTCTTTTTCCCTAGGACAGCCCTTTCCCACAGCCCACAGCACCTGGCTGAACGCCACAGGCTGCCGGGAGGTGACAAGCATCCCTTTGGCCAGAGGGCTGCAGAGACAGGCCCAAAGGCGGCCCATGGTGGGCACCGTGCAGGCACTGCCTGGGAACCTCCAGCTCCCCGTGTGCCCGCAGCTGCCTGCCAGCCAAGCTCCGAGTCCTTGGCTTGCAAGGGACTTTGTGGTCTCAGTCCCAGTTGCTACCGGTGTGCCCAGCAGCTCACCCAAACCCCCAGTTTCACAACTGCCACGCGCTGAGGTGCTGCTCAAGTTTCAAATGTATAATTGAAATGAATCACTCACTGTCAAGGGACTCTGGCCACACACACGAACAACAGTGGCAGAAGATGACCTATCCAGACCTTGCTGCCTGCCTCTGCAGGGTATCCCGTTCGCTAGACATCCCCTGGCGGCAGGGGGAATCGCAATGGCTACGCATGGGGGTGCTCCGTGAGCCCTGCTCCCAGCAGCCAGCACTGCTGGGGTTGTGAGCCCACAGTGCCAGTTTAGCCGGTGCCCAGAGCGGCCTGCCAGCACTCATGCTGTGCCCCCAGTGCTTGGAAACGAGGGGAGCATCCTCCCTCCTACACACCCCCTCCACAGCCACTTCCCATCTCCAAGGCAGGACAAATGGGCATCTCTCTCCCACTGAGCTGCACTCAAGAAAGCCAGGTCTTTCCAAGGACAACATTTAGCTGCAAAACCACAAGATGGAGGGCACAGAATGCTAGAAGGAACTCTGCTCTCCCCTTCCCCCTTCCCCTTTGTAAAAGCAGGGCAGTGTAGGGAAAAAGTGGGAAGTAAGGTCTCATTTATTTTAAATTAATGCATACTTTGGCCAGGAACAATATAACATACCTACGAAGTTGACTGCATAATGCATTTTCCTTCTGTGCCATGAAAACCAAAGCATTTTGCATTGTAGAAAACAAAAAAAAAAAAAAAACAAAAACCAAAAACCCCACAACCAAAAGAGGCTGCCATGGAAAAGCAAGAATATCCCAATTACAAAGTCCCCAAGTTCCTAAACACATATCGTGAAAGCATGTGCAGCTCTGCAGCATATGGCAAATCAATTACCAGCTGAAATTTTAAAACAAAAACATGGTAAATGTGTTGCAGAAATAATCAAGAACAACGGTTTGGTTTAGATTACAGCGGCCACTAGAGTTTTGAATATAATTAATCATCATTCCAGGCAATGGGAAGCCATATTGACACTTATTCCTAATTTGAATATTTAATTAGGGTGAAGTTCTTCATCAAATTATCACAGAACTGGGAGGAAAGCCTGAAAGATTTAAACAATTACTGCTTTAACCCTTCCTCAACTGCTCACCTGTGAGCACAAGAATCTTTTCCCAGTTCTGCAAAGGAAGAACAGGCCCAGGCAACACGAAAAGACCACATTTCAAAGACAGTACAAATATCCTGGGAAAGGTGCATGAGCATTTGGCACCTTGTGGGGTTCTTTCAGAGACGCCAGTCCAACATGGGCTTCTGACTGCCTATGCCCCTTGACCTTTATTGGAGCAAGGCTTTTGGGGCAGATCTCCATTCCAGCACCAACTAGGCTGGCTCTGAGGTTGGCTCCTTGGTTTTGGTTTGGGTTTTTGTTGTTGTTGTTGTTTGGTTAGGTTTTGTTTGTTTGTTTTAAACTGAAGTGCCTGTCCAGAGTCACCTGCAGGTTCCCCTCGTTTAGGGACACTGCGGTGCCACAAGATCCTGCCTGGGCAATTCTCCTGCCGCTGCCCTGCAGCTGATGGGACAGAGCTGGACCCCGGCGCTGCTCCAGACCCACTGCAGCTCTCACCACACCATGAACATCCTCCCTCTGGCACAGCTCTGCTTCCAATCTCTCAAACATTCCTTTATGTGCTGTATTAATCCATATAAGAAAATCTCTTTTAATGAGGAGTGATACAGTTATGAACTCTCTAGAGTCATAATTAGAGCAAACTAATTGAAGTTGTGTTTTGACACACTTTCCAAATTCACGGGTACTGCATGACATATTCACAACACCACTGCTGCACAGCCATGGCGATGGCAAAATCATTAGGCTAATAACGCTTATTTGCATTCTGATCATGCCAGCAGCACGCCATTAAATATTGCTTCCACCAGCCCTCGTTTGCTCTGAAAGTTTCCACTGAAAGATATTAACAGTAATTATTAGTACTTTAGTGGAATCTCTAATGTTAAGAAGTGGTAACTCACATTAAATACCCCCATGCCAATTATTTTCCTTTTGAACTGTCACAAAACACAGCTTTCTTCCTCCCTGCTGAATTAAAGCAACGAGGTGGATTTGGTGGTGCTGGTCCTTCAGCGAGCAGGGACAGACAGACAGAGCCATCAGGGCTCCAGCCCAACCTCTCCAACGCTGGAGTTAAAACACCACACTGTTACAGCACTGATTAAATACAAAAAATATTCTTCCCCAGCATACAATAATTTCAGGCAGTTTAGGATGAAACAATGGCAGCTGCACAGCTCAGGACAAGGAAGATTTAATTACTCTCTTCATTTTATTTTTCTTTTAGTCATTAAATCTACAGAACAGGTCTAGATTAAACAGCGACAGAAGCAGCATGTGATGAGAGATCCCTCACATGCTAGCAAAGGTGGTTTGAGGTCTGTGCACATTATGGCCACTTTTTGAATGGTTTTGGAGAGAAACTCGCATAAACAAGGCCCAGGAATGCCCCGCGGTTCCAAAACCGTTATTAAGCGCTGTCTGCAGGGAGGTGATGAACTGCTTTTGAAGTGAGCGGGCAAGTACTCATAAAAACAAACAGAGGATCTGAAGGGGAAATGCCAGATATCAAAGGATGCTTCATAATTCATATAAAAACATAAACAGTACACATGAATAGACCAAGGGGTTTGTGTTCCCACTGGACTGGGTGAGCATGGCAGAGAGAGCAGGCAAAACTTTTAAGATTTGCCCCACATTATCGAGTATCTTGAAAACCTTGACCTGTGCTGCAGGCTGGGACTGCCCTGCGCTCTGAGAAACCACTGTCACAGCTGCGGTTTACCTTAAGATGATCTTAAGAACGGTGCCGCAAAACCTGTGGTCTCATAGAAACATCTTCAAATAATAAGAATTGCATCTTCCACAATCAATGGATTATGTAGAGATCACACCTCACGAAAAGGACAGAACTATCACATTCCAAGCTGTAGGATGCCAAAAACACACTGACAAGAAGTTAATGCCAGGTTGTAGCTCCCAAGAAACGTAATCCAACTTGAATGCTTTACCTACAGAGGGAGGAAAAAGCCCATTTCTAAGAGAGGAGATGCTGAATTTCCATGAACGGACACGAAAGGACCTCTCAGCAACTGCTTGCTCTACCAGAATGTATTTTCCAACCTGGAGCTCGCAGACAACACCATGGCAGATCCAGGGCTCAGGCAGTGTCCAGAATCCCATCTACAGTATTTATTCACAGCCTTTAACTTTTACAGTGCTCAGGCAGCACAGTGCCAGAACACCTACCTCATACCCCAAGGAACTGCAATGAAAAACAAAACTGTGAGGCAAGAATCACCTCAGGTAATGGACTTCATTCCAGACAATCTATTCTAATCGCGTAAACCAAATATTTAAATACTTTCTAAAACCTTCCTGACCCTTTGCCTAAAACAAGCAACATATGGGCTTTGCAGGCATTTCATCTCAGTCCAAGCTACTAAAATATCCTGTTTCCCAAAAATCAATGAGAGCTGATGGTGCCAGATTCAGATTTTATAAAAGCCGAAATGCATGAGAGAAAGAAAAAGGGAATGAGTGATTCTTTCCACTGTTGAATGCACCCAGTTAACTTTCCCAGCTGTAGGGACGGCAGAGGCCTGTCCGCAGCATGCACACACCACGCACTGTTCATCACACCTCCACGCAGCCCCTACGGAAGCACCCGCACCTCCAGGACGGGGGAATGGTGTTGGGCTGTTCTGTCAAATCTAAAGCAATCACCAGCTGAAGGGAGCAAATCCCACTGGTGCTAATGAGGGAGCAGGATCTGCTGCAGAGCAGCACCCAAATTGTCAGGCTTAATGCAGGATGAAGTTCCTGCAGCTCCCTCTGCACAGGGATTAACGGAGATCAGAGGATCCGAGTAACCAGGATAGAACGGCTGCCAGAAAACAGAGAAACCCAACCAGTTTAATTTACACCGCTTGGAAGTCTGAGCTGTAGCCCATTACATTGTTACAGGCAGAGGGCTGCATCAAAGAGCTCAGACCTCACCCTACAAGCACGAAGCACTTACGAAGTGGTTGTCTTCGATGAGCGTGACGTCTCTGGAGGCTGCAGCGGGAAGAGCGCAGCTTTCCACATCCTTCATGAGCTGCTCTCCAGAGTCAGGAGTTTTCAGATAATGAAGCAGTAGGGAAAAATTGCCAAACAGCAGAAATACTCCAAAAAGATAAATTACACATGGTGTAAGCTTCCTCGGTTAGGATTTTAAATTCTGTCAAATTAATCAGCACAACAAAGCCTGTCTCACGGGTCGGAGGAGAAGGTCTCTCCGAGGCGAGCCTCTCACTGGGCCAGCGCAGAGGGGGCTGCAGGCGTCCCCCCTGCAAAACCTGTTAAACAAATACTCCACATAAAGACCCATTTGGGAAGAGCACATTGTCAGCACTATTCCTGTAATAAATAATGACAGTCCCAACACTTGACTAAAAGCAATAAACTCGGAAGAGTTTTGGAAAATGGTGAAAGTGATTGATTTAAAGAAGGAAATATCTGAACACAATCACATGCACTTCAGGGTGAAAGCACAGATTACAAATCAACAGTGGCAGAGATCATATTAAAGAGCAGACAACACAGAAGTTTTAAGGCGAGAATGCTCAATTCCCCTGCAGGGCTTATTTAACAATGGAGTCTATAGCTGCTGTGAATGAATTCCTCCAGTTAATGACCCTGCGCTATGCCCTTAGGAAAACTTGCCTCCAGGAACATTACTATTCCAGGAACAAGGCTCTAAAAGGAAAAATGACTTTAAGGGTATCAAAGCCTCTTCACTCAGAGCACTCCCCAAATTTTCAGTGCATCCTCAAAACCAGCTGAATCAGTCAAACTTATCCTAACTGCAGTGAATGCCTCTCCCTTGGCCACTGCAGGGGATTCTCGTGCCTAGAAACCACTCAGATTATTTAAACATTTTTCCCTAATCATCATTTTCTACCAATAAAACATACTGGACTGTGACCAATTTTTGCACGTCTTCATCCAGCTGAGTTGGAGGCAAGCCAGACGGTCAGTGCAGTTTCATAACAAATTCTTTATGGGAAACAGGCTCTGGATAAATGTATGCCAGTACCCCTTACCCAATCAGACAAACCGTCACGTTCAGATTCACACAGCGCGCACGCATCATGGACTTCTCACCCTTAAGTTTTGCTTCTTGCCATACCCACTGGACTGGGTCTACGGAAACAATTCCCCCAAGCTTTAACTTATTGTTTTACTCTCATTGGTTTTTTTCCATCCACAGAAACTGTGACGTGAACCCAGCCATTGTGCCATCCCTGGCCTCTTGTAGGGTACAAAATTTAAAACCTAAAAATATTGTGCTATATTTCACAGTATAAGTGATTTGAGCATTCAAGCCAAAGATTATTTTTCGTTAGTTGTAAATTAGAAAGTAGTTTTACGTTAGAGCTCTTTTGACAAAACAGATCAGAAGATGCAGCTCCACCAAGAAGGCATTTTGCAGAAAGCATCAGACTGTCAGAGATCCTACTGGCCATGCTTCTTGGAACAGCTTCCAGAAACATCCATCCCAAAGAACTCTGCATTTGGTAGCAACTGGTTCAGATGAGGGACTTTCAGGCAGAGCCCCACCAGTTTGGGAATGCATCCCGCCTGCCAGGCTGCCCGCGGTGTCCAGCCCACGGCAGCTTTCTCCAGTCTTGGCTTTGTGCCTCAGCAGAGCAGAAAAGAACTGAAACCCTAGAACCTCTTCCTCTATGGACTCTCCATAAAGTCTATTTTAAAAGTCTTAAAAGAAAAAAATCAGAGCATTATTCAGAAATAATATTGTTGCTATTTTCAAAATAGGGAAGGTAAAAGGCTTCCCACTTCCTTCAGTTCACTCAGTGCGCAGGGTGGGACTGGCCCATCGTCAGTCTGGGCTCAGGTCCCTACCGCTCCAGCACGCTGGCGCTGCTTTACGAGCTGCTGCCCACTGCACATCATCAGCCCCAGCACAGAGCCAAACCCCCACTGCCTGCCAAACTCACATGACAAAGTTCAAACACCATCAATAAATCACTCTGAAAAATCAGACTTCTCTGCCTAGAAAGGAAATCCTTACATTCCCTAACACTAAGCTGCTCTGGGAGTCAAGGAACAGGAGCAAAGCATTTCCCTTTTCCAAGGAGGGGCAGCTTTTCTACTTGAAGGTAACCAGGAGCACAGGGGGCACATTCACACATCCTGCTCTTGTTTCAAGGGTTTATGCAGGACAATCGTTATCTTCTTACCGAAACCAGAGCAGCGCTTCCCTGGAGTAACCCTCTTGCCAGGTCAGGTCAGTATCTCGAGATCAGAGCACTTCGTGGCACAGATGGACTGCACTCGGAGCACACAGAGGGTTGCGGGCAGGGAAGCCCAGGTGCGAGGGCTTGGAGGCGCAGCACAGCTGAACTGGTTCGGTGCCTCTCCAGCTATGTGGGTCAGGCAGGAGTTACCAGCACAGAAGATGTAGGCTGGGCCCTGGGTCTGGCAGGGCACACAGCCCTCTACTGGCCCAGCATCTCACCAGCTCTGCCAACCTCTCCTGGTCACCAGGCACTCAGGGCTGACACAGGGCTTTGCTCACCCATCTGCCTTTCTGCTCAGACCAGAGCACAAGTGACCAACTCGCGGCTCTGTGTCCTGGGCAGCAGCAGGCATCGAATGCCCCATGAGACCCACAGCTCAGGCTTACCCCTGCCTATAACCAGCCTGCCCCACCTGTGGTTCTCAGTTAGAAATGCCAAGGAGATGTGCCACAGGCATCCCGAGGAGTTCTGCCCTTCTGAGCCTGAACATCAAGCGCCCAGCTATGCTAACGCATGCTATGAATACAAGCGGGTTGCAGCAACATCATCCTCCTCCTGGTAAGCCATTAACCTTTCCAATGACAGCCTCACAAACTAAATGACTGAGCGATTCCCAGGGTCAGCACGTATCTACATTTTCAAAACCTGACATCAACAAGTAAAAGTTGTGACTGAATCCCGGTCTCTCCGAGAGGAAGATTAAACGCCTGTGACACATCATCTGCAATCAGAGTGCTCCATTTCCCAAAGTATCTGTCACAGATTGATAACATCCATGCAAAAAGTTAAGTGCAATTATGTCTGTCACTGTAAAACACACTTCAGCAGCGCTGACTGACATCTTGCTTGCAGCTGACAAATTGTGAGAGGGCTGTTTGAGTGACGATGGTAGAGACTCCTGCAGCACCTCAGGAAGGGATGCGAAATGCACTCCTGAACCAGAGCAGCCACATGGGCTCACACAGCACGGCGGCTGCAACAGGAGTCACTGCATTGGCAGCCAAAAGGCAAAACGGCTGGGGGTTTGGCTCTGCATGCACTCACACAAGTCAGTGACAAACTCACAAAAGGCTGGAGCTGGACTCGCGAAGAGGAGAATGTCACACACAAATCCTGCTCTACCCTACTTCAACAGAACTGGAGGCATGGAGGGGCTGAGCCCCAGGATGTTGCTCAAATGCTCGTGTCCTGCTCTGTTCCCCAAGTTCCCAGCCCATCCACATACAACCACCAATCCACAGGTTGGGAGAAGCCAAAGCATGCAAAGGGCCAGGGCAAGTTATGCGGTACGAGCACATCTCGGGGAGAATTACCTTCCTGCTCCCAAGTGACATCACTGGGCAGCACTGGAGCATGCTGGCCTACGCACAGCGCAGAGGCGCTGAGGGAAATCACATTACATTCCCACTGGCAACTCAAGTCAACAACAGCAGCTCTTCAGCAGCAGCCTTCTAGGACGGGGAACTGCAAGTGGATTTCTCCAGGCTGCCATTAGTGCCTAGAAGCTGTTGTAGAATTTGGAGAGAAAAAGACAGTAAAGCAGCTTGACGCCTCACACAATGGCACGGCTGTGCTCCACGGCACAGCATGCCAGCCTCACTGGGATGCATGAGGGCTGCTGTGAAGAGACCATTAAGCCAGATGTCTGCAGTAGGAAACATCAAGGAGAAGAAATGGCTGAAAAATAACATATGCAGTCCAGCACAAATATCAAACAAAGCCTCCCCTTATGCAGTTCCGAATGCACACCATAACCCCTCAACAGAAGCAGCAGAAGCAGTGTTGCTGATGTGCAAGAGGCTGCAGAGGTCAAACCTCTGACACGGACAAAACTGTGCCGCCATCCATGGTCAGCAGTGACTGACATCATGGACCAGAGGAGGGAACATGGCTGGTGCAGAAATAAACATCTCCCAATTGGGAAGGTTTTGCTGTGCAGAAGCTCACTGGTGTGTTTTTCTGGTTCAGTTTATACCCAGCAATTGCTCTGAAGCACCCGAGCACACACGTGATTTAATAATGCTAGTCAGCAACTGAAGAGATCACTTAAACATCTGACCAGCCCAATAGCAGCATCTCCACAGCATCTCTGTTTGGCACTGCATTCTCTCTTAGCACTCACAGCAGCAGAATAACTTGCTGCGGTTCCTGTCAGGGTATATCCATGTGGAATGGAACAGCAAACTGGCTACCAGTGTCATCTCATCTCTCTACGGTGACATAAAAATAAGAGGTTACTTGTGACTACAATCTTCCACAAACATCAAGTGCTAAGTAACTTACCACATTGCTGATAAAGTATTAGAAAAGGCTTTCAAGTAGGATGTGTTCCCCGTAATAATGAAATATTCGCAGGATGCACCTTTATATACACTTCCATTTCTTAAAAAATATATTGGATAATAAATAATCAGAGTAAAAAACAGACATGAAAGATGCTTTGAATGATCAGGTTGGTGGTGTAAAAGTTACCTGTAAATCACACACAGGGCATGAGAGTGGGGCTGGCTACAGACAGGTGGTTTTTACTAGAAGGCATTAATGTAACATTCAATTATTCCACTGCATACTGGCTGGTTTAACTCAGCCAAATTAGAATACATTTTATATTGACTATTTTGACATTTGCTTTATTTGGCAAGTAAAACAAAACTGATCCAATTTCCTTGCAGCCATTGTAAACCATAAACTGTACAACAAGAGGTTATAAAATATATAAGCCTTGTAAACACTTTTCAGACTGTCACTGATGCTCTGAGCTCTAATTTTGGCCCTGTTCCCAATAGCTCTCACACTGCTCCTTCCTCACTCGGCCATAAAGTGACCCTTCCACACTTGGTGATTCAGGATCACCACTGACATGCTCTTGCTATGATAATTTTTCTCTTTACTGTGGAAATCTGTCCAGGCAGGAATTTCTTGCAGACAGAAAATAAAGACTTGTGCTCTAAAATCAAGACATCTTTCTCTCTGATCTCGCGTGGCCTGCGCTAGCGTGTAGCTCTGTCCAGCAGAGTTTCAAAGCAACAGACTGGCTCCCGGTGGGAGGCTGAAATCTCCAGAAGGCTGCTGGCTTTTCATCTCTTTTGCCTCTGTCTCTGCTTGAGAAGCAAGACAGCATCTCTGCCTGCAGCACCGCTGACACGACAGGACGGCCAGCAGCGCGCTGCGGCACAGCAGGTGACCAAGCAAAACTCTCCGTGCAAGAAACGTCCAAACGTTTTGGAGAGCTCAGAGTCACCACCAGACAGCAGAGTTAAGTCCGGGTCACGGGTGAGGGCTCAAAAGTACGCGCCTGCCTGAAAAGACACCCGACAGCTTTTCTGGGAACAGTTTACAGCAGCTTAAAACATCGCTCTCAGACACGACCTGTAAATCACTACTCCAAAGGACAGGAGGATTTTCCACCCATAGGATACAGTGACCTCTGCACACAAACTGTTCCCCCTGGAATTTCTCTCTGTCAAAATTCTAGCTCTCAGAAGTAACTGTAGTACTGGAAACATTGCTGCACTACACTGAACGCCTGCTGCAAAATAGGTGTTCGCTTAATTAAGCAAAAGCCCAAAGGGACCCAGAGAGAATGTTCTGGCCCCTGGCAACAGCCGGGCCCAGAGTTCAGCCCATGGGCCTCATCAGGAGGACTTGTCTCATGCTGGACACTGGGCTTTCACAGCAGATGCCAGGAGCATGAAGCGCTCAGTTTAACCTCTCTCTCAGTTGGTTTGTCACTTAGCACCACTCTGCTAGGGCCAGAGAAATCCAGCAAGTCAGCTGTCAATACGAGACTCCTGTTAGATGCAAGTACGCACACAAGTGCACACATTTATACACACAAATACTGTCTGTAACACAGGGAAAACAGCATGGACAAACACTGCGCCGCTGTCTGCCCCACCGCGCTGCTCCTGTCAGTCCCTGCGGGATGAGCAGTGCTCCGCATGCTCTTTGCCAACTGCTAAACTGGGGCACAGCAGTTGGGTCCAAGAAAACCAAAATCAGGACCAAACTGAGTGGAACAATTCTGGAGAAACAGTAAAACTTGTCTTCCTATGCATTAAAAACTGCTTGAATGCTTCTCTTTCCCTTGGGTCACAGAGAGAAATCAGCTTGGCTACAGTTCTAGCCCACCCTCCAGGGATGACCCTCATGTACTTGTGAAAAACTACAGCATCCTGCACAGTTTGAAACAAAGGAAAGGTCTGGTTTGCCATTTCCCTTCCTCTGCAGGCTGCTTCATTCTTCTGACTGCTTCACCCCTATGTATTCATACAATGGTAGCCAAAGGAACTTCCAGTAGGTAAACATTTGGACAACCGACACATTTCCTCATGATCAGATCATGCCATGTCATCCTTCACATTGATTCCACCATGCAGGTCTCACAACAATACACCACGCAGCATCAAGAGAAGGAGCTGGAAAGCAGGAAACTCACCTTGGCAGGTTTGGAGCTGGTGTTGAAGACTGTGCTTGGGAAGGAGGAGTCACAGGCTGTGAAGATTCATGGTTTCGTGGAACTTTGCCCATTCGGTACCAAATGCCCATGTTGTTCAACTCCCTGTGTAATCAACACAAAGACATGAATGCTACAGGCAGACAGCACACATGAGCGAGTGTCAAGCGATGACGGGATTCCCAAACACCTTGGGTAGTGAGAACCAGTCTAGCTGGGGAAAAAAAAAACAGGGTAGTTAACTCCTACATCCAACTCAGTAACTGTTGTACTTAAGTAGACTTTTCTAACGACAAAAAATTAGTTATTAGTTACAGGAGAACAAGGTGCTCAGCCCTAGTATAACTGAATTTACAGCAGCAGCTTCTGAAGAAAGGAGCACTTACCCTATGAACGTGTACTGAGGAGGGGCTTGTTTGGATCTGCCCAGGATTCGGATATCACAGATCGCTGCCTCGGTAGAATCTCGAGGGATAAATTTAATGCACAGCCTCTTCTTTCTGAAAGCTATTTCTTCTGCAAAAACAACCCAGGACACAAGGTGGTTTTTATGCAAGATTAGGGTATAAATGTTATTTATTGTCTCTCCAGATATTAGGCAGATAATTATGGCAGGAACTGGAGCCAAAGAACAGATATATGTCAGCAAACCCGACAGTGCAGTGCCATTCGGTGCCTGGAGAAATGTTCTATCAGGAGCTCCCTGCACACTGTGTGAGATTTGTTATTAGGCACCGCGATAAACCAATAATCCCTGCTCCCCTCTGCAGAGGAGATAAGACATCATGCACGCCACTGAGTACGGCGCTGCAAAACAGGAAAGGCAGGTGATTTTTCCACTTCCACATACTTCTCACATCCTCTTTCTATTTCCAAGGTAATGTTTGCCTTACCAGCCTGGATAGTCGGATCTAAATATTCTTCCCACAAGCATTGCCTCTAGGAACACACCTAGAAGCTGCTGACACAACTGGTCAGTGTATTCTGCCAAGGGCTTCCAAACAGCCACCCAAACTGAGAGGAGGAGCTGGCAGAAGCACAGTCTGCCATGGGGAGTGCCTGGCAGGAAACACTGTCTGTCCAAATCACACACATTTCAAGAGTTAAGGACCTCTCTGGGCTCAGCCAGCGAGCACCAAAGTGGTACTCCTACCGCATTTGCCCTAGAATCTTTGTAAGGATGAACCCGATTTACCAAGCAGCAATTGCTAGGACTCCTATGGGCAGCGGTGCTGCACTGACTGGTGTTCAGAGGGTGGATGCATCAGCTGTGTGGCCCTTTCTTGCTACACATTGCAGAGCAACTTCACTTGTTTCCACCAAGGAAAGTTCAAGTCCATCAGAGCTAGGGCTTATCTGTGCAAGGAATTCATGTATAACCATGCTGTCTGTCTGTGTGCAGTTATCATCCACACCCAGCTATGGAGCAGTTGCAGGACACCAAGCAATACCGGCACCCAGACACTGATTTGTGGTGTTCAGAAACCACTGCTCTGTCTCATCCTAAAGAGTCTACCAGTGTCTCAACATAAGCAAGGCGAGATTCCAATATGTGAATGCAAGCACTTGAAAGACGTGACAGAATGCTATTGACAAACTGAAAACCTAACGTGCAGACTCTGAATGAAAACCTGGAAACACCCAAAACCCACAAAGGGCCTGCAAAATAAAAACCCATCAGTTTAATATGAATAAACATCCTCCAGCTTAAATATACACTCTCCCTCTAACAGATGGCAAGCAGCTCTGTCTCTGTAGACTCCTCCTGTTTCGTAATCCACACCTCAGAGAAAGCAATCCATCCTGGCCTTCGAAACGCGTGGTCGCACCAGCACCAACACACGTACAGACAGTGGAGGAGTGTCACACCACAGCACCTGCGCTTGCAGCTCTGCAGCCACAGCGCTACTCTTCAGAGATGTTAAATACCTGTATCCCTGAAGGCCAGCCTTCTCCTTCTTTGGAAAACCAGGGCTTTTATTTAAAATCCCTAAAATAGATTTTAGGAGCTCAGGGTTTAAGGCTTCCACAGGTGAAAATTTTTTCAGAACCTAGTAAGGAGCAAGTTCTTTAGTGTATTTACTACAAATCAGCTGTACACAGCCCAGAAACACCTATAAACCACACATTTAACTGTGAACAAGACCAGTGCCTGTTTCTTGGCTTTAACATCGAGTACAAAGCTGACTGACTATTTGCTCTCGGTGTTTGGTCTCTTTCACACATGGCTAGAGCCTACAGTCTGTAGCAAACCTGGGTTAGGAACTGGATTCATTAATTACGCATGCTTAATCAGAGTTAATTTTAAGTAAACATATTATAAATGGTCAATCAAAATGTGTTCACTCGTGCTCATGAGGCAGGGCTGTGCACCACTTCATTAATACAGACAGTGCCTCAGAAACAGTGTGGCCAGCAGGAGCAGGGAGGTGACTGTGCCCCTGCACTCAGCACTGGTGAGACTGCACCTCGAGTGCTGGGTTCAGTTTTGGGCCCCTCACTACAGGAAGGACATCGAGGTGCTGGAGTGTGTGCAGAGAAGGCAACAAGGCTGGTGAGGGGGCTGGAGAATAAGCCCTATGAGGAGCGGCTGAGGGAGCTGGGGTTGTTTAGCTTGGAGAAGAGGAGGCCAAGAGGAGACCTCATCACTGCCTACAACTGCCTGAAAGGAGGTTGTGGTGGGGTGGGTGATGGTCTCTTCTCACAAGTGACAAGCGATAGGACAAGAGGAAATGGCCGCAAGTTGTGCCAGGGGAGATTTAAGACTGGACATTAGGAAGAATTTCTTTACTGAAAGAGTGGTCAAGGTTTGGAAACAGGCTGCCCAGGGAGGTGGCAGAGTCACCATCCCTGGAGGTGTTTAAAAAAAATGGGTGGATGAGTTTCTTAGGGGCATGGTTTAGTACAGAGACAGGCACGGTTGGACTCGGTGATCTCAGAGGTCTCTTCCAACCTAGTGATTCTACGATTCTATGCTTTAAAGATCGCAAGGGTCACAAATGCATTTTAAATTAAGTAACACGTCCCCTTCCACTTTGCCACCAGGATTCACAAGAATTACAGCAGCACATGGTAATTGTCCAGCACTCCCAAGGGTGAGCCGGATGAGCTGATCACTGCACCGCATGCCCAGGAATTCTCCAGGGAAAGGGGTGACCCAGGGGAATGAGAAATGGGTTGCAGAGCCTTTCACTTAGGTTGCAGCTTCAAATCAGAACCAAGGCAGCAGTGACTGAAAACCCATCCTCAACTGTTACAGACACAGATGAATGATTTCCCACCTTTCTACTCACAACTAGGCTGGATTTCACAACCAACAAGCCCCAGCCCCAGCCCAGCTCCTGTGCAGTAGCTGTACACTCGGCACCAGTGCCTGGTGTCCTGCAGCCCTTCCACACCCAGCTCCCAGAAGGCTCATCCCAGCCTCCTCTGCACTGCAAGCCCAAAGCACTGGATGGTGGCTGCAGAGCAGAGAGCTGCGACCAGATGCAGCTCCAGCTGCTGCTGCCCGGAGTCTCAGGGGAGCTGAACACACTGCTTTGGAACTGCTGGCTTAAACATAGCAGCAAAGTCGATTCTGCCCTGCAGAAACAAGGACGGTATTTTCCCTGGACATTCCACTCGTGCCTTGTCTCAACAAACACAACTACACTGCAGCATCCTCAGCACTACCTGCCAGGACACAGGCCTTTGTCCATGGAGGGAGGTGTAAAGCTGGTGTGCACAAACCCAGCACCACGAACCCCACCCCACCTTCCTTTTGGTATCCCTCTGTGAACATCCCTCAGCACAGCAGCTTTGCTCCCGCTAGGCCTAGTGCACCCTTGGAAAACGGAAGAGCAAATGATTCCTTCCTGCCCCACGGCCGTGTTGCTCCAGCAGCTGAGCCGCTGGCATGCAAGCAGGGAAACCGAAGGCTGTTCCATTGCAGTCCAGAGCTGCCTCCAAACACACACCCACAACCGCAGAGAGCAGCAGAGCCGAGGGTGTCCCTCTGCCCGACACACAGCCCCTGCCATCGATCACCCAGGCACAACCAGAGCAGCTGCTCTCACGCACGGGATTGAAGAACAGACAACAACTTACGTGTGTCGATGGTCTCCTGGATGGGGATGAAGCCCACAGGTAAAGTGTCCTTTATATCAATGAGCTTCATATCGACCAAGACGTTGCCTAAATGACTCTTTGGAGAGAGAAAAGGAATAGTTGACTATGACAATGTCATCAGATCCAAACCCAGCTTTTCCTCCTGCTGAACCCCCAGACTCCTCGTCATTCTTTCTGACCATCTTTTAAAAATGGCAGAGATACCGAGCCAACGCTTACAGCCGTCCCCTCTGCAGGGACCACATTGATTGACTCGCAGGTGCTGTCCGGCATTTACAGATTCTTACATCTCATCCACTGCCACACTTCTGGTTCCTCAGGAGCACAACCAAATCCCTCCCTTCAGGAACAGCAAAGATCACTCACACACTAGCAGGTCACCTTAGTTTTCACACAGTCCACACCTACGACAATGTTTCCGTGACAGTGATAGCAGAAAGCATTACAGGAAGATGGCTCAAGCAGCCACAGCCAAAGTTATTACATGCATTAGCTAATTAGTACTGAATAGACATGGTTCTAGCTCCAAATGCAGGCGCACTCCAGAAAAACAGGCCATTTGGAACGAAGAACTTCATTTGGAGTCCATGTGAATCCTGAACTGATGCCTCATCCTATTAATCAAGGTTTGAAGAGCTCAAAGCACAATTCAGAATGACAGCCTCCACAATTGTTTAAAGACCAGATTTTCTTTGCAGTTCTCGTTACAGCCAGCATTGCTGTCAATCTGGATTCATGTATGGAAGAAAAACTCACTTTAGTTACTGCACAGACTTTATAAGCAGAAATGCCATACAGAATAATTAAAATTTCATCCTAAGCCATCAAACTGTATCAGTGCATTTTACCATCACTGGTTGCCAAGTCCTCCCTTTAGTTTTTGCCTGGCAGAGTAGTTCAGGCAAAACTCTCCTCTCTTTATTACCCAGAAATAGTTTAAAACGCATTTAAATTTGCAGCCTTTGTAATAACGGGAGATAGGGCCAGAGTTTTATTTTTTGGAGGTTCTGCATTCCACGGCCAGTACCTCACCAGCAGGGCCACTGCCTGCAGCCCTGTCCCACTGCACACACACTTGGCACATGTCCTTAACTCACACGAGTGGCTGAGGCCAGGCGGTCCCGAATGCTTCCATGTCTGCTTTGGCCAGGGCATTCCAGCGTGAGCAATGCCGGATGCTGTGAAGCCGGAATGTATCAGTTAACGCAGTCCTGGCACAGTAAATGGTAGATGAAGTGGTTGCTGCCAATTCATCTTCCATGTTTTATTTATCCGAACTGCCTGGTCGTGTTACATCAGCACACGGCTTTCAGCTGAACTGACAGTCACTCCTCCATCAGCAGCAGACAGGTAGGAGAGATGTCTCTGCTAAGTTTGTTAGCTGCTGCAACACTGGGAGTCCGCATGGATGCTCTGCCACACGCACAGGAGAAAGGGCACAACACCTCCCTGTTGGTGACAAGCACCGCTCGGGGTCTCCTCACCACAGCACTCAGATACCAGCAACGTCCTCGTCATCTGTCAAACTTCATCAGCTGTTGAGAATGATTCTGACAGAGACACTGCAGACTATCTCTGCTCCAGCCCAGGGATCTGAGGGGCATTAACCGCCAACTACGACACCTTCCTCAGGACAAACAGTACCCAGCGTCTGTTAAACACAAAACCACCCTGTGCAGTAAGGCTTCCAACCCAAAGCACATCATCAATGTCCAGGTGAGAGGAGCCACTCCCTTCCAGAGGAAAGCTCTAGGTAACTGCTACAAGGAGGACCAAGGCCTTTTTAGCCCCAGGAAGTCCCCAATCAGGTAGCACATTGTACTCCAACATGGCCAGAAGACAGGGTGGGGGAAGCTCTTGCTGGGCTCACCAGGCCCAAGAGTGCTGCTCCCTGCACCAATGAAGAAGGCTGCTCCCCCACAGGTCTGGTCCCCTTCCCTCCCAGCCGATCAGTCTGCTTCAACCTTCCCACAGCTGGAGGACGAGGAGGATCAGCTCTGCGTGCTTCCCAGGGATTGGCACGCTGGCACCAGCATCCACCAGCCTGGTCTCTGCCTCACAAAATAGCCCCCTGCACAAAGCCCGTGGCCTCAAGCAGCATGGGTGCACATTCAGTCTTGCGTAGACAGGAGCACGTGCTTGGGAGGGAGCCCACTCAGCTGGCCAGAGGAGGCTGTGGTGAGCCACAAGAGCCCCAGCCCCACCCAAACACCACAGTCCCGCCCAGCTCTGCCAGCAGCGCCTGCGGGTCTGCCGCGCCTTTGCTGCAGGGCTCGAGACAGCCCATGTACAGGACGCAGCAACGTGCACCGCACCTCGCCCGCCAGGCTGCTGTGCAGCTGGGACAGGCTGTCCTCCCCCACACTCCCTTGCATTTGCTCCTCATCACCATAAGAAACGAATTCCCAAACCGCGCTGAGCAGAGGATCTGTGCCAAAAGCCCAATGCACCCCGACAGAGGGTATTTACAATCTCTGTAGCAGCCAGCAGTTGCTGCTATCCTGTAATCATTCCTGACAACCTTGCATTTAAGGTAGCCACAGAAAAACTTATTACCCAGATCAGCACTAATCTGTCTGGTTAATGCCCTCCCTGCTCATTTCGGGGCCACCATCCCCACTACTGCAGGTACTCCAGGATGAAAACCACAATGATTGCCCATCCAACGCAGGAAGTGAGATTTCCCATAGCTCTGGAGCTTTATTTTAATCCAGAGGCAGACAGAGAAGTGGATGCAATAAAGGTCAAACACTGGAAATCGGCAGCCCTTGGCTTTCCTGTCAGGACCCACAATCAGCCTCCAAATTCACCATCTCTCTTCTGCTCCCAGTCGTTGACGAAAGCTTCCGTACAAAATGGTACCTCCATCCCCTGACAACTGAGTCACTGCAAATATCCAAAGCACAACGCAAGGCAGGATTACCCACTAGATGGAGTGCATTCATTGTAGAATTAAATAGCTCCTCCAGAGGAGAGCAAGTTTTCACACTAGCTTCCACCTAAAACACAGTAGAAGGCAGTAGGCTCTCACTGGACATGGTCTCCTCCCATTCCACCGGAGATGTGGACAGAAAACTGCCACTAATCAGAAACAAACTTACACTTAATAGCCAGACTAGAAGATTACAAGTACTGATTAGCATATGGACAACATGGGTAAATTTCCCAGAATCAGCACCAAAATCAACAAAGACAGACAAGTAATCCTGCAGGAAAATATCTATGATGCCCCGGATTCAGAAACCATCGTCTCCCTCATCAGCACTACCTGCAGCATTTGCTTCTCCAAGTACTGAGGCGTTAGAAATCCACCAGGATCATGAGCACACAGTGCAGGAAACACTGGCATAAGGGGGCTGCTGAAATGCCAGCATTCCCTTTTCTGCTGTTTTTACTGCAGATTTTGCCAGCAATTTCTTTCCATGAAGAACATAGACAAAATGCAAATATCTGGCCACTGCAGTCTGCATCCTGACTCACCCAAACTCGACAAAATGCCTGCCTGAATTATAATTGGCTCCATAAAATGAATCATCTTATGGGTAAGAGCAAGCCAGGCAGAGATGCAAATCATGCAGACGCTCAGCAAATGGACTTACATTTTCTTTTGAAAACGATCTTGTGAAGCACAGGTATCGTGTGACCTTGGATTTAAATAAGCCATCTTTCCAGAGGTCAGCATCCAAGCCATCTGCTGTTTGTGCAACCTGGAAAGGAGAGACAGAGGGAGAGAGGAGACAGGTGAGCCAAGATAAAGTTAATATATGTGCAGTACTTCTTCCTCAGACCTACTCTAATTAACGGTAGCCCGAACTCTCACAGCATCTCATTAGTTTCACAAGGCACAGTGCAAAGAACTTCCGAGAGGAGGTATAAAAAAAAATGTTCTAAAAACGCCATCTCTTGGGAGGCTGTTGATTAAAGATGCTCTGACACAGGCTATTTCTAATGAGGGAACAGCAACTTTGGTTCGAGGCTCCAAACAATAGTTTGGAAAAGTCAGCACATCCGCTCTCATTATGGCCCCACACGCGAGGGCACTGGGGCAAGCTGGGAGGAGGGGCCTGTGCAGACCAAGCACAGAAACTGCCCAGGCTCAGTCATTTCACAGAAAAGCCATCAAGGAATTCTGACACCCAGGCCAAAAAAAACTGCTTCCAGCAGCTGGGGAAAGCCCTGCTCACTTGCAGAGTTTAGTGGCAGTACACCACATGCAAGGATGCAACCCACAAATGTCCCTCTCCAATGCAGCCCCGCATGGTCCAGTCGATCAGGGGCACACACCGCACGGGGGGCCAGAGGAGACGGAGCACGTTCCCTGCACCAGAGAGACAGAGGCACGTGCAGGAAGAGACAGGTGGGAGAAGGTCTCACCTTCGAGGCGATTCAAGGAGTGGGCTCAAGGCAGAACCACACTAGGGAAAAGGCTCAGCTATCAGCAGCTGGGCACTCGCCCTGCACGGTACAAGCTGGTAGGAGCTGTGCCCCAAGAAGTTTCTTGTCAAATAAGAGAGGAGACAAGAAGGGAAACACTAGGAGAAGAGCAGCAGAAATAAGATCATCCCCTAGAATGACGGCTCTCAGCAAGACACACTAGCGTGGTGTGATGCTACACAGCAGCGCAGCTGAACTCCCACCCAACACGTTTGTAATGGGGGCAAACTGCTCCAGAACAGCCCTTCGAGCCTCATCTCCTCGAATCAAGTAAAACGTTGGCCCCAGAGCAGCCTGATAACAAAGAGCTGACAGTTGTTGTTACTTTTGCACCCGTTTTGTAGAGCAGAGGCTCCACACAAGCACAGGAAGCAAGAGATGCGTGCTGACAAGACCCTCCAATTATCCCAAGTGCGGGAGAGAAAGGCATGTTTATTGTCTGATCAGCAAAGGAAACAAAGTGCATTGGCTGCTCTTTGCCTTTCAGCAGTTGCTGCTCACAAGCCCCTGCACAGCTCCAGCCCTTGTACAGCACACGTGGCTCATGCCATCAGGCTTCTACAGAGAAACACACAGCATTTTCAAACAGTAAAATTGTGAACAAGGATTTTGGTGGGATATTTGTTTCTTTTTCCTAGGCAGCGTGGGACCCAGATCCTTGGCTTTTGGGAGCCAGCAGTGCCAGGTCTGGCCTGCAGCACTGCCTGCGGGGACTGGGTCTCTGCTGAGCAGCCATTTGGGCCCCTCTGATGCTTCCCCATCCAGTGGAGTTGCTGGTGGCTACTTGGCCGCCTGCCCCGGCAACACAAGCCAGGCCACACTGTGCCACCGAAACACAGCAGTTGGAAGCAAGATCCACAGGAGCCTTAGCACTTCGCACCATCCTGCTGGAGACGTTTTCCAAGCCTGGAGAATGTGAGCATGCATTAACTTGTCAGAAAACTCATGGGGAAAGAAAACAGAGCAACATAAACAGGAAACTTCTTACATCACCTGCTGGGCTCCTGCAGGCAAGGAGGATCCCCAGCACCTCTGGAAGCAGAGCCGTGCTGCTTCATGATGGCAGCATTCCCTTGGTGGGGAACAAGGGAAAGGAGCCAACTCGGAGAGACCAAGGCAGACCTGTCCACCAGTGTGCCCCCCACCACCCCCCCCCCCCCCCGAGAGAGCAACCCACATTCACAAGCATCATTACAACACAACCATAATTGGATTAAGCCACGGGCAGACTCTGCTCCCTATTAAACCACAAACAGGCTATCTGAGGTGAGCCCTCTGCCCAGTCATTTAGGCAGAACGCAACTCTTATCACAACCCTCACATTGTCCCGTGCTCTTTTATCAGGGCAAGCAGCTAATTACACAGCCTGGCTCACACAGGTAATCAGCACTCAGCAAAATGCAGTAAATGCAAAAACCTTCCAAGTATTTAAGGATTCTCTTCACAACTCCCTCCCTTGTATCCTTACTTCAGGCTGATCCATTTCTTTCCTTCTCAGTCTGAACAAGGGTACACAATGATCCAGAGCTGCAAAAATGCAACCAAAGCCTCAGTCAACTGAGGCTCCCAACCACACAAGCTGCGCTGCTTTGAAACCCAAGGTGCGAAGTAGAACAGTTGCAGCAGGACACAAAAAGGTAGGCAGATGGACTACGGGCCAAACCTTCCCACAGAGCTCTGCAAGGTCAGCATTTTACGGTATTTCACTGTTTGGGACACTAATCCACAGGGAGAGAAACCATGCTGTTAGTTACACAGCAACTAACCCAAGGAAGAAGCAGCTGTTGAACAGTGACCTCCCTTTATCCATTCAGTCATCTCCACTGTATCCAGCTGCCTTTTCCTGCTGCACAGCCTCCCGCCAAAGCTTGCTTTAGAGGATTTCATTCTGTCCGTCAAAATCATCCTGGCAATTTCAGCTGGATGCAAAACCCTACTTCCCACTCTGGAGCTTATCATCATCATCATCGTGCAGCACTGATATGTGGGATTAAACAGCTGATGGGGGATCCATTTATTCAGAGATATAATTTGTGCAATACTTAGGACTCCTTCAGAATGAATGTTACCAGGATTGTTAAATCTGCATGCCACAGTGGCCAGCTGTTTCTGAAAACCCCTCCTCCAGGTAATTATGCTCCTCTGGAGTGGCACAGATGAAGCAGAGGGAATGCACCCGCAACCCTCCTTTGAGAGAGAGCACTAAGTACTGTGGGCTGAGAGGTGGGCAGCTGGATGTCAAATCACTTTTTAAAGCACACACAGGCAAGCCCTCTCTGGAAGATACGGTGTTCCCAGCAAAGGAAAGCCTCATTAATGCAGAGCCAAGGCATTAGCAACAACAGATGGAATTGCTGTACTTACTACATCATAACCTGTTGGGGCTCGGTTCCGGGATGCAACCACACCAACCCCTGTGATGGGATCCATTGGCAAGTCAGGCAAGGCATCAGAGAGGTCTCGCACTTCAGGCATTATGGACTGATCCTGAAAGAAAGGAGCAGAATTAAAGGGCTGCTGGACAGCACAGGCCAGCAGAAGACAGACAGCCGGGAGAGCCCACATGCACAGCTCAGCACCTGTGCTGACACACCAGACTGCCAATTTAAACACAGGATTAGGCCAGACACACCTTCTGCACTTTCATTTGCTTTTGATAAGAGGGTACATTTGTGCAATGCCCAATAGGTTTGGAATTTGGGCCAGGAGCCTCTTCCAAGATCAGCTGTTATTTCCAGGATGTTTAGCCTGGGCTGGTATCCAACCAGCAATGGTGGGAAAGCCCAAACTCATTCCCTTCTCTCCCAAACAGAGAGCACATCTCAGTGCTGAGTCAAGACTGGTTGAAGCAGCTCTGCCATTTTAAGCAGCAAGCAATCTGCTCATGATCGCTTCATCAGGAGGTTCCCCACCCACTATGGCTGTCAGACACGCTCAGGGTTCCCCCATGAGTCTCCAGACCCATCACACCCTCCTGAGCCAGACCGTTTTTCATGGAGCAGCACAGATGTACCTGGTGCAATATGCAAACCCGTGCCTGCTGCAGAGCCTCAACACCAGGGGAACACAGACAAAGCAGCACAGGATGGTGCAAAGCAGACAGAGGCCTTAAAGAGGCCAGAGCATCTTCCAGAAGAAGGGAGACATCACCAAGTACGTACTTTAGGGGAGAGAGATACGCAAAGGGGACAGAAGCAGGTAAGACCAACCAATTTTGGAGAGATGCTGTTGCAGGAAGCAGGAGGAGAGCACAAGGGAGCTGAAACAACTCGACGAGAAGGAAGATAGGGAAAGGTGCCGCTGCCTCTGCATGTGGTCTCCTGCCGAGGCAGCCAGTCAGGGCAAGTCTTCTCCGGCTTTCAGGCAGGAATGCCCCAGGAAACCAACCCCCACGCACCCAGAGATAAAAGAGCAGTGCTTTGTGTAAACAAGCATCACTGCTGCGCAGCCAGAGAAGCCGTGAACCAAAGCTACCTAATACAGTTCCCTTCTCAGAGCAATTACACCCCAGCATTTCTAGGCCGTGGTTACTTACTGCTTCTAGCAAGGCAGAGGTGAGTGCTGGTGCCAGTGGGACCTGGGTTTACACTTCACAATGCCCAGTCTGAACAGACATCGTGCTGCAGGCAACAAAAAAGAGCAAGTCTGGGCCCTATGTAAATAATAATAATGTCACACAAACAGCCAGACAACCTTAGGAGTCCAGAACAGCAGAAGCCAGTGACCAGGAATGGTAGACGCGCTATTGCCAATGAACCAAACCCAGAGGAAGTCTCTGCTTTGGCACCAAGACAAGCACCCAGCACACACACAGCAAAGCAGACCCACTTGGCTCCCAACACAGCTGAAGCCTCCAAAACAGGACCAGAAGCGCATGTTGAGCCAGAGGGGCTCACTCTCCCCTCCCTCTGGGCTCCCTTGTCCTCAAGGCAGGCAAGGAGCAGAGGATCCTGCCTGGTGGCACCTGGCACAGCCCAGACAAACCCCATACTGCTGCCTCATCCTGGTGTCTCGGAAATAATGTGGAACCCACTGCCCAAAACACACGGTACCAGGCAAACGTAATGTGAATTTAACGAAGAACTTGCAATCTGCTCCCCA
Source organism: Neomorphus geoffroyi (assembly GCA_033558235.1). Classification (NCBI taxonomy): domain Eukaryota; kingdom Metazoa; phylum Chordata; class Aves; order Cuculiformes; family Neomorphidae; genus Neomorphus; species Neomorphus geoffroyi. The sequence goes on from JAUMJM010000014.1 coordinate 566,409, forward strand.
TACAGATGCATGTTCTCTGAAACCTTTCCAAGTCACTCTCAACATGATGCCTTGTTATTACACATTGGGAGGAGCTGGGAGATAATGAATGCTGATAAGAGCTTCTCTTAGGCCATTTGGAACTGAAATCCAGGTAAGTGACAAGATCCCCCAGCACGCCAAGAACACCACATGGCAGGTTCCAGTACAACTGCAGCTGCACCACAGGGAAGTGGATTCACTCCCCCAGCACCTCTGGCCTCCACCAAACCACCCTGAAGAGCCAGCTTGCTGTGCGGAGCTGGGGGAGCAGGGGAGGCCAGGATAGCACCAACACCTCGCTCAGGGGGGAAGCAGAGGGGCCATGCCCCCTCTCAGGCCCTGGGAGAGCCCAGGCAGGCAGAGAGCCCCCACACTGCCCCACAGTAGTGATGGCAGGGCTGGGGACCTGCTGCCAAACACTGCCCAGCCTGGCTCCCCTCGCTGGGGGCTGCACGGAGACCCAGCTGCTGCAGTAGGAACCCACATGGCAGCGGCGCCGGCCTGAGAGGCCAAGGATGGGGACAGGAGGGCCCTGGCACCACCACACAAGGGGCAGGAGTGCCTCTTCACACAGCACAGTGCCACTGGGCAGCCCCCAGCATGATAGCACCCATCCTTGGCGTGGGAAGAAGGGCACCTTTGTCAGTGCTGTGGCTCAGCATGGCAGGGGGAGGGGAAATGGCATCAATCCTCACTTTGTGCTGGCTCACACAAAGCCCCTCTATGGCAGCGGGAGCAGCTCAGCATGGAGAGCAGGCCCTTCCATCTCGAGAGCACAGGAGGCAGAAGGCACAGGGCAAGACTTGGTGCCGCACGGGCGCAGGGCCCACAGCAGCACCCCACTGCAGTGAGGGCCACACCACTGGACACCTGCCTCAGCCCATGCCCGCAGCCAGCAGGGAGTGATGGGCAGAACATCTGCCCAGAAAATAACCCTTTGGATCTCTGGGCAGTGCAGCCCATCCTGGTCCACAGCACATGGGCCGGGGCAGCAGAGCCCATGCCACTGCCACACAGGCAGGCTCTGCTGCACCTGGCCAGCTTCCTGCTGCACAGGTGGATCAAGGATGCATCTGAAACAGCCAAGAAGCAGCAGGAATGGGTCTGCACACTCGGATAAATGTTTTTGTGAACTCTGCCCAGGTCAGAGGGTAGCCTGGCTGGGCAATCACACAGAGGGTCAGCTGCATCGCGCTGCTCCCCCAGGGCACCTGCACTGTTTGGTTTCTTTTCTACCACACCTTTGAACTTAAAAATAAAAAAACAAACAGCGAAAGAACAGATTAAAAGGTTCTACAAATACTCCTATTAGACAGCTTGTTATTTCATTGAGGTTCTCTTCAAACAATGTGAGGCTGACCCACACTCCCACCTAACATCATGGTGGCCAAGAACGGCAACCCACTGACCAGGAGACAGCCTTGCCCCATCCCACGCTGAGCTGCGCTCTGTGAGCTTTGCCAAGGGGCCCTGCCACTTCACCCACTGCAGGGTTATTCTGGGAACAGCTCAAAACAATTAGGAGAACATTTTTCTCATTAGTCTGGAGCATGTTCCCAGGAGGTTGTTCTCAACTGCAGGGCGACATCCAGCTCCTAGCACATCCTAGCAGCAAAGGGAAGCGGATGTGAGCGCTGGGCAGGAAGAGGCTACAAAACACCATGGGAATGTTGAGACAAAACCAGCAGGGCATACGCCTCCATCAAGGAAAGTCACTGCACATCCTGCCGCCACTGGACCCAAGCAGCACACAGCAGAGAGGGCCACAATGGCTGCAGGACAAGACACAGAGAACAGGCTCTTGGCACACAGCTGCCATGCTGCTGGCTTTATCCCAAATGCTTCCCATCCCCTCGAGCCGGCCATGCCGCAGGGCAGGAGGCGCAGGGGTTCTGGGGATGCCTGGCTGTAGGAGGACTCTGGGACTCTGCCAGCCTCTGCCACAGCCTTCTTCCCTCTCCCACGGCCCTGCTTTATCTTCTTTGCCTCTGCATGCCCAGAGTCAGGGGGATTTCGGTGACCAGTGGCTCCATGTGGCACTCAGACCCGGCCAGACTCACAGAGCCCTAGAGGGCACCTCTGCAGGCACATGGCACCTACCCCATCCCAATCCACAAGGTCTCTGCTCCAGCCCAGCAGCGACAGCTCTGCTGGCTGCAGTGCACAGGGCAGGTAGCCGAGACCAGTGCCAGGATGTCCTGTTCTGCACCCTGAGCCTCGCACCTGTGGAGATGGCAAAGGCAGGGGCAGCTCAACATCCAGTGCAGGCTGTCTTGCAGCCCATGCCTGCAGTTGCACATACCTCCCTTCTCCCAGCACCCCAAGATGTCTTTTCACGTCCTTTTCACTCACTCTCACCCATTTTCTCGCTAGCTCATCTCCGCTTTTATCAGTTTATCCCAGCCATACTTTTCTGCTGGCTTCACTGTCCGTCTCCAGTATTCCACCAAGGTGACCGACCACACACACTGCTTAGCTTTGGCTAGGACACACATAAGGCAAAGGAACATGTTTCCAGAAATGAATGTATTACTGTGAGTCTGCAGAGCATTCTTCCCTCCTCTGTGTTCCTTTTCAACAAGTTAGGCAAGTCCACGAGCTGCTGGGTACGAGATCGGGTCAGACCTGACGATGCATGTGCTACAGAAGCATCGCACTGCCAGCAACTCAGGTCAAGTTCTTCAAGTTAAATAGTATGGGACTTGGAGAGAGAATGGTCTTATTGTGTCCTCCTTCAGTTGCAAGCCCTGCACTTGGACACTGACCTGCTCTTCCCACAGCCAGGAAAGTGTGAGCCAAGGCAAAACTGGAACAAAAATTATCAGCTACCTCACAGAGTTCCTGCCCACCATGGGAAATAATCCCATTGAACCAGAGCACAGTCGAGTTATCGCTCTGTTGTTTTGCAAAGGTGGTAGGCACGGCTGGCAAAACGTGGGCTGCTTAGAGGTTAACTCTGGCACCCTCCTCTGCATGCCAGTTCTCCCATCACATCCAGGAACAGGACTCAGCCCCGGCCAGTTTTCTATTCTTATTCATGGAATAGGACATAGTTTCAATCAGAAAATCAGGAGACTGAGGTGGGACATGGGGTCAGGGCCCTGGAAGGCTCCATCACAAGCAGGGAGGACTGCAGTTTCACATTTCCCCCTGGAGCAGAGCTATGTCTGGAATCACCCCCTGCTCCCAGGCTCCCATTTCCAGGCAGCTGCCCCGCATCAGCTGCAACATCTCTGCAGTTTAAGACCAAATGGGATGGAAACAAGAACTTAAGTCACAGAACGAGCAAAATTGAGATCCTGTACTTCTTCACTGCAGTTCTAACTATGGACGTGCATTTCAGTGTCTCATTTCAAACCGGAATAGGTTTCCATGCACAGATGACCTTGCACCAGGACAGCAAAACGTAAAAGACATTCAGTTCGCTATTTCTATCTTGGCACCTGCAGGAACCCTTGTATCAGGGATTCAGTTTGCCAGAGCAGCAGGCATAATGGAGTGGAGCGTTGGGTGTTTTATTTCATGCCTCCAGAAGCTCAAACTAAGCCTTCTGCCCAGTGTGCCAAGAAAATCTAGCGGGTAAGGCCATCTCAGCTAAAAATTCTAGGGCTGACACTGCCGACCTGCCACACGATGCACGAATTCCACTGAGGCGTGCGGCAGCACATTCCCACTCATGGAAAATAAAACACAAGTTGGAGAAACTCAAGCATCACCCAACCAGCCAGACGCCCACCAGAGCCAAAGGGCTGCGCGTGCACTGCCATGACCGGGCTGTGAACGCCCCAGCTCAGAGACAGCAGGGAGAGCACTGAAGCTTGGGGGATCTTTGAGAACCTCTCCAGAAACACCAGTGGACACTCAGTGCCACCATCCAGCGCTGCACGGAGAGAGCCCAGAGTATCGCCTCCTGAGGGGCACAATCCGGGAACCGTGCAAGCAAACCCACGCTGAGAACGCTTACAACAAAACCCACGCGAAAAACCGGGATTTTAACAAAACCCAAAATAACGATTTTCCCTGCCCGGCCATAGCGGGCCCCCGAGCGGGGTGGGGGGGCACCAGCCAACCAAGCCGGCTGTGCCTGCACCTGAGCGCGGCCCCGCCGAGACCCGAGTGGGCTGGGGGAGGGGGGGCTAGGGGACAGCGGGGAGCAGCGGGGAAAGGGGAGCAGCGGGGAAGGGGGGCTGGGGGGAGCAGGGAGCTGGGGACAGTGGAGAAAGGGAACAGCGGGGAAAGGGGAGCAGCGGGGAAGGGGGGCTGGGGGCAGCAGGGAGCTGGGGACAGTGGAGAAAGGGAACAGCGGGGCTGGGGGCAACAGTGGGCTGGGGTGGGGGGCGGCTCGGCGACAGCAGGGCCAGGGAGCAGCGGGGGCTGCGACGACGCCTTCCACCCCCACCCCCCCGGGTCCCCCCTCCCGAGCCGGCCCTGCTGCCCTCTCCCCCCCTCAGCCGCGCTCCCCGGCCCGGGGGCTCCACGGCAGCACCCGGGGCCGCCCCGAGCGGGCAGGGGTCCCGGCCCGAGCGCAGCACGGAGGCTCCGGGCCCCGCTCTCCCCTCACCCCCCCGGCCCCGCACACTCAACTGTTGGCGCGGGCGGGCGGCGGCTCCCCCGGCGCAGGCAGAAGCAGCTCCTCATGGCCCGGCGGGCGGGGCAGGGAGCGGCCTGCAGGCCCCGCAGCCTCCCTGCGCCGCGGCCGCGCGCGCCGGGCCCCCCCGCGCCCCCCGCGCCGTGCAGGGCCCGCACCACTCACCGCCCGCACCGCCGCCTGCACGGCCCGACCCCGCCCCGGGGACACCGCGGCCCCCGGCCCGCAGTGCCCTCCGCCCCCCACCCTCAGCCCTGGCCCCACCTCGGTGCCTCCGCTCGGCGCCCCCGCACCCCCGCGCACGGCCCGCACGCACGGCCTGGCCCCACCCCGGGGGCTCCGCGCTCCCCGCACAGCCCGCAGCGCCCCCCCGCCCCACGGACGCTGCGCCCCCTGCACCACAGCGCCCTCCTCCCCGCATCCCCGGCCCCGCAGCGCCCCCCGCACCCCCAGGGTCTCTGCCCCGCAGCGCCCCCCGACCCGCGTCCCGCGGCGCTCCTCGCGCTTCACCCCCAAGGACTCCACGCTCCTCGCAACCCCCGCCCCGCAGCGCCCTCTGCACCCAGGGAGCTTCGGGAGCCACCCTGGCTCGAGTGAGACAGCGATGCCCTCTCACCACGGCCTGAAATGCAGCAAACGCGGCCCAGGTAGGGCAAGGTTCACCGGGCTGGTTGCGTGACCAGGACCCCTCGAGCTGAGGTTCCGCGGGCTCTGGTGCTGTTCGGTATTACCTCACAGCAGTGATGAAATTGAGAACGCACTTGTTACATCACCAGGTGATGCAAATCATAGCAAAGCCTGGAGGAGCAGCAGGGCCTGCAGATGTAATCAGAGGGAATAACCTGCAGCTGCCCTGCACCCAGCTTTGGGCACCCCACCTGGGGGAAGGTGATCACAGGTAACACGGAGAGCGGCGAGGTTGGTGCAAGGGTTGATATCAAAGGCCTTTGATGCAAGAGTGAAGGAGTCGGAGCTGCTGATCTAAACAAAAAGAAAGGAGTGGAGAATTAAATGAAGTAGGGAAGCAGGCATGTTGGTTGGTAGGGGAAGGCAAGAGGGAGGCAGCAGCCTGTTCTCCCATCGTTTGTGGCTGGACTAAGACGTGATGGGTGTGAAGCAGCAAGAGATTCTGCACAGGTATGTAAAAAACCTCAACAACAGCAAAGAGAGGGGCAAATTGGAGAGATATCGCTGTTGAAAGCTCTCCTAAAAGCATTTACCGGCCACTACTCAGCCATCCCCTTGGGGCAGGGACCAGGCGGGATGGTCTCCCGGGTCCTTTTTAGAGCTCGTTTTCTCTGACCGTTTTCTATATGCTGCCTGCTTGGAGCTACGGTTTCCTTTGTGCTTTGTGCTTTCCTTTGTGGCCCCTGTGACTTGTAAGCGGAGAAAGACCTCACTCGGGTGATATCACCTAAATTTTCTCCTACTTCTCCTTGTTCGTCCTGACCAAATCAGGTACCATCTGAAGGGCTGGCACGTTTCATGGATGGCCCATCTATGTTGTTAGAGGACGAGTCCTTCTCTGGTACTCTGCCTTTAACTAAGCCTCTAATTCCCAAATGGTACTGATTTTTTTCCCCTCTCCCATTTCCATTTTGCTCCGATTTTGTCATATTTTGGAGCTCTGTTCACCCTGTTTTTTTCCCACCTGGATGACCATTTGCTTCTTCCATCCTATTTGGACTCTATGTAGATGCCTTTAGTCAGGCTGAACTGAGCAGGAGTGGTTGAGCAAACACCCCTTCTCTTTCCTTCCATGGGTGTCTCCAGGCTCTTTTTGCACCAGTCTGCCTCTCTGTGAGGTGGTGGGAGCTCATCTGACCAAGAGCGTCCCACAGGACCAGCTGGGTGCAACTTCAAGAACCGGAGTAGTTCTTGGGATCCTTAGGATTATTCCAGCTCTTTGCTCCTCATCCCAGTGTGGTCAGACTTACTACCAAGAGAAACACTGCAAGCTTTGATTAGTTAGTGTTCAAGATGCTTCTCTGGAAAGCAACTTACAGTTTAGTGGTTTTGTATTCCTGTCCAAAAAGCAAACAGTGTTCAGCAACAGCAGAATCCAGGAGTTCTGCATTCTCCTGAATACAGCCCTCAACTGGGAGCAAACCTTCCTCTGGTTCTGGCTAGTGCTTACCCAGTAAAGCACGTTAGACTGGTCCTTGGTGAACCATGGTAATAACTGGGTATTCTTAGCTATGGCTCTGTTCCCTCACTGTACAGCCAAGGCTTTCTGGCTCTGACCACATACAGCCCTGAGAGCTGGTGATGGCTTCTGGGCCCAAAGATTAAAAAAATATATATATATTTTGAGCAAGAAGGAATACAATGTTGGGGTTTTTTTGATTCGGAGAGTAATTTAGAGAGAAGGAAAGATGATGCCTGGTGGAAATGAGAAATATATGTCCCATACATAATATATGCCCCAAATGCCCTATTACAAATACAACAAGATTTCCTGAACTGGAGAAGTTGTTACACATTACAGTGCACTAATGCTCCCCCATGGAGATGCTGATACTGAGAGAGTCTTTAGTGTAATAATATTAAAAATCCTAGAGTTTCAATAAGATCCTCCCTGCTACCACGGCAGTAGGAAATGAATTGATTCCAAAGGAAGGCTCTAATTGCTGCTTAGAATCCACAAAATATTCAAAGATACACTGCAAACATATATCCCATTGTGTCTGTGGCATGATCCACAATAACATTTTCTCCAAAGAGACAGTCGCTTTCCAGCACAGTTGCAGCAGCTTTGCCCCAGGAGGAGCTGCCCAAAGAGAGCACCGTGCTACCCAGGGAGCGAATGCCTCTGCCATGGCTCGACAGGCCTGCACAGCACCGAGCCTGCTCTCAGCCCTTCTGCCGATGGAGACCCTTAAACCCTGGCAGAGGTTTGAGGCTGGGAAAGACACCATTGTGCACTTTCACAGAGCATAAGCACAGGCTGAATCAGCAAGTACTTGCACACTCAGGTACAGGAATAACTCTACTGGCCTTGGGACTGGAGTTGGTTAATCTACCAGGGTAAAGTTACTCAAAAGCACAAGTATTTGCAAGTATAATATTTTCACCCGAATATCTTACATAAATCTTTTTCAAAATGCATTTATTTACTTCTGTTTATTCAGAGTGTGTCTTTTCTCATGAGTCCTGCAGTCATGTACATGCTGTCCAGTTCATTCCAGTGTCTTGTGTTCAGGATGCTGAATAGGAGGAATTTAAGTCAGTCTTGGCTATGATGCTGGAGCTGTGGCTGAACAAACAGGCCTCACTCCTCCTTGAGTGGATGGACGCCAACTGTTGCATCCTCCAAAACATTGTTCCCAATAAATGTGCGTGTTGGCTGGGTTTGTTAGCCATGCACTGCTTGCTGTGTTTGTGTTTCCCCACTCTGTTCGCCCGCAACAGCAGCACGGCTCTGCCGGAAGGATGTGCTGCTGCCAGGACAGGAATGTGCAGCCTTGGAGGCTGATGCAGGAGGTACTGGCCCAGCTCGACTTCACATACAACATTCCTCACTTCCAAGAGGGAGCAGAAATTCCTGGCAACTACTGGTCAGGCTTCCCCATCAAAAAAGGTCCTTGTTTGCAGGGGGAAACACCACGAAAGACTGTAAAGGATCCTGTATCCTCATCCTGACTGTAAGCTTGAGACTTTGCTTAAAATCCTTTATGCTGCAAGAATTCATCTCTCTGTAGCCACATTTAGCACAGCAGTGAAATACTGCTGCATGTACCAGTTTTTCATGCCTGCTTTAGAGAAAAATCAGCCCAGAGTTCAGCTTCATGCTGGAATGGCTGCATTTGAGGCTCAGCTGTTGCTTGAGTTTAAGTTTTCTTGGTGGTGGGTTTAGCCTGCTGCCTCCAACTTAATACACTAAACATCTCCTACAACTACAACTTCCCTTTTATAATTCCATTTTAAATCCTGGTTATTCTAAAAGGTCATTATATCTCCTGTGCATGTTTTAATTCAGGCATCTCTAAGTGGGGAGGGTATGGCTGGCTGTACACATCCAGCCCCAGTCACCAGTGCACCCTGAAGGACAGCAGGGAGAATGCGGAAAGGCACAGCTGCAGCCCAAGTCTGCCCTGAGGAGGCTCTGGGTGCTTTGGTCTCTAAGGATGCCCAGACAGGGCTGGCCAGGAGCCCTGAAAGCTATTGAACCTCTGTCCTTCTCTCAGCAATACCCTGAGCCTGGGACAGAAGATCGATAACACTAGAGCTAAACCTCCACTTTGACAGCAGTGGCCAGCAAGCCCCTGTGAAAGTTTTTAAAAAGCTGCACACTATGCAGTAGGCACCTGCTTTAACCTGGGAGGCGTGGGGGTTGGTGTTAATAAAGAGATCCCAAAACATTTCAGGTAGCAACATGATGCAGGGATATTTCAGGAGTTCACGGTAGTCAAAAAACCCCAGACCGCCCTCCAGGTTTCACAGCATTTTTTGCATTTCATTTTACTTTGAGTTTAATTTTTTTGTTCTTGTTCAACAGGGCTGGGTAATATTTCGTGCAGAGAAAATAGCTCAATATTTTACTACTGCAGCCCTCATTCTCGGCTGCCCGTTTGATGCACATCAGTGCATGTTCTCGCTGTCAGGCCAGGCTGCAGCCCAAGCAGAGCTCCTCACCAGCCGGCCAAGGCACACCACAACCATGCAGATACTTTGCTGAGAGTCCAGCAGCCCTTGCCTCTGAGCTGCACTTTTGGTTCCCTGCTACATCTGCACCAACACTTCCTCCTGTCCTTTTCAGTTTGGTCTGGCCATGACACCGAGGAAGCTTGCGACTTCAGCCAAGGTTAAAAGACACTATTTCTGAATTTAAGCTGAAGAGTGAAACACAGCATGACCACGTCTTTGGGTTTGGGGCAAGGATCATAAAATCCAAGTGGCACCCTAGAGGTTCAAGCCCCTGGCTGGCAGTGCAGCTCCCAGGACTGCCCGCTGCAGCCTCTCCCAGCCATAGCCCCACCTTACCCTGTGAGACCCCGGCATGGTGGAGGGAAGGGCTTTTAGAAGTGCCAAGTGTCTGCATGGTATGGGGCTTGCAGACGCCTTCAGCCAGTGCAGAACTGCAGCACATGCAGGGCTCTTCAAAGCATAAAGTAGCAGTGCTTGGCCCGCTATTTATATATTACAGATCATAATATTTAAGTGGCTCGGCTATAACCCTGTAACTAGTTTTCCTTGACAGGATGAGTATTGCTCAGCGCATACTAACAGCTGTCTGTAACACACGTTTATGCATTGCTCAAATTTCCCAGCAGTGGCAACCCCTGTATCGAGGCTTCTGCGCTGCTCCCTGGCCCCTGCACTGGCAAGTGCCACCTGTCCTCCTTCTGCCACCAAGGGTGATGTTGGATGTGGCTGCACTGCAGGGCAAGCCTGGGCTGGTGGGTGCTGGGAGGAGCATGCGGCAAGGTCCCTCCTGCCAGGTGCTGAGCACATTTAGGCAGAGCCCCCAGGGAGGGCTCACCCCACCACAATGTCAGCATGGACAATCAACTGTCCTGCTTGCCGAGTGATGTGTCCTCATTAGTGTTTCTGTTCCAAGCTCTGTTCTACCTGGTGGACAAGGTGCCAGAGCACCACCTCAGACCTCAAGGGTGGGAAGACCTCCCGGAGAATGGGAATAGCTCTGTCCATCATGCTTGTGTTGCCGCTCCTTCCACAGCTATTGCTGAGTCCTGACAAGATGCAGCATCACATGCAGGAGCCTGCATACAAGAGGAGAATGCTGTGTTCAGTGTTATCAGCTCCTCACTTGGCCCCACGTCAGCAAAGCGCTAAACCCAAGTGTTCGGCCTCAAGCATGTGCCTAACCAGCTCCTGGATTAGAGGAGTGATGGGGTCAGTGACTCAATGGCAGCCCCAAAGGGAAGACCTGCGGGTCTGCTTGTTGTAGTCAAACAGCCCCAACAGGAGCGTCAAAACCACCTCCACTTCCCTGCTTTGGCAGGCTCTGGCACGAAGGGCAGGATTCTGCCATGGGGCACACACCGCCGTGGGGCTGGGTGCACATGGATGATGCCTGCTCCCTCGCTGCAGGTGAATGTGTTCAGAGCCTGGTGGACATGGGGCAGAGGCAAGCAGGATCCTGGGCTGCCAGCTCTGACTCCTCTCTAACAATGGGATCATCAGCCACCCCAAACATTTGCTTGGAGGCAGAGGAGGCACTTTTCCCCTTGCACAGGTCAGTGTCCTGCTGGCCCCTACAAGTGCGTTGCCAGGACCTTGCATGTGAACCAGCTGTGGCTGGGAGCCAACTTCCTCCACTCCCACCACACACATGCTTAGGAAAATATTGTTCGCAAGCGTATTCACCACCTGGAGCATCACACTCACAGGGCACAACAGAGCAGTGCCTGGAAAAGTACCAAAATAGCCTTTGTGGAAAATTGCTGTGAGCTTCTGTTCCAGGGATCCACTCTAGAAGAGATAAAATGATCTGCAAAAGGCACTATTTCTTGATTTATTTTCCTGCTTACTTTCCTGTCCTGTATTACTGTCCTGTCCTTATTTGTAACTAAATAGCACCAATGCTGTAAATGTAAGCCCTCACATTTGTATTATAGACCCCATTTCACTTACGACGTACAGAACACCACTGCCTGCAATATCACACAGCACCCAGTGACACTCTGGCCAGGACAGGCATTCAGCCCATCAGAAAGTTCAAGGCATTCCTCATCTGGGGAGATGGCCCAGGAGGAGGGACTTTCAGCAGTCCCTTCCCCATGACAGGGAAACCAGGTCTCAGAGCAACCTGTGAGCTGCCTGGGTCACAGGGAGCTGCTGGCAGGTGTGTACAGGGGGCTGGCCCTGCTTAATGGCACGAGGCTGAAATCTGGATTTGTGAGCCTGGCTTCAAGGCCCCACAGCCAGGAGGACCAGCCCTATTTGCTCTGCAGAGACACCCAGGACTGAGGGACAGCAGATATTCCACCCAAAAAGACGGCAAAAAAACTCCATGTGGCTTAATTACCAAGGAGAGCCACACACCCAGCTTCTTAGATGATGAATAATAGCCACAGCGAGATGGAAGCCTTTGCTTGAATAATTTTGAATGATGAACACATTTTGGGAAATAATGTTTACTTTGCAGCCCTCCTCTGTTGAAATGCTGCTGCTTGCCTTGCTTTCTCACTTGAGATGGGCAGCATCCCACAGTGCTGCCTCACCAGTGCTGCCCCCATACCCTGCTTTGCCAAGGCCTTCCCCACAATATATGCAGGGAAAATCCATGCATGGTGGCTATTGGGGCTGTGAAGTTGCATCCCAGGAAGACTCTGGAGCAAACGGCATTCAGGTGACCGAGTGTTTGCATGAAGGAATGCCTGTAAGTTAATAGGTGACCCGTCAGCGGGCAGCGCGGGGAAGTTGGTCATGGTTCAGCTGCCTTTGCAAGGCTTTTTCTAGGTCAGCCCCTTCTCCATTTAGCAGAAACCCCAAAATACAGCTCTGATGTCCAGAATCCCTAAAGCAGGGCCACAGCCAGCACCCTTCACTGCTCTCACACCCAAGAGATTATTCACATATTGGTTAAACTGCTGTAGCCAGAGAATCAATGTTCCCAGCTGCAGCCCCAAAGCATCACCCCTGCCCTGCTTCCCGCCAGTGCCAGGTAACACCAAGGGCCCCATGCCCTCTGGCAAAGGATGGCAGTTCCATCCGCCACAATTCCCAGGCCAGCTGGCAGCATTACACACTGCTGCTCGGCTTCTTGGCTACTGCAGCTTGTGCGTATTAGCACCCCAGTGAGTTTCCCATCCGTCTCACAGGACTCAGAGTGGATAACGATGCCAAAATCGGTCATAACTGGACAATTACAGCATCACTGGGAGACTGGAAAAACTACGATCCAAATGCCCTTAATGAAGGGCCAGCAGGAGCAGCAAGAGCCTGCCCAGCCTGGTCTGGCTGTCCCCACACACTATGTCACTGCCCCAAGGGCATCACAGCACCCTCGGGTAAAGACAGGATCTGGCCAGAGGAGGCTCAAGACCAGAAATGGGGGGACGAGCTCAGAAGTGGGGTGTCTATGGAAAAACCTAACCCCACCATGGCCAGTGGTTGGAGCAGAAGCCCTGACTCTGCTGAGTTTTTGTTCCACAATTACAGGCCTACAGTTCTCTCAAAGCATAGCCCAGGAGTGGAGCCGCTTCTGAGGCAGGACCGCTCCCCTGCTGCTAAAACCATCAATTCCTCCTAACTGAAGGGAGGTTCTGCACAGAGAAAGGCTTTTCTTTCAGGGTATGCAATGTGCCTCAACAACGCGATAATGAGCTGACATTAGAAAGAGAAGAGCTCTTCCAGCTCCTTTCTAGCCAGAGGATGCTTGTGCCAAGCGTAGCTTTCATATGGAAAGTGGTGCATTTTCACAATGTAAATATTTTAAGAACTGTGTTTTATAAGAGAGAAAAAACCCTCACATGAGTTTAGCAGGAAATCCCATCACAGAGCTTCTTCTTTTGCTGTCAAAGGCCTTGCTGCAGGACACTCTGCTCCCTCCTCCCTGGGGTAATCCTGCTATTTACTGCAGGAACAGCTCTGGTATTTCATTTCTTGGCTGTTCTGCTTCTCCAGTGGGTGCCACCCTGCCCTCCGAGGAGGGGAGGGATGGGTGGATCATCCTGGCGCTGTGCCAGCCTGGGTGCCCACAACAGGCATCCACAGGCACCCACAGGCTTCTCCCAGGCTCAGCTGGTTGGGAAGCAGTCCCTGTGCCCAGGACAGTGGCAACTCCGCAAGGGCTCATGCACACACGGGCAAGCGCAGGGACAGTCGGAGGTGCTGGGGCTCTGCTGAGGCAACAGGGCTGGGAGCCCACGCACCAGGAGCCCCTCGGTACTGGAGCGAGGAGAGCAGGGCTGGGCACACAGCCATGGCCAGAGTCAGTGCCTATGCAGAGCACCCGGCACGCCCATGGGACGAGGCTGCTCTGGGGTCAAGCTGGGAAGCTGACCCACGGGCCAGGCCCAACAGCTGCCGGGCATGTCCATGGGGCAAGGCCTGATCAAAGCCATCCCGAGGGAGCCAAGGCTGCTGGGCAGGGCCTGGACCCGCAGGGGCTCTGGGGACAAACCTGAGCCTCCCACAGTAGAGCACAGGCAGGGCCAGAGCTGAGCTTAAATGGGCTGCTGGGCCCATGGGCAGAGGCCGGGCACAGCCATCAGGGCAATCAGTGCATCAGCTCCACAGGGAAATGCTGCCATCTCCCATGGGTGTGATGAGCTGTGCCCGTTCTCAGCAGGATGGAGGCTGTCAGGTGTGGCTGTGAGAGCCCACCGAGGGAGTCCAGGACACAGCACTCTCCAGTTGACACGGAGACTGGAGACTCTGTCTGTAAAAACCATCTAAACTAATCAGAGACAAAACCTTGTGAAGTCCTCGGGGCGTCTGGCCAATGGGAATCCTGCTGCACTGCAGTGGTGCCAGTCAGGTCTGGGCAGCAACTGGAGGAGAGAACCTGGGTGTCTGCAAGCCTGCACCAGCGCTCTTGTGCCAGGGCAGGGGCTGCCCAAGCACACACAACCCCCGGATTTAACAAAAGATGAGACTGTGCCTCACATCCCAGTGCTCGGTGGGCAGCTCAAGTACCTGGACAGCAGGAAAAAGGGCTGAGAAATGCCTCATCCTATCCCAGCATGTGTGTTGCTGTTTTCATCTTAAGAGTGACAGTAAAACAGCATCCATATTACGGTGACATTAGCAGAATAGCTGCCACAGGGCTGCTTCCTGCTTTATGCCTTTCAGGCAGAGGCCAGCAGCAACAGATCAAAAACTGTTCTTATGTCGCTTCAGTGCTGCGCCGGCTCAATGAGCCAACAAACCCTGCAGTGTCGGCGTGCGTCCTGCTAGCGCTGCTTAGTACTCAGAGCAGTAAATTATTGACAGGATGCTGCTTGAGAACCTGCGGCACTCCTGACCCAGATACTCGTCACTAAACCTGGAAGACAGAAGTCTCCAAAATGTCAAATTTGCTGAAATATTCACATTATAAATACAGATGGTATAAAATCTCCAGTGAGGTTACAGCCTGCATATTTACTTATGTCAGCTTCGCTACCGAAAGTGAGTCACGGCCACTTTATTAAATTCACACGCAATAGCTTGGAAGGAAACTCGGGATGCTGAATGGGCTGTAGGTGACACAAGCTCCTTGCATACATTACTGGTTCCAAGAAAAAATCCCCACTCTGACAGAATATTAACTCCACTTTCTCCACTGCCCTGCCGGAAGCAAGTCAAAGCTGCAGCATTATTTCCACAACAGAAGGTGCAACAAGCAAATGGGCATAAATCCTGAATAATGGATCCAGCAATGTCAGGGATGAGCCTCTCCCACTCATGGGGAATGCAAAATCCTGGAGAAGGCAGGTGCTCCTGGCCCAGCCAGGCAGGGTCCCTGGTCAAGGTGAGCTCTGGGAGCAGCACACATCCTTGCTGCTGACTGAGTATTTGCGCAGGAGAAACAGTGGACCAAACCCAGATCTGTTGCAGGGATATGGAGCTGGGCCAGTCCCAGTTAGCAAAGGAGTTAGAACTGGAGTCACAGGACCAAACTCCCTGTTCCTACAGGCAGAACTGCCTTTGGAGCCTGCCCCATAGTGACTTAATCCTTTTTAAGGACTCCATAGCTTGGCCATAGCAAGGATAGATGTGCACAGCCTGGTGCATGCTGTGCAGGGGCTCATGCCTTCCCACCCTGGGCCAGTCCATGGCCAGCAGTAGCATCTGTGATGGCATGTTCCCCCCTCCCCCAGCCTGATTTTTTGCCCGTAAATCCTGGTCCAGCAATAACCACCAGCACTGACCATGATGACTGGTGATGGTTGTGATGGGGAGGGGCTCTTTGTCAGGGAGTGCAGGGATAGGGCAAGGGGAAGAGTTTTCAGCTGAAAGAGGGGAGATTGAGATAAGATCTTTGGAAGAAATGTTTTCCTTTGAGGGTAGGGATTTGCTGGCACAGGTTGCCTGGAGAAGTGGTGGCTGCCCCATCCCTGTAGCTGTTCCAGGCCAGGCTGGATGGGGCTTTGAGCTCCCTGATCCAGTGGGAGGTGCCCCTGCCCATGGCAGGTGTGGGACTGGATGGCTTCAAAGAGCTCAATCCATTCTATGATCTTTTCTGAAACCCATGACTCAATGGGAGGGTCTCCCTGACTGTTTTGTCTGGCCCTGTCCTCTGTGCAGTAAATAATCAAGTGTCCCTTACCATTGAACCTTGTAATTCAGCCACATTTATTATCAAACTCTGTTAAAACTCTGCTTTACATCAATAAACATATTGCTGCTTCTCTCTTAAAGGTGCAGTGAATCCCCCATGTCTCTATCTACAGCAGCACCACAATGCTCTTTACAGCTGCCTAAAAGGTTGTAGTGAGGTGGTTGCTGGTCTCTTCAACCAAGCAACAAGTGATAGGACAAGAGGAAACGGCCTCAAGTTGTGCCAGGGGAGGTTCAGTTTGGATATTAGAAAATATTTCTTTATTGATAGAATGGTGAAGCACTGGCACAGGCTGCCCAGGGCAGTGGTAGAGTCCCCATCCCTGGAGTGGCTCAAAAACCATGTAGATACTGTGCTTCAGGACATGGTCTAGTAGGCACGGTGGTGTTGTGTTGACAGTTGGACTTGATGATCTCAGAGATCTTTTCCAGCCTTACTGATCCTATGATTCTATGGTGCTGTCCACACTCACTCAAGAAAAAGACAAGTTCATTCCCCCTGCCACCACGGGGAGCTGAAAGAGTCGCCATGTCCCAGGAGACAGCTTTGATCGTAACAATGATGAGCAGCAAACTGGAGCCTGCTCCTAACAAATGGGTTTTTGGGTGAAACAAGGGTGGTGGGAAGGTGTTAGTAGAGGGTGCATGCGCCTACCGAGAGGGACCTCCTTGCACGTGGGCTGTCCCAGTGTTCATGACAGTAAACGCAACAATCCATGTGCAGAAATGCGCATGGATGCTCTGCACACTTAGGACCCCACAGTGGGCATGGCTTTCGTGCAAGGAGCCTGCGAGTGGAGGGCACAAACCGAAGCGCTCCAGCTGCCTGTGCCTTGCTGCCCTTGTGCAGTTGTCTGCCAGTTGTGTGTACCGATTGCTATGAATGCCACCATCTGGTGTGCCACGTGGACATCATAATCTTTTCTTAATTACATTAGCAGTGCAATCAGTTACTGCATTACAAGGCCGGCGATGAGCTTTTAAATCTTGGTGGAAATCATAAATAATTGCACTAAGTACCAGGCGCCAGATGTGAGTGCCAACTTCAGTTGCTCTAGATAAATAGTAACCTTACAACAGTGTTAGATAACGGTCCAGCCACTGCTTTTCATGGCGTAACAGTGGCTGCACTCCCATTTTTTCCAGGCAGGCTCTATCCCCAGTGGCAGATTTAGGAAAAAAACCCCACAAACCACAAGCAGGATTTTTCAAAACATTAAAAATAACAGTAACATGGAAGAAAAATTTGTTCCAGTTTAACACAGTGGAGTGGGTGAGTTCCAAGCAGCCCCCCCTTGCTGTGAGCCCCTTTTGCCACTGCTGAGGTGGGGTGGGGGTCAGCCAAAATACAGCAGAGCAGAGGGGTGGACACCTGGTCATACTGACATGGCAATGGGGCTTCCTCCCTGGCAGCTGCCATGGTGGGAATGGCCCTGCTGGATGATCCTGGGATGAGATGAGCTGGCCATGAGGCAAGGATGTTCATTCTCACCCCTGGACTGGCTGTGCTGGGGATGTGCACCAAAAACTCTTCTTGTTTTGGGAAAATTGGGGATTTTTATTTTTTTTTTTTTTTCAAAAAAGAATGTTTGAATCACTGTGAAACTTTTTTTTTCCCGATTTGTTTGGAGTCAGGAAATTTACTGAGTTGATCCTGTCCATAACTAACATACAACCCGGAGGAAGAGCCATGCAGGCCGAAGAGCCACACATGATCCCATGCATCCCAAACGGGCTGCCATCCCCGCAGCTGTCCCACTCCCAGGGAAGCACATGGATGTCTGCTGGGAATGGGTGCTGAGGCTGGCTTTGCTGTGGCAATCTGTGTGCCCATCGCCAGATGGACACTGCAGCTCTATCACCAGGCAGTTAGAAGGAATCAGCTCCTTGCCAGGGCCTTTGGGATTCCCAAGCTGTGAGTGCAGCTGTGTTTATCTGTCAGAACCCTCTAGTGCCTGGTACAACCCCAGGGAGCTGCCATCTCCCTACATGTGCCCAGCTCTCTGCCCGTCCTGCTTGCAGTGCAGCCCTCGGCTGCATTTTTACCATTTCTCAGAGAGGGCAGAAAGCGGCATGGCTGTAAGGGTGCTGTAGGTGGGACAGGGGTGGGGCGGGATGCTCACCCTCCCACTGCATCCCAGAGGCTGCAGGCAGTTGCCGTCCCACAGGCCCCAGAGAGAGAGCGCCCAGCGACACTTCGGGATGCATCCTGATGGAGAACTGGAGCCGATACCCTTGCGGTGTTTAAATAAGCAAAGTTTTTGTGCAAAGCAGAGGTTAATGTACTTTATTGTTCAATGTCATGTTTATAGTGGATTGTTGGAGCAAAAAAATGTGATTAATTGCCCAGAAACCCACGGATCTACAATTATTTGGTTGTTGTGAACAAATAAAGGGCTACAGTATTCATCATATTCAAATGAGGCAGTAAAATAAATGATGGCATGCCGTTCATGAACAAAACCTAGCCGTGTTCCCTCACAATCTGAAAATGTACTCGAAAAATTGTAAATGAGATACAGCCATTGTTGAGGGCTCACTGGTGATTTGTCTTTGTGTAATGTTTTGCAGTGCTGACCCATCACTTGCCTGTTTTAATTTATATCACAATATGCACCTTCATTATGCACTTTATGAAAACGAAGTGCCAATTTGTAATAAAGACTTGTTTTCAATGAAATCTCCTCTTTTTGGTAGGTGTTCTGCTTTTCATTAGCACCCATTTCACCAGGCCTAGTTAAAGAGCACAGGTACTGACTAAATATGTCCGATCATTCATCATAATTTTGCTTTCCACTTTGTCACAGCTTGGGTATTTAAGGAAGATAGATGATACAAGATGTTGTCTCCTTTTCAGACTCTTTATGCTCTGGTAAGTGTATCCGATGCAGAATTATTTTGCCACTTTATTATTTTCTAGTGTTTGTCACAGCCTGCGCTGCCTCTTGCCGCTGGTGCTGGGTGTCACTCAGCGCCGTTTTGCCGGCCGCCACAGGGCTTGGGGCAGCGCTGTCTCCTCTCTGTTGGCAGCTCCGTGCAGAGCTCAGCCCAGCACTGTGCTGCTGCTGCTGCTGCCTGGCCATGGCCAAAGCCAAAATGTTGGTGCCCATTCCCTGGGGACCTGTTTCTCACCTCGGGCAGCCACATGTGGGTGGCACCAATGCCCTCAGGCAGCTCTGCCTGAAAATGGTGTTTCATGGTGTGGCAGTCTGCCTGCCCATCCCTGCCTCATCTCCATCCCATGGACATCACATCCTTTTGCTGCCCAGCATCAAGTTCATCCCATGTCCTGCCCCAGGTACCTTTCACTGTCCAATGAGCCTTCATCACTTTGTCCATTTCCGGTCTGACCCTGAGCCACCCCAGCGTTGGCAGGTGATGGGATTGCTCTCCTGCCTCTCTCTCCAAGGGTGGGCATGGGTGCCAGGTGCTGTGGTTTGTCGTTTGTGCTTGGCAGGGCCTGGGAGATGTCAGGCTGAGGATGCTTGGGGTGTCAACATGGAGGGCAGCCACTGTGCTGGCACTCAGGCTGCTTCCTCATGCTGGGCAATGCCACGCTGGCTACAGGCACGATGTGGCCCTAATCCAGCTGTAGGCACTGCCATAAGTAGCTGAGGCCAGGCCATCTCTTTCACGAGGGGAGGCTCTTGGCAATTACTGGCAAGGCTTCCCCATAATGTTGCTTTGTGACAGCTGAGCATCAACAAGGAATTTAAGGGCACTCCATGACCCTCTGACCACGCATGCCTTTATGTGCAGAGAGCTGTACCATGTCTCAGATTTGGCTTCTTTGTCCCTTTGCATCGCTGGCACCTTGGTTCACATTGCAAGAGCAGCACATCTCATGGCTGCATGTACATTGTAAAAAGGGCTAGGGAGAACTGGTGAGCCAAGGTCCCTTAGGCAAGAGCTCTCCTCAGGATCTGCTCTTGGCGAGCACCTAAATCCCACACCTTCCTTAGAGGTCTCCAGCACTTAAGAGAGTAGCTGATTCTGCTTGCTGCTCCTTGGTGGATGATAACCACAAAGCTGGGAGAGCAAGCTTGTCTCTGGGCTACTAAACGTGGAGCACCAGAAGCAGATCAGTGCCCCTGACTCCAGCGCCAGGCACTGCTGCACTCACAGCAGCCTGTGCTGACAGAGTGCCACAGCTGCCCGCCCGCACCCTGCGCCAGCCTGCGAGCAGTCATCCAGAGCAGGAGCGCTAACGAGCTAACAAATGTCTCACAGGTTTTGATAATGAGCAGCAGGCCCAAGCCAAAGCCCCACTCCCCCTGCTCACACCTCTCCTGGACTCCAGCCTGCACGGATGCCGCAGTGCATTCCCTGCCTGTGTGCTCAGACAGGGTGCACCCTGGCATGGCGTGCTCCAAAAGCTCTCCCATCCTCTCAGACCGAGAAAAGCTTTTGGCCTCAGCTGCTTTGCAGTGTGTTGTGCATAGCAGGAGCCTGGGAGGACAGCGGCTGCGAACGTAGCTCACCAGCAGGGCTGGCTCTCCCCCCGGCTGGCACGCAGTGGCAGCGGCACAGATGTGCGAGCACAGATAGAGCTGGGGAGCAGAGGTGCCAGGAGGCTGGTGGTCGTGCCAGGGCTCATTGTGCTGCTGCCGCAGCAGCCCAGGACGTGTCACTGGTAACCAGCTGCAGCCTGCTCAGGGCAGCCGCACTTGCTCTTCACAGCACAGTCCCAGCGGCAGCACGTGGCTCAGGCGGCTTTGTGTTCCTAATCTGCTTGTTGCCACATTCCTCTCTTTGGTCCTTCCCAGCTTCTGCTTCCCTGGCACATGTGCACAGGCTCAGCAGGACTCGTGATGTAGCACCAGGTATTTTCACCCATTCTGGCTACCACTGCAGCCTTTGTGTTCCAGGCACCCTGACTTTGCATGTACCCTAGCTCTCCCCAACCAGCAGAAGCAGAAGGGGAGAGAGATGAGGCTCCCCAAAGGACTTCTGTCGTGTCTGGAGCCCTCCTTGATATTTAGACACCCGCCAGCAGATGCACAGGCCTGGACAGGGAACAGCATGTGCTGTGCAGCAGGATGGAGGCAGAACATGTTTTGGCATTGCTCACCCTTACTTGGTGTGCAAAAATCAAGAGATTCATATTTAAGCTGCTGAGCCTGCTGAGGATCAACAAACACAGCCCCAGCAGCCCAGGGAGGTCTCAAAGCCTCAGGTGCTTTGGGCTGGGCATCCAGCAGGTCTGAGGCACCAGCTGAGGTTCCCTCGCACTGGCAGCACGGGCTGGGGAGATGAGGGGGCTGCCTGATGGGGGAGGCACTGCCTGGCCCCACGGCTTGCAGTTCCACAGCCATGGACCCCTACACCCAGAAATGCTCAGTGGGAGTGAGACTTTATTTAAGGTGATGCTTTGAGATGGGACTGGTGCCACATGGGGAGGGGGCTGGTACCAACAGGTTGGCTCCCACCGTTTCTTCCCGAGGGGAGCATGGACTGTACGAACAGGTTAATTCCTTTTCTGAAAGTATGAGAAAAAAATTAGCATCAGTACAGCTTCCAGTTCTGCTCTTTAAGTATCATATAATTTAGATTAACAGATATTTTGCAGATGCCACCATACTTGACAAGATATAATTATTTTCAACAAGAAAAAGTTGGTTTTTTCAACTGCTCTCTGAATGCGGGGCCGTTCCCAAGCAGCGATCATGCCACACATTGTGCAGGGAAGAACAACTCTTGCAGCAGAGCTGTAGTCTCCTTTTCTATTTGCACGTAGTATTTATGCTGATATTTGTGACTGCTGAAGATGTCCTTGAAAAGCTTGTGCAATTCTTTTCAGGGGCAAAATCTGCGAGTGTTTCAAAGCGGTGCTTTTCCCTTCTCTCTGCCCACCACAGATGGGATTGCAGAGCGGTCACAATGGAGCACTGGCAGCAGCCCAAGCAGTGGCTGGGCAAAGACGTCTGCTCCCTGGAAGAAATGACCCACTAATTAATCTCGACTGGAGAAAGAGAAGAAAGAAAAGAGCAGAGAGGGAAGAGAGAGGAGGAGGAGAGGCAGGAGAGGCAAAAAGGAGGGAAACAAGGAACTGCTGCCACGCAGCGTGTCCTGTGTGCAGCATCCCACCCGCAGCCTGCCCTGGCTGCCCCCATGCCCCACATTCCCCAGTGGCCCCTCCTGTCCCCCTGCGTCCCCTGTGTCCTCTCCTGCCCCTTGGCCCTCTGTGTCCTCTGTGTCCCCTCAAGCCCTGCGTCCCCTCGTGTCACCGTGTCGCCATGTCTGATTGAACCCCACAGCCCCTGTGCTCCCTCCTGCCCTGTGCCCCCATCGCCCTCTGTGTCCCTGTGTCCACTCGAGCCCTGCGTCACCCCATGTCCCTCCACGTCCCCTCAAGCCCCGCATCCCCGTCTCCCCATGTCCCCCCGTGTGTCCATGGCCCTCAGTGTCCCCATGTCCCCTCGAGCTCAGCGTCCCCCATGCCCTCTCCTGCCCCGTGTCCCCCGTGTTCCCTATCCCGCCGGGTCCGCCCCCCGCCCCGTCCGCGCGCCGCGCGTGCCGGGTGGTGCCACCAGGGGGCGCTGTGGGTGCCCGCGGGCCGCGGCCCCTCCCGACCCCTTGGGCCCCTCCGAATTCCCCAGGCTCCCCTGGACCCTCCGACCACCCGCACCGCCCCCAGCCCGCTCCCAGCGCCGTTCGGCAGAGCCTCTCCCCGGCCCATGAAAGGCACCCCTGCCCCATTCCCCCCCCGAAATCTCACCTCAACGTCTGGGGACAAAAACCGGTAAATAAGGAAGTCCCAGACCAAGATCTTCACGAAAGGGTAAATAAAAGCTACATTCAGAGAAATGGGACAAAAAGGTACCTTGTTGGACAAGAAAAATTTCATCTGAAGAGTTGAGTCCAGTCCTAATGAAATCCATCCTGTGCCGTGTTTACAGTTTTACAAAGGACCCGGAGAAGCCGTGAATTCTCCAGCTCTCTGCCAGCAAAGTTTCCAGAGGTTTTGAGGAAGCGGGGAGTTTCTTGATGCAACTCACAGGCAAGGCAAAGGAGCATCACATCCTGCAGCATCGCTGACCTCCAACTCAACGGTGCAGGAACCACCATCTCAGAGCATTTGTGGTTTCCAGGGCCCACCTCTGCGATCGCTCACAATATTTTGCATTTCCAACTTTCTCGAGTGAATGAGATGAGGAGAGGCAAATGCAAACACAGCCCTTGGAGAGGAGAGCCACCGCGAACCCGGGGCCGATCCACAACGAGGAGGGGAACATGGGGCTGTTCCAGTGCCCAGTGAAGCTGCGATCTACAGCAAGCAGAACCAGAGTGACGTGGCTGTGCCCTTACGGCCGATATGTGCTTGGCTGAACCCTTGTCCCCGGTGTCTGAGCCACATCCCTGCTGGTAACGGCATCGAACTGGTAATTCTGTTCATCATGTGAGCCATCCAATCTAAAAGCAGTAAAGGTGGCAGGAGCAAGAGCAGGCAGACAATCCCACTGTCAAGACAGGTGTGGGATGCCTTGGTTCAGGGTCCCCTCATTCTGCCCCTGCCACATGGAACATCCTGAGCCATCCCCATCCCTGCAGGTAAACTTTATCCTGCCTTCAGTGCGCATATTGGCACAGAAGTTCTGATAAAACAACACTTTGGTGACCAGCTGGGTCAGCCCTGGGCCTCCCCGTGAAGGCACGAAGCTCGTGTCCCACCTCCATCCCATGAACAGGGCAGCAACGCTGGGTTCCTTGCTTTTTTATTTAAGGAGAGCAGTTTTCCATCAAGGAAAACATTTTCATTGAAATGGAAATACTCGTGGGGATGTCAGTTTTGATGACACCTTTGATGGGAGAAAGATTAAACATTTTTTTTTCTTTTTATATTTGGTTGAAAATTTTGATTTGATAAGGTAAAATATTAAAAATAAACACATTCATAGTTCTTAAATTACTTTTCCTTAAAATTGCATATAATATTAAATATTTAGCATCATAATATATAGCATGTTTTATTCGATAATATATTTTTATACGTAATGAAACAATTTGATATTATCAAGAAGGCAGCTCAGATGTTTCTAAATTAAAGTTTAGGGTTTTCTTTTCCTGTTCTGTGGTGAATATTCAAGTTTTGTTCCAGCTGAAGAGGAAAATGCATTTTGAAGTGCCAGTATGTTCCATATCCGTATACAAAACCACTGTTTTCTGACCATTTCAGACCTCAGGTTTTACTCTGGGCTGGGACGTGTGGTTCCTGGACACCAGGGCTCGTGCTACCTCCTCCCATGACCTTGCACATCCAGTTTTGGCACATGCCAGGCTGAGCAGTAAAGCTATGCAGAATGATCTCAAACCATCGCTTATTAATAATTGCATATAATGTGAGATGCACCGTATTGATTTAAACCCATGGGGCAGCTTTGGGAAAAGAAGATTTAATTTATAGAAACCCCAATGTCTGATAGCAATAACTAATTAGGGCAATCGCAAAAAAAGGGTTCAAAGGGCACTGCCCTCCAACTCCGGCTGGCTGCTCTTGTCCTGCTAATAAATTGGTTAATAAAAGGAGAGAGAGAAAGCCTGGGTTCTGGGGTTATAAAAACAAATGACATTTTTATGTTTAGTGGACAGGAAAGAAACAGGCAGGCAGAGAAGTCAGCCGGGTGCACTAGGAATCACTTTGTGGTTTGTAGTCTGAATTTCTTAATGACATTATCATCAAAAGTTCTTGCTGCCAAATGCTGTTTGCTTTCGCCTGCAGAACTGTCTGCATTAATAATGAGTAACTCCACTTGGAAGTTATTTACATAAAGTGTTGTTCTCATGTCACTGTGCCGATAGCCGCGCCAGGCTGAGCGGGGGACAGCACTCAGGGAGCCCAGCACTTGCAGCCAGCGCTGTGGCACCCATGGCTGTGCAAAAAAGCAATACTGAATGCCTCCAACATGCGATTCTTTCCTGCTTGAGCCAGTGGCGGTCTGAGGACCAGGTGGCTGGGCTGGAGGAAGATGAGCAGGAGCAGGCTCCAAGCAGAGCTGTGGATGAACGCCACTGAGCCCCCAGCTCCCTGCTCACACCTGGTCCCCAAGCTGGGGCTCTGGGCAATGCCAGCCTCTTGTCCTGCACTGAGCTTATGGGTGTGAAACCTTGCAGGGGTCCAGAAGTGGCTCCAACATGCTTGGAGATCCCAGCCAGGGAAGCAACTTGTTGTCATCTTGGAAAAATTTCTAAGATCCTTAGAATGATATTATTATATCATGTATTATTATAAATTGTGTTACTTACATTACAGTAAAAACAGCCATCCCGATGGAAATAGGAGACCCTTTTACCATGCAATAAACCAGTGCAAAACAGAAAGGCAGCTCTTGCCATCCAGAGAGAGCAGTTATACCTGGGCTGGGATAGGAGCCGGTTCCTGAACAGGAGGAGCAAAACCATTCCAGAATCTTCTGTGGAGCAAAGTTGTGTAAAAAGTCCCATTTCAGCTTAACAGAAATGTCTTGCTTCAGGAAACTTTAAACATAGAATTCCAATGTTTTATTTTATTTATAGTCCCGAATTGAAATGAAACACCAGTCTAAAGTGGAAAATTGAAATGTTCTCTGAAAAGGTTGAGGCTGAATGTTTTGACCTTATCAGGAGAACTTCCCCCCACATCTGCAATTTTTCCTCTCAAAACAAATTTTTGTCAAAGGCATCGCATTCCCACAAAACACCGTCCTTCTCGCCAAGGGGCGTTTCCCGCCAGTGGCCCAGCCAGGACCCCTCCAGCGCCTTGGCCAGCTGCGCGGTGGAGCCCAGTGGGCATGTCCCAGCCCCAGGTGCCAATGCTGAAGCTGCTGTTGATGTGGTGACAGCTGCGATGCCACCCGTCCCACAGAGCAAGGGGGCTGCACCAGCGCTGCCTGAAGAGCACTGTCCCCAGGGAGCAGAGCAGAAACACCCCGGGGTTTAACCCAGTGCCTGCCTCATCCCTGTCAGCAGCCCCATGAGATGGGATGCATCAACACATCACCAGGTGCCTGTGGAGAGAGAATCAGGCCCTCCTGTGCCCGTGCTGAATTGTCACCTGCCTGCCCCGCACCTGAGACGTTGTTGTACAAGTGTTTTCACTTGGCCTAGGAGCACTGTTTATCATTCCCTGCAAACCCAGTCCTCCCTCAGAGGCAGATGGAAGCCCACCCCTCGCTGTGGTCTGTGAAGCCTTTCTGAGTACCCAACCAGCACAGGACCTGCTCAGCCAGAGCCCCAGGCTCAGCTCACCCGCAGCCAGGCCAGGCTTCTCCGTGCGGGCTCCCCCTGTGACAGTCACCTTCCAAACTAGCCCCTGCTCCAGCAGATGCCGGGAATGTTAATTCCCAGTAAATTTTGATGCATTGTGTTTACTCCTGGTTTGGCTGGTGGAGTTGTACCTGTCCCTGTGGGCGTGCTCGTGCGTTGCCTCCCCAGCAAACTCTGTGCTGCCGCCGCCTCTGCTGCAGCTGAGCACCGTCGCTGCCTCCCCAGCTGCCTCACGGAGCCAAGAAACCACCTTCTGAGTCCTGCAGGTGTTTCCACTCCTGCTCCTGGCATGCTCTGCCTGACTGCCTGAGTGGCTGTGATTCCCAGCGAGACCCTCTGGCATGGTGATAGCCCTGTAGCGCTGCTGATGCCATATGCCCGTGGTCCTGGGGCCTCTTTGAAAACCCTGGCCTGGAGATTTGCGATTTCAGTTTCCTCAGTGATGCTGTCATCTTCTCCACAGCATGGCGGTCACTGCTGAGCTGACGGTGCTGGGCAAACGTAGCATGGGACTTCGCAGATTGGTGATCAGTAACCTGCAAGTCTGGGCAGCAAGGCAAACCAGTCATGCCCTGCCACCCAAAGGCAGGGAACGCTGCTGGACACTGGCACACTGGGGGCAGCTGGCCTATGGGTGTGAGCAGAGGCAGTGTTAGCGTTCGATGGGTGCCCGGGCAGAGGCAGCCGCAGCCACGTGCAGCTGCATTTGCAGCAGGACCAGGCCAACAGGGGCAGCAGGAGTGAGGGCTCAGGCCTGCAGGCGTGCAGCGATCCTTTCGCAAGCATGGGCATGCATGCACTGCGACGCACACGGATGCACAGGCGTGCACAGGCATGCACTGACTGTCTCAGCAGCCGTGTGGGTAGCCTGGCCTTCCCAGAGGTGTTAGCATCCCACCCACCTGCTGGCTCTGCCCGCACCCCTGAGCCTGGCTGGCAGTGCTGCTCTCCCTCTCCTGCAGGAAAGCCCTGCACAAAGGGTCGTAAGAAATCGCCCAGATGCAGTGAAAGATTTTCATGGCAAGAAATCAAATAAAATGTTCACAGTGATGAAGTGAAAAATAAAACATGCTTTCAGAAAATGGTCCTTTTCTTCTGTGCGCCTGAGAGGGGGGGCCTGAGGGGGAACACAGACAAAGGTGCTGAAGGTCTCAATCATCTCACCGCTTAATTATTCCGTCTCTCAGAAGGCATCTCCAGGCAATTAGAATAATCATTCATGCCTGTGCTTTACCAGGGACTCCTGCTTTCTTCCTGGGAAGCATCAGAGCTGGATTGTAATTTTTTTTTAACTTTAGCGGTGACCTGCAACTAAAGGAAAAATAAAAGTTTTTTGAAATATTAGTTTAATAAGACATGAGAATAATATTAAGGATATGAGCCTCCCTTATTTATTATTTATATGTATAGTGTGATTTAGAGATACACTTGAACCAAACAAGTCACTACCAAAGAGTGGATCTATCTCTCTATATATATATTAAAAAAACCTACAATATTCGCCTGGAGATTCTGTCCACATATTTGGAGATTGTGATTTAACATACACAGTTTATCAAGGCTGGTGTGCTGCACAGAGAGACTGGAGTTTTATGTAAGGGTATAAATAATCAATGCACACAGCAACTTTAAATTACTGCTAATGTGTTTTACTTATGTTCCCCCTAGAACGATATGTGAAATAACAGGGAGTTGCTAGGCACACACTTGACAAATAATATCCATGCGTTTCCATTTTTATTATTTTTATACATTTCTTATTAAGCCGAGTGGTGCAGTTCAGCCTGCGCAGCCAGCCCTTACGAGTGGATCACAGCGAGCACGCAAAATGGGGGTTAATGCTGTGACACTGAGGGGCTGCGCATCCCTCGTGCCCACCAGCCCCTTGCGGGGCTTGCAGCCGGCATGAGGCCTGGCAGTCCTTCAGCAGAACCACAGCTGACCCCTGCTCCGGCCGAGGCGTCAGCACTTGCTGAGAGGCAGTGGAGCAGCCCTTGCTCTCAAGCTCCTTCGTTCCTGGGGCTTTCACTGCCGGCTGCCCTGCGTGCTTCGGCTGCAGCGCCCAGGCAGGATCAGCCGGGCACTGGCCCATGTGGATGCTGCTGCCAGCAGCTGCATGAGGCCCTGAGAATGCTTACATTGGGCTCATGGCTAAAACCATTTCTTTCTTTTAATTTCATAATAAAACCGAGTTCTTTTCCACCTTTCCCCCAGGATGCTGGAGAGGGAAAGCCAGGGCTCAGTAGCTGTCTGAGCCCCTGGGTTTGAGTGGGTCTGTGGAGAGTCCTCCAGCTGCGTGATCTGTCGATTCAGCAAGGAGATGGGATGAGTCACCCTTGGAACCAGAAGCACATCTCCTGCTTTGCTTCGCCCCTAAACAGAGCAACAGGCACCAGCCAGCCCGCAGCTCTGCTAAAGACCAGTACCTGCCAAAGCCAATGGGGCTGGTGCTGGCTGTGGGAGCAGGGTCAGGCTTGGCTCGCAGGGACTGGAGCTCAGGGCTTCTCCTGAGGATCTAGTCCTCACACTGCTCCGAAGGGATCATTTAAAGCTGCATCTGTTGCAGGAGCCGACGTGCCTACACACTGTAGAAGCACAGCCCTCACCAGGCAGGCTTGGAAGATGCCATCCCCAGAAAATCAAACACTAAACGTGGCACTGATAGGAGAGACACTTGAATAGACTGGAGGAAAGATTTGCTTTAAAGCATGCAGTCATCTGACATTTGGGCACTGGAGCTGTTACAAAACCCTTTTCTGCACTTAATTGGTACGTGAGAAGCAAAGTGCATGCTGCTTCGGGACTGCCCACCCCGCACCTGCAGAGGTCCTGGACTAAATCCCACCGGGGAGCTGCACTGGTTTCCATTAAAACTATTTAGCAAACAATAACTATTTCTTTGTAAACAAGTCCTTAAGTGTTTATTAGTATGTCACCATCAAACCCACACAACTTGGTACTGTGTCCAATGGAAGAAAATTAACAGAGTGTTTTAAAGCCCCCTCCACTGAGAAATGGATGGTAAATGGTCTGGCAGGCTGACATCGTCCCTGTCTGGCTGGGAGCAGGCAGGTGCCTCTGCTGACATTGCCGTGACCCATTGCAGCAATGCAAACACCCCTTGCCATGCAAATGAACAACAAAGCACCGCAGCCCTTGCACAACAACCCAGCCATAGTTCTTCGCAAGAACAGAGCCCAGTTCCACACTATTGATGGAAAATGGAAAAACTTGCATTAACCTCAGCAAGATTGTAAATACAAGACCTAAATTAAATGATTGTCATGTAAGACAAGTAGCTTACAGGTCCCTTTTGTTGTGGGTGAACTAACAGCTGTCAATAAGGGTGTATCTGGGTGATGGAGTTGGGAGCAGGTATGTTAACTCCAACAGTATGAGTCAAGATTATCCCCAAAATACATTTCCGAGGAGTGCACAAACGTGGCTGTTCACAATGGCGAAGCATTGCCTTCCCCACTGAGTGGGGGGGTGGGAGCAGGGCTTCAAGGGCTGAACCCCACCAGCAGCCCCAGCTAACGCAGATGTCCCTGTGCGGCTGAAGCACAGGGGCTCTCGGGCAGATGGAGGCGGCAGCGATTACACGGTGCATATGCACTCCTGTACATGCAGAGTGGAGGGAAGTTACCCTTCAGTGCCAGATTTGGTATGGAGTGGGGGGAACCCTGCTCAAGTGAAACACAGCTTTGGATCTTTAATTAAAAAACAGGGTTCACAGCACCAGGGCATTGACTTCCACTAGTTAATCTCCATCACTTCATTTCACCACCAACTTCCATACTCTACAAAACTGCTGGAGACAATTTTTATTGATTGCTCTTCAAGCCGTCAAAAGCGTCCCTGGCTGATCATATGTTACCCCCAGACACCTTGTGCATTTCAGATAATAACTTGGTGCTCTAGAGAAGAAATGAATTGGATGTGCAGTCAGTAACTGTCCAAGTGAATCATGTTACTATATGTCAGCGGCCCAGGCTCTGACTATCATTTTAACAGAGAGAAATCCGCTATTTTCATGGCTGTTTGAAATTATTTTCCAGATGAATAAGATATAACAACAACTACTTACACTAAAGAATAATAGGGGGAATCTATTTGATACTTGGAAACAAATCCTTCAAGTGTAATACTGTTTAATATTATTTAATCTGTAACTACCAACATGAAATTTAGAAACTGGCTTTCATGTAGTATAAAAATCTTGTGATGTGAGAGAGTGGGAAGCTGAAGTTGGTGTGGGTGCTGGGTGGTATTTTGTATCTCATCATTGTAAATATAACAATTCATACAGAAAATGGAAAGTTACTGAAATAGTCAACAAAGATGGGTACCAGTGTCAAACATCAGCGTGACAGCTTATTTTGCAGAAACAATTACAAGTTATCAAGATTGTTCCCTTTTTTCAGGTGTGTTTGCCAGAGTGTGTTTCATTCAGAATTGCTATAATTAACTGCAAAGGGATTTTGTGAGGTTAAAAAGCAGGGAATAATTTTAAAGCTCTTGTCAGACCGGTAACTCTTTAACTATGTAAGCTGTACATTCTTCCAGAGCTGTATTGATGCTGTTTGCTTGGGTCGCATGCCGTCCCCATGACTCCCTTTTGTACTTTGCTGTGCACAACCACTTTGTGCAACTTCCAGAGGGTGTTGGAAATGAACCATGAACATTACCAAGGGTTCCATTTTGAGGGCACCAGACGTCTCACAAGGACGTGCCTGTGTGTGTGCGTTGCCGTTGGGCAGCCAGGTATCGGACCAGTAAGCGACAAAACTCACTTGATGGTGTCTCTTTAAAAGCACTTTTATGAAAGACATTCACGTATCTTAGAAAGAAAACAATGAATAAAATACCTACATTAAAAAATGCAACCTGTACCTTCTGTTCCCCCTTGCTCAATGGTGGCAGGGGTGACTTCTGAGCAATGCCAGGCAATACCAGGTGATGCCGGGCACTGACATGTAGCTGCTGGCCAGGATGCGACTCGAGCTTGGCTGAGCTCCTGGGCGTTGCGTGGTCAGGAGCAAGAGCTGGAGCAGGCAGTGCGAACTCCTTTGGGCACCCAGGGCCTGAGCCTCTCCCTGGGGTGGGCAGGGGTCCCTGGCCTGGGGGCTCTGGGTTCCCAGTGTCCCTCAGCAGAGAAGTCAAATGATGGGATGTCAGCACAGCCCGAAGCTCTTGCCACTGGTTGGGGTTCCCAGGCTCGTACCCTGCTGTGTGGGCAGGGTGATGGAGCACTGCCACCAATGGAGCCATCCCTGTGCCTGCTGCAGGGACTCCACCCCTGGGAAGCTCCCCTGGCACTGACAGATCTGCTGCAGGAGCCCCCACCCACCGCACCTTGCAGGAGCAGCTGTCCCTTTCACTGCCTTATCTCCTGCTTTGCAGAAGACTAATGAGAGGGATTATTTGACTGATACCAGCCTGCTTTCCCTGTCCATCACAAGGGCTGCAGACTCCGCGAACGGCTTTACAGACCCCTTTGGGGCAGCTGCCTGCAGACTCCTCACTGCCCCATCCTGCCCTGGCTTTTAGCAGGGAAAGGGTTGAAAAAGGATATTCCCTTGGGACACGATTTTCCAGCCACTTCTGCAGAGCCTGACTGAGAGTCTGAGCCCACAGGCAGGGCTGGGACACCCGGCTCAGCCCTGGGAAAGCTGTCAGACTGTCCCTGATCTGGTGGCACATCCCAGGCCACAGCAGCTGCCTGGGACTTGGCAATTCTTCACATAGAGATGTCTTCAGGGATGTGTCAGATCTGTGTGTTAAAGCAGAAGAGTGACAGAAATGAAGAAAAGGTTGTTTGGTGACTTGGGGGAGATCCAGCAATGGCTGCAACTCCATTATCAGCAGGGACAGAGGTCAAGACCACTTTTAATTGCTGTTGTATATTAGCTCATCATCTCTATTACTGTCGAATTATTACACCAAAATGGTTAAATATATCATGAGACAGAACAATTGAAAAAGAGCAAATTACTCCTTCAAAAGATGAAAAAAGTTGAGGCATACCATACTTGTTCTGGTGAGTTCTGGGGGTTTTATGATTGCAGAGACCAGGATTTATTTGCATACAGATTTGCATCCACTACATGAAAGCAGTCATCCCGACCGGGTACCAGGAGCTGTCTGCCATCCCCTATTGTGATGGTCCAAGACCAGTGATGCCCCTCTTAAGCACAGCCGAGTCTCTCCAGGCATCACCAAGCAGCTAGGCCTTTCTCCATAGATTTTCTTCTTCCTGTAGCACCCACCCAGCAATGTTCCCGGGGAAGGAGGGGGTGGAATGGGCCAGGCATACACCAGGAGTGTTTTGGATTTGGTACTTTGGGGCACCACCATCTTCTCTCCTTCCCTCAATCTGTTCCCTGGCTTTTCAGCTTCCTGCGCCGGTCCCTGATGTTCTGTCACAGGCTCCCTGTGGGAGCTGGAAGCAGAAAATGCTCCTGCCACTCGCGATGGCTAAGCCTGCTCATGTTCCAGCTGGTAAGTCATAAAGAAATGGTAAAACACAACCCCCTCAGGGCTGCTGGGAGCCGGATTGAGTTTTTCCATCTCTCCCCAGAGACGGCTCTTTATTCTCACACTGACAAAACTAATGGCCTCACCGGGTCTGACAGTGACAGAGCAGTTGATGGCATTGGCCCTACCAGCGTGGTGTCACGTGTGATGGGGCTGGACCCCCATCCCTGTCCAGGCACAGCTCTCTGCCCAAGTCCCCCAGGTGCTGACACAGGTTCGGGCTTCGCACAGCAAGAGATCATGTTCCCAGATAAATATTTAATTTTTAAGAATGAAATCTTAATTACTACATTGGGTTTCACAGTGAGGCTGCAGTGCAGGTCCCTCCCCATGCTTGGGCAGGCGCAGATGGCTGAGGTCCCTGCACCTCAGCTCGGCCCCGCTGCAGCATCCCCCCCGCCAGCAGCCGCCTGTCGCTCTGGGCTCTGTGCTGCGGAGCTCTGAGAAGAGCTGAGTGGGCACTCACTGCTGCTGGGGAGGCACTGTCACTGCCTGTGCATCCTCTCTCAAGGTTTCCTGCACCCATCAGGTTGGTGCAGGTGCCACGCGGTGAGGACGTGCAGGTGGACGCCTGCACACAGCGTGCTCCTCCATCATTTAATCTGGAGTGATGCATATAGAAATTTAGATCAGGCAACTTGACATTCCTGACTGCTGAGGCTGTGAATCGATGGCCTCTCTACTCCCTGCCGGGGAGATCGATTCCCCAAGCACAATGGATTGGTTTCATCACTTTGGTTTCACCTTGTCAAAGTCATGTCTGATTTACTTTAGTCTGGAGGGCAGATTTTAAGTATTTCATTGCATTTAGTAATCTCGCTGCGTGTCTTGCTAATCGCTCTGCCCTCCATGCAGCAGGAGCATGCCTGGCACCTGGACTGGACAGCAAACCCCCCACGAATGATACCCACCTTTTCCCAGAGACTGAGAACTTAAGCGGGTTTGCCAGCACAGGCTGTCCCTGTGCCGCTGTGCCACTCCCACCTTGGGCATTCAGCCGGGCTAGCATGGTGGAACCTGACTTGCCCTGTGGGGCTTGGGCCAGTGCCAGAGGGTGCCCCAGAGCTGTCCCAGTGCAGACCCCACCACTCAGGTGGCGAGGGCAGTGCTTGGCCTGTACATGGGCTCTGGCTGGGGTGGCACAGTGGCTCAGCTGCAGATGAGCTGGCTTGGTCTCAGTGTGCACTTCCCATGTGGACGAGGAGAGGAGAACAACCCGCTCAGTCCAGACAGGGTCAGGTCAGAGCATCCCTGGAAGTCAGAAACAAAACACTGCCAGGACTCAGACGCAGCTGGGAAATGTCCCTGGGATGGACACGTCTCTTCTGGGAGTCCTGGGCTGTGGGAGGACGATCAGTCCAGCTGGAGCATTTGTTCTGGGCAGAAAAAACCAATGTTTTGAATCCTTCACCGAAAGGAATGAAAATAAAAAAGGTTATTGCAGCCAGTGTGGCTGTAAACCCACCCTGGCGGCCGGGCCGTGAGCTTCCTAATGGCTTGTTGTTAGCAAAATTATTTTCCTCGTGCTCAGTTTGGCCAAAATTCTGCTTTGTCCCATTATACTCCTGGGTGAATTTCCTGAGTGTAAGTATTGATCACTCTTCAGGCAGGTTTTCTGTCTGTTCTGTACATTGCCTCTGCTCTTCTTCAGGCAATCAATTATATTTTTATAGCTACAGGTATTAATCGATATACCGTAGCTATCATAATTGATTTGTCCCAGGCCTTCAAGCCGCAGCCCATCAGTATCTGGGAGGGCCAGGGCCGTGTGTGCAGCGGGGAAGCGAGTGTGAGGGGTCCCCGCGAGGCCACATGAAGTGGGGTGCTGGGAAAGCCTCGGCTCCAGGCCCCTTCCCAATGCCTCCGTTAGGTTCCTCCCGCAGTCCCTGTCACCCATCACTGCTCTGCCTCCCCCTCGCCACTCATTATCATTATTTGTCTGATACGGCTGCATCTGGACGCCATAGGAAGGGTCAGGGAACATTCATATGAGAACTAGTGGTAATATTTGAGGCGGAAATATATAACTCCTGCTTCAAATTTAGCTAGGAGAGGTATGTGGGAGCCGAGCCCAAGCTCCCTGCTCCTCCCTCTCCTCGCTCCATCCGTCACCTCAATGGCTTCCCCAGCACTGTGCAGCACAGGGGACCCGAACTGCTCGCCACAGCGCTTCCACTGGGGCTGGCTGATGGGTGGCTTAAGGCTTTGATAGTCACGTGGATGACAACAAACATCTGTGACTGGAGAGGGCCCTGAAGATGCCCCTGCTCTCCTGGGGCAGTGGGAGGATGCAGGTTTCATCACTGCCCCAGGATGCCCAGCCCAGCCCCACTTGTGAGCCTTGACCAGCAGAGCAGGGCACCAGCTGGCTGGTGGCACTTGCCTGGGCGAGCACCAGGCTGGAGCCAAGCAGGCGTGCGAGAGTTAATTTGGGAAGATCTGTGTTGATAATAAAGCCGCGTTTTTCCTGGGATGATATGATCGGAGCAGAGTTGCTATGGCAACGGTGGCTCTAGAAACCCCAGAACTGGTGGTGGCTGCCAGGCACTTCCAGGCCAGGAATGTGCCCACCACCCCATTCCCTGCTCACACCCTATCCCCTGCCAGCACCCCAAACCCCTCCCTGCACCCCCATCCGCTGCCCACACCCCCGTCCCCTGCCCACCAGCTTGTCCCCTGCCCACCAACTTGTCCCCTTGCCCACTGCCCCATCCTGTGCCCACCCGCCCATCCCACACCCACCATGCCATTGTGTGCCGACCTCCTCATCCTGCACCACTAACCCATCCCCTGCCCACCATCCCGTTCCACTCCCATCACTGCAGGCCCCGCTCACCCTTACAGGATTGCTGGGGTGCTGGGCAGCCACCAGGGGATGGATGTGGGACAGAGCCTCCACTGCAGCACTGGAGCTGCCCTCAGGGCATGGCCATGTCCTGGCCCCCTTCCCCATCCCCAGAGGGCCCAGGTTTTGCCGCACTGCCCGCTCCCCAGACTACACTGGCAGAGTGCCTACAGGGTCCTGCAGTGCCCATGGTGGCTCTGGTGGCCCTTGGCCTTGGTGGACGGGAGCTGACTGGGACCCCCAATCCCACCTCATCATGACGCTCCTGCGCATGGCCGGCCGTGGTGTCCCGCCCACTGGAAGCTGTGGGTGGGATGGCCTGGCAGGGTCTGTGTCCCACTCTCACACCCCTCGGGGATGTTTCAGGGCTGGCTTGCGGCCACGCGCATCCCTGGCATGGATGGTGCTGGTGCTGACAGGGCGCATGATGCGCTGCTCACTAAATCACGCACCCTCCTCCCTCCCCTCCATCCCTCTCTCACCCATTAATGAAATGAAATAAATTTTCCGTTTTTAACCATGAAGTTTTAAAAAAACCCTGCAGTTCTGCACACAAACAATTCCCACCGGGAGGGGAGCGCGAGGAGCGCGAGGCCCGTGTGCTAAATACAGAACAAAGCCTTCTGTCTGAAAATACCTACGAGGAGCTAACAAATGCTAATGACAAAATAATGTATGGGGGGTTTAACGCTGGATGCTTTTTATCAGCAAATTAGCACAGTTATTATGCCATAAATGCATTTAACAATAATTTGTTTCAATAACTGTAGAACTGATATTTTAAAAAATATACACCATATTTAGAGCACTTCATCCATGAAGGACCATTATTGTTTTTTTCCTCCCAAGAGAGTTATAAAGGTCTCTCTTACAAGTGAAAGAAATACAATCATCACCCTTCACAGTTCAGTTATTCTCTTTTATTTTATTCAGAGCCATTTAAAGTTTGTGTTTTTAAAGTTAAAAGAGAGAGTGTCTTTAAAGGGTCAGGGCTGGAGAGGGCCTGGGGACCTGTGCGTTGTGCTCAGGTTGAAACGGGATTGCTGGGGCCGAGCAGGACGCTGGCACTGGGGCAGCCGGTGCTCGTCAGCACCCTGGGTGCTTCCGCAGAGGGCTCTGCCTCAGCCACTTGGCACCGCTCACCCACAGCAGCCACTCCGACGTGGGCTCTGCGGGAGCCCCGCGTGCCGGTGGCCGCTCCAGCTGCAGCTGGGTCTCCAGGGCCCGGGAGCAGGGCAGCCACAGGCAGTGGTTTGGGGCAGGGTGGATGGGTGTCTGCTCCCACCCATGCTTTGGGGCGCTTGCACTCGCACAGGGCTCCAGCAGGATGCGTGGCCATAGTCACTGGGGAGGGGACGCATGCCTGGCGTCACCTCCTGCAGCGCCCAAACCAGGCAGGACGTGCATCCCCCGAAGGAGTGCGTGAAGGAGCAGAGCAGCTCAGCTGCACACAGGGATTTTTATGAGCTGTTTGCTACAAAGTGTATTAAATGGCGACATCAGCCCATGGATCCCTGATTCCAGTGGCTGTGCAGGTGGGCGAGTCACTGGAATGGTGCAGACAGGATACCTGGGTGTCCCCCACCAGCAAGAGAGCAGGATGTCCCACTGCTGCAGCTCCTTACAGACCACCGAGGATGATGAAGAAATGCTCTTCGCCACGGGGTCAGAGCCGATGGCTCAGCAGCCCCTGCCCTCTCCCAGCGCAGCTGCACCTCATGTCCAGCAGCCACCCCAGCCCGGTGCCCGCTATGCCCACAGGCTCTGCCCACAGGGTGGTCTCGGCTGCCATGCAGGCAGCAGGGCTCTGCGCAGAAGCCACTTGTTTACAGCCCAGCTCTTCAGTCACAAACCATTAAGGAAGAGAAACAGCTACATAGACACTCGCAGAGAAATGGATTCATGTGTAAATCAGCCGCTTTTAAAATTTCACTGAGCATGAAAGTTCACCTTTAAAATCTACATAAACCACAGCTGTTCCCAGGGCATCTGAGGCGCAATCCAGCACTGGAGAGGAAACATTTACATGTTTAACACAAGTACAAGACTGTCAGAAAGCCTAGCCTGCATCTGCATCTTCAGATCCCCTCTTGCTCCTCTAATCGTGAGGCAGCACCCAGCTCCCAGCTCCCAGTTCCCAGTTCCCAGCTCCCAGCTCCAGGCAGCTGTGTGCCACAGCCACCAGAGCACAGCTCACTGTGCGGGCAGGAGGGCAGGCCAGCTCGCCACGCACCGCATGGATGAACACGGAGACTGCACCATGATGTGGAAGCTGGTCAGAAAAGGCTGCACCGGTTGGCTTTCTGGGAGACACAAACAGGATCCTCATATCCACTGGGCTGCTGGCACTGCTGGCAGCCAAAGCCCAGCCATGTGCGAGCACTCCTCTATTCAGCGAGGCCGTGCTGAGAATTCCCAAGAACCTGACCCTAGAAACGCATGGTGCTTTCTCAGGCCTCAGGATGAGGTCTGGCTGTTCCAGCAAGCTCACCTCAGCAAGCACTGCTGGTTTATAAAATCAAACAATAACTTCCAGGACAGTCTACTCACACCATAAACATCTGAAAGAAAATCCATCTCTTCTCCATGCAAAACCACTGATGAGTTCATGAACTGTACTGTGCAATAAATCAGCTTTGCTTGTGCAGGAGAGCTGAGGTTTTTTAGGTTCCTAATAGGCACTCTGACAATGTGATTGCTCCATATTTCTTTGTAGCTGTCACCTTTGCAGGCCTGTCAATGCTCCTAATCTTTTTTCATTGCGATGTCAAGTTTTGGTAAGTGAAGAGGTGGGAGGTGGGATGGGATGTGAGCAGTACTGGGCCCAGTTCCCGGAGTGGCTCCTGAAGCCCTGCCCCTCCCAGTGGGAGCTCAGGGGGTGCTGCTGCCCTGCACAGGGGATCTGAGGCAAAGCGGCATCGCTGCGCTTTCTTCCAGCACCCAAGCATCAGGGCAGTTGCCAGCCCCCAGCTCCCCGCCTGGTTCCCTGTCGTCCCTCCCCTCTCCCTTCCCTGTCCTCACCAAATCCATCTTCCACCTTCTCCCCCTCCCACCAAACCCACAGATGTGGCAGTGCTGTTCCCATGACAAGACAGCCAGCGCTGAACTACTAATGCATACAAGAAAACATACTTTTAATATTCAGCATCTGGATAGACAATGAAAACTGGGACAAATAATCTAGTTGAGGCAATTACCTTAGCATAAATGTATATATTATTTATAAATGGCTTTGAATATATAAATAATATTGATGAAATTTGCATGTGTAAAAAGAGGCATAATTACCAAACGATGCCTCAGAGCAGTGGATCCTGCTGCCTGCTTGCTGCCCTCATTCTTGTCCTGAGGGACCCTGACCCAGCCCTTTTTCGGTGCTAAAAATGCTACATACACATTAAACTCAGCTAAAAATGCTACATAGACATTAAACTCAGCTAAAAAAAATACATATACAATAAACTTAGCTAAAAAAATAGACCCTAAACCAGGTAAACCAGTTTAGAAAAGTCAGCATTGCCCACATGGCCTGCACGGGTCTGGCTGGGTGTTGGGTGGGAGTTTAGAATTCAGTGTTTCTTGGTGTTGTAGTTCAGGATGGGCAAAGGCAACAGCCCCTTATCCAGCTCCTTGGGCAGCCCAGGGTGGAGGGCTGAGGCCCCCAGGAATGTCAGGGCATCCCTGCCCTGCTGCCAATGCTCATCACCATCCCTCAGCACTGCTTGCACCCTGGCCTGAAGCCACAGCCGGCAGGGTTTGCCAAGCGAGTGGCTCCCTCCAGTCTGGCCGGCATGGGAGAGCCTCTGTGGGGATGAATTTACTGCCCCGAAGCCGCAGGCGAGACCACGATGCTGTGCCCACCTGTCCCACCGGGCACCGCTGCAGCCCTCACTGTCCCAGCCAGCCCCTGCCTGCTCTCCCCCTCATCTTCACAAAGAACCAGGAAGTTCCACGGGTTTTTCCCATTCTCCAGCCACCACTGGAAACCATGAGGAGCTTTGTAAAAGTTAAATTTGCCAGCAAAGTGAAAACAGGAATGAGTAGAAAGTGAGACGAGCCCTTGCTTGGTCTCTGAGTCGCGGCTGGATGGAGCTGTCTGAGCCTGGCGCGTCCCACACGCCACACGTGGCCCTTTAATAAAATCAGCTGAGATTTGTTGATAAGCCTGAAGCAAAGTCAATGTGAAGCGTCAATCCCGCCGTTCGTGGGAGCCGGCGGGGGTCAAGCCGCTTCCTCGCTATGATCGGCGGATCACAGATATGTCAGCCGCGTGTTAACTGTTTGCTTATGGATCGCGCTCAGATCAGACACGAGAAGCTGATAAACCGAAGCAGCAGGGCTGGGGCTGAGTGGCGCTCGGCCAGCTGAGGCTCGCAGTGCCCCGTGGGGGCTCTGTGGTCTCCGACCCGCAGCCGCACCGGCCAGGTCAGGGTGGCAAAGGCCAGCAAGGGGCACGGGGATGACTGGGGCCACAGAAGCTCAACGTGGGCATCGTGGATGCCAGCCTGCTCCTTGCAGGATGAGCATCTACTGGCTGTACAGTCTGCACTAAGCGAAGCCGAAATAGAAGAAATCAAAAGAAGTGGGGTTTAATTAAGTATCAACCAAGATTTATGCAACTTTCTCTCCCCATCATAAATATTAATAAGGAGCAAGCAGTGGCTCCGAGCAGCAGGCACTGTCGAGCCATGAAGGGATGTTAATTCCAGGCTCTTTGAGATGGACTAAGCGTGACACAGAGCCTCTTTGATTTGGAATATTCCTTGGGTTTAAAAGTTAAATAACATGAAGGGGGATTTAGTGGGTAGTAAACCATTAGTGAGTCTGGGATTTAAACTCCAGCACGCATGTCGCGTATTTCACGATTGCCAAACTGATTAATGGAAGCATTGCCAGAGGATCTCCCTTGCCAATGCAGGGCACACGCCACCAGCAGGGTCTGCATGGCTGTGCCAGCAGCAGCGCGACACGGGGCTGCTGGGCTGCAGGTGTCAAGGGGGACAGCACAGGGGACGTCCCAGGATGGGGCGCCCAGGACTCACCCCGGTCCCGCACACCCTGCAGGCAGTTAGTAAAGGTGACACAGGCAGCCTAAGTAAGGACCTGTAGAGTCCACTAAATCTCTAGCCATCCCTTAAATAAAACTTTATGCTGGCTAATAAATTTTAATGCCACTTGTCAGTGCTTGATAACTGCAATCATTTAACGGAGGAGGAGAAACTGCAGTGCTGGAGTGTGGCGGCTGTGCCATGTGCAGTGCCTATGGTGCCCGTGGTGCTGCCCTCAGCGTGGCTGCTCACCGTCTGCAGCCAGAGAACAAGCAAACCCTGCCAGTGCTCTCCCAGTGGCCAATCAGCCCTTCCCAGTGTGTGCTGAGGAACAGACATCTTCTAAGGCTGGAAACAACTGCAGCCCAATGAGGGGAGCAGAGGGCTCTGCAGGTGATGTTCACACTGAAGCTTAATGACAGTAGCACCAGTGTGGCACAGCTCAGCGTTTCACGCACACCAGGTCTGCTCAGCTGATGTCTTGATCTTCTCATCCTCGGACTGCGCTGCCTCGTGCAGCTCTGCATTCTGCCGGGGCCCTGACCACCACACAGCACAAACCTGCAATTTCAGTGCCCTGTTTGTGCCCAGCTGAGGTTAGGAAGTGTCAGGAGCGGGTCCATGAGGGTGGTCTGTCCCCTGGCATGACATGCACAGTGGGGCTCCGGCCCTTGGCTGTGGCTGCTCAGCCACATTGCAGTAATCAATAATGATAATAATTATTACAGGAGCAGCATGAATTTCCTATCAAATTAAATCACACAATGAATAATTTTCATGTTTTATTAAACAACAGCCTCTCTCTGAAGAGGTTTGATGATGCCACAGTGTCTTTCATTTGCCAAGCAGGGCATCACGCAAGACCTGGGCACAAGCCTGCTCTGGAGGGATGGGGCATGGATGCTCTCTGCTTCCCTCTCTATTTTCCCATGCCTTGCAGGGTTTGCACAGACCCCAGGCAGGCACAGGGATGCTGCTGGGCCCCTCTGGCAGAGCACAGTCCCCTCCTGCACTCCCAACTATGTGCAGGGCGCTCGGAAGAGCGCAGGTGGGAACAGGGGCTTGTCCACACTGCAGTGGGCAGAGCTACCACCTCCAGCCAAGCCTGGAAAAGGCTCCATTCACAGCCAGGGTGGGAGCCCTGCTTAGCTGTGCCTGTGAGTTCCAGGTCTCATTAGCACAGCTTTAAGTTGGTCAGAATTAGCTTGGCTTTAACCGGCTCATCCTCTGGCCGTCTATTTTTAGGAACTATGTAAAGCTAGGAAAAAACTATCCCTGCGTGGCCTCCAAGCTGAGCCACCAGCACGTGTTGTCCCCTCCCCATGGAGGTCTCATGGCTCGGTGGGCAGCAGGGGCAGGGGTAAAGCAGGGCCCTGGCTCTTCCCAGGGCTGGAGCAGCAGGTGGTGCTTTGGTTTGGTCCTGTGCGGTGCCAGTCACTGCTGAGTCCACCATGGGCTGGGGCAAATGGTCGTAGGGTTTTAATTTGCTGGTTGAACAGGGAGCAGGGAGAGTAAAAAGCAATATATGCCATCTCAAACCAGTAATTTGCGATGTGTTTGGGGACAGAAAATAAAGAATTTTCTGTTGGAAGAAGGAAATGTTGTGTTTGGGATTTGGGGGAACTTGAAAGAATAATCAAAAAAGTTCACAATTTTCAAAATACTGCTTTTAAGGCCAGCAAATCTATTGGATTTCACAACAAAATTCAACAGTCCGGGAAACATGTTTTCCACCACTGATACAAAATGCTTTCCCAGCTTTCTTGAGGACGCTGAGCCTGTGTTAACACCGGTGTTTATCCAACTGCAGCATCTCTCAGCCTCCTCCCATGGATGCACGAGGCAGCTGGGACCAGGCTGCTTGGCCCAGGCAGCGGCTGCTGCTGGGAATGGGAAACCTCACGGGTTCCTGGCCCTGCAGGTGGACGGTCTCACTCATGGGGTATTTAATTTGTCTGTTGGCATTGCACAGTGCAGTAATGGTTACGGCTGAGCGGTGCAGGGGCTGCCCAGCAAACCCAGGGAGAGGAACCACCTCTGACAGCAGCGTGTGGGAGAGGATCAGACGGAATGTACCGGACAGGGCACAATTGCACGGACAGGAGGTATGTATGGAAAGGATCGGCTCGCTTTGCATAACAGCATTTCTTCCTCCGCTCGCCTCACATGCTGCCTTGCAGCACGGCTGCACACTGAGATTTCATGTAATTTTGTTTTAGTGCAGAATTTAATGTTAAGTTTAAATATGTAATTATCTTTAATTGAAATTACATCCATGCTTTTCATTAACAAGATGCAAAGAGTGAGCAGTATAAGGCAGAGAGAGGCAAGATCCAGGCTGCACAGCACCCTGGGCCAGGCTGCACCTTTGCCAGGGCTCTGTCCTGGGGTTGTTGGTGCCAGGAGGAGCCCTGGCGACTCTTCCAAGAAAATTCATGGGCAAGCTGGCGGGGTGCCCGGGCCAGCG
Organism: Neomorphus geoffroyi; assembly: GCA_033558235.1. Taxonomy (NCBI): domain Eukaryota; kingdom Metazoa; phylum Chordata; class Aves; order Cuculiformes; family Neomorphidae; genus Neomorphus; species Neomorphus geoffroyi. The sequence continues at coordinate 609,389 of JAUMJM010000014.1, forward strand.
GAGCCCCTCTGCCTGGCACATGGCTGAGCAGCACCCACCTGGCCTCGCACCCAGTGCTTGCAGGGGGCTCCTACAGCCCCTCACCCCAGAGAGATTCTGCATGGTCCTTACGGATGCTCCAGCTTCTGGCTCTGCCCTCACCTGCCAGCCCCAGGGGGTGAGGGGTGCCCAGGTCGTGCCACTCCGGGGTGACCAGTCTAGGGATATTCAGTCCAAGGATGCTCAGCCTGGGGGTGCCCAGCTTGGGGATGCCAAGCCCGGGGGTGCCCAGTGCAGAGGGCGCCCAGCCTGGGATGCTCAGCCCGGCAGGTGTCCAGCTGGGGATGCTCAGCCCAGGATGCCCAGCCCGCGGGTGCCCAGCCCCGGGGTGCCCAGCGGGGCGGCGCGGAGCAGGGCGGAGGAGTTGGGCTGGGAGCCCCGCGGAGCACCGCGGCGGTCACCAGGGGGTAGCATTGTTTCGGCGCTGCCGCAGACAAAGGCTCCGCTCTGCCCCTGCCCCGCCGGCAGCTGCGGGAACAAAGCATTTCCACCAGCGCTCGGACAAGCGCGTTTGGGGGCGGCCACAGCCCCGCTGTCGCGTCGCATGGGAAAAATCATCTGTTTCTAGAGTTAGTCCTTTTCAGACCGTAAGGTCAGTGATTCGAGGGGACATTAAGCAATGCAGCAAGACAACGCGGTTACACTCGTCTGCTGGCTCTTCTGAAAACCTCTCGGGCCTCTCAAATCCTCTTTCTTCATCCGGAGCTGCTCCGCAGCCGGCCCCGGCCCCGGCCCCGCTGTGAAGCCTGGGGCTCACAGCACACCTGAATGCGCATCCTTAAACCCAGCCTGGTCCGTGAGGCGTTCTCATCTCTACAGTTCCGATCCGGCCCCCCACCCCGACCCCGGTTAAGGGTGCGCAGGTTCCTCGTGCAGGTGGTTATTGCTTCAGAGCCCTGGTCGCTGTGAAGAAAAGGCTTGTCAGAGCTGGATCTCAGCAGCCAGCGGTGGCCACAGACCTCGGCTCAGGCTGGGAAAAGCATTCTGCATTTTTGATGTGATGGTTCCTAATGTTTCACCCAACAACCCATAAATTTCACAAGAACGAGCCTATAAAGGGTTTGTTTGAGGAGAAAAGGACAGATTGCTACAGGCTGTAACTCTGCCGAGTGAGAGGCCTCTAAAGAAGCTCTTGACAAACAGCAAAAGAAGTGCTGTACGTGCACAGGACCGTTCGTCAGGGCACGGAGCTCACCCTGCCCTCCTCACTTGTGGCCAGAGGGGAAGGCAGAACCCCGCCACCCTCTCAGGAGGCTGCTGATCGCGTGGCATGGGCATGGACCCTCGGTCTGCACCAGGACTCCCCACAGCAGCGGTAAGGCACCGCCAGGGCAAAAATGCCACAAACGCTTAAAAAGAGCTTTCTGAGCAGAGAGCAGAGCGCAGCACACACTGGGGCAATCAAACGCGGACACTCCTTACCCCACTTCATCAGCTAAATTTAAATTTCTCTAAACTGTTATTTCAAATGCAAGAAGACCTGTCTGTGTGAGAACGATTGCATTGCTCGCTGACCAGGCTCCATGAGCTCAGGTCTGTGTTGCCACCGAAGCAGTTTCTGTACCTCATGCATGCACAGTTTCTAGGAATTTATATCAAATGCACTAAAGACTTGTTAGCAACAGTCAGCAAGACAATCAGCATACGATAAAGTCCTGCTCTGACAGTGCAATCAATTTACTATCAATTAATCAGTTAATCAGTAGAGAGGATACACAGAGCAATGCCAGTGATGGCGAGTTTCTAACCCTGAGTGTTCCATGCCGGTTCCACATATGCAGCCTGACAGGTACGTTATTTTTCTGCGAGGGAGTTGCAGGCAGCGGGGTTCCCAATCTGCAGAGCAGAGCTGGACCAGCACTGCAAATGCCTTCCCACGTGTACTCATTAGAAGAGCTAAATAACTTTCTTCCTCCACATCACTTGTGTTTGCATCTTCTGCCATGGTCATTTCAGCCAATATCCTTGCATGGGAAATTCAGGAATGCTGCTGGAAAATGCTTTTTAAACTCAAATGCTCAGATATCCTCATAACCACATAACAGATCATCAGGGTGAAGTAGACACTCAGATGCATAATTATAAGGCTATGTCCTTGTTGTTACCTGTGTGATGCAGGAGGAATGAGAAACAAACCATGTGTCCTGCATCTCCCCCGGGATGAATTCCCACTGCTGTCCCCGGGCTCTCCTGGCCTGTAGGGCCAAGGTTTTATCAATGCAGAAAATCACAGAGAACTTGGAGCAAAAAAAAATGTGCGAGAATTTAGGAGTTTGCTTCTAAATAGGAACAAACTAGATTTGCCATGGAAGCTGTCGCAAATTCCTCTTCCAGCTGTGGAGATAGGAAAGATGCCAAGCTGCTGGTGTACCAGTTCTTGGCACTCTGGCCAATACATGTTTCTCACATGCTCTGCACAGATGAATGGATCCAGCAAGCTCTGCCACAGCCACCCCAGCACTCGCTGCCCTTTTCCTTTTGGGGATGCACTCTGGCCCTGGGTCTCCTCTGCCTCTTGTGCTGGAGATGGCTCCTTTTGCCCCGGGGACCCTGGCATCACTGGTTGTGTGAAAAGGTTCCCCAGCACTGACAGCTGTGGCACTGCTGCTTTGATCCTGGGGGAACTTGATTGAACGGGTTTATTTCTAGAGCAATCCTTGCTCTTCCCTTCTTGCTCCTCTGGTCCATGACCATTCACACTAGAAAGTCATCCCCACCTGCATCTTTTTGCCATGCAAACCTGTGAGCACTTCTTGGAGAAACCAGGATTGGTGGCCCTGGAGACCTTTTCACCTTGGGCATGTCCTTAACCTGATTTGGATGTGTCTGTGATGTGAGTGATACACCTACCGGGAGCCTGAGACCTCCAGAAGCCACTGCTTGTTTCCATAGACCCCCATAAATGGATAACTGGCTCTTTAATCTTGTTACTAAATTGTAATGGAATTATCCCTCTAATCCTTTGGAGCAAGAGCAGAACTCAGTCACCAATTAAAAAAAAAAAACACCACAGTAATCATAGATTTTTAAAGTATTTATTTTGTGCTGCTCTCAGATAGGCTGTGTATAAATTTTATTTCAGAGGAATAATGCCATGCAGTGCACTTTGTGGCTGCACTGTGATTAAGTCCTTTTTAATCTGCCATGTATGTTGAGGTGCAGTGCTTTCCCAGCACAGCTCCCTCCATGCCAGACTCTTTATTAATGGGGTTACCGGCTTATCGGAAAGAGGCAGAATTACCCAGCTCCAGGAGGTTTTTACTCTGATCTGCTTAGAAACCCAGGCCATTTCAGGGCAGGGAGGGCTCAGGCATGGTAAGCCTGTTTCTTCCTCAGGACCATGTGCCCCTCTCCACTCTATTTTCTTGCAAGGAACTTTCTAGCTGGTAAATCTGTTAGGAGTGATTGGCTCCTCCTGCTGCTCTGCCTGTCTGTCTGTCTGTCTATCTGCCTCACTGTGGGCAGTAACTGGCTGCTGTGGGACAGGGAAGTAGCTGAGGTTGCCTGGACACAGTCTTAGTGGGCACAGCAGAAGCACGTTTGATGGAAAGAGTTGTTGGCAAGAGGATGGGGAAGTGCAGTTGGCTCTGGAGCCACAGGTACCTGGTGCCATCAGGAAAAGGCAACTGGTGCTGCTACAGTGCAGTACTTGCAGCCATCCTGCTCGTAACCCCGCAGCAAAGTCCTCCCCCTCACCAGCATTTTGCAGTGACAGGTCCTGACATTCCTTTTCAACCCATAGCTCCCAAATCTTAACTCTGCGAGGTGGTGGTGAAGCGGGAATGGGCCTGGGGCGGTGGAGGCTGCGGTCACAGAGCACGGCGAGAAGGCTTTGCTTCCCACAGCCGAACCCCGGTGTTGTGGGGACAGGAGGAAAATCATCTGGCTGATGCAAAAGCATCCTCTGGAAAGAGATGGGGCAACAGACAGAAATTCATCCCTGCCTGCACAGGGGCTCGTCACGGTGTTCTTGTGATCTGAAGGGATAAACCCTGGCACAAGACACCTCTGGCTGTGGTTTGCTCTGCACTTGGCACGTGGGGCGAGTTGGGGAGTGGAGAGGAGCGGGTTTGGGATGTGCTGGCGTCCTGTCACAAAGCATTTGCTGACCTTTCTGTAAATATTTCTCCGAAAAGGCTAAATGCCCTGGTCAGTTCAGAGGGTGCCGTGCTGTGATCAGCACTTTGCCCGGGGCCACGGCCATGGCTGCCTTGACAAATCGCAGTTGACCTGAGCCACTGCGGGCGCAGGCAGCCCCGATGCGGGGGCAAGGCTGGACCAGCAGCGCTGCTGGCTTCAACGCTATCATGCGCGCCTGCTGCCGCTGCGCAGAGTCCATTTCTAACGGCCAGAGCTCTGCGCAGTGTGTAGATGATGTTTTAGGGAAACTAATGCAATTTAGTCCTTAATAAAGTGAACGGTGCAGAACACAAGACATTTATGAAATGCTGCTTCTCACCTGATGATTTTGTCTGGATTTGCTAGCATCAAATTAAAGAGGCTTTGTCCATTCCTGTGGCAAACACCAGACATGAAGTAGAAGGAGTAATTTCAGGAAAGTTCATATCATCTGACTTAAAGCAACATCACACAAGGGCAAAAAAGGGGGTTCACAGGACTGAATTTAAATGTGAAGTGTATTCCTTCTTTTCTTGGTCATTTGATGGCAGAAACTACTGCATGGAAATCAAAGCTTGGAGTTTCATACAGTGAAGTCTCACAGATCAGACCTCTACAAATACTATGCTGCTAAATACAAGCAGCTGGAGAACCACCCCACAAACACCACCCAGCGGGCAGATGTCCTGCAGCTGGTGCAGCATTTTGTCAGTCCTACCAGTCAACAAAAATCCTGCCCTGGTTTCTTACACCAATTTAACTGTGGATCACATTGGACTAGCTTGCATTCATAAAAATGAAGCTGATGTGATGGAACCTGGTAACAAATCTCCACGACAGCGTTTAAGCACAGGAGGCTGCCCTAGATAAGCTGGGCTGGGGCGGAGCAGCTGCGCTGAGCAGCCCTGGATCCTGTGCACGCTGCCCTGGCCATGTCTGCGAGTGAGCAGTCTGGTGGGAGGGAGGCGAGGGAAAGACTTGCTCACAGCAAGCCTTCCACATGCTTTCCTTTTCATGCCAAGTACCTGGCATGTCACTGCTTTCCTGAGCTTTTTTATCTTCCCGGTCTGACCTAAATGCTGTCTGTGACTGTGCGTGGCTGCTCCCTGCCCGTGCCCACCGCCAGCACAATTACTGCCTGCTAACTTTCCCCTCTTCTGCTTCCCTGAGATACAGATGAAAAAAGGGAATTTGCTACAGGCGGTGTCAGCAGTTCCACACCCTCACGGCACCCAAAATGCTCAAGACATGCTCAGAAGGTCGGTGTGAGTGTCAAGGGTTCCATGTGCTTCCCTGCTCTGACACAGACGGTTCTGCGAGTGTGCACGGTGGTTGTTCCATGACACGTGTGCGCAGGAATGTGTGTGCGTGTGTGTGTGGGAATGCCTTAGGCCCCTGGCCTGCAGAGATTTATGTACGTGCTTAACTCTTAGCAGATGAGAAATCCCATTGAGACTGTGCACATGCTTAGGTTAAAGACAGCATAAAGCTTTGAAGAGTCTAAATCTTAGATTATAAAGATTATAAATTTTAGGAGGACAAGGACAGCCTCTGTATGACAGCAGTGTCCTGCGGACGAGGAAAAGCTACCGCCTACAGTCACAACACCATCACACTGTCTTTTCCCTTGGCCCTGCTAGCACCAGCACAGCAGCAGCGCACTGGGGTGCAGCCCCTGTGGGCTGGGGGAGGCTCTGGGCAGCCTGGCTGTCACGGTGTGGCCATCAGGGGAATGCATTTCTCAGAGCACTGGCTTCAGCAGCTCCAGGGAAGGGAACACAATGAGGAACAGATGATCCTTCCATTACTCCTTTGGCGCTGTAAAGCCTACGCTCATGAACGGGACCACAGGGTGAGGCACAGGCTACTGGCAACGCTTGCCCAGGTGAGGCTGCCAGGTCTGGGGCTCTCGCGGGCATCGGCCCCTCTCTGGCTGCCTTAGCGAGATTGTGGAGAACCAAATACACAAAACAGGGACACGTCTGAGCTTTGCCAGAGCAGCCGTGCTCAGGTGAGGCCGGTGCTGGGTGACAGAGTCCAACATGAGCATCCAGGAGCCGGGGGGTCCCTGCTGGCCACCAGCAACCCAGCCTCGCAGGTGGCACCAGCATTCCATTTTGCTGGGTATAATTTCAAAAAGGCAGGGCAAGAGGAAACTATTTCCTGCTCCTCTGTATTTTTAATTCATACTTTCACAGTTCTGCCTGTCCTAAATCCCAAGCAGATGGTGCAACTCAGCCCGGCTCCTCCAGCACGGATGATCCCCGGGGCTTCCCTGCAGACAGGGTACATTTCAAAGCATAATTCCACCAGCACTTCTTACCCTGATCTGGAGCCTTCTGAGCGTCTGTACACTTCATCACTCTGCGCACGGACCTGCCCCACCTTGCATCAGCTCCCACTGGGGTTTCTTTCTCTTTTTTTGAAGGCAAGCAGAGCCAGGAGCTTTTTGATGTGGCCTTGGAAGCAAAGGGAGCTGTGAAATGCAAGAAGCAAAAGTAAAATACTAAAAGGAAAACAAAAAGAGAAAAGAAGGAAATCTCCCATATGGTTTCCTGATTTATGCTACAAAAAAATGGGAAGCATCCCCTCGTCTTCCAAGTGCGGAGGTGTCCCCAGCCTTGGTTGAAGCAGGGGCAAGGGAAGCCCTTTACAAAGTGGCCCCTTCCCCGCACCTGCAGCGCCTTTTTGTGCATGTGAAGCATTTCCACACTAACAAATCTCATTTGATAACTGTGTTGCAAAAGCCTCATTCTGAATATTTAATAGAATTATTGCTAGTTATCAGCACAAGTAGGTGATAAATCATGAGCCGCCTGCACCCAACAGCAGGCAGAGCCATTAGGGGGTTCCATACCGATTCCCACTCTGCCCCCGTGTCAGGATGACCATGAATTAAACAGAAAAACAAACACCCTGCCTGCTCCCACCTCCCCAGGCTTCACCTCTTTAAAAAATAAAAAGAGAGCAGCGCCTCCAGACCCTGGCCCGGGCCCAGTTGCCCCCAGTGCCCCCAACTCCCCTGGCTTTGCCTCCCCGGCAGAGCCCTCTGCCCGCTCCGCTGGGTACGGAGGAGGTGATCTTTTAGCTGCCCTTTGTCTTGGAAAAAAATTAATTCTCATTTGCATTACCTCGACTAAATGTCACCCACCGATATTTTGTTAGACATTAGCGATGCTGGCAGAGAGGGGCACGGGATAATTGCGTTCTGCCTAGCGCTGGGATTTACATAATTTCAGACAGCAATTAAAGAATCCCTGGGAATTTTTTTTTTTTTCTCTTCCAACCTCTCCTACAAAGAAAGTGTTCGTTTACATTAAGCGCTCAGCTCCTCGCTGTTCATTTGCATAAAATTAAAGGTTTTTGTGTTCTGGAACAGCAGGGTAACATTTAAAATTCCGTTTCAAAAAGCTCACCTTAGAATAATAAAATGTTAATATCATTTCACGGGCTGGAGAAGGTTGCCAGCTGCCTTTCACTTCAAACTTTTACCCAATACTAACTGTTTGGGTGGGGGATATTAGTATTATTTTTTTGTGTTAAGATACAAACTTTCTTGAAAAAGTGCTGGGATGTAAATGTGCCCACGGATGGGTCTCTGCAGGGCCACTCCAGAGCAGAATGTTTGTTTACTCCATAGTTTTTTAATTAAAAAATCATGCAAAAGAGCAGCAGCGGAATATTACAGGCTTTAATGTGCCGTCATACTCCAGACTAGGAGAGGAAATGTAATTTGGATCAAACCCTTCATTTGCTTTCATGGAGATGACAGTGGCACTCCAGCACGGGTCTGTAACACGAGAGAACTTCCACTCGGAGACCGCAATGCCGAGCCCCCGGAGCAGGGCCCGGTGTCAGCACGTGCAGGGAGGCAGGACAGGCGGCAAAGGCAGCGTCACGGACAGACAGCTTGGACCCAGCCCCTCACCCCAAGGCTGGCAGGGTTCCCCCAGGCCCCCCTTGCTCACCTGGAGCCCAGGGAGGTGGGAAGGCTGGCAAGGAGCAGCTCCCACATGGCTCCTGGCACTTGGGCACCCACCCAGCTGCACGCTCTCGGCCCAGGCCCAGGGACCACGCAGCCCCTCACCAGTAGCCACCGGTCCCACTGAGAGGGGATCACGCAGCCGTCCCACGCTGCGGCGGCTCCGTGCCACCTTGTGTCCGGGAAAGGGCTGGGAGCAGCAGCCAGAGCCGTCTGAGCTGACGTTCTCCCAGCTGCCTTTATTCTGAGACTTCTATCAGCACTAAATAATAAAAAATGACATTTCCATTTAAAGGCGATGCTGCCGAGGTCCCTGAACCACCTTTCTCATATCACCAGGGTCTCTCGTGCCTGGGAGGAGTTGTCAGCAACACTGCCTGCCCCATGCACCAAGGACAGAGCCCCGGAGAGGCACAGCGTGGCGGGAAGGACGGGCTCTCCCAGCACTATGGCCACGCAGGGAGCAACCCACGGGGCTGGCAGGCACCTCCCCTGGCAGGGGACACAGCTCCCATCTCACACAAGCACTGGAGATGCTGAGTGTCTCCCCCAGCCCCGACAGCTCCACAGCAGAGCGAGGCCCACGGCAAGAGGGGGGACCATGGCCACGGGCGTGCAGGTGACCCATCCTGCGTGGCACTGGGCTGGTGCAGGCTCTGCAGGAGGAGGAGCGTTGGCATTTGAGTGCAGGGAGGTGGGACAGGAGCAGAGGCAGCTCTCACGGGAGGTGTGGATTTACCCAAGAGCAGCAGAGTGCTGTCACCTGTGTGGTCCTGCGGTGGCTCCAGCCAAGGAGCGATGGCAGCAGAGCGGAGCCTCAGTGAAGTGCACACACATTGCACCTGCCAGGCAGCAGCAGGGCTGCTGGGACAAGGGGATGATGCTGCAGCAAGGATGGGACCCTGTCACAGACAATCAGGACCCCCCAGGGGCTCCGAGTGCGCAGGGAGGGCAGCTCTGGGCAGCAGGTGCTACATGGGCTGGAGACTGAGGCCAGGAGGAGACCCTGGCCCAGGTCCAGCCCCTCTGCTCTCTGCATTGGCCCTGGATGGCAAAGCGCGGTGCCACGCCTGGCTAGCATTGCCACAGGGACCCGCAGGCTGGAGGCCCTTGCAAAGGGTCTCTGGAGACGGGCATCTGTGTGGCTTCTCCACGTCAGACAACAGGGTAGCAGGGATTCGGTGACGATGCCTCTGACAGCCACAAGGCCAGGAGTGAGGCCAGGGTGTTGGTCACTTGCACCCAGCTGTCACAAGATTCACAACGTGCTGGAGCATGGTGCAGCTGGCAGTGCCACAGCCCGGGCCGTGCCAGGAGTGTGCAGAGAGGTCAGCCTGCACCAAACACGTCCAGCGCCCAAGCAAGCCAGCACAGACTGGGAGCACAGCCACACCGTGGGCCTTGCAGCCACGTCCACCTGCCAGGCAGTGACCAAAGCAGCTGGTGGGCTGCAGGGCTGGTGATGCCTCCCACCCCTCCAGGCCAGTGGGCCAGGGCAGGGTCCTGCATGGCCACCCTGGAGGAGGCAACGGCCAAACACAGGGCAGGGATGCCCTATTTTTGAAGGCAGCGTGCTGAAAATGCCCTGTCAGCCTCTGCCTAGGTGCCAGCCTGGGTGCCAGCCTGGCTGCAGGACCACGGCAGGGAGAGGGAGAGAGGTGTGGGGGCTGCTGAGGGCTGGCTCCCTGCTCCATCCTCCAGCACTCACGGGTCAGAGGGTCCCCACTGTGCCCACGCTCACCCTTTCTCCCTTTGTCACTCTCATCCTCACACCACTCCCCAGCACCGACGCTGCTCTTCGGCAGCCACCGCTGGCACCAGCCCTGTCCCCTCCTGCCAACATTGCTCCCTGCAGCCCTGTCACCGCTGCGACGCAGCCAGCACTGGCTCTTCCCTTGCAGAGGCGTTCGTGGAGCAGCAGAGGCAGAAGATCTTCCACCTGGCAGTCCTCTTATCAGCCACCATTTGGGGCTGCTGTAGGATTGTTGCAAGAAGTATTTCATTAAAAATGAATCTGAATCCCAGCCCTTGCGTTATCTCACTGCTTCGCAGGCAGGAGAACATCAAGCACAGGCTGTGGCCCCTGGTGCCCACGATTCCCGCTTCTGTCTCCAGGCCACAGAAACTCCTGCCTGCCAGCCAGTGCCAATTTTCCTAAATGATTTGTACAGGAAATCCCCACCTTCACCACATTGGACACAAGCGCAGGGCAGGCTCAGGAGCACCCAACTCGCCAGCGACCCATCATAAATGCTTCCCAGACTATTTTGTGTCTCCAGCAAGTGAGAATTATCATTGTATCCCTGTAAAAACAAATATAAATTAGAACCAAGATGCCATAGCACTTCACACTATAAGCGCACACATCAAACGTGCCAGTCTGCTGTCAGCCGGTGTCTCTGTCACCTACATTGCGTCATCTGTCAGGACACATCCCTGTTCTCCAGGGTTTTCTGTGCTCCTCCTGAGAATTTTTAAAAGCCAACACGAAACCTGGCTGTTGTGAGGGAGCAGAGCAGTGAGCAGAGCAGCAAAGCAGAGGATGAAGAACAAAATGTTTTACTTGTGGAAAAAAGGGGAGTGACCCCCCCCTTTCATTGTGCTTTTAACACACTGAATACTTTTCACATATGTGAGACCAGTGGGATCCACATCATTCTGCTCACATTGACCCCTAGGGCTGCTGCCCTGCAACACAGACGCGTGAGCTCACAGTGTCAGGCGTTCCCGTGTATGGGCGTCCAGAGCAGAGCACAGGAATGCAATGCACAGACAGACGCGTGGCTGTGCCGCCACGTGCCACGCCGAGACACACGCGTGGACCACGAGTGAGCTTCACGCCGAGGAGCAAGGTATGGGTCCTAGAGCTGACTGAAACCCAGGGGTCCACCCTCGTGGGAAACATTAACTCCTCGGAAGGTGCTTGCCTTCTGGGTGAGAATGAAACAAACTTTTAACAAATAGAAATTAAAAAGATTTGCTTGGACATTTCTCTTAGGAAAAAGTCACGAATTCATTTAAAAATTTTTAATTTCAGAATTTGTTTTCATTACTTTTACTTTCTTCTGTGACATCAGTAGTGGCACATAACGTGACCTGTCATATCATGTCAAGTCAAGTCATGTCATAATATGCATAAGAGCAGAAGCAGTGCATAATGTTACATGTCATATTGGCATAATCAGAATATTCTATTATTATTGACTTTGTCAAACTAATTACAATACAGACAGGAAATACTTTGCTCTAGAAAATAAGATTTAAAAGGAACAACCTATAGCAAATAATAGTCACTTCCCTTTGCAACTGCATTTTTATGTGTTTTCAATATATTTGTATAAAAATATTTAGACTAGGATATGACATCATGCTTTGTAATATCGCTGCTGCTATAATTCCATGAAATAATGAAAAAAGAAAAATTAAAAGTCCACGTAAAATTTGAAGCTTGACACTATTTCGATGTTTCTTAATAAACAATTCTCAAAATAAAAATTTAAGAAACCCTTCTATATCTGAAACCCCAAAGTCCCCAGTATGAAATGCAGACATGAAACCAGCTGTGTAAACGGAGCAGTCTTTGAGAAAAGAGCAGCTCTGCAGCAGCAGTGGTGCAGGGGTGCTGCCCTGCAGGTTTTGAAGCGCTGCATCACAGTCATCAGGGCAGCAGCTGAGCACCAATGCGCTCACACCCACTCGCGTACACACAGATGTACCCACTTCACCAGAACCACCCACCATGCCTGGCTCATACTGGGCCCACTGGGATTTCTAATTGACTTGACACGTTATAAATTGCCTAACTTGGCTGTGATTGCTGTGAAGAATGGTACTTTAAAGGACTCAATATCTGTATATCTCCCTTTGATAAACATTGGCTTGCTGAGCTTAGATCTTATTTATTTACCCTTGGAGCAGGTTCATTACTATGTATTAGGTAGATATGACATATTTATGGAAATATGGGGACTCTTTATGGAATATATTAAGATTGAATAAATCATTGACTGTGTGGTCAAGAACTACAGCAATCCTGATGAATGATTCCATGATTTTTTTTTTGATCCTTGTGTAATTTTAAGCGCTGTCCCCTTTGTCTCCCTGGACTCTGCAGAATTGCCATCACCACCCCTAACGCACTGGGAAATGCAAGATGTGCACCTTTGCTTGGGAAGAAAGCTCCAGGTCCCATGGGGCCTCTGCCCTGCACGAAGGGCGGCAGGAAAGGTGCCTGGTCCAGGTACCACAAGTCAGCCCCAGGAACCTGCTCAGCAAGGTGCGAAATGATCCCGCTTGCGTTAGCCCACTTCAGCCCATCCACTGTAATCTGCCACGTGCATCCATTACCCATAAATTTACATATCTAATGGCACATTTTCACAAATTAGTGGTAATTACCTTCAGAACAGCTATTTTGATACAAATCAATGACAGCCACAGCTAATGACTTGCACCCTGGGCGTCATTACAAAGATGGCAGGAGATGCGTGGGGCACAAACTGCATTGGGGCAGCAGTGCAGCACCTCTGACAGACTCCAGGCAAAAGACTTTTCAGGTGAGCACCAGCCAGCCAGGCTAAAACAGAACAGAGCTACCACAAACGCTTCACAGCCACCCTTAGCCTTGCAGTGTTCAAGCTCTGCACTGCCTGTTCTTCCCCAAACCTGCTCACGTTTTACCAGTTGGTGCCTGGCACTGGCGATGCCAGCGCTGGTTGCCCTGCAAAACCAGCATTGGTGTGTGGCTCGGTGCCACGGCTTCAGCTGTCCCTGTCCCCACGCAAGCCGGTGCTGCCGCAGAGACCCCAGGCAGCAGGCATGGGGCCGAGCGCAGCGGTGGCCCCAGACACCTCCACAGGGCAGGACCAGCATCTGCCATTTGGCTCAGGGCAGCCGGGAAAAGCCTGTAAATACTGGGGGATTCTTAAGGATAGTTAAGTAGCAAACTATCTGTTGATAATAAAATTTGCTCGCTTCTCACAGACATCCAATTTGCCTACTATCCAAAGAAAGGAATTGGGTGTCTGCTTCCTAAATTGTTTTAATCTCTGGCAAAGAGTGCTTCTGGCAGAGTCCCTCAGCTGGAAAATAGGAAATGAGTTAGAAACAATAGACAAACGTGAATAATACAGAGCTTAAGATGTCTGATCTTGATCTTGAGAAGTGAAGTTTAAATAGATTTTTCAATTCACCTGTGTGTGACCAGACTGGGAGGAGAGCGTCCTTGCTGGGGAGGGCAAGGGATGCTGCGCAGGTCTGGCAGCAACGCCTGCTCTTACCTGGCTGCCCGGTGCAGGGGAAGTGCGGGAGAGGGGACACAGTGCCACCTTGTCAGGCACAAGCAGGTGCCCACTGGGGACTGATGCAGTACCGTGGGCTTTAGCAGCTTACCCAGGCTTTAACGCAGGTGATTTGTTTTGTCAGTGTTTCCTTCTGAGGCATCCATGCCCATCGCACTGCTCTGCCCGTCGCCCCGGTACTGGCCACACACGGCGCCACCAGCGAGGGTCACTGGGCGCTTCCATAGCTCCAACACCCTGACCTGGGGCTGGGAGCCCAAACCCCTCACCTGTCCTCTGGGGGCTCCCCCTTGCCTGCTCTTCTGCCACCTCCACGTCAGCTGCCAGACCCCCTTTGCTTTATCTTTACAAACACCTTCCCAATAAACCTTCAAACATTTTTTCCACCAAAGGCTTAAAGGATTTCAAGAAATCTTCAAATCCTTGGGAAAATATACACTTCTGCTTACCTCCCAGCAGAGAGGCTCTTTCTTTTGTATCCCCGTTTATAACATCCACACCACTGTGACACTAATTTCTATGCAAAGAGGCCCATGGGCAAAACGTTGCCCCCGCACCCGGCAGGATTGCTTCTCCCTCTCCCCAGGTCGGAGCCTGTCCTGCACCCTGGGCATGGGCTCTGCTCCGTAGAGACCACACCACCCGCAACGCTCACCTCTGGAGAGCTGCGCCATGCCCTCTGCTGTCGCGGCGCAGAGGGATGCTCCAGAGCCAGCATGTGGTTTTTGGAACAGATACCGGAACAGATACCGTATTTTTTATTCTCTCAGTCGTGATCTTTGCTGTGAGGAGAGTGCTCCCGGCATCGCATGCGAGCGCTGCAGGCGCTGCCCTGAACACTAAAGGAAATGCTCTTTTCCATCGCGCTAAGTGAAACAATTCAAACCGGGAAAATCTTGATAAAAGTTTAATTAGGAAAACGGGCTCCATCTGTAACGTATCCCCACTCTCCCCATGTATTAACCCTTTTGCCATAAATCTGCCACCCTTGAAGAAACCTGCCTTCCTCACAAAACCTACTCAGGGTTCACATTATTTTAATCAGTTAGAGGGGTTTAATACATTATTGATTTTTAGGAGAATTGAAAAAGCTCCCGTATTAAGTCCAGGTTGCTTATTCTTTCTGTATATGACATTCAGGTACTTGTGAAAAATTATACCAATTATGAAATCAGCCATTTACTGCTTCAAAGTGCAATCAGTTGTCACACTGGAAAGCACTTGCTCCTGAATATTATTAGTTGGGCTATGTGCACAGGAAAGTGCTGAGAGGAAAGACTTTAACCAAAGGGCAATTGCATGAAATTTACTTAGAAATAGCTATTTATCACCCTTGGATTTCCTACTGTTCAAATCCACTGCAGACACTTTATGGAATGAAACAGCCATCTCACCAACGTAACTCAGCCAACTGAGGGGGTTTTTTCCTCACTGACATTAAATGAAAAATTTAGAAGTCATTGTAACAGCTTAAAGATGCATTATCCTTTTTGATGTGCAATTTTAGCTTCATATCAAAAGCCATATAAAATAACCCCCGCACAAACACAAAAAAGGAACTTTTAAAAGTTTTATGACATGTAGTTCATCTTACCTTTTATGCATCTAACAGGCACCGCTTCTCCCGCTGTTCGCAGAGACCATTGCATGATTACCACTATGGGGGAGAAAATATTGCCATGGCAGCAGCGGCACTGGCTGAAGGAAGGATTAGTCTCTGGGGCCTGGGAAATGGAGGGGGAGAAGCTGAGCTCCACAACCCCAGTGAATTCCTTAGAAGCCAGAGCACAGTGGAATTGCAGGAGAGCTGCCCATTAGAGGAGCCTTCAGTTGTGTCACAAACTGCCACCATTAATGGATTTTGCTGCAGGCAATGAAGTGAGAGGGAACATAAATTAAAGAAGGTACATTCAAGAGAAATTTCTAGCTCAGTAAAGATGTCTTGTCCACTTGTTTTCCAGAGCAGACAAGAATTTCAGAAGGCAAGGTCAACTTCTTCTCAAAGTAGAAGTGGAGCTGGTCAGCCTGGGAGCACTGGCAACCGCACCATTGATGTGCAAGATGAACAAGTACGCGATCACTGACAGACGTGACCAGTGTGCTTGGTTATCTCCCCTGGGCTGCAGCGCACAGGGTGAGTGCAGCCCAGTCACATGCCTTCCTTTTCTAATTCCTCCAGCTAAAATACACAAAAGGAACGGAACAACTGGGTGATTTCCATGTTGGAAGCATGATCAAGGGCACAGTGGTGAGTTTGGACACAGACCCATCATCATAGGAATACAAATAGTGTTCCCATTGGAAAATGGGGAAGCAGCGCCTGACCCACCAGGTCTTCAAGACCTAAACCTGTGCATTTCAGAAGTAGCCAAAGCTGGTTCCCACGGCATCCATCCCTGCTTCCTACAGGGCCTGGGCATTTGCCACCTTCACTGAAGAATCCAAACTTACAACGACAGACAACACATTATCTGCCACAGTTGAATCCTGGGCTCCATAAAACAGGCAACCTCAAAATTCTGTTCTCAAATTTGAAGACCATATCAAGAGAGGGGAGAGGAGGTACTGAAATGAGCTGCCTTGCTGATATCCTTCAGCGTGGCGTGGGTGCCTCAGGTGTCTCAGACACAGCACGTTACAAAATGCACCAACAGTCTAAAGAGGTGATGGCAACCAAGATCTGATAGCCTGCTATACAGCACAGAAATAATGCAAAACCAGAACACTTGCTATCTTTTAACTTAGCAAAAGGATCGTTACAATACCATTTAATTTAATAAATAGTAAAGTATTTATAAATGAACCATTTCATAAAGTGTTACCAATTGCTCCATGCACAATAATATAATTTTCACAAACGTTTGTCCTTGAGGCAATAGAAATTTTCTTGGCAAATCAATCCTTTCAAGGACTGTAATTAGTATCTGCTAAGGCAGTCAGCGGTACCTGTAGCTGTATTTCTCCCCTAAAAGCCCCGACTGCTGCAAGCTCTCACACAAAGCTAACGACACAGAAGGAAAATGCACACGTTGTCTAGACTATTCATTTTAATCAGGCGAGAGTGATTTTTTGTGGCCCATTTGATATGACTTTTACACAAGATACAACCTCACTCCACAGGGGCTGGCGGAAAAGGTCAACACTGCTGTATAAAAACACATTTAAGGAAGGAGTTTAGAAAAGCAAAAACTACGGATAAGGATCAGCATTGTTTGGGCAGAGCTGCAGGTGTTCTGTCTGACCAGCGATTCCTGAGAAATTTATGTCTACTATTTTGTTTTAAATGCTCAAGAATTAAACAGCTGAAGGCAGGGGATTACTTTCTGTTGGCTTCTTTCCTTGGAGATGGGACGCAGAGGAGGATCTCTGGTGCAGGTTTGAGTTCAGGTAGGGTCTAGCAGACACTATGCCTCCAGAAGAGGTTTTACACCCAAAAGTGAGCCCAGCACAAAGCCCTGCACCCTGCCTGGCTGCAGGGCAGACACAGCCCCACAAGAGCATTTGAGGCTGCCGGCTCCCAGCACAGGTGCTTGTGCCCCACGAGGTGACTGAACCACCCGCAGAGCCCCAGGCCAGGCAGCAAGGGACCGAGCCCCCCACAGCCCTACCCCACGCAGGGACGATCGGGTCTGGAGCCGTCCCTGGTCAGCACTGGTGAGTCAGGGTGCCAGAAGCACACTCTGCCTGAGCCCTTGTGTGGAAGCACAACCGCATCTACGAACAGTTGGTGGAGCCCAGAGGATCAGGATCACAATGGGGAGCAGGACACAGGGCTCATCACGCCCAGGGATTCGGGTCTCCCATAATTATGGCTGGAGAGCAGCCCACACGCAGACCGATGCTGCTGGCCCATTGTTGTGCTCTCACTGGGGCAGCACACGACCGTGCCAGCTCCCTCATGCTTAAATCAATGTTTTCCAGACTCTGTCATTATTACATGCTGTTCCAAAGCAGTGTTTTGCTGGATGTAGTTAAGCTAATGCTGCTCTTGATGATTAGTGCTACTGCAAAATAAAATTAGTGACCCTCCCATGGGCCAGCAGGAGCACCACAAGCTGTCCTTGTGGAGCTGGAGCTGCTCTGAACAGCAGCACTGACACCAGCACAAAGGCAGCCCCGCACTGCACACCAAACCCTGCTTCCCCTGGTAATTGAATTCCCATGCCAGGGCTCTGCGAGTTGGCTGGCAAGGGCAGGCTGCCCAGGAATCCCTCAGGTGCAGAACCCAGAGAGACACAAGCCACCGTCCAGCTGATTCTGCTCAGGGCATCCCACCTATGGGTGCCTCAAACCTCTATTCCTTGGCACAGCCACAGCCTCCCCAACGGGCAGCTCCAAACCGAGCCCAACGTCAGAACAGGAGCCCTTTGACCCCTGGAAGGCAGGTGTGAGTCGAGGTGTCCATCCATCAAGGGGTTCACCTGGAGCACCCCAGTGCTTTAGCTGCACTGTGTCACCAAATAGCACAGCAGGAGCCAGATTATTCCGTGAATAGGGTCTACAATTCCAGCTTCAGGCCCAAGTTTCAGCATTAATCATGCCATTCATCATCATTACCCGCAGTCACTCCACTCGCTGCCCCAAAGGCAGCAGCAGGGGCAGGGGCTGACGCACTTGGTTCCTTTCTCCCTCCAAAGGAGGAGAGGTCAGGCATCAGCAAGATCATTGATCTGGAGCTCTCACCTGTCTTCTTGAGCAAGGAGGAGGTTAATTTATCACAGGATGGAGAAAACCCCATCTTTAAACTCCCTGCTTGCTCTTAATTAAACAAAAGCCTACTGTGTCGGCTAAGCCTTGCTCTGAAGGCCCAGCTGCAGCAGCTCCAGAGCAGAGCACACGCAGCCCATCTTCCAGGCAAAGACCTATCCCATGGGACAAAACTGAGCCCCCTTAGCTGCGAGAACACCTGCACAAGGGCTGCCAGAGTGCATGGCTTGACCCCATGGCAGATGGGCTTCTGGACCCTTGTACTCTCCAAAATGCAGTTGTGTGCACAGAGCAGTAACATGTACATGGAGATGGTGCTTTAGTCATGACATCTCTTCTGTCCAGAGGGAAAATCCAGCCTCAATTCCAGCTCTCATCAGGGTGTTCTGGTGGCTGAGTGACAAAGCAATGGGTGGCCCATGTGGGGTGGGGACCAGCCATTGCACAGAACACAGGGCACTGACAGTGTCAGAGGAGCACTGCCCCCCACGCCACCAGCTTAACTGGGGGCTTTAAACAAGGTGCCTGCTGCTCCTGTGTCCCCATGAGTGCTGGACAGGAAGGTGTGCAGCAAATGCTGGGTGAGGCATGTCCATGCCTGAGAACTGTGCTGCCGAGGACCAAAGCCAAGCAGGGAGCGATTTCGTGTGGAAGCTGGAGCCGTGACACCGCATAACCACTTCAAACACTTCTGTTGAGAGCCCAGCTCAGCCTGGCTGGCTGTCACTCAAAACTGGTCTGAGGGCAAAGCAACGTCTCCAGCACAGACAGTGATGCTGAAAACTCAGCAAACACAACCATTGCTCAGGCATCCTTGTACAGCCCCTCTGGGGGCCAAGAGAGCATCCTGGGCCAAACACCTGCCATGAGGTGGGGAACAGCCCCTGCACCCACCTCCCACCTGCAACCACAGGTGCTGCTGGGCCCAGCGCTCCAGAGAGCAGGAACAGCCAAGTCCATCAAAAACGTGGCTGTGAGGCTGCCTGGAGACCTCCTTGGCATGCTCCAAGAGGTGTGAGTGGAGGATTAATCTTAATCCTTACTGTCCTCACCTTGCCTGGCCCCACCCAAGCCCAGGCCTCCCCTGAAAGGTGTGCAGGTCTCCCTGCATGCCCCAGCTCCTCCCATGCGGGGCCATGCTGGGGAGGCTGCGTCCAGACTGCAGAGGAAACCCTTGTCCCAACTGCCAGGCTCAGCAGTGTCTTGAGGCTTTTCCCCTCCTGTTCACAAAGTAAATGAAGTGGGGAAAGTAATACAGAGCATTCCAGTCAGCCCGACAAGCCCGTGCCTCTCTTGGAGCCGCTGTGCTGGTATTAAACAGACAAGACAAGCTTGCAGTCAGTGATCGGCCAAAAAAATAATGAAGGAACAAGTCGGCAGAGCAGAGCCGAGTCAACCTGACCAGCCAAGTGGAGAATTTAATTTCTTGCAGGTTCCCCAGCAGCGAAGCGTCTCCATGCCACGGCCCTGCACACACAGACAGCTCCAACCCAGCAGCCACAGCCACCCCGTTGCCCGCAGGGCCAGGGGAGCAGGCAGGGAAGGGCCTGCACTGCTCACATTTTCTAGAGCAGGGCTCGGCCTTCATGGGAGACTGCTCTGCCTGACACTGGGTGTTGGAGGGTGACGATCACGCGTCACTGCACGGCCAGCAGTCTGGGCTAAGCACACAAAGCAGTGTGCAGGACAGCAGGGCTCTAGGAGCGCGTTCAGCCCAACAGCAAACCAGACAAGGGCAGTGAGGGCCCAGCCAACACCTGGCCCTGCATCCACAGCGGCGCAGAGCAGCACCAGCACCACTGCACCCATCAGAGCAGCAGCCAGGGTGCATCAGGGAGCAGGGGCCCTGTGCCCCTGATGCTGTTCCTGATGCCACCAGCATTTCTTAAGTTTGGTAGGGCAGTGAGAGGGCAGGAGATTAAACTGGAAAGAGATATTGATGCTAACGGTGCTGCCTGCACCAATCTTGGTCTCCTTCCATTTGAGTCCTTTTTTGTTCCTTTGCTTCCAAAAACCACTTCTGGTAACTCATTCCTGGTGTCAGTGCTCTGCACTCAGTGTCACAGACAAGTCTGGAAAAACAGTCAGTGGTCTGGGACAGCCCCAGCAATAAAACACATGCAGAAGCAGAGGGAATAAATCAGCTGCCAGAGAGGGTAAACACACTGTCTGCTGGTGCGGGTTAGTGCAAAGGGACCCGTCTCCTTAGTTCCTTCTCCTAGGGGCAGAAATGGGACTGAGCTGTAAACCAGCTGGGAATTGACTTCAGTCTCTCTCCCTGTTTCCAGTATGTTCTAGCATTTTTTTTTATTATTTCTGGTTCACAAGTGCAGTCTTGATGAGAAGAAAATCTGCAAAACTACTCGTCATGGCCACGACCGTGAAGGTACCACAGCTTCTCCAAACACACATCTCTTTGGGCCAATGCACAAATTTCTGACCCATTTCTGGAAACACTTTTAAGTTCACTTAAAGAGACGGACAAGCTGCTCCAAGGGTAACAGAGCTTTTTAAAAGTGTGGCTGAGGAGTGTTTAAGAGGAGCTCCCAGCAATTCAGCTAACAAAGGGCAAGGCTTGTCTGGACAGCAGCTCACCCGGCTCTCCCCGGTACCAGGCACCCCAAGCCATCCCTGCTCCTGGGAGGCATTAGCAAAGCTGCGCCCCAGCACCACGAGCGTGGTGTCCCAGAAATTGCACTCCCTTCATCTGCCAATGGGACAGAGCCCTCCCACCCCCCAGCACCACCAAATCACCTGCAGCCACCGTGGCAACCCAGGAGCTGCAGACAGGAGTGACTTTCTCCTTGCAGCCCCCAGAGGAACCCCCAGCCGCAGCGCAGCATTCCCGCACACGCGGGTGCCCCTGCACAGGGCTCCCTGCGCCACAGGAGCTTTGCAGCACTGCCGACAGCACCTGGGCAAGGTGACACAGTAACAAATGGGCTGAACGAGCAGGTTTCTGCCTGGGAGGAATCATGCAACAATTTTCAGCTCCACACAAACATTTACAGCCAAGTTATAAACTCCCGTAAAATGCTGACAGCCCCTTCGCTGCAGCAGCACAAGCAGGCGCCCCGTAATGAATGTGTCAAATGACCTACCGAGCAAAGTTATTGAGGCAAAAAGCACCGCGGTCATTCAACAAACAATTAGAGAGTGTCCTGGTGGGGACAGCGTACTAACAAGGGACCGAGCTGGGAAGAGCTGAGTAGGCATCCTGCCTTCCCCCCAAATTCCACCTCTTCCCAGCCTGGGCTCTGATCTATAGTGCGACTCGCTGAAGCTCCAATAAAGCTTTGCAGATTGTTATGCTAAATGAGAAAAAAAGTAATTGCCTTTCCCCATCTAGAACTCCAGATATATAACTTGGAGAAATATAATTAGCTGCTAACTTCAAAGATGCATTGGAATTTTTGTAATGGGCATTGAGACCCTGTATTAAAAAAAGCTAAAAGAAAAATGATGCACTCCCTGTAAATGGAGTAAGACTTAAAGGTTTTAATTAGGATTTGCTCTGCATCTGCAGCTGGGAAAACAGGAGAAATACCCTTATACTATCTTACTATTTTCAAAAACACATACTGGGGAAGAAGCTCTGCAAAAATAATTATGAGAATCGTAGAACAGTCTGAGTTGAAGGGATCTTAAAGATCCTCTAGTTCCAACCCTTTTTTTGTCTCGTAAACAATAATAATCTATTATTAAAAATAAACTCTTACTCTATTTAAAACTAAATCGTTTCAGACAGAAGGAGATCTCTGCAACAAGGACCCGGGAACTCACCTGTTTGGAGCGGAAAGGGGAACACTGGTCACATAGCCTGGCCAGGCCAGTTAAAAGGAAAATGAGACACATTCTGCATAACAAGAAAATGCAGCTGCCAGCAGTGCCCCTGTGTGCCCCCAACTGCAGAGTGGGCACCGGGGCCTCAGGCTCTCGCTCAGCCACCAGGAACCCCGCGGCCCCACGCCACGAGCAGTGGATCCCTAGAGAGCTGCCCGTGTGCCACAGAGCGTTACCCACCCACGCTGGAGAGAAAAGCCACAGCCGCTTGTTTTCAGGAGCAGTGCCAGGGGGCAGACGTGGTGTGCACCCCAGAACAACGGCGCTCAGCCGCGCTCCCGGGCACCCGCACCCCAAGAACCCCTCAAGGCCCGGGCAAGGAGGGGACTCAGCTGCTCCCGGGCCGCACCCGGGCCGGCACGGTGCAACCCCCCGAGGCTGCTGCTGCAGAGAGAAAACCAAGCATTGAGCGCTATTTACCTTTCAAAGCTCTGTTCCCCAGGACACATCGCACCCCTGCTTTGCAGGGGCACCCCCTGCCCGGGGAGCTCAGCAACTGTGAAATGAGGACAGAGCGGGGGCGTCGAGTACTCACAGAGCTGCCCTCCGCCCCCCTCCCCCGCACTGCTGAGCCCCTCCCGGAGCTGGCAGGGCCCACGGCCCGCCCTGGGCACGGGGAGGGCAGCGATAGCCCCGGGCGAGCTGTCCCGGCGCCTCTTACGGGAGGAGCCCCGCCGCAGCGCGGGGCCAGGGCCCGGCTGGCGGCAAGCAGCGGGCACGGGGAGCGCCATGCTCGCTAGGCTGTGCTGCGGGCGGCTTGGCACTGGTGAGTCAGGCAAGAAAGCCGTACCATCGTCTGGGTCTCTGTTCTTACGTTGTCTTCGGCAGCTGTGGTGCCAGGCATGTGGGTTTTTTCGTTGCTGTTCTCTGTGCTGTGTGGAAAAAATTCCATCTCCTGAAGAAATAATGAAGTTTGGTCTGATCTCCGTGCTGGGCTCTTGTCTGAGCTTGTGCCACGTGGTAGAAAAGGCTGCTTTAAGGGAGGTCAGGGATTCTGTTTTCTTGAATCTCTTTGTAGGGAGTGTTCGGTTTCTGACTTTTTCATTGTTGCAGCCCTGCTCCTCCTTGTACTGTGGAGGCCAAACTATACAACAGAACTTGTTTTCTCCTGCTGCTTGACTTTTAATAAATCCTTTCTCTTTTAGTCTCTGTGTAAGCTAATTTGTGATTTAGTGCCCAGGCTTTAGCAGCTGGAGCGCATCACTCATCCTTGCACTCGCTGGCTGGGCTCAGGGAGCACAGGAGCACAGATATTCTTCCTGACTTGAGGATGAAACTCTGAACTGTTGACTTGAAGAGGCTTTCTGTATCTTTATCCGGAGAGGCAGAAGAGGCTTCTGTCGCTTGGCTTATTCAGGACCAAGCCAGGGTAGCTGGGGAGTGTTAAGTGTCACTTGGGTTCTCCTTTCTCAGCAGTAATTTCAGACCTGGAAAGGGGGCCCAGTCCTGGGGCTGTGGCCGAGTTTATTTGTTGGTGAGGGAGGGGCTGCTTGTGAGAGCTCCCTGGGTGCACCTGAGAGGAACGGGAACAGCAAATTCTTCTCAGCTAATTAGAAAGCTGCTAGTTCAATAACGAATTGGCTCCGGGAAGCCAAGACATGGGAGTTGAAGACTTTGAAGTTCAAACTGTTTTTAATGTGGGGACCTTGCAAGCTCTCCCTGCGCCCACCTGCCTGGGACAGCCCCAACACCGCGTGGAGGAGCTGAGCTTCTGCAGGGAGGGTCTCCATGGGGAGAGAGCTCTGCTGTGCTCCTGTGTCCCTGACAGAGCCGCAGGGATTCTCTTGCTAATAGGTCGCTTATTCCTTGCTGCTGTGGATTATAATTTAGCTTGTGTTTAGCCACTTGTTGGACAGGACTTTGATGAACTGTTGATGAACGGTGTTACAGGCTGTTGCCTTTAATGAATTTTTGTGGTGTGGGCTGACCATTTGAGCTCCTGCAGGCAGGGATGAGGCCATAGTGGGAGAAAGAAGGACTGGGAATATTCATGGAGAAGAGAGGGATTGCTGTTTTCTAGCAAGCCTGAGCTGCTTTTCCTTTTTTAAAGAGAATTCCAGGTACATGTTTTCTGGTATGAAATAATTAATTCCTGCTTGATGTGTTCCTTGCGTAATACTAACCACAAGCTCCTCTCTAATCTGAGGTACACAGGAGCTCATCACCACATAGCTCAAGAAATCCTTTATTGTATATGCATGGGCAAGCACATTATAAATACAGAACTTGGCAATAATTCCCAGCCTGCCTGACAGCCTGCGCAGGGGCCGGGTGCTGTGTGAAGGCAGCTCTCACCTCTGGGCAGGTCCTTGCCGTGAGGGCTCTCCCAATCCAGGGCAGTTTCTGCACAAACCTGATTTGGTTCAGGGTTCTCCACTTGCCTGTTACAAAGCAAAAGGAAGAAGAGGGTTTATTTTATAAGAAACGTGCTCTTCAGCTTCGATGTTGTTACACTGCTTGTTTACCTGTACCTCGAACTTGGGACTTCGTTGGTCTGGCTCACTTGGACGGCCGTGGCTCCGCAGAGCACTGCTGCTCTCCCTTTCTTGCTCATACATCACAGTGGCCCATTTCTTCCTCTTCTGCGCTGATCGCCCTCAGGGAGCACTGTAGCCTCGCAGCGCTGCCAGGGAAGCCCTTTGGAGACCTTGACCCCACTTCATTTCCCACCGCTTCCAGCAGAGCTGTTGGGAGCCGCTGTTAAAATCGCTGAAGTGCAGGGCTGGGTGCTGGTCTCCTGCAGGTTCACGCTTAACTGCAAGCCCAAATGCATCCTTTCAGTCTTGCTTTGCCACCACCACGCCTGTGCAAGGTGTCAAGCTTGTGTTACTGGAGCTGCAGCAGGGTAAGGGAGCCGTGCAGGGCCTGGGACAGACGGTGTGACAGCGGCCGGGCTCTCGGAAGCACTCTGTACATCTGTTTTCCCCCACTAACCAGTGTATGACAGCGCGAGCAGATGCTGAAGTGTGAGGGGGTGGTAGGAGGGACGAGCTGGCACAAGGGCTCTGCGACCTGGGGCCAGCGGAGCTTCCCATGCCAGCCTCTGCTTTTAACACTTACACAGCTTTGCTTGGTATTGTGGTTTTGTTTATGTTGGTCTTAATTGCACTTGATTAGCACTGAGACCTCTTTTCTCCTGCTTCCTGATCCTGAGGTCCCTGGTGGAGGTGAGTGGAGCAAGGCAGCAGTCGGCAGCTGTGGCACTTGGTGGCTGGTTCTGCTCGGGTGGTAGCTGGGATCTTTTGATCAGTACAAGGACGAGGGTTTGCAAGGGACCCTTGCACATCACCACCAGAAATTACTTATAAACACAACTGTTCCTGTCCAGTCCAATGAGCGGAGCAGCTCCCCAGAGGAGGTCTCACCAATGCGGTGGGAAGCGGCTCCCCGGCAGGGCTGGCGAGGAGCTGTTGCCCATCTGTGTGCCTTGCGTGGAGGACACAATGCTGAGCACTGGTAATACAATTTATTTCCACGAGTGAGTGAATTGCCCATAATTCATGACAAGTAGAGCCTCGAGTGATGATGAAGGTCAGCCCATCAGATCTGGAAATAAATTGTATCCTATTACAGCCTCCTATTAGGGGTCTATTTATAGCAGGGCTTTGCAAACTCCTGGAAGTTTGGAGGGGGGTTTTGGTGGGATTTTTGTTTGACTGGTGGGGATATGAGAACATGAAAAACTCAAAACAAGCTGCTCATATAAACCAGTCCCTGTTGGTTGTGGAGCTGGGTCCTGCACTGACTGGGGTCCACAGGGTCTTGGGGCTGGCGGCACTGCTTGGTCAGCCAAGGGGCAAGGGGAAGGCCAACAGACCCCTCACTTTTTGCTGAGCTTTGCTATCTGCTCTAAAAAATACTGTTATGCTTTCATACTGGCAGCACAGCTTATTTCTGCAGACAGAAAAGCAGTGCCTTTCTCCTGTATTTACCCTTTCTATTTACCATGCACCGTAATCCCCAGTTGATAGATAATGTGCAGGATGTGGTTTGCCATGGAAACAGAGCCCTGGTTCTTTACATTTTTTAAAAGATTAATATTTCGCAGTTTGTTTTCATTATTCTGATATTAAAAATCATTAGTTGTGTACCATTTCCCAGCCTTTACGGGCCTTAATGTGCCCTTTTGGGCACAGCCTTTCCTGTAGGCAAAACAAAGCATGCCCCTGGGACTGGCAGGGAGCGGCAAGAGCATCTGGTGGCACCTCAGCTGCAAAGTCCTCCCTCTCCAGCAGCCCTCATGGTGGATGGGGGGACACATCCGTGTTTCTGACAATGCGCTCGATGAGGAAAAAATGGAGCTGCTTCTAAAACCCCACATCTGACTGTGCGAGCTGGCTTGCCTCTCGTCTGAATCCCAGCTCTGCAGGCAGTGGAGCTGCAGAAAGCATCTTCCAAAATCCCTTCAACACAAGACAATCTCGCCCCTGGCAAAGGAGAGAAGCTGCAGGTTTTAATGTTGCCCTCTGTTTCCTTGAAAAAATATTTGAACTTCCAAAGGATTTGGGACAGAGGAAAAATTCTGTGAAATAAATGTCATTATTCTGTTGCAGATCACCCTTCTGGAAAGAAGTGGGGCTGCTTGCTAGCAAGCGAATCTGCTTTTCTTTCCCTGAGCGATGGCTCCAACCCTGCTGCCTGTGGAGAGAAAGGGTATTTATTGTGTGGGAGTCCCAGCTGCGCACACGGGGTAGGGGGCAGGACGGTCGTACTGGTGCAGGCTAGGAGGGGGGATTCACTCACACTGGAAAATGGCTGGAAGTTTACATCCTTAAAGGCAAAATAGGAAAAACAGCTGTCTCTTAAACCTCATAAATCTGTACTCTACAAGGCTTGGGCAAAACCATATCTTATTGTTTTTGCTGTCAGAAGCACAAAGACTCGAGGGCCATGTGACTGGGTAATTGCGGTGGACTTTTTTCTGACAATAAACATTAAACTTAAAAGTGTATTAAAATCATTTGACAAGTTTTATGCTTTAACAGCTGAGAGTGAATAATGTCTTTTGCATATAAAATACTTTCTCTTGTCAGCCTATAAAACTGTCAGAAATAAATTCATCAAAAAAGATTATATAATTAAAAGTCACTTCTTTTCTTTCTCTAGTTTAGTTGGAATTATTTGTTTGTCACTTTTCCAGGACTAAATGACTGCATTCAGAGACAACTTTCTTTAAGACTATTATGAAATGTATAATTCCTACAAAAGGAACCCAAACTTTCCCCTTTAATGTATCAATTCAATATCACTTTTCAGAACATACTTTAAGGTAGTACTGTGTCTCAAAAGCTACTTTATTCTGAAGACGAACAGGCACAGTAATGGAAATCATCCAAATGGAGAATGGTATTTCTATTATTGAGCTGCATATAATTTATGGAAAATTCCTGAATTAATTTTTTTAGCAAAGTAAATTGTTAGCACTTTGAACTGCAAATTCTCTCTGAAAGCGAGAGCCGTACAGGTGTTTAACAGCTGAAGTAGCAGTATTGATTTTCACCTTGCGGTGATCAGGAGCAGTTTTCAGGTTGGTGCGGCTGTGCTGGCATGGGACTTGCTCTCTCGACACCTGCGCCACGCAGCACTGGTGCCTGTGGGCTGATGGCAGGGGCAGCCGTGGGGCTCTGCTGAGGTGTGTGCAGTGTCCATCCCCTGCAGAGGGGTGCAGAGGGAGTGGCTTTACCTGCAACCCAACCCTGTCATCATGAGAGGCTCACTGTCTTTTGGGAGAGGTGATGCTGCAGGGGACGGGATGGGATCTGGGGAGCCCCCTCCACCCGCACCGCAGGAAGGGACGTTTTGACAGTGTGGATTCTTTTAACAAATTGCCTCTGCTCCTTAGTGATGAGAAACCGTGAACTTATCCGAGCTGGGTGGATTTGGGGGTGACTGGATTTTTCAAGGCTGGAGGGTGATAATGGTTTATTGATCTGTTGTTAAGTTATTGGAGCCTTAATGGAGGCAATAAACCAATAGTGCGCACTGCTGTCACACAGCGGCATCAGCTGGGAGAGTAATTAAGCGAGCCTGCCCTGGCATGCAAAGGAGGCGGCCAGTGGCAGCTGCTCTGCCGTGAACGCTGGGTGATGGAGCCTTTCACCTTGCTGGCCTGTGCAGGGCACTTCACAGGGGCTGTGGGGCTGAACAGCAGCTCCCCTTGTCCCTAGGGCTCTGCCAGCAGCACCCAGGTACCCAGTGGGTGCAGGGTGCCCCTGCGCGGGGTTCTGTCTCGCTCCGCAGTCAGATTCACTAATGGGAATTTCATGGCTCATCCAAAATGTGCCAGTGTGAAATACCACACTGCTGGTGGAGCACGCCCTGCAGGTCCCGTTACGGCTCCCCCAGAGCACTTGGTGGGTTTGGTCGGGTTTCAGTGCTTTGCAGCCAGAACAAGCCCTGGCTCAGCCACCCAGGTAGCCACAAGCAGCTGCAAAGGCGCCGCTGTAAGCGGGAGCAGAAGGTTCAAGGCAGCTGAGCCTTGAACAGGGCTGGGGGTTTGCTGGCTTGGTGCCACACTTCTGATCTGATAAATCCTGAAATCTGGATTTATTGTGAGTGTTGATTTCATAAATGATGGGGGGGGTTCATGCTAGGATGCACTGCAACGGCTGTTTCCCTGAGTTTTGATAGGTCCCGTTTGCCTGGGAGCTGGGAGGCAAGGCTGCTCTGCTGGCAGTATTATCACTTGGTATGGTAATTATTATCTATGATTAATCCTGCTTATGCTGAAGAACTGTGCAAGCCTTTTCCGGAGGGCTCATCTTCATGTTTGCTTCTGGTGTTCATGCATAATACGAATTGACGTGAGCTATTGTTGAAGGGAGATAGACGGAGGGGTCTGCACCAAAGGAGTCTTTAACGATGGGCTGGGGTGACTGCAAATGTTGGGGCAGAAGATGAAATCCCGTGGGGCTGTGGGTGGGTCAGTGTGTGTGGAGGCTCCGTGGTTCACGAGCACTTCGGGGTGCCTGCACTGCAGCTGCCCCACGTTGAGGGTTAATGAAGTCTCGCTTTCCTTTCCCTTCATCCTGCGGCCCATCCAGCACTTGTGCTCCAGGAGGAGTATTTGTACCAAGGCAAGGCTGGCGCTGTGCCAGGCTGCTTCCCTGTGCTCATGGCATCCGCACCCATCCTGCCATGGGAGAGGGTGCAGCTCTCCCCTTGGCAAGGGAGCTCTGCATCCCCAACAGTTTTGCTCTTGTGGGCAGGTTTCACTGCGAAGTTCTCTAAGCTGGTATGACGCGCTGTGTTTCTACAGTGTGTCTGCTGCGATACCTCAACGGAGAGAGGACCGGGAGCAGGGTGAGTGCGTTGGCTTCAGCCCCTTGGCGGCAGGTCGGGGGGACTTGGCCCTCACCCACCCTGAGGAGCTGCCATCCACAGCCCTGGAGCTCAGCCCTCAGCTGGGATCCTGGCTGCTGGGACCATCTACCTGCGGCCCTCTGGCCAGCCTGAAACTCCTGCTGGTGAAACACGAATATTTATTTGTGAAAAGCTGGAAATACCTGTGAAAGTCTCCAGACCCTTGATAGCTCCACAGTCATCATTTAGGCAAGTTCATGCTCCATTAAAAGCAGTTATTTAATACAATAATCATTCAATTAAAAACCTCTTGAAGCGGCTGCCAGAGCCTATTTGTATCAATGCAATATTTTAATTGTAAAAAGGCTAAATACAGCCTCGCCAACTGTGATTGTCAAGAAAATGTTACTGAAATGAGCGTTTAGTCTCAGGGAGGCTTTGGCAGTGGAGCAAGTCCTTGGGCAAAGACCAGGGGCAGCTGCACTGGGCAGGGAGCATTCTTCCAGCCGTCCTGTGCTGGGGAGATGCTGCCCGTGGCTGAGCATGCCTCCCTGGTGCTGGAGGACTCGGGACAGAGGTCCAGCTTCTCATGGAGGCAGAACACTGGTTGTCACGAGGAGGCTGTGTGGTGTGGGAACAGCCTGGGCTCTGGGATGGTGATGGATGGGAGAAGCAAGTCAGGCAAACTGCTGTTGTCACCATTCAGTGAAAATGGTCTGGTGGAGCTGGGCTGCTTGGTGAATGTGTTTCCAAATG
This sequence comes from Neomorphus geoffroyi, assembly GCA_033558235.1. Classification (NCBI taxonomy): domain Eukaryota; kingdom Metazoa; phylum Chordata; class Aves; order Cuculiformes; family Neomorphidae; genus Neomorphus; species Neomorphus geoffroyi. The sequence continues at coordinate 639,437 of JAUMJM010000014.1, forward strand.
AGGATGCCCAGAGCAATGAAGGGGTATTTCCTGATATCCCTGCTGTGAGGGCATCAAAGCCAAAAAAAGAAAACCCCAGGAGCAGCCTGCTCAGCCTGTCCCAGCTCACTGGTCATGGCCAACTTTTGTGCTTTGCCTAAAGAGGCAGGGACAGCTGTTTCCAGTGCAGAAGCTCCAAGATTCAAAATAACTGTGCCAGGTTTTGATGAGACTTAGCAAAGAGGAGGGAGAATTGGTCCAAATTTCTGCTGCAGGGCTTTGCTGGAGCTCCCTGACGGCAGAGATCGCAGCCTCGGTTCGTCCAGGATCTCAGTGTGGCAGGGAAGGAAGCTGGAAACCTCTGCGTGGGATTCCTGCTGGCATGTTCAGAGTCCCACACCCTGCATTTTGCCTCATTACATAGGTGCCATCACATAAATATTCCAGTCACTATTGCTTACTGTCAGACCCAATTTAGAAAAGTACCTGTCTGTTACAAATATTTTACAGTACTTGAATATGCAATTTATGTAACATGCCCAGCAAAAGAAATCCATTATATGGTTTTGTCTGATTGAAATTCTGGCATCGTAACAGTAGGAAAAAATTAAATTATTCTAGAAAGTTGCAGTCCATTATGAAGACCTGACTGCTCTTCTCTGATAGAGCCAGCGCTCCCTCGGCAGGGCCAGTGCTGTGATATGAGTGCTACATCCCTGGCTTCATTTCCATGTTGGTTGAAGGAAAGCTGGTTTTCCCTGAGCAAACAGGGGATTTGTTCTCTCCCATCAGCCCTTGAGTGCTGACCGAGGGCCAGGTCTCCCCAGCAGTCACCACTGATGTTTTCGTGATGGGAGGATGTTTCCCAGTATCAGCTTTCTGCTGACCTCTTGGACCCAGCCGCCTGCTTGCCTTTGCCCATCCCTGCCCTGGGATCAGCCCTGCTCCAGCAAAGGCCTCTGCTCTGGCAGAAAAATGGGATTTGCACAGCTCTGAACCAAGCTTGCTCAACCAAAACCTGGGCACATGGGTTCCTTCCTGCCGCTGCCCTTCCCACAGGCACCGGCTGTTCAGTAACCCCTGCTGCAGGTAGGTAGGTTCTCTTTCCCAGATGGGGTTGAGGATGCTTTTGCCGTGTTTTGTTCTGTGCTTTCAGAGGTGTTGGGTCCTCTCCAGGGAGAACAATCTGGGTGGGTCAGCGCCCCGGCGTGATGCGGTGTGCGGTGTCAGCCCTGGGGAGAAGGGCAGGGCTGCCTCGAATGAACCACCAAGCTGAACAGCCTGCTCTCACAGCTTTGTGATGCCAGAGGAAGGAGCCTGTTTCTCTCCCACTTCCCACCTTTTCCCTATTCCAAGCAGCTGGAATTAAGGGCAGCTAATGGCTCTGTGGCTCTGACACAGGCTGCCATTGAATTCCCATTACTTGTATCTTTGCCTTCAGGGTCACTTACATTTTGCAAAGTTGCCTTTCTCTTACCTTGCTCTGATTAGGTCTGTCTGAAGTAAATTACAGAGTTCATTGATCTGAACAGTTTTATTTCAATTGGGATCAAACACACCCAGCGTGTAGCCTTGGAAGGAACCACGGATCCAGTGCACTCGCCAACGCTGTACCCACCCAGCCCTGGTGTGCCAACACTTCTGAGCCGCGGATGGAAAGAGACTGGATGGTGATTCTGTGTTGGGCGCAGTGGTGTTGGGTACTTCAGGAATATTGTTTATGTGCAATACCAAAGCCTTTGTCTGACTTCGCAATGAGCCTGTCAGCTTGGAAAGAGGCTGGAGTTTCAATGTCTGAGCTGAGAGAGCAGGGTGCTAAGACTGAACTAGGTTAAACCTTTCAATAATTCCAGAACAACCTGTGTGCAGGAAGAGATCTCAGGTTAATGCAGGTTGGAAGGGCTGTTGGGGGATCTCTAGCCCAACCCCCTGCTGCAAGCAGGGATGCTGTGCTCTGCCAGGGCTGTGCAGAGAGTGTGGGAGCTCCGAGGGACCTGGGAGCAGGTACAGCCCGTGCTCTGCAGCTGTTCTGGGATCACTTGCGGGGTGGCAGCTGCAAGGTTCACTGTCAGAAACCTCTGTTTTCCTCATCTGAGCTAAAGAGCTGTGGGGCCTTAGCAGTGGGAGCAGCCCAAGCCTTTCCACAAACGCATCCCCCTGGGAACTGCAGCCCCGCAGCTCTGGCCTGGGAGCATCACCCAGGAGAAGGAACAGTGCTACAGGAAGGTATTTGGAATTGATGTCCACTCCTGCAGTGAAACATATCTTCACGTGCGTGTTTTGGGAGGAAAAAGCAGGTCAGAGTACAGCAGAGTATTTATTTCCTCTGGGACTTTGTGTGTTACTTGTGGTATATTTTATGGATAGAGTCGGCCCCATATGTCTTGGGGAAGGCGTTTGGCTAAGCAATGTGTTAACAGTTAGTGTGCTAAGGAGCCATTGTTTGGGTACTTTAGTTTTGACATTTAAATGCATTTTTCAAATACAGTGAGATGAATGTGATGTCACCAGGGAGTCGCGAAGGACTCTCAAGCATAAAAGCAGACGGCTGGGTTTTAATCTTTAACAGCGCACCAGCCTCTGATCCCTGAAGGTCCCTTTGGCAGAAGCTGTGTTGTGCTTTAGGTACCCAGAATATCAGGGGTTTTATCCACTTATGACACTTTATATGAAAGAAAAATGTGTGTAATGCAAAAGTGATATTTAATGCCACTCAGACCTTATTTTGTTTGGCCATGGGAAATCTAGAGGCTGAAGATCTTTGTGGGCTTTGGCAACAGGCAATGGGTCAAACTCAAAATGGGCTGGGACTCAAATTTTTATTTTTATTCGTGTCTGACTTCTACAGAATATAAGGATTTTATGGTTTGACTCTGCAAAGCATTAACAGGTAGAGTGTGAGTGCCCTGGGAGGAAACAGTGTGTTATTGATAACCAAGCACAGGGCTGGAGATCCCACATTTGGAAATAATGTGGAAGAAGGGTTTTCTTTAATCGTGCGAGCCCAGACAGAGCTGGACTGTGCTTCCCTTTTAACAGGAACAAAGTGAGTCCTGAATCCCAGTGACTCTATTTGTTATGCTGCACCTTTGGAGTATATTTCTTGCAAGGTAAGGCAGTTGAATTTTAATCTTTGCTCCACCTTTCTATTACCATGGTGCCTTATTTGGTGTCTGAGAGCCAGAGCGGGAGCTGTTCTGTGTGTAAGAGCTGGAGGGAGCAATCCCCTGTTTTTTCCCAGAGGTGCAACAGGACCCCTGAGCCCCTGCCCCTCTCGGGTGGTGGTTGCTCATACAGGGAGGTCTCCAAGATGTTCTGCCAAACCTAGGATGGCTGGAACCCCAAGAAACCAGGCAAATCCCCCTATGGGCTGTTGCATGGGCACATGAACGTGTGGGAACCCTGTAACGTCTCTAAGTATTGGTATATGCAAAAGATAGGGTTAGGTCTATAAATATTTAGGAAGTATTTGTTATTAACACTTAAACCCACTGGGTTTGTCATCCATGCGTGGCCAACAGTCCCCAGTGGGGGTTTCTCTGCCTGCCCTGGGTGTGGGCACTGGGGCTGAGGAGAAGGGGATGGGCAGGAGCGTGTTCCCAGATCCTCTACTGGCTAAAAGCCAGCTTTTGTTTTCCAGCGTATTGATCATGATTCAGAATTTTTCACTGGGGGGATTCATTGTGGAGATGTAGAAGTGTCTCCTAAAGTTACCCCTTTGCAAACTGCCAGTGCAGCCAGTTCGATCGGGCATGGACGTATTGGCAAATGTTCATAGGATTTTCCTGCAGGGACAGAGCTTGTGTTAACGTTGTGCCGTTTGTGAACCTGAGAGAGAATGAGGATTGAGTGGAGAGACCCATAGGCTGATTCGTCCAGGCTGGGATTCCCGGGCAGACTGGCGCTGCCCAGCAGAGGCACAGCAGCGGGTGGTGTCCGCCGCCCAATACCTGTGGTGGTCTTTGGTGCCACACGCCCTTCTCGCCGTCTGCGTCCCAGGCCATACAGAGGCTTGCAAAGATGGCCATGAGCTTAGTTGGGTTTTTCTGGTTACTCCCATGGATGACAATGTTTTACTTATTTCAATGAATTTCTTTAAATTGACATGTTTTCCATTTTGGGAACATCTGTAGAGTGTGGTTTTCAGAGGTTTTTATCTTCAGGGAAAGATTACAAATAAACACGAACAGGCTTTTAATTACAAGATACTGATTGTTGGTTTACATAGCAATATTTGTTCAGCAAATTGCTAATTAATGCAAAGAAAGAACCATGTGACTTCAAATATTTGCTTCCATTTACACTGCAAAAATATTTTTTTTTTCACAATGATAACAATAAATGAGACTTGTGAGGACAGGCAGGACAGTGAGGGAGAGGGGGAGTTGTGCAGTGAGGCTGTCCGAACGGTTGGTAGGGCTGAACCTGTCCCGTCTTTCCTGGAAGTTCCCAGTGACTTTTTTGTTGCACCTTGTCTTCTGAAATGGCAGCACCATCTCGGTGTGAACCCTGCGTATTGGTGTGTGTGCCCTGACCTCCATGAGCATTTTGGTGATGTTCTGAGGAAACGCTCCTTGTGTGGTGGCTGCTGCCTTGGTGCAGGGGAGGGGGCAGTCTGTGCCTGGTGGCCAGTTCGTGGGAGGTGACTTGGGAACTTTATGTAACACAAGTGGCTCCTTTCAGGTGAGACTGCTCCACTTATCATGCAGATTTCAGCATGGGAATTTGGATTAGCGGAGATGTCATGTAATCGGTGCCCTTCTTTGGGCAAGAATGTTAAAGTATTTCTGCTTTCACTGGCAACTTCTTTAGTTTTCCTATGCTGTCCCTCACAGGGCGATTCTGGCAGCATCAGCCTGTGTCTTACGTGAGTGCAGGCAGCCGCTGCCTTGCTCCGCAGGGAACTGAATTAACAGGAAAATTCCAGAAGTGCTTTTAAAGCTCCAAGAGCCCAAGTGTCGCCTCCATCCTGAGCAGCCAGCACGCGGCTCCAGCAGCACCAGCTCCCACCAGAATGAACCAAAGAGCCCCAGAGCACTGGTAACCACTCAGAAGCAAGACAAGGTTGTTGGAAGAGACCTTTCCAACACACAGGGGGAAGATGTGTTTGACCGTGAGGACAGACGGCAAAGCAGTCCTGAAGTGTGTGCAGAGTTTATGGCAACGATGGTCACAGCAAGAAGTTGTAGGAGGTTTGCCTGGCTTTGCTTGGTTGACCTGCAGCTGCCCTGTTGATACAGAGTAATTTGTAGACGTGCTGGAAAAGCTGGATTTATACCCTGATCATAGGAGAGAAATGCTAGTACATAAAATTGGTAGTACCTTTTTGCAGTATATACCTAAATCTTTAATTTTTATAGCAGCTAAGAGAAAAATAAGCTTGCATACGGTACACACAGCGTAAACTGGCCGTAAATCCTGGTCCTGTGGAGAGTGACAGAGAGGAGCCTGTTGATCCCTGTCCAGGCTGTTTGCAAAGGGGCTGTAGCTGACAGCTCTAGCTGCCCACCGGAGCTGGAGCCACCCAAGTTTGCTTGATTTTTCCTTGACCAAACTGAAAACCTGGGAATACCTCTCCTGGTTGTGCTGAAGGAGAAGTGGGAGATGGAGCTTTGGTTTGGGATCAGCCCAACACATTGCGTTTGGCTGAGCAGGAGCCATTGGAGTCTCTGGACATTTACAGAGTATTTTGTTCTCTCCCTTTTGTAGGATAAACTGTAAAAGAAACTGTTCATTTTCAAACAAAGTCCAATATAACTCTGGAGTTAATTTTTTTCAGCACTTTATGTACTTTTCAAGGCAGAAATTATTCACTGAGTTCCTTTTTTCCTGACCAGTGTCCCTCCCTTGGACTCTTCAGTGAATTCCATATTTGTTGAAGAAATCAACTAAATTAATTCTCAAACTCAGGTAAATTTCCCAGCCATCTGGCTGGCCACTCATCATCCTTGCATCTTGGGGCAGGCAGCTGAACAAGAGCTAGCTGTTGTTTCAAGGATTCAGGATTGAAGTCTGGGCTGTTGTGGCTTTTACAGGACCACATTAGATCTTAAACACTTAATTTTACTTTTGTTTTTCCTTTTTTTAACTATTCATTGTCCCCCAAAAACTGCTGAATAAGGGTGAAGAATAGGATGAGGAAATTAATGGAATTTAATTAATTAATGGATATTAATTAAAATTATTTAAAATTAATAAAAATTAATACTTTTAAAAATTAATAATTTTAATTAAAATTAATTAAAAATATGAGAGGCATTTGGGTTATTTTCTTTATTTTTTTCTGTAATTCTTCCTGATTCTCAGCCGTTCTGAGAAGCTGCCAGGCTTAAACTCCAGGGAGAGGGGCAGGTGTGGCCCTGGGGTGCTGCTGTCCGTGCTCATGGAGAGCCCTGCTCCTTGGCTGCCCTGGAGCCGTCCCTGCCATGCTGGGTGTGAACCAAACCAGCGCTGAGCCCTCGGCTTCAGGAAAGCACTTTCAAAGGAAACTCAAACACTTGGAGCGCCTCTGTCTATTAAAGAGTGACATTTAGTGTTGTACTTTGAAATATGTTTGAAGTACCACGCAGCATAAAGACCCTAAGGGGACCCATGAGCCAAATGAGATTTCCATGTCAGCACCACGCGCGACCTTTCCTTTACTGCATCTGCTTAAACACAGAAAACAGGGTTTTGTTATAAAGTCAAGTCAAAACAGGGATTCAGAGTAAAATATAATATATACTTAGGGCTGCCCTCAGGGACCTTTTTAATGGTTTCATATAAAACAATATTCTGTTTACTGTAAGATATTCTTCTACCCCTCTCAGAGCACTGAGGTTCCCGGGGAGGGCTCCCGCTGCAGCTGCTCCCCAGCAGCCCCTCTGCCCGTGGTGCCTGGGGGCAGCGCGCTGGAAGCCCCTTGGCCACGTCCTCCAACAGCAGGCCTGGTTCTGTGCCTGGTCTTGAAATCTGTTGGACGCTAAGGGCTGTGAGATGCCCTGGTGAGAGGGTGGAGGAGGTGTGGGAAGGCTGGGGCTCTGCTCCCAGGGGTTTGCAGGGAGAGCCCATGCAGTTGCCATCCTGGCACTGGCACTGCCTGCAGGCAGGGTCTGATTCCACCCCAGGCTGGTAGAAAACATCTGCATCCCTCGTGGGGGAAGCTGCCTGATGCACAAGCTGCTGCCCGAGGGTCTCTTGGCCGGTTGCATGCTATTCCAGGAGCATGGAGGCTGAGCGGCATCCTCAGATGGGATGCAGCCAGTGCCCTTGGGTTCCTTTCCTGTCTGGGAAGGGGCATTTGCCACCCCCCCGCATCGATTTCGGCTCAAATCCAGCCTGCTGCCCACGCTAATAGCTGAGAATTTTGGCGGAAAGGGGGTTTTTCTGGAGCTGAGGTCTGTCAGCCACAAAGGGAGACGTAAGGCCCTGCCTTTCACAAACTAAAGCAAACAAAGTACTAATTGTAAAGTGTTTGAGCTTGGTACCCATAAAATTACTTAGTAAGCACTTTGCCTGAGGCACAAAAGACTGGCACAAAGTCTCTTCCAGGCCATTGAATTCCTGTCAAAAGGAATCCCACACCCATTTATTACCATATGACAGGTACGGGGCTTAAATCGAGGCGCATGGGCGTTCTGCTGCTCAGTGATTAATGCCACAGTGGCTGTCACGGGATGAGGACCAGGGATGGAGCAAACCTTCCTGTTCTGCACTCCTTCTAAGTCAGCCTGACTGGGAATGGGACAGGGACTTCTGCTACTGGGAGATGACACCCCAGCGGATGAAGACTTTGGTCAGTGAGGGCTGTCTGATGGCTCTGGTCTTCTGCAGAGCAGTGGAGAGGCATCTTTGCCTCCCATGCACCTGCCCTCCTCCTCCTGGCTTGTGCATCTGAGCAGGGGCTCTGAGCACAGCGTGCCGGAGTGGCCTGAATTATCCATGTGTGAAGCTTGCTGTAAGAGTGGTGGCAGAAGTCTTTCGAGTTTCTACACTGAGGAGTCAACACAAGATTCAGGAAGAGGATCCATGAGCGTTAGAAGACCAGAAGTAGATTTTCCGAAGGTTGCAGGGGTTACTGCCCTCCCTCCCAGCCGTGAGCAGCTCCCTGTCCAGGCAGTAGGTATTCCAGCAGCTGCTGCTCGCTTGGAAATGCTTGTGATGCCTCCCAATTAAAAAACACCTTCATGGAATGACTCTTTATCAAAAAACATGTACCTGCTATGCATTATTCAGCATTATCCTTGTTTAAAAAATATCATGCAGCCAGAGAGAAGCGACACTGTCAGAGGGGTGACTGCTTGGGCATTGTGCATAATGGAGTGCAAACCCGCCACAGGTGTGGCTCTGGGCAGGTGGAAACCCTCTGGCCAGCCTTTCAGGGGCAGCACAGCTCGAGGGCGTCAGTGGGGAAGCCTCAAGTACACTTTTAAATCCGTCCTAACCACTTGTGTAAGAATCTGGTGTTCAAACGGGGTTCATGTTCTCCAGATCCTGGGGAGGAGGCTGGGGATGCTTAAAGTGAGCCTGGACTGTGAGGTGGGGAACCAACTGGGAGGTTTGGGGCACTCCAAGTTAACAGACACCTGATCCCACAGCTCCCCAGACAGCAGTTACAGCCCCTGCACTTGACACCTCTTGCTGGGTGCTCACGTCTGGGGTGCAGGGGTGGCTGTGCCCTGCCTGGAGCCTGGGCTGCTCTGTCGAGCACAGGGGTGTCCGAGGGATGCAAGCTCTGTCTGAGCCATTCCCCTCAGGAACTGCCCAGAAAATCAGGGTGTGCTGCCCCATGGAATGTTACAGGGTTGTTAATGCTGAGAATGGCCAGAGATGTGCTGTTTCTGTTATTCATGCTGGAGTGAAGGGGCCTTGCTAATCTCTATAATTCACTAATCAACAGGTATTCTGTGAAGCTGCACCCTGCTCCTAAAAACCAGCTAGTTAGGGGTGGATGTGTTGTGAAATGTGTTGAAGTTCAGTAAATGATGCGTTTAGCTACATGGAGTTTATAAATCATGAATGATTTATTCATTTATAAATACTCCAAACTTCACATCCATATTCCTCTGGTTGTTTAGTTTCTTGTAATTTATTGGTTCATTATTATTTAATATGCAAGTTATGTCATCCAAGAAGTTAAAAAAATATTTTTTCCATCTGCTTTGTTCACACCCTTCAAGGAGCAGTGGGAGTGGAGATTGTTGTCCCCCTCCACCAGAGACACGTTCAGGTTGTTCTTCCTGTTAGCGTTCAAACCCACATAACCATAGAATGGTTACATAGGTGCTTTATTCAGCGCTGGCGACGTGGGGGAACCTCTGCTGCACCAACGTGCCCACCCTTCCAGCAGCTCATCCCAGTTTAAATGCAGTAAAATGTTACATATTCCTATGATTTCCCAATACGCCTGTCCATATGCATCACCTGTCCCCGCTTCGTAGTAAAATGAAGTCTGCTCCCCGTTGCGCTTGCGCGGTGCCTCCTGGTGGCGGTCGTTGGTGGTCGTGAGGATGAAGTAAGTGGTCATCTTCAAGGTTGAAGTTTTTACCTTTTAGTCTTGCGCAGACTCAGTCATTCCTTGGCTTCCTTTCAGACCTCTGAGCCAATTTTAACCGGTCCTTAAGGCAGGCTGCACCCATTTATCAGGAACTGTTCCCCAACGGTTCTTGCTTCAGGGATTTCAGACAATTTGGTATTCTTTGAATATTCTGTTATGCACATAGCTACAGTTTTTACTTAGCTAACTAAATCTTGTCCTACCCTGTAGCCCTAAAACCTAAAAATCCCCCAAACTCCTTTTCAACTCAAACCCTTTACATCTATTAGATAAGCAATACATAAGTATATTCCATATTCCTTATATCAATTATCGATCCTCACTGTGACCCCATCAGCCTTCATCTCCTAGTTACAATTTCCTTTAATCATGCAAACAATTACTTCAACATGGTTACGGATTAATTATACAAAGAATTACGGTTTCTATTACATTTCACCCCCGTTACAAAGGGTCTACATAGTTACCATACCCACATACCAACTGCTGTTCCCTGAGCACTTGGTTCCTATGATTACCCTGTCACAAACATTAACCTGCTCCTAACATTCCCACTGTCCAACCCTGAATCCCTTTTCCCAAAGAAAACCCTTCCATGGTTCTATGGTTAGGAGTGAAATTCACCCTTTAGAGCTGGATGGGAGGACGGGACGTTTGTGTGAGAGGATTTGTTCTCAGGTTTCTTTTTCCTAATCTTTGCTTTGTGTCCACTTAGAAGTGGTCAGGAGTGCCCAGAGTCATCCAAGCGCAATCCAGGTGGTAAAAGCACGATGAAGAGCACTCTGGGTGGGAAGGATGGAGGGGAGAAGGCAGCATTCGGACCTCGTGCCCCTGGACCAGTGTCCCCAGCAGCGCTGCTGGGAGGGGACTGCACTGCTGTTGCTGTTACAGCCAAGTGGAGGGGAACTGACACTGGCAATTTTTTTATGTGCTGTTAGTGAACAGCCATCAGAAGACATTGACACTAACTGTGGGCCTTTTAAGAGTGTAATGTATTAGCAACTTGTCTCCTTGAAAGCTAATGACAAATGCCTTGTTTAAAAGGAAGATCAAAACATCAAGAAAAATTAGATTAAATGGTTATGAAACTCCCAATGGAGGACGCATTTCTCAGAAGTATTCCCTGTTGAACCTTGGAAATCTGTAATATTTCCCCTGCTTACTGCATTAGGGCTGGGAAAGTGTTTGCATTGCTTCGGCATGGAATTGCAACCATGCTCGGCGCAGCCCAGCGAGCCTGGCCAAACGCAGCTGGGATGCGCTGGGGCCTGGGCTCCGTGCAGGGGTGAGCGGGGCAGCAGCTGCGGCAGAGGTGACGCGGGTGACAGCGATTGTGTGCAGAGAGCCAGGGCAGTGAATGGTCCTTGTGGTGGGAAGACTCGGCAGGCACAGTGCGGGAGGCACAGGCTTCTCTGGGATGGCAGTGCATGGCTGCACAGGGACAAGGTCCCTGCTGTGCCTCAGCTGCTCCTCCAGGAGCAACATCTCCCAGGTCTGTCCATTAAAATGCCATTTTACACCTTTGTGAGGTGGCCTTTGCGTGGGCAGCGCACTGGTCCTGCTTCATCTGCAGAAGTTGTGGAATTCTGCTGCCTCTGAGCAAAGAGCACGTTGTCCTGTAGGGTTTTGATTCATAAATAATGAATCAAAGGTGGCCCAGACCCATTTGGAAGGGGTCTGCTGGATTTGCTGGTGTCGGGGCTGCTCCTCACTAGAGCTGCCTGCATTCTGCTCGCTGCGGCACAGCAGTGCTTGTGTCTGGGTACAAATGTGGTCAGTGCTGCTGACCTTTATCTTAATGTCTGCAGAGCGAAATCAAAGTTTGTCAGGATTTCACCTTTGCTGGAGCAAAAGGAATTGCAGTAGCACATTCCAGACCACTTCCAAAAAAGGTAATTTACATATTTTTAACAAATATCACTATTGACATGCAGACATGGGATCTCACTGGTAGTAGCATGCAATTAAGAGAGTCCCTAGCCAAACCTTGGAGACTGACCTGTCATCTTCCCAGTTAATAATTGTTTTCATATATAAGGAAATGAAACAGTTTTCCTTCTAAATTTTTTTTGTTAAATGAGCAGATTTGTAGTTTACTGCTGTAACCACATAATTTAATATTGAGATTTTGCTCAGAAGTTTGATGTAACAAGATGAAAAAGTCCCTTCCCTGGCAGGGCATGGGGTCACGAGGCTCTGCTTCGCTGAGCGCTGCTGCTCTGGCCAGGGGATGCAGAGATCTGCACTGGCTCTGTTTTGTTTGTAATCAAAGCCGGCTGAATTAGGCTCTTTCTCTCCTATTTCCGTGTACCAATTTGAAGAGCTCAGATGAAAAGTGTTGCATTACACCGGCACCAATAAGTCACACTATCTGTGTTGTGACACACAGAATGTTATTAATTGTCAATCACAAACCACCAGGCTTGTCAAGATGTTCTCTTCTGAACAGGCTGCTTTAGACCTGAAGTGATTTTTAATCAAATGTTAATAACACAGCATCTGTCAGTGGACCATTGGCATCATACAATAATAAAAAGTTAACATATGACATGGCAAATTCTAATGTTTTCATTTTTACTTCTTTCCAATTATCTGTGGAATTTCTGCCAGAGTGAGAAGTGTGCTGACATTATTACATGCAAAATGCACTGCTGAAAGATGAACATGTCTATTAAAGTCTGCGTTCCTCAGCACGCAAACTCCCCAAAGCACCTTTTAATCTCTGCTCCTGAGGCCTCTCCACCAGAGCTCTCCAGTGCCCAGGAGCAGGGAGCTGCTGGCCGTTGGTCCTCCTGTCCCTGCCGGTCCTGCAGCCTCTGAATGTGAACACTGTGGGACCTGAAGCCACAGGTCCCCTCTTGGCTCTGGCAGCATCCCTGCAAGCCCAAAGGGAGACCAGCAGGAGCAGGGAAGAGCCTCCCTTCCTTTGCCCTTCACTGTGCCAGGGATGCTCTGAGATGCTGTGTAAGCACCTCTGCCTCCCTCCTTGGCCGCGGAGCAGGCAGGAGAAACGGCTGTGTCCCGGTGCCTGCACGTGCCTTTTGCGATGCATTATTGGTGGTAATAACGCTCAGCAGCATTCATGCAGCTTGAGAAGGGCTGCGCCTCTGTCAGATATTCATGAGATGCTTGTGGTGTTCCAGCTGTGCTCGTCAGCGCGCTCTCTCCACCTCCATTTGGGCTGGAGGAGGGAGGCACCGAGTGTCTGGCACTGGGGAGAGTTTGGCTGTGGAAAAGCAAGGGAGGGAAAATGCTGCTCCATGAGGCTGGGATGGAGGTGGAGGCTGGAGCTCGGAGTGCCCAGCTGCTCGTGGCGCTGGGGGGCGCGGGGATGGGAGCACTGCAGGTCCCCTGGGGGTGGGCCAGCCCTCATGGTCCTTGCCTGCAGCATCCTTCCGGGGTGTGCGGAGTTGCAAAAGCTTTGAAACTCTAACAAGGGAGCTCGGTACGACAGGGACTGTGATTATTATTAATGGTTTGTGTTACAGGATAAGCGGTGCATAACAGATCTACTGCAATATCAACTCTTCCATCAGAAATTCATCATTTTGAGGACTTTGTCAAAAGTAGGCTGGGTATGCAGTGTATACAGATCTGCGTGAACATAAAGCTATATGGAGGTTCCAAGCACCTGTATATTTAAAATACACTCAATTTCCTTTTCTAAATGCATTGTTTTCACTTGAATACTTCATAACATTCAATGGATTGCAGTTGCTTCGTCTATAGATTCAATTTGTGTCTCTGGACGGAGTTTGAATGGATTTATTATATTGAAATGCAATTTTGCAGACATAACCTTATATCTGACCCGTCATTACTTATAATGCTAAACTTTGAGATGTTAATTCTGCCTTATGTTTTTATATATTTTACAACACTTGGCTTAAACACTTTTAATCTACATATTGGTTTATGTCCACCTAAATTATTGTTGCTTCTGGGGACAATGCGCACACAAGATCTGGCAATTCATTATACCAGCCCCGCTTAAATGAATTTCAAAAATTTAATAAAGTTCTCCCCCTCCTTCCATTGTGTTCAAAAGCTCCAGCATAAACACCAGTCCAGTGTTATCAAATCACAGAAGAAGAATAAGGTTAACCTCAAACAGTCCAGCCATACCGCAGACCTAGAGAGATGTCGCCTTTGATTAACGCTCCCCTCTAAAGCACCACGTGCCTTCCCGCCGCCACCGCTGCTTGCTGGGATATTGATTTGATCCCCAAGCAGCACTCCTGCAGGCATCCTCCCTCTGCCAGTTCACCCCAGGCGGTCCCCGCGGAGAAGCTGAAGCGCCGCGGATGCTGTGAGTGCTGGGCTGATACCGAGGTCTGAGTCCAGCCGGGAGGGTAGGGATGCTGAGCACAATGAGCCGCTGGTGAGAGGTGTCCCTGCGGCGGCACCGCAGGTGGCGATTCTTCATGGTGGCTTGGCCCGGACACAGAGGGAGGATGCTGCTGCCAGTAGGGCATCCCCTCACCTGTCTCTGAGTATCCAGCAGGTTTGAAAGGGGAGCCAGGGAGCACCTGTGAGAGCTGGGCTTCAGGACAGCACCCGAGGGTGACTTGGTGGGCTCGTGTCTCACCATTGGTTCCGCTGCGATGTGCCGCGGTGCCTGGAGAGAGACCGTCCCCCTGCCCGGTTCCATCCCTCTGTCCCTTGGCCTTTTTCTTGCAAGAATGTCGTGAATTTTTCATCCTTGATGAAATTCAAAGTCTTTTAATGACTCTTCATGAAAAAACAGAGGGGCCAAAAGTTGAGCAAAGGGAGATGATTAAAGGACCTTATTAAAAGCAACCTTGTAGAATTCTCCACATGAAAGAGAGTGCCATTATGAGGGCTTATCCTTATAAATGACACTTCGCTTTTGCGAACATGCCGAAACCTGATTAGAGTGACAAGCACTGAGTGATACTGCAAACCTGTTAATAACATGAAAATTAGAAGAGGCTCATGCAAAGAAGGGAGATTAATTTAGCCCGAGTACATCTCGCGCAAATTGCAAAGTTGTGAATATGTTCTCAGATAATGAGCCTTCGCAGTCATCAGCTCACTTGTCATTTTCTGTAATTAATGTTAAGGAAGACTCCTTCCTGATGGTTCGTATTACTCATATACCAAGAAAATTTCTTCAGAGAAATAATTTACATTTATTATCATCGGTCTGTTTGTGTGGTTTATTTCGCTGTGGAGTAATTTATTGCAGCACCATTTCACTTGCCTTGATTAGTCGCTCGTCAGCCTGAAATGTAATTTTTTTTTCCTGATGGCAACGTCTGAAAATTGACAGTGGTGCAATACTCTCTTTAATCTGAGGATGTGTTTTCTTAACTTGAATAAACTTTTGGGCTGGAAACCGAAGCTACTTCACAAGTTGAATTACTGTTAGAAACTCAAAGCATTTTGCTAATTCGAGTTCTCAGCCTGTGTGCTCGACCCACCGGCACTCTCCTGTGTGTGCTTGTCTATGTGAATATACCATACACATAATACTTTATTCCAAGAACAAGCTAGTTATTGGTTTATCACTTCAACAGACCTGAAGTCTTGTGTAACATCCTCATTACGAGTACTCTCAGACTTCAGTTTGGCTCTGAAGCCAACGGAAGCAACATCAAACCCTATAATTGTTTTTCCTAGATGTCAGCTCTTATTTTTTATTTGTTTTATTACCAACTTCTTAGTTTTTCCTTGTCTTAACCCATTTCATTTTCTGGCAGATGCAGCAGTTAACTTTTGCTTCATGTTCTTCCTGACCCCCTCTGGGCTGGGCCTGTGCAGATGTTCTTGTTGGAGCTCCTGTCCCTTGCAAACCCAGTGCTGGCTCAGCACTCGCAGCGCCAGACAGCAAGCACGGTGCTTCCTGGGGCCTCCTGCTGCTGCTGGAATGCCCAGGGACCAGGTAGGAGAGGCTGCCCCTTGGCTCCCCTTGGCGCTGCGGCCGCTCCACACATTTCCCTTGGGAGACCCCAGGTAATGGCAGAGCCAGGCACCACAGGGAGGAGGGTCTGGGCAGAGTCCAGGTGAGTATCAGGGCTGAGTCCAAGTCACTGCCCCGTTTCATGTCCAGGACAGGGCCTTGCTGCCATCCCTGTGTCCCTGGGGCTCCGGCTTGCTCGGCGAGAGCCCGGGCAGCGCTGATCCTGCCGGACGGCTCTGTGCCCAGTGCGCTGCCCCGGCCACCGGCTCGTCTTGCATCCCGGCCCCACATCCCGGCCGCTCCCCCAGTTGCGCCTGCCCAGATCCAGGAGCCACTTCTAGATCTGAGGAGTAAAACTACAAAGTCCTTTTCCTCCCAAACAACACAAACACATAAGCAGTTGAAGTGAATTACTGACCTCTGAGCTGCAAATGAACCAAACATTACTGATTAGGGGGTTTAGGCAGAGATAATGATTTTTTTTATTGGAGACCTTCATTCTGAACAAGCCTCATGGAATGCTGTCTGTAGGCAGTGACTGCCTGTGCCAGCTAATGGCAATCCATATTTATAAAACTATAGTCCATCAAACTGGTATGAATATTTTAAAAGCCATGGACAAATCAAATTGTCTTTGTCAAATTGCACGCTCTCCACATTGAATATATTTTATGATTCTTCCCAGTACAAGAACCAACGGGTTCCCTGCTCCAGCTGAAAGCTGCCTGCCTAATTTTTGCTTCTGTAAACAGACAAGTCTCTCTGCTGTTTTAAAGAACTCAATGAGCTGTGGAGATTGACATTTAAGCCATAAAATTGTACTTTATTTGATGAAGTTAACAAATAATGTATGAAGTGGATTTATTTGATGTCTCTGCAAGAACTGGTTGGTTCATCCTTACAGAAACAAATTGACTATTTTTGAAGGACTTTTTAAAGATGCGGGTAACACGCTGAAGAGCGAAACCCGGGGCTGCTGAGGGAAATCACAAATAAGAGAATGAGCTCAGGGGACCCCAGCGCTGGCAGAGGCTGCTCCGTGCGGTGCCAGCTTGCGGCCATGGAAGGAACAAACCCAGACAAGGACTAAGCAGGTTGTAATTCCTGGTAGGCATCCATCAAGCTTCTCATCCTCCACATGATCCAAACCTCGTATGACATCAGTAGGCACAACTCCTCCCCCCAAGCAGCCCTTGCTACTGGGAAGCATCGCAGGGTGTCCCTCTCTAAGCCCTGCCAACCAGATCCACCCTGGGAACCTGGTGAGGGTCTCTGAGCAGCTTCTTTCCTGCCAACAGCTGCTGAATTCTGCTCTGGGATTTTCTTCCATTCTGTAATATGCGTTTTAACCTATTTCAGCTCTAATGCAGACACCGTAACACGTTCATGGTCATGCAAATTTGTGGTAACTGAGGGCCAGCATTGCATGGCTCGTGGCCAGTGGGACGTGTGCTTGCGCGCTGCTCCCAGCCCTCCAAGAGGAGATGGAAGGCGATCCAGCACTGCTCCTCGCGGGTGGCTCAGGACTGTCTCTTGTCTCTATAGAGAAACACTCCGAGCTGTGTATCTAAAACGAACAGCCACGGTGCTGCCTGGGGCTTTACCTGCAGCTGTGGCTCCCCGGTCCCAGTGCCTTACTATGCATCGCAGCGGCAATGCCAATGGCAGCCACAAATCACACTGCAGACAGAGGCAAGTGCCGACCGCGGCACACGCTAACAAATCAAGCAGGGAGCAGCAAGGTAAAGCAGGAATGCACGAGTGGGGACAGGACGATGAAATCCTGGTAGTAATCGTATTGCAAGTGTCATCCCAGGAAATAAAATGCTGGCACTGAGGCAGGCCTCACCTCTTCTGTCTGAATTTAACCGCAAAAAGTTTTGCCACATCTATCTTGTGATGTCAGAGAGACAGGCTGATAGCACAGAGACAGCTGAGACAGCGCTGGCTTTAGCAGACAAATAAATTTGAGAATCATCTGCATAGAAATGGAAAGCTACTCCATGCTGATGAATAATATAACCCAGTGGCAGCATATAAACACAAAATAACAACGGGCCCAATATAGAGCCCTGGGGAACCTTGGAAACAACTTCACTAATGGAAGATGAAAAATCACCCATCGAAACAAAATGCTGTCTATTTGATAAATAAGATTTGAACCGACTGAGAGCAGTATCAGATAAGCCAAGTGAGCTGCTCATGTGACAATCCAAGGGGATATCTTGAGTAGCAGCATCAAGTGACAAAGACCTAACAGTGTGAGGACAGACCCCAAATTAGGCTAAAATATGAATCTGTTGGAATCCCTCTCGACAGGCTGTCCCAGTTGGGCTTGGCCACTTCAGACTCAGTAGACTCAGCTGACCTTGCTGAGCTCTGGGAAAGGAGCCTGGTGTGGGTGGTACCAGTGGAGGTCCTGGCACTGTCATCCAGAGCCCCTCTGGCTGTCTGGCACGGCTGCTGCACACACAGGGACGGTTGCTCACAGCGCTCCCAGGGAGCCCCACGGCCGTGGCAGCCCTTTGGCTGCGAGAGGCGAGGAGGGAGTTACATTCAGAAGGGCCCTGGACCCTGCCCAGCCTGTCCCTGCCTGCCCAGGCAGCGGACGGGGACTCACCTGCAGAGAAGGACAAACTTCTCCCCAGCACGGCCGCCTCTGCTTTCCTAGGGTTTGGCCGTTCCTGTGTTATAGACAGAAATCTGGTGCCGGATCAGGGTGCTCTCCTTTGCTCATTTCTCTCTGGAATTTGAGGTTCTCTCCAGTTTTGTGGCAATACGAAATAGTGGGAAGCGCAGGTGGGAGCCCTCGAACTGCAAAAGCAGCAAAGGCAGAGCTCTGGGAAGGCTTTCAGGCACATTGCAAGCAGCGATGCGGGTGCGTCGCTGCAAGTCGGAAACATTCTGGGGAACAGTTAAGGAGAAAAGAAAATGAGTTGCTCTAAGCTCCCACAGTTACTGCTGTCAGGAAGGCTCTTGCATTGGGTGCTGCTCTGCTCGGCACCTCACTCTCTTCATGACCTATAGCACCTGGTGTGTCCTGACACCAAGACTGGTCCCATTGTTTACTTTAATATTCTACAATGGAAATTCTTGTGTCATGGGGCAATTCCTGCTGCAAATCAAACATTTGTTGGTAAAAAATGGAATTTACCAAGAGAACAATTCCATCAGTTCACACACAAACCAGTGGTTGTGGTAGGAGGTTTGAGTGTAGCCCCTCCAAAACGCTGTCCCCATCCAGCAGCTCCTCCTCCGGGGGTTTCAGGGTGCCTGGGCTTTGTCCCTGGTAGCTCCATACTGGCTGCCAACAGCCCCAGGCCTCTGGGCAGAGTGGGAAATGCCTGCTGGACAGTGGCCAAGAGCCATGACCCCACAGGGTGGGGATGGGGACAAGGATAGGGCTGGGGATGGTGGATGCAGCTGGAGCCAAGCAGGGCTCACCCCTGCAGAAGCACAGGTGATCTTCTCACACCAGTGTGGTCTCTCCTGAGCCTCTGGACCCTTCTCCATACCAGACCCCATCCTGCACTTCGTGCCTGTCACAGCTTTGGGGTCATCTTTACTGTTTGTTGTAAAAACTAAGAGTCACGGACAAGCCAAACCCTCTGCGTTTGCCCTTGGGTCGTCGCTGCTGTGGTCCCTGCCCAGCAGGGTGGGCTGCTTGTAAACAATTACATTGTTTGAAAATATATTAATAATCCTGTCAGATGCATTAACGTCGTCCACTGCTTTCTAACAAATTGACACCTTTTTAGCTGAAAGAAATCCTTATTAGTTTTCGTTTTGATGGCTTTTCCTGGAATAACTATAAATTATGTTTATTTCACATAATTTCTCCTGTCAGTAGTTATAAATAACTGGTTCACATGGAAATTATGATTCTGGCCTGTGTATGTGTGTACCTTAACCATAGCACTGCAGCAGCGAGGGGTAATGGATTGCCTGAGGTTTCATTGATGGACCTTTCTAATTTAAAGAGTGACTAAAAAGGTGTTTGCCAGCAGTCTTCCTATTCTGGTTTTTACCACTTTAAATACCAACGGCTCTATTGTATCAGTCTGTTTTATCCAGTGTTTTTCATACAGTGCATCTCACAGCACTTTACAGGGCAATTAATTACCTGGAGGAGAGTGACGGGATGCAGGCAGCGGCGACGGCCATTATGTGGGCAGCAACGTTCCTGGTGCCACGCTCCGCATTTGCATCACTGTCATTTAATTTGTGGTGGTGTTAATGGGCAGAGAGAGGGGGAGCAGGGCGGGAGAGGCGCTGGTGCAGCCACCAGCAGCTCCCAGTCTCCACTCCTCCCTGAGTGGCTGCACGGACATCCCAGCATGGGAGGGGGGCGCTCGTCACTGGGGTCCCCGGAGGGATGGGGATGCTGCCAGGTGGGCACAGATCCCCATCCTATCCCTGACACTTGAGGGCGAAGCCCACTGCAAGGATGGTGCTGTTGGCAGGACTCCAGCTCCACCATCGCTGGAGGAAATTCTGATGGTTCTGGTTCCCATTTTTTTCCTGAAATCCGAACAAAATAGAACATTCTGAAACCTCTCTATACAATGAAAACAGCCCTTTCGTTTTCCTGGAATGCTGAAACTGTTCCGCTTTCCTTTTGGAATATAGCTTTTCCATTTTTATTAGAAGTACATAAACTGTAAGTCTGGTTTTTTTATGGTAGTAGAGAACCCTCAACATCAAGATCTGTCATTTCAGTGTAAATAGATTTGTTTTCAGTCTTAGTCACCTCATTGTTCAGTGACTTTCCTTCAGGCTTTTAAAAATAAAACAAAAGCGTATTTGAAAAACAAAAATCTTTGCAGAAATAGTGCACAGCAACAATTAAATATGGGCAAAATATAACTAGAAATTATGTTTTAAGAATAATTCTTTACATTCTGAACTACTTTCAAAAGAAGTCTTCCACTTCAAAAAAAAGGTCAACAACTTTGCATACTCACACACAGAAGCTTGATCAAAACAATGGAAAAATGGAAAATGGAAATGGAAAAATGTACACTGAAATTTGTGCCTTCCCAAATGTTTCAAGTGCCCTTTCCTGCCACCGCAGCCCCATTTAGCCAAGCTGCGTAAAATACACCCAATCAATATCAGCATCACTCAAATTTTAAAACATTGGAGGAGTTTCTTGAGATTTTTGTCCATATGTTTTCATTACAGTTGACTGGATAATTCATAACAAATTGTTTAGACAACACAATTCATCTGGTTTCTTGCCCCCCCCCCCCCCATCTCGTGTCTACAAGTAGGCAATGTGATCCTTCATGGGTTTTTTTTAACTCCAGGATTTCTCCAGAAAATAACTCTCTCTGAGCCAAAGAAGTTGTGGTCCTGATGATCAAGGCAAAGGATAATGTATTTTTTATTAACTAGCTGGCTACTTGTTAACAGTGAACTTGCTTCTGGGCACGTACTGACCTGATGATGAGACCACGTCCTCGGATCCCATCTGTGTTGTCAGCAGCACCGCCCCATTTAAGACCTCTCCTGGCAGGCTTCAGTTTTTAGAGCTAAAAAAGGCATTTTTGCAAAGATGTACAGCATTCAAAATTTAATTTCAGTAAATAGTTCATCATTCAAGCTTTAATTATGGTTTTGAGTAACGAGAACTCAAAACAAGTGGAATCAAACCAAACTTTTGGGTTGAAACTGAGAAACCTTTTGTACCCCATCCTCTGAATCCGCTGCCTTCCCAAGGCTGATGAGGTGCTGAGAGCTTTCCAAGCAAAAATTGTCATAAACTCGTCAACAACTGGCTGGTGGAGGGCAAGCCTTGTTGTTTGCTGACTGACTCCAGAAATGAGCTCATCATACAACCAGGCTTGCGCTGCCGTCACCGCAAACGAGGCTAGTGCTGAGCAACAGGCCAGGAGAGGGAAAGCGGGGAGGAAGGGGAGACCCGTGCCACGCTGAAGGTCAGCAGTGACCTGACTTGCAGCAGCAATCAATCAGGGTGGCTGGGAGCTCTGCAGAGAGCCTGGCACCACGGAGCCTCCAGCAATGGCTCAAACGGATGACTTAACGAGAGCTGCTGGGATGGCCGGTCAGGCAAGGGGTTTGGCGCCGTGCTGCAGCAATTAATTAAGTAGCCAGAACCATGGGGGACATGGAGATGCTGATGAAGAGACAGAGGGTGAAGCAGAGGTGTCCAGCCTGCAGCTGGACTCGGATGCCTGGCTGGAGGTTGGTGTGGCCAGGGGTGCCCAGCAAAGTGAGCATCTGGGAGCAGCTGCAGAGCCCCTGGGTTCCCTGAGCTGCTGCATTCAAATTGGCCGCTGACAGCCGAGGTGTGCGGGCTCAGCATGCAGCAGCGACTCCGCTGTCCTGGTCTCTCTCAGAAGCACCAGCTGTTGTTTCATCTATCTTTGTGGCCAGCAATCTGCTACCTGAATTGATAGATATCATCCTTCTAAAAATAGCAACAGCAGATTTCAGCCTGTCCATGGTAAGAAAACGGGGCCAGTAATAAAAGTATCCCACCTGCCTGCAGAGCGGGGGGCCAAGCCCGGCACTGCTGAGCACAATCCCCTCCGCTCTGGCCCCAGGGCAGCGGCCGTGCAGGTGCACCATGCCCTCCGCTACAACAGGAGCCTTGGGGCTCCCTTGTTTGGTCAGTGGTAGAATCACAGAGTGGTTTGGGTTGGAAGGGAATCCAGTGCCACCCCCTGCCATGGGCAGGGACACCTCCCACTGGATCAGGGGGCTCCAAGCCCCATCCAACCTGGCCTTGGGCACCTCCAGGGATGGAGCAGCCACCACTGCTCTGGGCACCCTGGGCCAGGGCCTCCCCACCCTCCCAGGAAAACATTTTTCCCTAAGATCTCATCTCAGTCTCCTCTCTTTCAGCTGAAAAATCATTCCCCCTCATCCTGTCCCTGCACTCCCTGATCCAGAGCCCCTCCCCAGCTTTCCTTGAGCCCCTTTCAGCGCTGGGAGCTGCTCTAAGGTGTCCCAGCTGCCTTCTCTTCTCCAGGCTGAACAACCCAACTCCCTCAGCCTGTCCTTGCGTGGGAGGTGCTCCAGACATTGGATCATCTCCTCTGGACTGGCTCCAACAGCTCCAGGTCCTTCCTATGCTGAGGACCCCAGACCTGGACTCAGGGCTCCAGGTGGGGTCTCACCAGAGCGGAGCAGAGGGGCAGAATCCCCTCCCTCCCCTCTGCTCCCCCTGCTCTGGGTGCAGCCCAGGACATGGGGGGTTTCTGGGCTGCAACGCACATCGCCAGCTCATGTTGAGCTTCTCACCCAGCAGCACCTCAAGTCTCTTCAGGGCTGCTCGCAATCCATTTGAGAGCCCAGTAAAGCCAGGCTTGCCAGGCTGCTGTCTCCTGCCCACTGTTTGCCTGGCGCTGTACTCACCACAGCTCCGGAGCGTGGAAAGCTGTCACTGCTCAGCTGGTGCAAACCAGGGGTTTGCTGGGCTACTTCAGTTCAATCGATGTCCTCCACACCCCCCACATTCCCTGTTGCACAGCCCAGATGCTTCTCACGACCTCTTAAGCGGTGGGAAATGTGAGGTGCTCCAAATACAACCTGTCTGGGGCAACCTTCCTGGGATCCCGGGACCCTGCCTTCCCCTGCTCAGGGCACGGCACCAACCCTTCTCCCACAGCAAAGGGTTCATGAGCAGCCAGCAAAGCTCCTGTCAGGCAGAAACTCAGCCCCGCTCTCAACGGGTGGTGCAACAGCCCCCGGCGCAAGGAGTCCTCCCGCACCGCTCAGCCCTCCCCACCTGCGCCATCCCCTGCACCTCTGCCAGCACCGATGTCTGTGGGCCAAGCTCTGCCCTGCCCGGCTCCTGCTCCGCGTGGAGAACACAGGCAGGAATCTGCAGCGGGCGGAAAACAAAGGGATCCTGCGCTTGAAGCCATATGGATTGCACGTATATACACTACACAATAAACAACACATCTTTCAGTCTGAGTCTGTTTGAAACCTTCCAACATATGTTCTGCCAACAGTTTAACAAATTGATTGCTAATGTTATCCTGCTCTGAAATCTGCCGGAATGTACAGGAGGGGAGAAACACCAAAACAAAAGCATTCCTACCTCAATAGAAATTCACAAGAAAAGCCATTAGGAAAGGCTTCAGGATGCCTGACAGGAGAGAATTTCATGCCAATTTGTGTGCTCGTTGGAAAAATCATTTATTAAAAAGAAGATATACCTTCATGTTAGTGAGATGAGGGCGTAAAACTGAGCTGGGTCTCCCACTGCTTCAGCTCTATAACTCAAGTTATATTCATCAGAGGCATATATTTAAATCATAGCTTACTTTGCTTTGTGTTCTGAAATTTATTAGCCTACTACTTAAATGTTTTATTCATTAGGCCATGTAAATAATGCATGGTTGTTTCCATGGCAATTTAACCCCTTCTCTCCGGGACGCCCGCGCAGTTCCCATCTCGTGTGCCTGCTTAATTGCCACCATCAGATTTGCCGCTTTCTTCACGTTGAGGCCAATGCCATTTTTCTCTTTTTTGTGGCAAATTCATTAGGAGGGAACTTTTTCTGTTGGCAAGACAGACACGCTGAGGCACGAAGAGGGAAGGCAAGGAACCATTTGCCAGGTCATTTAGCAGAGTTTGGGCACAGCTCATGTTCCCAATTTCTGCTCCTCGGGGAGGTCCTGCTGTAGTTTGTCCCCACCAGTTCATCACCACAGGGTGGGCAGGACCTCTGCGATGTTCTGCCCATTAAATAGTCACACTTTTTAGGGCATGTATGCAGTTGGTTAGGGTGCAGGAGTCTAATTTATGTACTATTTGAAAATGTTGTGCACACACCACTCTGAGAAGGAGGCTCGAAGTTCTGCCTTATTCCCTCTGACTTGGTAACCGGTAATGCTCCCCAGCTCACATTTCTGGAAAAAAACCGCCTCTGAAACCAACAAACAGGGACGGCATGGACTGTTGTGTTTCTGTGTCCTTTGGCTTTCATTACCTGGCTGTAACCCATCCTCTGAAACCTATTACACTGAACTGGACTTCCTCTTCCGTTTACAGAGGTCGAACCTCCCCGTGGTTGTCTCTGGAGTGGTGCTCTTGCAGTTGCACATACCTCTTCATCGCAGCAGTAACAAGCTGACATAATTTACGCTGCCAGTGCACTTGGAGCCTGTTCTTCCCCTTCCCTCCACCTTCGCTGGCTGAGCTGCCCCCAGGTTTGACCCAGGAAGCCTCTCCCAGGGCTGCATCCGCTGCACCCCTGCCACTCCCTCAGCGCTGCTGCACACCAGGCACCCACACCGCTCTGCTGCAGTGTCACCCATGCATCAGCCCTGTGCTTAAGGAACAAGTGCCACCTGCCCAGCATCAGCCCCAGGAGCCCCCAGGAGCAACCTGTGTGGTTGCCCAGTGCTCCTGCTGCCCAGCCTGAACCGGACCGGCAGGTGAGAAAGCGAAGAGGTTTGCGACCATTTCAGAAGCAGGAGTAGATTTTCAAATAATTTGCATGGTTTTGGCCATAGCTTGAAACCAGTTAGGTGCAATTCCATAAAGACAAGCACAGAGCAGTTCTAAATGGAAGAGGAAAAAACCAAACACAAATGCAGCGTGCAGATTGCTGCTTGAGTTAGCATAAGGCGGGGAGGATCCAGGGTTTGCAGTAACTGCTGCATCTGTCAGGAATGTGATGCTCTACTACAGATCCTGTGCTAGGATGCGGGGAGATCTTGTCCCACGTTTCTAGCCTGAGAGAAAAAAATCAGCTTTGCTTCTAACAGGAGAGGGTTCAGTGTTCCCTTTTAGAGGGAAACAAAAAATGGAAGAGAACCCAGAGGAAATGCAAAACGAGCAGGTTTAGAAAATGCAATGCATGATGGAAAATCAATGGGGATATTCTCAGCGTAGAGCATAAAAGTTCTACCCATTAAAGTCTGAGTACATAGAAGTTCGAGACAAAAAGGAGAGTTGTCCTTTTCTTGTATAATGAGAAGGACAGAAATATTGTGCTGACCTTGCAGGAAAGAAAATCCAGGTGGGATAAGACAGCAGCTTCCAAACCATAAGCAAGTTATACTCTAGAGCAGATAACACAGTCACCGGAGGGTTTTATAGACTGGTTAGAGAAACAGCTGCAAGGATCCTCCAGGAATATGTGATCCTGCCTCACTGCAGAGAGGTGGATTAGATGATCCTCTAAGGTCAATTCCAGTCCTACCTGTCTATAATTCTCTGCATAAAAACAATGACTGCCCCCACTCAGGAAACCACCTGGTTAATGCTCTTCAAATGGGAACCACATAAAGTAGAGGCCTTTCAGCCCAGCAGCTCAACCAGGACTCCTTCAGTCTTTGTGCCACAGGTCAGCAGCAGCAGGCGAGCTGCGGTTGCTATTGCTGCTCAGCTGGAAGAACATCTGGAGGGAAGCCAGGATGTGATCTCCAATTTGATCATTTGTGTTGCTCGATGCAGCACTGCCTACTGACACAACGGCACCTTCTTTCCCAGGAATCAGGGGCCCAGAGTCCCCCCTAGTGTTTCTGTCAAAATGCAATGAGAGCTGATAAAGCAAACTTCCTGGGAGCATGGGATACTGACGAGCAGCTTTGACGTGCACATTGGAGCTACTGGCAACAAATGGATTCAGTCCCATTATTTCAGATCTGATTAAGTTTATTTTTAAAAAGTAACCATCCTACATGAATCTTTTCCATATAAAATACAACCAGGAACCAGGTAGAGGTTAGGAGAGAGAAATCATTGAGCTCCACAGATCTGAATAGCTGAGATCAATCACCATGAGCCATGGAGATGAGATTTGGGACAACATCTCTGCACAGGCCTTCAGAGGCTTGTAGATCTGCCCAGCCGTGCTCTCGTCCATGACGGATGGTAGGAGAGATCTGCTTTTCCTCAGAATTGACTTTGACTTAATTCACTCTCGACATGGAAGGAGGAAAACAAAGGATGAACAATCAGATTTCCCATTTAGCACCTGGCTCTTCCATTGCCGAGCTCCTCCCAAGCACCGTGGCTGTGCCACGGCCGCGCTGCTGCAGCAGCAGACGTAACCTCTGCATCACTGGTGCCTGCAGTGGGGCAGCTGCAGCCCCTGCCAGGTCCCGTGGCGGGGGGGGAGGCCTGTGCCATGGCAGTTGGAGGGCAACAGGCTGGTGGATCACTGGGACTGCACCCATAGCCGGGACAGCAGGAGCTGCACCCATAGCCTGTCTGGCTACACGAGCCATGCTGAGCTCTGCCGGCCAGCCTGGCCTCTGCAAAGTTCTAACCAACAGAGCCTCACCCGTGTTTCCTGAGCAACCATGGGGAAGCCACTGTCCCTCCTCTACAACGCCCCCCGTGTTTTCCCTCTCAGTTTCAGCAGGATTCACACCTTACAGCCCCCTGCAGCGCTCCCATCCTCCCCGGTGCCCACCACAGTTAACAGGGTGGCTGTTTTCTCCCTAACGTACTCTGCCCACAAACCCATTTGTCTCTGTCCCTGGTTCCCTCCAATTGCTGCTAATTTTTGTTGCTGTTTACAGGCTGCCTCCCACCACCAGCGCCATCCCACGGTGCCTCGGTGCCGGGTGAGCTGGACCAGCAGTGGGTATGTGCCCTGGTTGGGGGTGCGAGTGCTGGTGGGTGCAGCCCTGGTGCCGGGGTCCCTTTGGTGGGAGGGGAGCAGCAGAACACGGGGCTGTCACTTGTGCAGAGAAGGAGGCGAACTGTGTGTCATCAGAAAGCCTGGCGAATTCATTGATCTTCCTGAGAACATCAATCTGTCTTTCTAATACCGCAATCAGGTGTCTCACAGAACAATTTGCTGAGTGACAACACTCACAAAAACCTGTTCGCTTCCCTCCCGGCTCCCCTCAACTTGAAACATCCTTGACAATGTTCGCTGGATGCTCAGGGCTGGGGACCCTCCTTCTGTCTGGTTTCAAAGCTGCTCAGAGCACGAAGGTTTAATTCTGAGGGCGAGTCATTGGTCTCTGTTCTATGCAGAATGGACCATGAAAGGCAGAACCAGCAGAGAGGAGCCATTGTAGCAACAGCCGATGCCACCTGCGAACAGCGTGAGGGCCCTGCTGCCGCTTGTGCAAGTGCTGGGCGCATCCATGTGCCGCAATGCTTGCACATGCTGGCCCGCAGCCAGGCTTCCATAGAACATGGTAGGCTAAATACAACTCAGGAAAAGTGCAAACTGAGTTTATTATATTGCAGCGTCTGCTCCTGCAGTCTGTCATTTACTTTCTTAGCAGCTATTTTCTGTAGGAGCAAGCATGTATTAAGTTTGCAGGACATAACAAACCTTGTGATGCCGGGCTGCCAAGGCTGCTATTAGCTGGAGAACTCCAGCAGCACACGCCGTAATTCATGTGGTTCAGATGGATGTATTTTATTAACGAGGCCGTGCTGATTGCCTGTTAAGTAGCTCTATGTTAATAACCCACTGCGGATGCCCTTCTTGGGGAACCATGTTGTACTTCCACTCCTCCAAGCTTGAGCACCTGAAGATACCATCTCCCTGCTTCTGCCTTGGCACGCCCCACCGTGCTCCCCGAGCAACATTGCATTGGGCTGAGCCTTCAGCGTCCTTGGTTCTGTCAGGAAGACTGAGCCGTTGTTTGCTTCCAGCACTGTAAGGTGCGGGGCACAAGCTGGGAGGAGGACAGAGCAGTGGGAGTGTTACTTTGCTTCAGAAAAACCCATCCTGAATTCCCCACCCAAAACGTGTGATGACAGCATCCCTTTCTTCTGCAGCTCCGTATGTGACGATGGCACCTGGAGCCCACAGCAGGGGCCCGGAGCCAGTGTCCTCGCACAAGTTGTGCCTGGGTCTCATCCTCTGTGGCAGGAGCCAAAACCCTCCCGTGGGATTTCATTGCTGCTGCTGGAGCAGAGCAGCTGCCCTCGTGCTTCGCGGAGCCATTCACACCCCCTGCCTTCAGCGGCTACTGCCAGGTTTGCAGTCCTCTTGCTTTCTACCAGCTCAGCCTTGGGAGGACATGAGAGGGGCCGTGCAGTTTTCCTGTGCTGTTGGCACAGAGAGTTGTTTTGGTGGAATCTGTCCAGTGCTTCCAAAGGGAAATGGAGACCTCAGATGGGGTGGCTGTGGAACCTGGGCTGTGGAGCCAGCACAAGGTGAGCGTTCGTGTCCGGGTGTTGGGCTCAAGGGACAGGCAGGCAGAGCATCACCGTCCCTGTAGCACTCACCAAAGCTTTGGGCTGTACGAGCTCCATGTTGTAGTTAGCAATAATCAACTCTATAGATGGATTATAGAATCATTCAGGTTGGAAAAGATCTTTAAGATCATTGAGTCCAACCCTTAACCCAGCACTCCCAACACCACCACTAAACTGTGTGCCTAAGTGCCGCGCCCACGTGGCTTTTCAGTCCCTCTGGGGCCAGTGGCTCCATGGCTTCCCTGGGCAGCCTCTGCCAGTGCTTGAGAACCCTTTCAGTGAAGGAATTATTTCTGATATCCTGCCTCAACCTCCCCTGGTACAACCTGAGGCCCTTCTCTCCTCCCACAGAAGCCACATTCCCTGTGTGATCCTGCAATGAGGTCCCAGCCACGGCTTCCCCCCGGAAAGCTCTCTGAGCCCCTGAGAGCCGTGGAGCCTCTCTACCCCCACACCCGCCCAGGGCTGAGCCCACGCCGCTCTCCCACCCGCCACGCGCATGCCAGCCCCCTCTGCCACAGCCGTAGTGCTGGGATGGTCCCCAGCCCTGCGTGATGTCCCTTGCTGGGAGAGGGGACCAGGATTCCCACCCCGCAGGATTCCCAAGGCGGGCAGTGGCAGGCTTCCCTCTCCAGCTCTGAACCCGTGGAGTAACTTATTGTGGAACAATTCTTACAGGGTTCTGAAAAACAAGCAGCCGCAAGAAGGGTTAACAGTTTATTATATTTTTTCTGAGTGATTTTATCACTGTCGTTAGAACATTCATTGAACTAAGTGAGAAATCCATCAAGACGTGACAGCAATGTGCAGACTAATGGCTGTTAGATGGTAATAATTTTTAATATGATTTTTATTTCACTTAATTTCATATGTGCTTGACAAAAGGTCCCGTGTCACTAGGGAGCTGTGTGGAACTGGGAATACGCTGACGTGAAGGTCCTATTAAACCAAGTGTTTGAAGTATTTTTAAGTCTCAACTTCAGAATTCCAGAGAAAACTCAGGCATTTTAACCTTTTTTGGCAAGAAGTCAATGAGACAGCAGGAAAACACGGAGTGCCAGCTCCAAGGGGCGGATCATCCTCACACCTACGCTGTGTATTCTCAGCTCAAACTCATTTCCCCAGGGCTTCTCCTCAGTCCCGATGCAGGAACCAGCTGACGTCTGGGCCCTGGTAGCTCC
Organism: Neomorphus geoffroyi; assembly: GCA_033558235.1. NCBI lineage: Eukaryota > Metazoa > Chordata > Aves > Cuculiformes > Neomorphidae > Neomorphus > Neomorphus geoffroyi. The sequence goes on from JAUMJM010000014.1 coordinate 669,213, forward strand.
GCTTGGCCGAGTGTCTGCACGAGTTTGTGTGTGTGTCGGGTTCGGAGGGGCTGCACAGGGCCAGCCCAGCGGAGGAAGAATCTCTGCAGTCCTGGGAGGCAGCTCTGCGCAGTGGTCGCTTCTCTGTCTCTTCCTGCCACTGCAACTGGTAGAATGTAAGATTTGTAAAGACGTTTGTGATCAGCTGCTGGAAGGCATCACTGCAAATCAATAATTACTGCCAGTAAACCCCGTCATAGGGGCTCTTCTCCAAAAAGAAACAGCGGAGGAAACTCTGGTGCAGAGGGGAAAGAGCAGAACCTTTGAGGTACTGATGGTGCCAATGCTGGGAACAGAGTCAAACACTTTATTTCTGAAATAAACATTAAAAAATTGTGGATTAGTCAAAGACTGAATCTCCACTGCAAGAAACTGAACCCCAAAGGGTTTTCATTCAGTCACTTTTGTTCCTTGTTCTAACACCCCCTCCCAGGATGAAACCTCCCTTGGTCCCTCGCCGACCCCACTCTGCCCCAGCCGTGGGGGTCCCTCTCGGGAGTCCTGACACCCCCACCAGGAGCAGTTAGCGCAGCTGGGGTGTCTGCAGGGAGCACAGTGGGAGCGGCTGCAGGAGAGGCATGCAGGGACCCATCAGAGCCACCAGCACGCCCAGGAAAGGCCAAGCCCCACGTGTCAGAGCTCCAGAAGATCCCAATTCATCTGTTCTCCTAAACACAATATTGCTCTGTTTGCTGCAAATCTCGCAGATCCTCTCATCCATCATCTTAATCCTGGACGCTGGGATTCCAAACAGGGAGCACAGACCCAGGGAGACTTTTCCCCACGAATCACGTTATAATTAATGCTAGAACCTTGTACCATGGCAGAGCCTCTCGGTGATAACTGCAAGAACTCACAAATATCACTGTGCCTTTAAAACAGGGGAGGGGGTGTGTGTGTGTAAGTGTGCACACATGCTTAAGTATATAATATATGATATTTGTAGTAAGAGTCAAGTATGGAAGCTATACATTCCCCTGATAAATGGGAAGCTTAATAGAAAAGCCCGAGATAGAGAGATTTTACACAATATGACACTTGTTTAAGGAAGCAATATCAACCATTGTTTAATGTAATAAAAAGCCAGAGGTGTAAGAAATGATGGTAATTCTATTGTAACTGAACTTGAAGATCCCTGTCAAATATGAGTGCGAATGTGGCAGTTATTTTAGGTGTGTTTGTAATCTTTGCAGGCGTTTTGTCAAGGAGGCACTGTGATATTAGTAAGAGTGCACAAAGGCTCGGCAATGGTGTCATGCACAATTAATGTCCCCAGGTAGCAACTCCATTAGTCTTATGAAGTGAGCTCACAAATGGGAATACTAATGGGGACGCGCCTTGGGGCATTTGCTGAGCTTACTGCTAGTTTATTTCATACCCTTTATGCTCAACACAAAATTTACCTAGCCTGGATTTAAAATGCGTCTCATTACACAGGCAGCATCCTTTTCCTTCAGTGCTTCCCTTTTAAGATGCAAGATTTGCAATTCTAATCATATCAAAACCTGACTACTCTTGCTAAAAGGGAAAAATAGGGATAAATAAATGGAAAAAATAATCTTAAGATAAAGACTGTCTGGGGTTTTAATCTTCCCTGACAGGCTTTTTTCATATGTACATACTGGTAGCACATGTGTTGCCATTCGTGGCTGCAGGGACTCAGAGCCGCCGGCAGCGCAGCTGGAGGTGCTGGGTTCAAGGTGCGGATGGGAACCTCGCCTCCAGGTTGCAGGTTTGCATCCCTGATGAAGGAGGATGCAGGGCCAGGCTTTTGCATCGCCTGAGCTCGGCACTGTGGGAGCCAGGGGTGGCAGCAGCAGCTCCAGTGCTGCTCCTCAGTGGGGCTGGTGCGGCTGGGGAGGATGTGGGTGGTGAACAGGCAACTCTGATGAGGGCAAGGTCATTGCCATCTGTGACCCAGAGTGGAGTCACTGCTGTCATGCATGCACGCGCTGTGATTTCTGTCTTGCCAGTTCCCTTCCTGGGAGCTGGCACGGAGCAGGACCCAGGCAGCTAGAGTGAGGTCACCTCCCACCCACAGAAACTGAACAACTGATTTATTTTAAAGAAAGCAAATCTTCTCAGCAAAGCAGCTTTACTGAAAGTAAACTGGAGGGAGATCAGAAAGGTGAGAGGGACACCTCACCCCTCTCCCCTTTCCTTGCTCTCCCTTCCCCTTGGCCTGGCTGCAGCAGGGAGAGCCTGTGCTCTCCATGCCCATCTGCTCACAACCATTCTGGGTGGGCTGGGTGTTCCAGACAATTTGGGTTTCAGCCCTGCTCTGCCCCATATCTGCATGCTCACTTGGCCCTTCCCCAGCATCTCTCTGCCCACGGAGAAGGAAAGCATTCTGCTCCCCCTCAGGGGCTCAGCAGCCTCCCCTGACCTCAGCGCCCTCCTGGGAAGAGGCATCTCGTACTTCGGCAGAAAACCTGCTGTGTTGCCAAAGCCACCGGCTCAATTCCGCCTTGCAGAGCAATAGTCCCTGGCAGGGTTGGGGTACCGAGCAGCTTAAAAACCTGGGCACCCAAACAGTCACAATTTGGAAATCCAGGCTCTGCAGCCACTGCCTGCTTGCCTGGGAAAACAAGCTCCGTTCCCAATCCCCAATCCCCTCGATTAATAACCCAAGTGGAGCCAACTGTAGCGGTGTCCATAGCTGCGCAGCCACCCTGGAGCACCCACAGCTGGGATGGCTCAGCCCACAGCTGGGCTGGAGGAGCAGCGCCCAGCGCTGCCTCTCCCAGCACCAAAATGCCAGATGAGCCCCGGACAGATTTATTTCCAAATCCTGACTCAATCACAGTATTGGATTTGTAATCACAGGCTCCAATTTTAGTGGAATAAATATACTAACAAAACTAATAGTTTGTTAGCTGCAAGGTAGGGACAATCAAAGTGTCTGAAGTGAAATACACAGCTCCTCAGGAGAAACCCCTACATGATAAAGACATTTAGAGTTTTATTTTTTAAAATAAATATATCGTGCCATGTCAAGCTGTTCCCAGTGCCCGCCGCTCGCCTGCGCTGCCTGTGTGTGCATCCAGTGGGGAGGGTGGGTTCGGAAAGTTCACCGGCGTGTATCTGTCTCCAGCCACTGCACGAGCTGCACCGGGAGAGGACATAAACCAAAATGACTCCTCGGGAACCCAGAGGAGACGCAGAAACTGTTTGGTGGAGAATTATAGCTATGGGTGAAATTAGATGTACTCAGAGCCCCAAGGCTGAGAGAAATAAAAAGCATTTTAAATGGAGTGTAGAATTCATATTCCTCAGTCACTTCCAATAAATAAATCCTTGACAATTTTTTCTGTAAACAGTGGTTACACTTTGCTCTGTTGTCTCCATGTTGCATATTCCAGACGGGAACGTGGGCTCTGCACCCCAGCCAGGCCACGTGCGCCTGGGGCACTGTGGTGCAGGGCTTGCAGCTCTGCGTTGGGCCCCTGGGCCAGCTACGACAGGGGCTCAGGGCTCAGCACACAGGTTGTGGCGTCAGGCACCCAGCTCCCACGGCAACCCTGCACGTTTCGAGTGCCTTCTAAAAACCTGACTGCACAGGAGTCTCCTTTCCCTTCAAACCCTGACATCACTGGGCAGAGGACCTGCCTGCAACTCCTTTGTGCCTTGGAGCAGCTTCACTGCAGCAGCCCTGATGGGGCATCCTTGGTAGGAAGGGTGCCCAGCCCGGTGCTGTGCCAGGCACAGCAGTGCCCTGTCCTCCCCGGGCAGCGAGCGTCAGTGGGGCTGCGCCTCTGAGCACATACAAACCCACTGCTTCTGTCACCAGCACAGGACCATCGCCAGGCAGGACTCCTCGGTGCTCCCCAGGACCTCTGCAGCCACCAGGTCCATGGGTTCCTAAAGAGCTTCCCCGTGGCAGGAGCACCGCAAACCCTGGCTGGTTCCAACGCAGTGCACGCACTGCAGGGCTCCTCTTTCTGGCTATTCAAATTTCCATTTCACAAACAAATGAACCATTTTATACTTTATGACTTCCCCACAATGGCAGTCATCCCATTTCACCTGTCTGGGACAAGGAGATGATGGAGGGAGAACGAGAGTGTCGGGCTATTGGCAGCCGCCGCTGAGCGTGTGGAAGGACACTTTCACATTCACTTAACTTGCATCTTTTATTAAGAAGAATCATAACTCTTTGGGCTGTGATAATGGGGCTTCTCTGTGGGGCTGCCGAAACAGGAGAGAAGCTGGGTGCACTGGTGCACAGATGTGGCTTTAGCTGCCACCAAGCCCCCTTATTCACCGCATTGGTACAATTCCAGGATGCTGCCAGGGCACGCACTGGTACAGCACAAGGGGCTGTGACACTTGCAGGGGGAACACAACATGAAGAGCTGCCATTGCCCTGTGACTCTGTCTGTGGGAGATTTCACAAGGATGCGGCGGGCCCCACCCCAGCACTTGGCATCTTGGGCAGCCCACAGATGGAAAGCTCCCTGAATCTCTCCAGAGGGCACTTCAGCAGAGAGGCTGTGAGTGAGAGGCTGAAGTGCAGGGTCACTCACAGAAACGCCGCGTCCTTGGGTCAATTGCAGGGAATTATGTCTTCAGACCCCGTTATCCGCCAGCCAACAAGCCCCTGGAGAGCCGTTGTGTGAGCAGCCAGGCTGGGAGCTCAGGGCTGGGAGCACTCCTGGTCGCTGCCACTGACGCTCGCTGGCTCATGGAGGAGGCCCGAGTGTTGCAGCTTCCATAAAACCTGCAGTGCCTGGAAAAATGCATGAAATGATTTTCTGCTGAAGGAGGCAGCTCCACCAGGTTGGAAGTGCTTTGTGAGAGGTGGCAAACATGGCCACCCTGGTGACTTCCAAGCTGAGCTGCATCACTCCTGTTTTCATTTGTGTTTGGAGCAGTCAGGCATTACTGTCACCAGACTGAGAATAATTGATCCAAACAGCTGAGTAGGTGTCAACTTTGTTCAGAGTTCCATTTTCCAGGGACCTTTGATGTTCACTCTGCCTATGGAATATTTGGAGATGTCACCTTCTTTATGAGGGTTTGCCCCAAATCTCCAGGGGGAAAGGTCTCTTGTCCCTGGGGATTCCTCTGAGTGGAACACGAAGGTCGGACATCTCTGCTGACCTCAGTGATGATTTAGTTATTGCTGCTGTGATAACAGGACTGAGGGGAAGCAGCCAGGTTCATTGTGTCAGAAACTGCACAGCCACACCAAGCACGGGATCCTGTCTCCCAGACGCCCCCCAGCCTCCTGATGAGAGGGGTCTGCGCAGTTCAGAGTACGGGGTCGTTTCTGCTGCACTTCAGAGGGCACCACCCCCACCGCCCAGCTCCCGCACAGGGATCCACAGAGCAAATGCAAGTGCAAGCGGTCCTAAAGCGACTGGGAAACCCAGCCAGAGGGGATGATTCACAGGTGCTTTCCGTCCTTCTCAAACAAGAGATTTTAACATTCTCTGGTATTTTTAACAGAAAATTAAAACTTCTGCAACATGTTTATCAGACCACGCTAGATGAAGAACTTGAGACGTGGAGACAATGGATTCAGCCCCATGCTCAGACATTTATTTTTGGCTAATTAAAAGTGTAAGATTTTTCTCTTCGTTATGTACTGGTTGCCAAGTTCATTATTTGCTCCCCCATAAATCATCTTCACTAGCCAAAGGTAAATTCCCTCTCTGCTGCGAGGCTGCCGTTAGTTTGTGTCACAAACCCCGCGTCCGTGGAGCGGCTCCTTCCTCCGTGCCGTGCCGGGGCTGCAGGATCTGCTGGACACGTGGGATCTTTGTGGATTCTGCAGGAATTACAGAAGGAACACGCAGAGCTCTGCTCTTTTCCCACGTGGGCCTGCATCCCGCAAGCCTCTCTGAAGTTAGTTTGAGCTCTGTTGATTCCTCAGCATTCCTGCTCTAGGTGATGGGGAATTGCCTGGTGTGGGAGCCTGTTCTCCACCCGCTTTGCCGTCCTGTTTTCTGCACTGCTGGTAATTTCACACGCAGGGGCAATAGAACGTGCTGTGATGCCCAGACTGTGAGAGGATTGTTTCAGAGCAGGTGTGAGCTGTGGAGAGGCTGAGTTCCTGAAGACAGCGGTGGGAATGACCGGCCGACACCCCTCCACCTTGTCCTGGCTTCTAAGAAATTTGCTCAGTAGTAAAACCCGAGGGAAGTGGAATCCCAGGGGAAACCTGGGATGAAGCAGCAGAATCGCCTGACTCTTCCTCTGCAAATGACTCCCAGAAGCATCAGCAGAGCTTTCAAAGGTGTCAGACAGCTATCAGTCTACAGAATCCGTGTTCCTCTCTCCTCCTTTCAGGTCCTTTTTCCACAAATCTGTTGACTGTTCCCTGGGACTTGAGAAGCAGGAGAGACATGAAGAGCTTTTGTCTTCTGCTATGGAGTCCCTGTTTGGGAAACCCTAAGGAGCCCTGCACAAGGAGCAGCCAGGAATATCTTATATGTGCATGTAACGCCATTCCTTGACACTGAAGCTTTCCTTTGGGCTCATGTGGTGCCAACAAATTTACCAAACTTTTTGTAACTGGTGAGTTATTGAGTGTCACTTTAGTACAGTGGATGTGGAAAACACATGGAAGGTGCCAAGAACGCTGTATAGTCTTTAACTATTACATTAAGCATCTGCTGCTGCCATTTATGGATCAGATAGCATTTTACTCTTGAGATATTTGATTTTATTACCTTCTAGGGAGAGAGCCAAACAAGTGTTCTTATTGATTTGCACATTAAATATATTAGTAATAAAACAACATCTCTGTAAACCAATTGTAAAATCAATATTAATTGGTACCAAAATATCACAAGTAGTTGAATTACAATTAAAGAGGGTAGCTTCAAAGTCTCCCTACCAATCCAGAGGTGATGCACACCAGGCAAGAGTAGCACCAAATCTGAGCAGAACAACAGCTTTCGGAGCAATTAACAGCTGCTCCAAACGAAATACAAAGAGGTGCTCAGATTCGTTTGAAGAGAGCAAGGGTCATTGAGATTCAGTTCATGGACAGCAGTTCACTTTGTCTGCACGAGCACATGTTCAGCTGATTAAATCTTGTGGGAACAAATCCAAGCCTCACTTGTGTCTTTGTCTGCAGGACAGCTCAGGGGTCTGCAGAGTCGGTCTGGGCAGAGCTGTGGATCTGATCCACTGCTGACAGGGTCCTAAAGCCCAAAACAGAGCCCAAGGAATGTATACCCTGACAGTGAAACTCGCTCACTTGGGTGAATCGAGCCTGGGCATCTCCCAGGCCGGCTGGACGTGGAGCTGGTGCTGGTGCATGCCCGGCTGAGACGTGCACGAGAGGTCTGGGGCTCCAGCTGTGCCACATGTGCAGGTGATGGGCAGTGTCCTGCTCTCAGGAGAGGGCAAAGGAACCCCTCCTGTGAACATTGGAGCCATTTTATAGCAATGAAGTCATGATTAAAGCTCCTCTGCTGCGCAACAAATACGTTTGCTGCCCACTATTTAAAGCAGCGGTAAGAATAAGACTTGGAACAACAGATGTTGCCTGGTTCCTCATAAATGACACGGCTCACTGTCGGGGGCCTTCTCCTCCTTTGGATTTACACACACAATGTGGTGCAGGAGGTACTTGTAACTCAAGGAAAAAGTTTGGAAGTCTGCACTGGTCCTGGTAGTTCTTATTAAAGCCAGATCGCTCCCGGCCTCTCAACATCTGACATCGGCCAGGCTGTGGCACAGCTTCGCCCCAGAGTTTATTTGCTTTTCATTAAAACACCAGTTTTCAGGAATAAAGAATACAGAAATGGAGGTGTGTCTGTCTGCTTCTGCCCAAAGTGGTAATTTCCGAGTGCTTTCTCTTCCTGATGCTCACACTCCAGCCCAGGCTGCGCACGGAGTTGCCGTGTGCGCCGGCAGGGATTGACACACCAGGATCTGCATGGGCCCAGGTCTCCAGGTGGTGTAAATCTGCCTTGCTGGAGTTCCCCTGGCTGCCACCGGTTGGGGATCTCGTCCAAGCTTTCTTCTACCGGAGCAGGAAAATCCTGTCCAAACAGACCAGTGTTTTCTTGGCACCCTCAAGGCACAGCTGGGTCCCCTCCGTGGGCACCCAGTCTTCTTTGACTTGGTTTGACTCACGCATGGGCACCACCACCCACACATCGTGAGCGCACACAGGTGCAGCACCACCTGTCCCCACAGGACTCAGGACATCCGTGGCACCCCTGATTCTCACATCTGCCCAGGAGAGGGACAAACACATCTCCTTTTGGGCTGTCACCCCCAATTCAGGA